>JARPTA010000002.1:1285242-1927863 GCA_029582065.1 Strongyloides stercoralis
ATATTGTTGATTTTATTTAAAATTACATTATATAAAACATTAATAATTTTATTTATTATTTAAAGTTGAATTTATTCTTATTTTAAATAATAACAGATATTAATGAAATTTATGTGAAAATGTTTGCAAATTTTTACTAAAATATTGTTAAAAAAATGATTGAATTACATAAAAATTTATATTTTTAAAACTAAAAGATATTTTCTTTAAATGGGTACCTAATTATTTTAACTCCAACATTATACATCATAAAACAATTGTACATATTTTAAAATATTATATATCCCCAAGGCAAGGTAATACCCCAATGTTGAACTTTATTTTTAATACCTCTTTTCTTTAAAATTAAATAGTATTCACTTAGAAAAATTATTTTACAATTCCCAGAAGTAAAAAAAAAGAAACAAAAATAATATATTTTAAACATTAAATCAGTTAAATAAAATGGTCATTTTATTATATTAATATTAATCTTTACCAATTTTACAAAAATAATATTTCAAAAATTTTTTTTAATTTTATTTTTTAATATTTAATTTTTTTTTATTTAACAAACCGACATATTAGTTCAAACTATATTGGTTTCTTTAATCCTTTCTCTTTTGACTTTATATATTTTTTTGACATTTTTAAATTTCATGCATTGTTATATAAGGTTGTTACAAATAATAATAGAAACTTTTATGGATACAATGGTATTTAAAATTGCAGAGTTATTTTGTAATTTTTTACTTTATTAAACGTCATTTTTTTTATTAATAACTGTTTCTTTTTATAAAAGGAAAAACTAATTGCTTTAAAGTTATTAACACTTGTTAAAATTATTAATATAAACTTTGAATATTAATACAAAATTTTTTATAATTTATTTGATAAAAGAATTTTTTTTAACTTATTATAAAGCTTTTTATTATTATTATTAAATATTTTTATTATATTTTAATAAAATTAATTATTTTTTTTCTATTTTAATAAAATTTTTTACATTAAATATTTTAATAACCATTATAACAATTACCTAATATTTTATCATTTCATTTACATTGAATTAAAAAACTTTTTTACTCTATATAATATTAGTAAATATTGTTTCAAAAATTTGTTTACCATATAAAAATCCATAAAAATTTATGCCTACCTTGTTATTATTATTATTTTTTTTATATTATTAATTTTTAATAAATACACATAAATTTTTAAGACTTAAGCTAAATTGCTATTTGTTTCATTTTAATGAATTTCCTTTGTACAGTAGGAGTAATTTTAAAATTGATATCATTCCTAGCTACAGTAAAGATATCCTTAGCTAGTACTAATGATAATTTTAAACAAATACCTACACAATTACGTTTAGTTGAAGATTTACTTGATTCGTATAATAAAAAATCTAAACCAACATGGAATAATAATGATCCAATTAATGTTACATTTAGTATGGATTTATATCAAATATTAGAACTTGTAAGTTATTATTCATAATCGTAATTTATTATTTATTTTCTTTTTTTAATTAATATTTTGAAGAATGAACCTCAACAGTATATTCTTTTAAATGCATGGATTATTGAGGTAATTAATAACTGTCACATATAATTTTAATTCTGTAAATTTAGAGTTGGTATGATGAATTTTTGTATTGGGACCCTTCAAAATATGATAACATCAGTGAAATTAGATTACCTCATGAATTTATTTGGTTACCAGATACAACATTATATAATTCGTATGTACTTATTTTTTATTATATTATAAAAAAAAATTATTATATATATTTTTTTCATTTTTAGTTTAGTAATGAAGGATGATGATACAAGACGATTATTAAATGCAAAATTAACAACAATTCCAGAAAAGAAAGCTGTTCATATAGACTTATTATACCCAACAATTTATAAATTTTCTTGTTTATTAAATTTAAAATATTTTCCATTTGATACACAAGTATGTACAATGGTATTTTCAAGTTGGACATATGATAAAGAAGGAATTGATTATTATCCAAAAAATGATAATATTGGAATAACTAATTACCTTGAAAATGAAGGATGGTACTTAATTAAAGCAACATCAAAAAGAATTGAAAAAAAATATAAATGTTGTCCTAATAAATATGCCATTCTTCATTTAACATTTTATTTAAGAAGAAAACCATTATTTTATTTAGTTAATTTAATTATACCAACAAGTATTATTACATTAATTGCTTTAGTTGGATTTTTTACGTAAGATTTGATTTTATTTTTTTAAAATAATTTTTAATATAATTTATAGAACATCATCAGCAAGTGGTGATAGGGAAGAAAAAGTATCCCTTGGTATTACAACACTCCTTTCAATGTCTATTCTTATGTTAATGGTTAGTGATCAAATGCCAACAACAAGTACATTTATACCATTAATTGGTTGGTTTATATTAGGAATGATTATAATAATTTCTATGGGTACATTAGCTTCAAGTATTGTTATAACTGTTCATAAAAAAGGTCAACTTGGTGAAAGACTTCCTAAACATGTTGTTAGTATTTTAACAATATTAGCAAAACTTTCATTTACCTATATTCCATTACATTTACAAGAAGGTACTCAGGTATGTATTATTTTATAAAAATAAATATAAAAAATTTTAATATTAATTTTTTTATTCTTATTTTAAGGAATTCGAAGAAGCACCTCCTTTAAAATTAGCTTATAGAACATCAGCAAAATTACAAAGAGATTTATCTAGTTTAAATAAATTATTTGATGATAATTCATTATTAAATAAAAGTCAATGTAGTGATACAAAAAATGGAAGCGTTGAAAAGTTAGATCTTGATAAATTATCAGATGAAAAAAATATTGATAAATTAAATAAAAACTTTGATCATCATTTAAATAATTTTGAGGGTATGT
Source organism: Strongyloides stercoralis (assembly GCA_029582065.1). Taxonomy (NCBI): domain Eukaryota; kingdom Metazoa; phylum Nematoda; class Chromadorea; order Rhabditida; family Strongyloididae; genus Strongyloides; species Strongyloides stercoralis. The sequence goes on from JARPTA010000002.1 coordinate 1,288,135, forward strand.
TTTAATGTTAATAAAAATGAAAATATTTATATATTATATAGAGATATCAAAATCTACAACAATGCAAATGATTAATAGGAGAGTATCACAACAATGTTTTAATACCAACTATTTTCCTTACGCTGAAAGTGAGATTACTACAGAAAGAAGTAATACAAATTCTATATCTACACCAAATATAAATAATAATAAAAGAGAAAATTTTACCACATATGATGCTGAAAATTTAGAATTATTTAATAGTTTGTTTAAAATAATATGACACATAGGATTATTAAAAAAATTCTCTTTTTTTTTCAGAAAACCTAAAAATAAGTCGTCGATTAGCAATAAAAGAGTATGAATGGTTCGCAACTGTACTAGAAAGACTTTGTTTTATTATTTTTGTTTCATTTTTCTTTATAATAACAATTGGCCTTAATGCCGTTGGGTATTACTTCTGGAACAAAGAATATCATGATATTTTAAATAATGATAGCTATATATCAAAAATATAATATTTTTTTTACCTAAGTTCAAAATGAAGAAAATATAATAAGTTTTACAATAGAATAAAACATTTTAAGTAAAAATTGAAAGTAATAATATTAAAAATATTTTTAAATAAAAATAACATCCTAAAAGGATATTATTTTTTGCAATCCAACTTTTCCTAGCTTAATTTAAATAATTACTTTACTTAACGCAACTTTTTATTTTGTCTATAATGTGATTCTTATAATTTAAAATTTTACATTTAGCTTATTATTTTTTATTTCCAAATACATTTTCCTTTTTCTTTTTTTTTGCAATATTATAATAAGTAATTTATAAAATATAAACTTTGAAAAAAATAATATAAAAATGATTGCTATATTCTTATTGTAAAAACTTTAAAATTGTAAAAAAAAATATTTTTTTTCCTGCATTATGCTTTAATTGTTTGAGATAAAAAAAAATTTAATTTCCACTATATTGGCAAGTTAAAAAAAATGTAAACACAAAAACTTTACTATAATATAGCAATAAACACTCATATATTATTAATTTTTTTGAGGAACCATTAGAAATACTTTTTATTATTTACACGAACATACATATTTACTTCTTACCTGATATTGTTATATTATATTTTAATAATAAAGCAATTGTTAATGTTATCATCAATTTATATCATATAAATTGTAGCTTAAATTTTTCCTTTTTGTATATTAACAAAAATTATTTAAAATGAATTAAAACAAAAATAATTTTTTTTCAATTATTTTTTAATTTAAATCTAAAACGACTTTATAGTATGATAAATATATTTTAATTTTTAAATGTCAATAGAAAAAATATATAAAATTAAAAATTTATAAATATCAATTTTTTTGATGGTTTATGCATTTGCAAACATATATTTTATTGATATATAAAATTTATGAATAAATATTATTTAAAAGTTTCACTTAATTACCCTTTATAAAAAAAATTTTTTTTTAAATAATAAGCGTAGTTATCGCTATTATAAATTTATTATATATATCTTTATTCATTGGTATGTCCATAATTTTCTTTTTTTTTTTTTTTTAATTTTTAGAATGTCTATTGGATATAATTTTTATATAGTTTATAAAAATTATTTAATATTGTATCTTGTAATATTACAATTTAAATACGGGTTATGTAAGTTTTTTTTAAATAATATAATTTTTTATGTTATTAAATAGCAATTACAATAAATGCTACACTATCAAAACTTTCAAATAATACTGATAAATATGAAAGGATATCAATGAAAGATTATGGAAATTTACCACATATAAAATTGACTAAAGATTTACTTGAATCTAATAGATATGATACTAGAGTTAGACCTGTATCAAATCATACTCGTTCTTTAAAAATATATATAAGTATGACACTTTATCAAATTATTGATGTAGTATGTTTATTAAATATTAAAATTAATTATATTTTTAAGAATGAACCAGCACAAAATATTAAATTAAATATGTGGATGGTACAACGATGGCATGATGAAATGCTTGATTGGAATCCTCAAGAGTATAATAATATACAATCAATAATATTACCCTCAACATCGATATGGAAACCGGATACATATATTTATAATAGGTATAAATTGAAAAAAAATAAATTTATTTTTTAATTTACAGTGTTATTATGAATAAAGATGACACTGAAAGGCATATGAATGTTAGAATTGATTCTACTAAAATAAATGGATTACGTGGTGCTAATGTAAGTTTTCTTTATCCTGCAATATATACTACAACATGCCGATTAAATGTTAAATTTTTTCCTTATGAACAAGAAAATTGTACACTTACAATAAGTAGTTGGACAAATGATAAATCGGCATTAGATTATTATGCAGATCCAACTGTAAATTTAGAAAATTTTATTAGAAATGAAGAATGGGATGTTATATCATTTAAAATTTTTAGACATGAATATAAATATGCTTGTTGTGAACAACCATGGGTTATTCTTCAAGCATCATTAGTAATGAGAAGAAAACCATTATATTATTTAGTTAATTTAATTATACCAACATCAATCATAACACTTGTTGCGATAACAGGATTTTTTACTCCTGCTAGTACAAGTAATGATAGGACAGAAAAAATTAATCTTGGCATTACAACATTATTAGCAATGTCAATTTTAATGTTAATGGTATGTGATCAAATGCCAACAACATCAGAATTTGTTCCTTTAATAGCATGGTTTTATTTATCAATTATTATTATTATATCAATTGGTACATTTTTAACAAGTGTTGTTTTAGCTATTCATAGTCAAAGACAATATGGTAAATTACCCTCTGACTGGGCAAGATATTTCTTTTTTGTTATTGTTAATAAATTTGCACTGTTAACAGTTCCACCACAATTAAAACAAATATGGACTGAGTGTGATAATGAACCAAAAAATATATATAAAAAAAAATTAAACTTTCCAGCGTCGCAAGAAAATTTTATATATTCTAAAAATGTTAAATCATATAAAAAATCTGATATTATAAATAATAATAATAATTTAAAAATATCAAATCCATCAGTAATCGATAAATCACAAGATGTTGAAATGAAAGTTTTTAAATATTCTGATAATAAAAATGATAATAAAAATGATTCAACAGAAAAGTCAAATAATAATGATAAAAATAAAAAAAAAGAATATGTTATAAATGATAGTGTAAACAATTTGAATAACGTTAAATTAAATAGTTTTTTCAAACGGATATGTCGTGGATCAAATAGACAAATCGCATTAGAATGGGAATTCATTGCATCTATACTTGATCGTATACTTTTAATAACTTTTGGAAGTTGTGTTATTATAGTAACATTTGGAATGATGGCAATTGGAGTTATAGCACAACGTTATTATGATTTAGAAAATAATGTTAATGAATAAAAAAAATTTCATATTAAAAATTTCATTTAATTTTTATAAATTTTTATTCTATCATATTAATTAATAAAAAAAATATATGCTTGCAAATATAATTATCAATTAATATTATTTTGAAGTATTGCTTTTATATGACAAATAATATGCCCAATAAAATATATTAAATATTCCAAAAGCCTTAAAAAAATAAATTTTTCTTAAAAAAATATTGTAATCTATAAAAACTTACAATAGGAAATGAAATACTTGCAATTTTATCTACAATGCCACCAAATTCTGCTTTACGAATATCAGACATACTTTCTGACTGTTTTCTATGCTTAGAAATATATTTCTTATTACCTTCATTTGATTTATCACTATCATAACTTTTTCTTTTATAAATAATACTACTACCATGTGAAATATTTTTTTTAATATAAGTTTCACGTTCACAACTACTTGTTGAATAACAATATTTATCTAAACTTGAATCATTATATTGATCTGAAAGTTTATTATTAATATTTGTAACAGGTAAAGTTAATGATATATCATCTGTTTTTCCATTATGATGTGTAAATATTTGACGTTCTCTAGTAATATTAGTTAATGGAATCATTGACTGATTAGTATTAATAGTTAACATTTTTTTAATATTGTTTATCTTATGTTTCCTTCGACGTTGATCCTCCATTTTATCATTATATGCTACAATTGCTAATTCAACTAAAGATCCAAAAATAAATCCAACACAACTAAACATCCAAACATCAATTGCTTTAACATAACTAGCTTTAGGAAGAGATCGTACAATATTACCAAATTGAAATGTTAATGCCATTAATGAGCTAACACTTAATGTTATTCTAGCTGGTAACGCCCTAGTATCCAACCAAAAAGCTATCCATGAAATAAATACACTAATATATGTTGGCATATACATCTAAAACAAATTAATTATATATACTTATCAATAAAATCTTATATTTACTTGTAATATATAAAATCCAAATAATCTTTCAAAATATATACTAACTGATAATCTTTGCCATATGCCTGCTGTATATGTTTCTGTATTTTTATTCCATGTTATGTTTGTTAAACGAAAATCAGGTAAATTATAATCATCTTTTATTGTTGTTACTGGAGACCAATATAACCAATTAAGTTGTACCTCAGCCATATTATATGAATAACTTTCTAATAGAAGATTACATCTCATCTTATCTAATGGAAATGAACGAAGATCCATTTCACATGGAACTTCAGAACGAATTCTATAATTTAACCATGTTGTACCATTTGGAAAAATCTATAAAAAAAAATTAAATAATTATTTTATAAAAAGATATAATAAAATAATAATATATACCATTAATAAAATATTTGGCTTTGGTGAATCATGAACTTTTGTTGATTTTGAATTAACAACACATACATTTGGTGACCTATTATTTGAAAATATATTATAATAATAATAAATTTACCAAAGTTTTGGTTCCATGTCATGATCTAAACTTAAATTTTTCCGACATGGATCTAAATGACTAAATTGTAATCTTGAATCTATCCATATAGCACTTATCCAAAAATCTATAACAAATGTTCCTGTAATAACTGATATATCAGAAATATCTTGTATTGTAATTTCTACTGTAACAACAACTGGTGATGGATCTGGAAGTGCATTACTAAATAATTTTTTTGTTTTTTAATTTAAAATGTTAAATTATTTTACCGTGAATAATTTTGCATTAGATAGAAAGCTAAATCTTGTGATTTAGTTCCATCACTTGCGCAAGATGTAGGCATTAAATTGTCATTTAATGGTTTATTATATAAATTGTTTTCAATATTATTACTACTATAAAATTGACTATCAATAAAACTGTTATCAATTGAAGGATCACTGTTAGAAAGATCAAATGCAGTTGATAATAATAGTTCAACCAACAACGACTATAAAAAAAGTAATTTAAAATATGGAAATAAATTTTTTATTATTCATACCTGAATTGAGTACAACATTGTAATTTTTCTATGCAACCAATTTTCACCCGTTTTTTAAAATAATTAACCTTTCCTTATGTATCTTTTTATAAAAATATAAGCATTATACAAAAAATAAAAGAAAAATTTAGTTTGAACTTATAAAAATATAAAACTTAAGTCCTAAAATATAAAAATAATTTTTAGATAAGAAATAGTATTTCTTAATAAAATAAAAATAATAAAAAAAAAGATAAATAATTAAATTTATAAAAATGATTGTAATAATTGTTAAAAGACTTTTTATTTAAAAATAATTGTGTTTATCATAAATAACAATTTTTCTAATATATTTTTGAATCAAAACTTATATATACATATTCCAATTTAATAAAACAGTTTAAAGAGTAAATGTAACAACTATTTATTTAGTTTATTTAATAAAAATACTAAAAGTTTATATATTTATTAACATCTTATATTTGTTAATATTATTTGTCAATTTGCATTATCATTTAAAAACCATTTAGATAAATTCTTTTTTTTTGTTAATACAAAAATTATATATAAAAAAGATAAACAATAATAAAAAAATTAATTATATATATATGATTATGGTAGAAGTAATTGAAAAAAAAAGCTTAATAGTAAAAATTTATCAAACATTAAGTATTAAAATTTATCATAAAATTAACTAAGTTTTTTTAATATTACAGATTTTTAATTTAGAATAAAAGAAAAATAATTAAGTAATATTATATTTTTTAAAATGTAAAAAAATATTTAAATAAAAAATACCAAAAAAGCTAATAACAATATATTTTTATGTTATATATTAAAAATAAATATTTTAACATTTCCTTTAAAAATTGAAAAATAATGAGTTCTTTTTTTTCGTGTTTTAATATTTAAAAAAAATTACTTATTTATTAGATGTGGTATAAATGGGATATTTTTTACGTCATTTGTAAAAATACAATTCACCTATCTATGTTAAGTTTTATAAACTTGTAATAAATAACTTTTTTTACATAAATAGTTATTTTTATATACAAGATTCTTAAGAATATTATTAAAATAGCCTAAACTTTTTTGGTATATAGAGTAAAAAAAATTAGTTGCTTTTACCTATATTAGACATTGTGTAAAATTTCTAAACAATCTTTTTATTTTATAAAGGAAAAATTAAATTTTTTTTTTTATATATTCTAAATATAAACTTTTAAAAATTTTACATTTTAATAATTTTATAAAATACATAAAAAAAAAACTTTAATTTTAAAGGTAAAATAATTTTCTTTTTTAAAAAAAGAAATATTTTACTATTTCAATAAAATATAAATATTTGATTAAATTTTATATACCTTTAATTTTGTAGACTAACAAATAAGTCATTCATCTATAAATTTATAGATATAAAAATATATTGTAATTATATTTATTTTTTTTTTAATATTTAGAGACAAAAATATATATATTGTACTCTTTGTAATGGTGTAATTATAAAATTTGCAATTTCCTTAAAAATATATTATTTTTAATGGAACAGCTAACATGTATAACTAATTTGAAATGATTATTATGTATTAAGTAAAATAATAAGCTATAAATATGGAGTAAAAAAATATTTTTTCCAAATAACTTGAAAAAAAAAAATTAAATATAACAAAATTTATGGAAAGGAATTCTAGAAGAAATGGAATTTTTTAATTAAAAATTTTTAGATTTCAGTAATTAGATATATAAAATTTTAGAAGAATATTATTTTACATTTCAAGTAAAAAAAATGTTAAATAAGATGTTGAAAAAATTATATATAAATTTTTATAAATTTTTTTTGAACTATTGTTATTTTAAAAAATTGTATTTTTTTAATAAAAGTAATAAAAATTATATTATATTTGAAGAACAATTAATATTTATAAACACATTAAAATATACTTTTTTATTTGATAAACCATTTAAAATAATATTTTAAAAGAACTTTAGTAATTTGTTTGCAATTATCCAACTGTTGTAGTAATGGTTTTAACAACTGTTGTTCGGACAATTTGAGGTGGTCCTATCATTGGTGGTGGTGGTGGAGGTGGAGGTGGTGGTGGCATATGATGTCTCCAACGTGGTCCAAAATCATCGTAATATCCTCCATATCCTCCAAATCTTCTATATCCACCATAGCCATATCTTGGTGGACCATAAAATTGACTGTAATAAATATAAAAAAAAATAATATTAAAATAAAAAACTTACGGAGCTGAATATATACTATTAATTAAGCAAATAAAAATTAATAGTAAAAATGTTAAAAATTTCATTTTTAACAAAATATTCTTTAAAATCAAATAATACTATAATTTATATATTTTTCTTAAATTAGCCTTATCATATATATCTGTTTTTTTTCAATAACCTTGACTTAATGAAATAACCGAATAAATGTCTCATTCGACAAATAATTAAATTACTTAATTTAGTAACTTTTTCTTGTTTAAAATAAAATTATACATTGATATAATCTATTTTTTAATTGTCTCTATAATAATTTTCAAAGAAAATAACGTAAGTATTAAAAGTCATACTTATAGGATGTTTTCATAAAATAACGTCATTTTATAAATGTAACTATTAATTAAATTTAAACTAATTTTTACGTACATTTATACAAATATTTATATATAACAAAGATATTTATCTTAACAATTTAAGTTAGACAAATAATAAATTTAAATAAAAAAAAATAACTTTTTTAACTTTAAAATCAAAGCTAAATAAACAAAATATAATTTTTCATTTTATTTTTAAAAAAATCAATAATTTTAAATTTTTAAATAAAATCAAAAATAACCAAAGATATAATAATAATAAATAACTTATTTTTAAACATTTATAGTTATTTTCATATAGTAAGATAAAAATTTATTTTTAACATTATTTGCCATTCTTCTTTAATGATAAATGATGAAACAATTAAATTCTTCTCTAAAATTTTTATTTAGTTGAAATAAGGAAAGTTTTATGTTATATTCCCCTTACTATTGGTATAATTTTTTTTTGTATAATATTTAATGTTATTCATTATTAAAATATCATTTCTCTTTTATATAAAAGTTTTTATTATATACAAGATAATAATTTTAAATGTTGTGTTGAATTTAATAGTAACATTTCATTTCCCTTCCAATATAATGAATATATTCATTTATTGGTTGTTATTTATAAGAACATTCTTTGAGAAGTAACAATATATTTAAATAAATTATTTAAGAGTACAAGTCAATCATTAAGTACAAAATTTGGGTATAATAGTAGATAAATTTGTTGATTTATTAATATTAAATATGTCGACATATAAAAATAAAGTATTTCTTTTAATAAATAGATTTATTTATATTAACATAATTTTTTTTAACTATATATAATTTATTTTTATTAAAAAAAGATGTTTATTTAAAAAATTATGTTAAATTTTAGAAATTAATTAGAATATTTTTTTTGCTTTAATCTTATAAAATCAATACACAGATTTTATATTTGTAAAATGTCTTACTATCTTTTTTTTTGTATAAAATATGATATACAATATCCTCTTAAGAATCTACTATATGTCTCCTGAAACGATAGTTGTAGTACAAAAGTATTGCGTTAGTCATTTAACAAAAAATGTACTAAGTTTTTTCTCTAACTGATTAATAAATTTTTTTAAATTATTAATAGTATTTTTTTTTAATTATTATTTTCATATTGTACTTTAATCAATTTGATATATTATTACTATTATATAGTCACGTGTTGACATAACTATTTATATAATATATGAATTGATGTTGTCACATTTTAATTAATTATTAAAGTTCAATTCTTAACGAAAAACATTATATTTCCCTTTTTTTATATTATCAGAAAAAAATTATATGTTAAATTTTGTTATGAATATATAAATATTTTGTTTATAACAAACTATAGTGAATATAAAAATTTTATTACAAATCGATTAACAATAGTATAAATAATTTTTACAAAAATATATATATATATATTTTTATTTGTCATTTGTATTATATTAAAAAAAACTTTTACAACATATAGATGTCAATTTTAACTTTGTTCTTATCTTTTCAAATTTGTAGAATTACAAATGTCAGTCAAATAATAAAAATGTCTATTTAAATTGTATTTTTACAGTTACAAACAATATTTAGAAATTTTAATTATTTATAGTAAAAAAAAATTTTATATTATTTAATATTATTATTTTATATATTTGATTAATATTTTTTATTGAATTAATATATTAATAAAATCAAATAAATGTTTATATTTCTGTAATGTAGAATAATTATATAGTACAACTTCAAATATTATCTTACATATATTTTTTATATTAGTTAATTTCTTATGATTAGATTTTTTTTTAAATATTATTTTAAATTTATAGATAATTTTTTTTAATACTAATATTAAATAATTAATCTATCAACATTTTTTTTTCTACAATGAGTAATAGACATCGAAATGATAGAGAAAATGAAAATGATAGAAGCCCAAGATTATCAATTTATCGTAATTTAAATCGTACAACATCAGAAGAGCCTTTAAATACAGTACCACTAGATGAAACATTAGGAATAGTCTCAAGTTCAGGAAGTTCAAATTCAATGGATAGTGATGTACAACATTCACAAATAATGTATAATCAACCATCAAATAATGGTCATCATCAAAGGCAAATGCATTATGGTGGATTTGGTGGTATTGGAAATAATCATGGTAGAAATCGTGAAGGAGGTAGAATTTTGGATTCATCTGAAAATTCAAATAATCGTCGAGAAGATAATATAATTGTTAATATTCAAAATCATACATCATCAAAAAATAGATCGGAATGTAAACCTGTAACTAGAAATAGTGAAGGTTTTGAACCTACTGTGAAACGGAGAAATAATAGTAGAGGTGATGAAAGAATAGAAATTAGATCTAATGAAAGGAGCAATCATATTAGTAATCATCAAATACCTGAAAATATTGATGACAATTGTGAAGATATGAACACAACTTTAGATGATTCATCTATAGATGGAGAAAGAATGGATATATTAAACGAAACATTCCCATCATCCAGGACTATTGATCAATTGGAAAGTAGAAATAATTCAAAAGATATATTAAAAAGTGATAAAAAAAATTGTTATAAGTCAATTTTTGATTTTATACCAAATAGAGATATGCCTTCAACAAATAGGTTAATATTGGAAAATTCTAAAAAGAGAGTACCAGCTTCTGTTGATGTTTTAAATGCTTTCGAATGCCCTGTTTGTTTAGAATATATGGTGCCGCCACTATTTCAATGTGGAGCTGGTCATTTAGTATGTGGATCATGTCGTCCAAAAATTAGTAGTTGTCCATCCTGTAGAGGACCAGTTCCAAATGTTAGAAATTTAGCTTTGGAAAAAATTGCAGCTACAATTTATTTTCCTTGTAAATATAATATAAATGGATGTGATGAAGCTTTTTCTGCATCTGAAAAACTTCCTCATGAGGAAGCTTGTGAATATAGACCATATTGTTGCCCATGTCCTGGAGCATCATGTAAATGGCAAGGTTCTGTAGAACATGTTATGCCTCACCTCATGAAAGCTCATCGTTCCATTACAACACTTCAAGGTGAAGATATTGTTTTTCTTGCAACTGATATAAGTCTTCCAGGTGCAGTTGATTGGGTTATGCTACAATCTTGTTATGAATGTCATTTTATGCTTGTATTAGAAAAACAAGAAAAATTTGGAAATACAGAACAATTTTATGCTATTGTTCAATTAATTGGATCTAAAAAAGATGCAGAAAAATTTATTTATCGATTGGAACTTTCAAATCAAAAAAGACGTTTATGTTGGGAAGCTGCGCCAAAAAGTATTCATGAAGGTATTGCTTCTTCATTAAATAGTTCAGATTGCCTTTTATTTGACTCAAAACTAGCAAAATTATTTTCCGAAAATGGAAATTTAGGAATTAATGTTACTATAACTAAGGTTTAACTCGCTTACGTTCTAATTTATGTTTGTTGCAAACAAATATTTTATTGATCTGCAGATATTGTTAACTGCAATATTTTTATAATTGTTTTTTTTACAATTTTTATTAACAAGTGCTGTCAGAATTAAAGGATATATCTTAAATCTCTACAGTACATTTTTTTTGTAATAATCAAAATCCAAAAAAAAATTTATTAATGATAATGATAATTACAAAAAAAATTTTTTTAAACTATTTTATTTACTTGTAATCGAATTTAAAGATTTGATTAAATTTTAATAAAAATAATATAAATTTAAATAATGTTTTTGTATTTATGGGTGTCACTTATATGAATGACACCACTTAATAAATTTATTACTGTTTTTTTATTTTTATTTTTTCGTTTTGATTAATTAATAAAACTATTTCTATTAAATTGTAATATTTTTTTTCGAAGTTAAAATAAATTTGATAAGAGAAGATAATTATTTTTATTGTGTTTTGAATAAACAATAAAAAATATATAAATGATAACGTATGAGAAGATAATCAATTTTTGTTTAATATTTGGTTATATTTTAAATATACATGTTATTAAAAGTTATACTTTTACCAACAATTTTATAGATATTTCAATACCTATATTTAATATCATAATTTATTATCAAACTAGAATACCTAAAATATTTGATTTGAAAATATCTATCAAAATTTTTCTATTATCAAACTTTTTTTAGTAGTTTAATGTTTTTAATATTATTGGTAGTGCCATAATTTTCTTTCTATATATATATATAGACATTATCAGCTGAATAGTGTATTTATTTAATTCTTTTATAGTTGTCAATAGTTGGTATAGGCATATGGCTTTTAAATGTTGTACAAGTTTTTAATTAAAAGGTTATACATTGATCGTTTTAATGAAAATTTTTACACATTAAAATATAAATAAATTTTAAATATAATACTTATAAATAAAAAAAATTTATAACATTAAAATGTCCTTAAAATATATTTAAACATTTTAAAAACTTTTTCTATGCTGTTAAATTTATATTATAACATATTATTTTTCTACATTAATTTTCTTTATGTCATCTATTTATTTCAACATTTATGTATACTTTTTTTTGTAACTATTATTAAAAAAAATTAATTATTAAAATATATGTAAAAATTGGATACTATTATTATTTAAAAATTTTTAAATAATCCTAATATTCTTTAAGATAGTTTATAAAAGTTAATATTTATTGATAAACAAAAAGAAAATAATAAAAAAATTTTAAGAATATAATTAAGTGACAATCTGAAGAAACATGTATAATATTAAAAATCTAAGTTTATTTTATATAATGTGATTAAATATTAGCTTAACATTTATTATATAGTTTTAGCATTGATTGAAAGACAATATTTGCTAAATATATTTTGTTAAAACATGTGACTAGATATGGATAAATACATTATTTTTGTTATTATTTTTGAAACATATGAATAAAATTAAAATTTATAATTACTTATTTCAGTTAATAGTATGATATTTTTTATATCAATTATAGCAGTGGTTGCATTAATAGTGTTGTTATTTTTTCCAAGATATGCTCAAAAATTTATTAATATTGAAATAAAGGAAGAAAATATACCTGGATTTAATGATAATATTGGAATAATTTATAAATATAATATTGGTTCATATTATAAAACTATTAATAAATTAGTAGAACTTCAAGAGACATTAATAAGTGAAAATTCTATTCCAGTAACAACAATAGCTATTTTTTATGATAACATTTCACTAAAATACTCTGACTATTTACAATCAGCTTTTGGGATTATCTATTCATCTTCTGTTGAAAATGTTAATGATATGGTGGATCCTCCAATAATGAATGCTCTAAATAATAATGGTTATGAAAAAATTAGAATGCCAAAAATGAAAAAAGCTATTGTTTGTAAATTAAACTCTAACTTTCAATCATATTTTAGATGGATATACGCAACAAAAATAATTTATCCTGCTGTTCGCAATTTTATTAAAAAACAACAAGTTATAAATCCAATGTTTATTGAAGTCCACAAAAATAATGAAGTATTTTTAGTAATTCCTTTAGAAAATGAGTTTGAATATAAAGTACCAAAAGTTTGTTTTAAAATTTCTTTTATTAAAAAAAAATATTTTTTTAGTATGAAATGATGTTATCAGAACAAGAATACTATGATTCTGATAGTGTAGAATCGGAATGTTTCAGTGATTCAACTGAAAGTTTAACTGATGATGGGAATAATACAGAATATGAAATGAATGATTTGGTATAGAGTTTTTAAATTTTTACCTTTTAAAAAAAGGATAAAAAATTTAAAAATAAGAAGAATAAAAAAAAGTTAAATGAAAAATAATAAAAATGATAAGTGTATCATTTTATATTTTAATTTAAAAATAATTGAAGTAAAAAATTTTTATAAGTATTGAGTCAATTTTTAAATTATGAAAATTAACGGTTTATGATAAAAATAAATACATTTAATTAATTTTACTTATTTGCTTTTAAAATGTTAGTTAAACAGACAATATACTTATTTTCTAAAAATAATTATATATTATTTGGATAACTTTAACATCTGTTAATAGATTATTATATATAATTAAAGAAAAAAACGTTTCTATGTAAATATGTTATATAATTATTAAATAGAATTTCCAATTATTAATAGCTGTCAAGGATATTAAGAAAGGATTATATCATAAATTTTATTTAATATTTCTTATTCTTCTTTTAAACTATAATAAAAGTTTTATTTTTATATATTTTTAAAAAACATTATTTTATTTATCAATATTTTACAAAGTTTTAAAATTTTTATAAAAAAATATTTAATTCAGCTAGAAAAATGTATAAAAATAAATATAATAATGTTAAATTTTAGTTTAATAATTTTAGTTAAAAAATTATTTCCTTAATTTTATAATAAGTATAATAGTTAACAATTAATTTTTTATTAATTTAAAACTATTTTGTAACATGTTTTTTGTTATAAATATTTTTTTTTATTTTCAATTACGTTTATTCAAACTATTAAGTAAAAGTTTTAAGTAAAAATTAAAAAAAATTAATTTTGAAAATTTTTTTGTATAAAAGAAGATATAAATAATTAAAATAGTATATTTAAAAATATACAAATTAATTATCTTTTTTTAAATAATAACACAACAAATTTTTTTTTATTATTTTAAATTTTATACTTATCTAAATTAATAGTACAATGATGAATGGTTAACTAGCAGTAGTACATCACCATGATAATTAAAATAAAATAAATGCTTCTAGATTAGGAATTAAAAAAACCTATTTTTAAAATTAAAAGCGTTTTTTGTATCTTAAAAATTTAATTATATATAAGTACAAAAAGTTTAGCAAACTAATAGTTTAAAGACAATTAAACATTAATCATTTTAAATAAATATTATAATTATAAAAGATGTTTGAATTTCTAAATTTAATTTATTTCAAATATAGTTTATATGTTTGTAGGATATATTTATTATATCATAAATCATTGTGTATAATCACTTACTCAGAAAATTTATATGTTTATTATTTTAATAAAATTATATATAAAAGATAATTTCATTTCTTAATGCATTTTTGAATGTTTTTTCTATATATTTTTAAATTAAAAATACAGTTGAAAACATATAAAAAAAATTACATGATTGCTTTTGAAAAAGTTTAAAAATTAATAATTATTAAAATTTTTTTAATAAAACTATGTTATTTTTGATATAGAGTAAAATACAACTGTGTGGTATAATACAGTTGAAAATAAAATGTATTTAAGATATTTTTATTTTTAATATTTTTATAATTATAAGAAAAAATAAAATTTTAAAAAGTTTAAGAGCTTATTAGTTTTTATTTTTAAAAGTAATGTACACAAATCTTAATAATATCAATTGTGTTAAATTAAGATAATTGCAATGGAAATAAATACACCTGTTATTATTTAAAATATTTATTTTAATTTAAAAAAAAAATTCGCCAGAAACAGTTTCAATTAAGCATCATTACTATACTATATGATTAAAACATTTTTTAAATGATTATACGTTTTATAATATATCTTTAAATTGTTTATCATTTATATTTTGTTTTATTTAATATGCAATTTATTAATATTATTGGACTTTTTTACTAAAACTAATTTTCATAACAGAATTTTAAAGTACATTTTTCTTATATTACTAATAATAATAACAATAGGAATGCACTCTTACTTTTTGCATAGAAATAACTTTTTTTTTGATAAAAAAAAATCTTTTATAAAAATCACTAAAACTTATTTATATTATTATATTTTTTTGATTTTTTAATATACAATCTATTCACTTTAAAAGATTTAAAAATAAATATCATCAAAATATTTTATATAAGCTTTTTAAGTAGTTTTATTTATAATTCATTATATTTCTTATCAAATAATTTTAAAACTTATACAGCAACCATTAGATATAAAAAAATATATCAATTTTTTAAAAAACTTTCATTTTTTAAGCTATTGTTTATAGAGTATTTTTAAGGCAAAATTGTGTGTTACTAAAAAAATTGATTTCTTTTTTTAAATTTAATAATTAATAAATAATTTAACATTGAAATATATTGATATATTTAAATAAATATTAAATGATTTAAAAAATATTCTTTGTGCTTTTTTATTTATTTATAAATAAATTTTAATTTTAATTTATATAAAATTATAAAAAAAATTCTATGATTGTTAAATATTTTTTAAGCTATAAATTTTTTTTCTAAATTTATCTTTCGTTTTGATTTATTTGTATTTTTATAGATATTATAATTAGAAAAATCATCATTCAAAATTTTTTAGAAAATATATATTTTTTTTAAATATTTATTAAAATGAAAAATAATTTATAAATAAAAATACTAGTATAAAAAAATATATAATAATGAGTAAAACAAAATTGATTTTAATCACAATTTCATCATTGTGTACAAATAATTATAAAAAAATGTTATTTTTTTTATTCATAGTTGTTTTATTAAATATTAACATAATTGTATGTTTTGATTTTTTTAAATAAACTTTACAATATTTTTTAGAATTTTATAACTAATTCAATAACATTTAAATGGATATTTAAAAATGATTTTTATCAAAAAGAAAGTGAACTGACTTATACTTTACCAAATTTTGAATATATTAAGGGAAAAACATTTAACTTATCTTTATATGATTATCTTATAGAATTTAAATTAAGAAGTACTGATAATGATTATATAAATATTACTTCATCATATCACCCAGAACCAGTTATAACAACGGCAATGTCACAAAATCATTTTGCTGAATCTTTTAGTTTATTTGAATCTATTTATAACCATTTTCCAAATTACAAAGTGATTGTTTATGATTTAGGTTTAAATAATGATAGTATAAATAAAATCAAAAATATTTGTAATGTTGAATATAGAAAATTTAATTTTGATAAATATCCTCCTCATGTAAAGCAATTATTTTTATATGCTTGGAAGTCAATAATAATAGCGGTAAGGTTAATTAAGTTACTAATAAATTTTCATCTTTCAGGAAGTACTACGAGATTTTAAAGCAATTTGGTATGCTGATACAAGTGTTATTTTTAAAAAATCAGACTTATCTAAAATATATTCTCTTGTAACATGTCGTAGTAATTATGAAAGCGATCATAAATTGAATAAACAACGTAAAAATAGTAAAAAATTAGAAGATACATTAGATGATAAAAAGTATAACGAAGCGTTTTTATGGAAATTAAATGTTGAACATTGTCAAAAATCATCCTATCTTCTTCATAGTTTTACTGGGCATGGAATTTTACCGGCTACAAATAAAGGTATATTTAAATATATTCCAACAAATATAACATTAATTGGTACTAATAAAAATAAAATGTATGAAGCTGGATTTATTTTTGCTATTAAAACAAAAGATACTTCAACAGAAATTTTAAAATGGTATTTATTATGTTCTTTAGAAAAAGATTGTATAGCCCCACCAAATTCACGTTTATCACCATGTAATTTTAGGAACAATCGTTACGATATACAAAGTGATGGATGTCATAGATATGATCAAAGTGTTATAAATGTTTTATTGTCAAATGCTAATAATTTTGATTCTCAAAATTATATTAGTGAACTTAGCAATTTTTTTATGATTAAACGGGATAATACAAAACCATGGAATAATACTTTAAACTGTTAAAATTGTTAATAAATTTTATTCTAACATAAACATATTTTAAAAAAATAAAGTTTATTATTGTGCGAAACAAAAATATGCATTTTTTTTATCAAAAAAATAAACCTTTTTATTTATTTTTACTTTTTCTTATTATATTTAACATTTGTAAAGCACAATTTTCAAATTATTGTAAAATTTTTAATAATCAAATATATTTTTAAAATAACCAATTAAAAATTTTTTTATTTATTTAATTTTCAATTACTTTAAATATTTAATTTTTAAATAATTTGTTTAGTTACAAAAAATTTTAAATAAAACATATTTTTTTAAAAACATTTTTTCTTAACTTTTTTTATTAAGGTAAAAAATTTTTATTTGGTGTCGTACCCTTAAAAATTAATATTACAATATAATTAAAATATATGTTACCTTTTACTTATACAATAAAATCACTAAACAAGCGTTTACTAGCTTACACAAAAATTAGAACCTTCTTACTAAATCCTAAAACAATACAATTATTAAAATTAGAAAACTTCTTAATAATGGAAAAGAAAACATCTCACTAATAAAAAATAAAATGAATTCCATGATTTTCTCTTTATATACAGGGTCACACAAAAGTTGTACACCACTTTTTAAAACTTTTTTCTACTTAATATTTTTCTATAAGTTTTTTTTTTGATAGAAAATTGTTAATACTATAACATATTTTAAGATCATTCTTAAAAAACTTTTTGAAATTAAACTAAAGATAAAAATATATTATGATATTTATATTAATTTTTACAGTAAAAAATCTCTATTTTTTACTATTTTTTTAGAATATCTTGCTAAGCGTATACAATTTCTTTTTTAATATTAATTTTAATATTACTTAATGTTTTAAACTAATTTTTATAAATAAACCAATAATTTCTTTTGATGTAATACTGCACCATACAGTTACTTATTTAACTTTTTGAGTATTGAAATTAAAAAATCATAAAAAAAAATTCATAAAAAAATACTAAGTAGAAAAAAAGTTATTAAAGTTTCAAAAAGTGGTGTACGACTTTTGTGCGACTCTGTATACATCAAAGTTTTAAGTATAAATTCATTTATAGATTCATATTTTTACTTGTTTTAAATAATATTTTGTTATTTTTAAGTACAATTTTTTTAGAATTAAAAGGTCTCTAATTTTTTATACACCTCTACTAATGTGATACTACAAGAACAGTTGTGGATCTTTACAAATTGATTCAAAGTCAGGCCAAGCCAATTAATCATATTTTTATGTAAACATTATACAAAACGGTTAGAAAACCAAGACATAAACTAAAGGTTCTAAAAATTAGGTAAAATAGTGTATTTTAAATAAAAATTTTCTACTAATACCAAAAACAATAATCATTCTTCAAAAAAATTTCAAAAGGTTATAATTCTGCTTTAAACTGGGGTTCATAAACTAGTTTTATAAATTAAAGAAAGTAAATCGTTTTTTTTTTTAAATTTGGTATAAAGATAGAAAAACATTAATTTTTTTATTATCAATTAAAAAATAAAGAAAATTTTATTTTAAAAAAATTGCTTATTTGTAAAAAAAAACATGTTAAAATTAATTGAAGAAAGAATGATAGTTTCAATTTGAAATCAGCATTTTTTTCATAACTAATGTTGGCACTTTCCTATGAAATAGAAATGTACATGTTCTTCATCTTGAAACAGACAACTTTATTCAAAATTAAAGTTGGTTGTTTTCCTAAAATTGAATTTACCCAATTCCTCCCAATTGTTTATTTGACTTGCAGTTAGTAGAGGCCATTCGAAAACCCAAATTCCAGTTAGAATTCTCAAAGAAGTTTGGGCCAACTCAAGTTAACCCTCTAGAACTGGAGGACTTATTTAATGTTGCCTCGTGCATGTTCCTGTTCTCCTACGTCCTCAAGGCCGTTTCTACCCTTATACTAATCCCTGTTCCTCGATCCCATAAAGAACCCTCTTTGAAGGATGAACGTGGAAACGAAGAACAGGTATGAAAAGGGGGAAGGAGAAAGGGATCAGAAGGGGAAAGGAAGGGGGAAAGAAGAAGAAAGAAAGGGGAAAAAAAGAAGGGGAAAAGGGGAGTACGAAAAAAGGAAGGAAAAGAAGGAACATGAGGGAAAAGAGGGAAAAAAAAACACAAAAAGGAAGAATGAAAGGAAAAAAACTCATAATTGGAGGAAAAAAGAATTCAAGAAGGCTTCTGGATTCTGATTTCTACCTGTAACTACGGATTATAAACCGACAATATTCTTATTTTGGCATACCCTACTAAATTGACATCATTCACTCATTTTGTTTATGCTTAATATGCCAAGAATGTATGTACATATACACAAAAAAAAAAGACTTTTTAACATATATAAAAAATTATTTTTTTATTTAGGTGCTAATTAGCTCTTCAATCTTCAAAATTATTAAAGTCCCAATGTAAAAAATCTTTTGTTTCATATTAATTTTTAAAAAAATAAATAATTGCTACAAATTTTAATAAAAAATAACCGTTTTTTATCCGGCTATTATGGAGTTAGTGTAACATTATAAAACTAATTTGTTTTAAATTTTTGATAAAAATTATATTTATATAAAAGTTTTTAAAAAATAATTAAATTAGAATATTATAATGACAATTAATAAACTCAAATTTATAAATCTAGATATGATTTTTGAAGCAATTTATTGAAGTTAATCCTATTTTTCTAAAACATCTCCAATGTGAGATATGATAAAAAATATATTTAAAAGAAAGTTCTAAAAACGTATTCATAACTCATGTTGATGGAATCATAGAAGCATGAAATTTGTTGCCATATACTTCTTTTAAGTTTGAAGATATACTTTATGTTGAAAAATTATCTCAATCTCCAATTTTTCTTGGGATATGATAACTAATATTTTTACCACGCACAACTTCTTACAACTTAAGAATATTAAGTGATATAAAAATATTTTACGATAGACTAAATGTGTAATTTGATTTTAAGTTGAAACCAGAAAACTACATGCTTTTATCACTATTTTTAACAGAGTTATAATCCAAATCATAGATGTCAAAAAAAATATTCATTGTTTCTTACTACTTCTTTAACTGGTCTGAAACTTACTATACTACAATGAAATATACTTTATCCAATTTTTTACAAAAAAATACTTGAAACACATTTCTCCAGTCAATCAGATATTTGAGGTACAACTCAAAATCCTAGCCCCCTATTCTTTATTCATAAATATGTAAACCTATTGAAGTTATGTATACTGGTCAAACGTTTCTGCTTGAGAGTTTCATAGAAAGCTACAACAGTGATTCAAATTTCAAAAAATCGAATTTTTTAATTCTTTGGAAAATAAATATTTAAAATAAATATTGTATCTAGGGGAAATCGGCCATGAAACAGCAAATGAGAATATTTAAAAGTGTGTTGAAGGCATGTTGAGTATATGTTAAAGGCACGTTGAAAGCATTTTGAATATATGTTGAATATACGGAGTCGCACAAAAGTTATACACCACTTTTTAAAACTTTTTTTCTACTTAATATTTTTTTATAATTTTTTTTATCTAAAAGTTTATCCATATAATTTTTTTAAATTTTTATTAAAAATATAATATTCTTCAATTTTTGCTTTAAAAAATAAAAATACAATAAAAAATTATTTTTTATTTACGTTGATTACTTAATTTAAAATTGAAACTTTTTTCATTCTTTTTTTTATACTTAATTTTTTTATAAAGTTTTTTATAGCAATTAAATATAAAAAAATTTGTTCCACTTGCGACTACAATTATAAAATTACTTATGTCTATAATTAATGATACATAATAATAATCATTGTTAAATGAATCAGCTCCTACTAAACATTCAACAACATCTAATATTGTTGGCATCAATCTTGATATAAGAAATTTTGCCATAACAGCAAAAAGTATTTTATTAGATTCTGATGTACCATTTGAAATTTTATTATTTGAAATTGATGTTGAAAGCATTTTTTGTCTTCTTTTAGTTGTTTTATGAAGTTCTATTGAAATTTTAGTTGATGCTCCAAATAAAAGAATATATGGTATTAAACTATAAAATAAAAATCCACCAATTACACGATATCCAATCATATAAAAATTATTTCTTACTAAATCAGTTTGTATCGGAATAGGAATTATTTGTATATTATCTTCATTTAAAATATAATCAGAAAAACCATTATATACTTCAATTTCCTTATATGTAATTTTTAATTCAAAAAAACGAGGCAATGTATAAATTAAGGATGATATAAAAACTAATGCTAACATTTTATGAATATCCTTTTCTTTAACTGATTTAATTGATAATGCAACATTTAATTTTGAAGTTAATGCTCTATATCTATCATACATTAAAGCACACATTAACCATACAGAAGCAACCATTGTAGTATTACAAAAAAGATAAATTAATGGTGTAAATGGAGCATTTAAATACTCATAACTTTGACCTCCTATAGTAGGAGCACCATACATTAAAAAAGCAAAAATTAATAATGCAGTATCACATAATGTTATCCATGTAAAATAAATATAAATTTTTGGTCTTGTTACACATGTTATTACTACAGGACATATTGTTACTGATGGTTTAGATAAATTAATAAATGCACTTGACGTTTTATTAAATTTTCGTACAACTTTTGAATTCATATTATTTAATCCATTTTCAGATGATGATTTTTTTATTATATTTGTTAAAATTTCATTGTTATCATCTGGTACATTTATTCGTTTTTTTACTGTACTATTGTTTTTAAAATTTTTTCTTAATAAAATAATTGAAATTATGTTTAAAAAAACTCCCATAAAAACAAAAATAGTTGTAAGATAGCCATTTATTATAGTATGAATATCAAGCATGACTATAATTATAAACAATAAGATAATTATGTATTATAATAACAAAAAAAAAAAAAATAACAAACAAAAATAGAATCATTTTAATAGAAAATATTAAAATAAAAATATGATATACAATTTTTTTTTAACGATATAAAAATAATCATATAAACAGTTTAGTATGTGTTTAAACTTTTTCTTAAAAAAATATTTATATTAATTTTTTTAAATAGTTATTTTGATGTGATTCTAAATATAAAAAAGAATAATTTTTATTTAAAATGTTTTTTTTAAAAATAAAATACTAAACAAAGTAAAAATAATAAAAAACAAAAAATTACTGTACTAATATATAATGAAATTTTTAATTATAAAATATTTATATAATAACAGTCTTTTTTACAATAACATTTTGTTTCATAAAAAATAAAAACAACATATTTAAGTTAAAAGTTCGTGTATAATGTAAAATATAATCATAATTTTAAATAATTATTTATACTTTAAACAAAACTAAGTAATTTTTAAATAAAAGATAAGGTTTGTTTTTTTTTAATATTTTTTTGAAGTAAAAATTTATGAAAAGTCACATACAGAAATTAAAAACATTTTTAAAAAATTGTATATTTTTATAATTAATTATAAAAAAAAATTTGAACTAAAAACATCATTTTATAGTGCTATTTTTTTAATAAAAATATTAAACATAAAAATTTAGTTTGATTAGTTAAAAGATTTTTTTTAATTTTGTTAAATGCAGTCTTTTTTTTATAGATAAGTTTAATATAAACATATTTTTTATGGAAATAAATATTATTATTTGTTTAAATATAAAATGAACTAATAAATATAAGTAGTTAGATAAAACATACTTATTTTAATCGTAGTAAAATATTATTATTTTATCTTATGAAAATCATAAAATTGAAAAAAAAAATACATTGTTAAAATTAATAAAGTAGGCTATATTTATATATATTTTCAATATCTAATATATTAAATTTTATTTTAGATATTTTTTTATTAAAACAGAACAAAAAGAAAATTAAAAAAGAATTTACAAAGTTTAAATGTATAAACTATAATACTGATTGCCTTATTTATCTAATCGTCTTTTTAAGATAAAATACTTATGTACTTCCTTTATCTTAAAATGTATTGTACTTAGATGAAAAAAATAATTCAATTAAAAAAAATGTGTTTTTCAAATTATGATTTAAATTAACATTTATAATGTTTTCGTTTTACTAATTACATTGACATTTGGAATATATGATTTCAATTAAAAATCTATTAATAGTTAGGAAATGTATAAAGTTAAAACAATTTTTTTTAAATTTTATACATATTATTTTTTACGTCAATAGTTCATTTCTTTAAAACATTTTTCAATTAAACTAAATACTTTAAAAAAAATACAAATAGAAAAAAAAATTAAAAGTTTTTACTAAAAAAGAACTTTAACGTTATTCCTATATTTGATCATAATTTAGTTTTTTAAATAAAAAAAGAACTTTATACATATATATATCTATTTAAATTTTTTTCTTAAATTTATAATAATAGAAAAATAATAATATTATTATTAACTTTCTAATCTTTTTTTCTATCTTGTTTTTAAGTTATTTCTTATTTTAATAAGCTTCTAATTAAAAAAAGGCTTTTATTTGGAAAAATATAATGTAACATTCATTGTAAATATATAAAATAAAAACTTTTGAATTAATTTATAGTTATGTTTATAAATAAAAATACTATTTAACAACATTTTCAAATATTCAACAGTACTTTCTTGGTATATCACAACTATTAAAATAATAAAACTATTAAGGAAAAAAAAATTCTAAAATAATGTTATTGTAGTGTAAATTTTTTTACTACTTTGTTAAAATTTTATTGCATTAAAATTAAAAAAAAAATATTTTAATTTTTTATATTTTAAGAAAATACATAAACTTTAATATTATTGGAGATTTATATTTTATCTTCAATATATTTTTATAAAACATAAATAATAAATAGAATTAATAATAGTTACCTTTTTGGATTACTATTTGACAAAAATATTAATTTTTAAAATAAGAAATAAGGAAAACTTTTAACTCTAAGATATATACATTTATTTACAATTCATCAAATAAAAAATGTTGCATAACTTGAAAAAATTTTAAAACATTAATTTAAACTTGTCAAATTTTTATATATTCATAAAAAGTTTAATAAAATTTTTTCGGTTAAAAAATAAGACAAAATAAAAAGTATACTAGAAAATTAATTATAATTATAAAATATGTTATAAAAAAATTTTATATCAAACATTATTTATTAACTAATATTATAAATTTCTTATGTCCATTAAATATTTTTGAAAAATTCAATCTATTTTTCAAAGCATGCTTATAAAACTATAAGAAAATAAATTTATACAAAAAAAAAGTTAAAAATTTAATTTTTACTTATATATTATTGTTTTTTAAAGGAAAAAAATACCAAAAATTATTATTTTTATTATTATAAATTAATAGTAAATTCTTTATAATTTGGGACCGTGATTAAAAACAAACATTAAATTGAGTAAAAAAAGTTATTTTAAGAAAAATTTTTATATAATTATTGACAAAAAAAAAAGAAATAAAAAAGTTATTTATAGATTTATTTATTAAGTTTGATTATCAAGAAAAAAGGGAAAATATTTTATAGTTATTAGATAAATGTAATTGAAATATATACATTAAGATAGAAGTAATGTAAAACAATATCTGTAGTTAAAATAATGTCCATATTAATTTTTTCACATTAACAAGTTTTCTTTTTACTGTGCTTGAAAAAGAAATCTTAACTTTTAAAGCATTTTCACTTGTTGTTTAGAAAGCCTTTATTTATACTAGAATCAATTAGCTTTATTATATTTATCTAATTTCATCATTAATTATATCACCATATAATATGTTTAGATTTACATATAAAATAAATTCAAAAATAAAATTTATCATATTTTTTTATGTATCGTAATTTTTTTTGTAGATTTTTAAATTTATTAAAAAAAAAATTACAACAAGTTTTAAATTTACAAAATAATAATTTATTAATAAAATGAAAATACTAATTTTAAAAATATTTTTTCTTTATTTGTTTGTAAAATAATATTTATAAATTTATATATAATAATTGTAATAAAAAAATGTACTTTTGATTATAAAAAATTTGGATAAATTTTTATTTTACTAAACAATTGTTATTATTTATATTAAAAAATGTTTACTCCATTTATTAGTTGTTTTTTGAACTTTATTCTTGTAATAATAATATAATAAAAATACTTTTAATGAAAAAAAAGAAAGAAATAATGAAAATTTTATTTTTAATGTATTTTTGTAAAAGTAAGCGTTGATTAATAATCATTTAATTTAGTAGTTTTTCTAATGTAATATATTTAACATATTTTCAACAAAAAGGATAAAATTGAGGTCAGTATGAAAACGTTACGGTTATGCAATTTTACACAATTTTTGCTATTCTACTTTTATAATTCTAAATATATTAGTATAATTTGGATATAGGATTTATACATTTTCATATGCAACTTCAATTTTAAATTAATATACATGTCTATTTCAATTTTAAAACCGGTATTTGTTAAATCCAATATTTGACATAAATGATTATATAAAATTTTAGTTGTATTATTTCGATTTTCCTCTTTTGATTTAAAAAATTTTTGTAAATATATATTTTTATAATACTAATTTTTTTTAATATATCATATACTAAGCTAAATTAATTGTTTATTTGAAATAAATAATTAACAACATTTTTTTTTAAGAAACATTATTATAGAATAAAAAAATTAATATTTGGATAAAATGCGGGTTGGTAAATATATTAGTCTTGTGATTATTTTTCAAATTAATAATTTATTTACAAATATTAATATTTTTGTTACATCTCAACAAACTGGTAATGTATTAAATTTTAATTAACATATTTTATATAAATGTATTTTTTTTTAGATATAGTACAAACAGCAGGAGATGGAGCACGACTTGTTGGTGATATACTTAAATTATTTGCTGAAAAACAAGAATCAGATAAAATGAATAGTGAAAAAATTGTATCATCTACCAAAAATGATGGCATTTTTCCATCATTTAATCAATTATTTATGGGATTACCTCAAGCAAAAAATAATGATAAACAACAATCAATTGTCGATAGTAATAATAATAATATTTTAACAAATCAACAATCTATTGAATCTGATACATGGAAAATATTTACTAACCAAATGATGAATATGTTTGGATTATCAACAACAACACCACAACCAAAATTATCCAACTTTTTAACTGATACATTTGGAAAATATTTTAATAATATGAATGAAAAAAATGATAAAGAAAACAAATTATTATTTCCGATGACAATACCACCGGAAACACAAGAAACACTTTTTGGAAATTGGGCTAATTTATTTAATGTGAATAATGATAATAAAGGAAAACAAAAAATAGATACTGGAAATGGAAATTTCGACAGGATTGTTATAAGAGAAAAAGCTGATGGAGGAAATTTTTTTGAAAATTTAGTTGGAACAAAATATAATGAACGTGGCTTACAATGGACGAATGGCAATTTAAGATTAGTAAATAAAAATGTTAAAGATGTATTAGGTTCAGAAGTTTCTGTTCATGATAAAAGTATTGATATACCTGTTCAAAAATGGTTTAATATTGCTGAAAATATATTAGGCCATGTTCAAAATCAATAAATACATAGTATAGTGTTTTAATTTATACCAAACAAACACTTTTTAATATAACTTGCAAATAATAATATAAAAATAAACTATTATTTATTCTTTTTTTTTAATTTTGTATTGTGATATATAATGATGATTTTAAATAAAATAATTCTGGCTTTTTAAATTAAAAAGTTTAAAAAATAATTATTTTTAATACATTGTTCATTTACCTAGTTTAATATCATAGAAAAATGACCTTGAATATCCATTGTTTGTAATAACATATATTATCTATTAATAAAAAAAAGTAGATATATTAATAACAATGAAACACTTATGATAAGGTTAACATACCAAAATACAAATCAGTCAGCTCTTAGATTTTATAATATAATTGAATAAAACATAAGAGATTCATGACATTACTTTTCTATTAAAACAAATTTGTTCATTATATACATATTTATAACCTTTAAATAGTACTTCTTCATGATATAATTTTTAACATTATTTTAATTGTATAAAATAAATCATGATACATTAACTTGCCAAACATTTATTTACTTTTTTACAATTTATTGTAATCTTCTTATTGTTTTCTATATCATCTTATTTTCAAAATGATATTCAATTTTTCAATTATCTATTAATGTCACTTATGAACAATCAAACTTGACATATTCTCATTTCATTTTTATACATGCACTTAAAATAATCCTTTTGATACCAGGATATTGAAACTATCGTTGTATCATTTTCTTTTTATTTTGATAATATTGAAAAAAGCCGATAAATATAGTATAAGTTTCATCAAGACAATAGAAATCACTTTACATCCGAAAACAATTAATGAAAACTTTTTGTAATTCAGATCATCTATTCATTTCTACACCGCTTTTTTTTCTACAAACTTAAAACACTTAACAATGTGTAAAAGAGATAATATATATTTGATCTAACCGAAATTGCGAAAGAAGCTTACTATATTTAGTTATATACAATGATACTACCTAAATGAACTGTACAAACTCGGCATATATCATAAAAAGAACCATAAAAGATAATCATATGAATAGGTGAACGATAATCTGTAAGAATTTGATAGAGTTGAAATTTGAATACTTCCACCTGACTAATATTTTTAATTGTAAAAATAATTTGCCGATTAATAAAATTAAAATGTAACATATTACGTATTTGTTAAAAAACAATTTTATTATTCTTTTATAAAACATATGAATTAACTTTTTTTTTTATAATATACGGTATAAATTAATTGTTAATTTTATTTATATATAAGTTTTTAGCAAAAAAGTTTAGTAATATTCACACCAAAAAATTTTAAGTTCAAAAGTATACACTAAATGTGTTTTACGTCACCTAATTATGAAAATATAATAACTTTTTAATGTTTGTTCTAATTCATTAACAAATTAGCAGATTTTAATAGGCCAGAAACTTTGTTTACCTGCTGTTAATACAACTATCTGGTTGTTATTGCGTAAAAGAATTTTATAATAATATTTCTTAATTGGTATAAAACAATTAATTTAAAATTAAAGAAAAAAAAGTTTTTTTTAATATGTTTTAATTTTAAATTTTTAAAAAAATATATAAAAATTGTTACTTTTCTTTTGTACAAAAAAATTCTTATTTTAATAATCATTATTTTTATTAAAAGTAATTAATATTTTTTTGCGAAAAAAACGCTAAAGAAGATTATGATAAAAAATAAAATTAGATATATTTAAAAATAAAATTATTCGCCAATCTTTTTAAAAGGCCATTAAATGTTGGTACTGTAAATACTTACTACATGTATTATTCATTTTTATTTGTTGAAAATCGGGTGGTTTTATTTTAAGCCATATTATCTTTAAAGTAAATTGTATATATATTCAATATGATTATCTTATTAAAAATCTGCCTTTGGTAACATGTATAAAAGTGGTGTAATAATCTTTTAAAGACAAAAACAAATAACTTCGATAATATTGATATTATGTAATACTATTGAAATAGATAATTCTTGATAATTTAAATAATTATAAAATTATATCTAACTTTATTATCATTTATCTTTTTTAAAAATAATTTACTCATCGTTTGATAAATTTATTGAACATGGTGTTGTTGGTAGTGATACGGTAACTTTGACAACTTTATTTTTTTCTTTATTTTCAACAAGATTTATTGAATTATCATTATTTTCATCATCCCCATCAGTTTCAATCTCCGATTGCTGACTATTACAATCATTTGTTGAGGTATTACATTCTGTCACCATGTGAAGATTATTCTCTGAACTAACGGAGGATGAAGCCATTAATTCGTTAATAAGACCAGATATTGTAAAACTTGAAGAATTACTAGTTGATATTGATGAAAAATTATTGGGATCAGTACAATTTGATGAAGGCAATACTTTATTATTATTTTCATTAAATATTTGATTATTTGACAAATTGACATTATTCGACAATAATCTTGATATAATAGGCTCAAAACAATTAACTGAATCTAATAGGAGCATTGTATGAATATATCGTAATGGTTGAAATTGATATAGTACCTGTTGATGATGGGCAAGATTTACTGATAAAAATTGTTCCATTGGTGAATTACTCTCTAAAATAAAGTAATTAAAATATTATAATAATTTGATACCTTTTAATGTTAACAACATTTTTAATATTCCCAATTCATTATTATCTAATTGTAAATTCTCTAAATGTTTAATTGTTGTTTCAAATCTTCCACATAAAACAAAATTCTCTGGATCATCTAATTTTTTATGATTTGTATTTATTAAATTTTTAATAACTTTCTCTTCATATGCTGTTAAAATAAATAACCCGCTCCAACATTTATTAATTATTTTATGCTACAAAAAAAAATTTTTTTAATATACATAATGATAAATTTTTTTTTTAATTTAAGATTAATATTTTAAAAAGTCATAATTCAAGATTAAAAACTCTTAAAATTAAAGTACTCAAGTTCTAACAATATGTTATATTAATATTTGAAGTTCAAACACATTTTTTTTATTACAATTGCCATATTGTATTTGTGCAAAGTCTGTTGACCTTGCATGACACTATCTTCTTGAACTCCTCTCCATTATCATTAAATTTAAGAGATACTTATACAAGAATATTTAAATAAAATTTAGCTTATAATATTACTGTGACAGTATTACAGTTAATAGTATAATAAAGTGGATACATTTTTAAAGCCATTTCCTCATTAATTATATATTATTAAGTAATAATATCATGTTACTAAACATGTTAACATATCCTTACCTGTTCTTGAACTGGTACTTGGGATAATTGGAGAAAAGATTGTGCCCAGTTAAGTGCATGAATTAAAGTACTTTTAAATAAAGCACCATTTTGTAAATTAACTCCATTAATTAAGTTTGCGAATACTTTAAATGCTTGAAACTGATTTGGAATATTTATAAGTGATTGATGTGGTAGTACTGATATTTGTTGTACTAATGGTAACATTCTAGAATTAGGAGATTGTACATTAATTTGTGAATTTTTTATATCATTCATTCCTGTAAAAAGTGCCATTTGCCTTCTAATCGTTGAATTTCTTGGGCCACGTTCATGTTGGACAGCTTCTTTATTCATACCAATATCAAGGCATCTTTTTAAACGACATGCACGACATTGATTTCTATGTGTTTTATCAATAACACATTTACCTTCTTCACCTCTACCTCTATTTTTACAAACATATTGCCTATGTCTTCTTACAGAACGTTTAAAAAAACCTGCACAACCATCACAACTAAATATACCGTAATGTTTTCCCGATGAATGGTCTTGGCAAACTTTACATGGAATATCAAGTAAGATACGGCCTGAAAATTATTAAATTTTTATAAATATTTGTGTATCCTTCAGGGTAAGCTCATCATAATATGCTTAATCCTTTTTAATTTTAAATCTACCATTAATAAATGTGTGATATTATATATATTTATTAAATCATTTACATTCTAGTTAAAATAATAACAAATTTATAATATTAAATTTTATTCAAAAAAAAAAACTTTGATATTAAAAGTGGATGTTTTTTTTCCTATTTTTTTTTCTAAACATATATAAAATAATAAGTAAAAATGTATTTAAAATATAAGAACCCTAATTTTAAAATACTTCTTATTTTGATAATTATCAACATAATAATTTATCTTTTAAAAACTTAAACTTACTTGAATTAGATGTAGCCATCTTGAAAATTATTTCAATAATAACACTTTATTGTTGTAGTAGTAATAATAGTAACTTTTCAATAGATTAAAAGGATATTGAAAATAAATGATAAAAATTATTTAAAATTATAATTGTTAACCAAAAAATTTATGAAGCTATAAGTGTGAGTTAAATTTTGACAAACTGACTGATTGCCTTATTTTGAAAAATTACTATATTTGACTATTTTCTATCTAAAGATATTAATGGGAGTTACTTCAAATGGAGGCGGAGATAAAAAGATTTATGGGATGTCAAATTGTCGTTTAGTCGCAGTCGTATCCTATTGGTTCTTAAATAGAAAAATTCATGTGTCAATTAAAAATTTCAATAGTCATAGTGTCATGACATGTACAAAATCATTTTTAAATTACTTTTTAATTATTATTTTAAGGAGGAGTAAGATGAGGAAAAAAAATTTTTTTAATATTTTATTTTCTCTTAAAGTTTTTAACACACATTGTTTATGAGATCTTTTTATAATTTATATTAATATTATAATTAGAAAATTTATATAAAACTTGTTTATAAAGAAAAAAAAAATTATAAAATATATAAAAAAAAAAAGTTAATAATTATATTAAATAAATTTTTAAATTATTTGTACTTGTTCAAAATATTTATTTTAATATATGTACATTAGTTATATTTTTAAACTTTTTTTCAAATATTGAATAATTGAAAATATTAAAGATTTAATTTAAATTATCTACAATAATAAATATTATAAATGATTGCCTTTGGTAATATATGAGTGATGTTTTCCTTAAATAATGTAAATATGAAAAATGAATAATATTTTATTTACATAATATTAAAGAGGTTATATTTACTATAATCATGAAAATAATATATTTTATAATAAACTTCTTAAAAATATAGTGTAATAATATTTTTAAGATATTGTTTAATTGCCTTTACAATTATTATATTTAAACAAATAATTTAGATACCTTATCAAAGTAACGATTCTGTCTTTTTAACACCTTCTATACATTGATATCGGAAGTCATTTTGCAAAAAGTTTTAAAGCTTTTCATTCTACCTTTATATAATATTTAGGTAGTTAATTTTAATATTTTGATAAAGTTCGTTTTTCAACAACTTTTATACATGATTCGTCATGTTTAAAATGTATGATTTTCTAAATTGAGGAAG
This sequence comes from Strongyloides stercoralis, assembly GCA_029582065.1. NCBI lineage: Eukaryota > Metazoa > Nematoda > Chromadorea > Rhabditida > Strongyloididae > Strongyloides > Strongyloides stercoralis. Next base: position 1,320,829 of record JARPTA010000002.1, read on the forward strand.
TAATTGATATTTGAATAAAAGACAGTTACATAGTGTTATTTTGATGTTTTTTTTTCTTTTAATATAAATATTTTGAACTATTCTTTTATAAACTTTTTTTTTTTTTATAAAAGTTGATATATGATTTATTTAATTCAATTTATTAATTCAATTTATAAAACAATATATGATTTTTTTTGTCTATTTAATTAACTTTTTTAAACATCATTTAATATTATTATATTAAAGTGTGAAAGAAATACTAACTTTATGAAAAAAATAAAAGCCGAAATTGATACGTTTAGAAGTCGGTAACTTTGCGGTAAAAAGATAATAATCAACTTACCGTTCGTTAAGGGTTGTTTAATGTCAGATGATCTTACATCACAAGCTATTATATTAAGTAAGGACAAGCTCTATTACATAGTCAATACAAAAAGATTATCTCTTAATTAACAATAACGAATGTATTTAAAATTTATTGTTGTAAATTTTTTGTATAAGAAGGCATTCTATCATTAAATTTCATATTTAATTTATTAAATATTAAAGATATAAATATACATAAAATTCTAAATTACATGTTTTTCATAGTATGTTGTAAGAAGATCATAAGAAGCACCTAAAGCCCAAGACATCTCCATTCCTCTTAATTTCTTTGCTAACTAAAAAAAATATATCATTAAAAAAACAAATATTTTTAACATACATAAATTTTTTTATCATCAGGAAGGCCATATCCATGATGTAACAATGTATAAATGTAAGTTAAATCATGGCATTGCCATGGTCTCCAATGTTCTGGACCTAAATCTTCTTTCTTATATGTACACACTCTTTTTGCTGCATTTTTATAATCTACGACATTTATATAACCACCAAGTTGTTTATTTGAATTAGGAATCAATCCAGCTTGTAAACCACGATCATAAAAATATGAAAAACCAAATATATCTTTTTCAAATAACTCTTGAATTGGTTTAACTTCGGTTATTTGTTGTATATATATCTTATTAAGTTCTAAACATTTATCAAAACTATAATCAATAACACCATTTACTGTCCAATTTTTATCACCATAATTCCAATTTTCTATATTAAAATTATGAGGTAAACATGGTGTTCTTAAGTATCTTTCATTAGAATTTTTATGTAACAATGAAACTCCTAATCTTGATGCAACAAGACCATTTCCTAAATAACTATGTGAATATAACTGAATATTTCTACCAAAAAAGTTTGTCTTAAACATATAATCATTAATATTAGTCTTAATATTATTAAAAATAGACAAATCATTTGGTAAAAATGTTAATTGTGTTGATCCACCACCCAAATCCATTGTTGCAGCTGTTGAAGTTTTCTCTAAATATGGTAATTTTTCTGCATTATTATTAAAAACTACCCCTTCAACACGATTAGTTAAAAAATTTAATGTTATCCATGCATATACTCCTTCATTAACACCAGGCATTATATTTACTGCATCTTCAAATAATATAAAACCAGAATCTTTTAATACTTCAGAAACTTTTTCTAAAATGTCATTTGCTGTATTATCTTTAAGTAGTCTTAAGCCTGCAGTTGCTTTTAATGTTACTGGAGTATGCTTCCATAAGTGTTTTGGTATTGTTTGTTGCGCTTTTTCAATAAGTATTTTTACTTTTAATGCTGCTTCTTTAGGATTATTTGCAAAATTAGATAAACCAGGTTTGACTTCTAAAAATGTTTCTGATTGAATGGAAAATGTTGTTGGATTAATAGTTGATCCATCATGTATAGAATGAAATAAATGTAACCTAGTACCTGTTGAACCTGCATCTATTACAACTACATAAAAATTAGTTATCTCATTTTCATTATAAAAATTTGATATTGATAAATCTTTATATGGAACATTAGTATTTGTTATTTTTTTAAATTCATCCTTTTTAATTGATGTAATTTCATTTGGTAATAAAAAATATGCGACTATTATGCCAAAAATTGAACATATTATACTAAATTTGAATGAAAATAAGTTTTTTGTTTGAAACAAAGATATCTTTTTTGTATCATTTGAGGAAGTCATTTGAATGATATAATTGATATGTTGTAAAATAAGTGATAATTAATATAAAATAAAATAAAACTGTCTTAATTTTTCTATTTTAAAAAAATTACAATACCATTTCTTAGTATAGAAATTAATAAATTATATAAATTAACCCTTAAATTAAAATTATCAGGTAAAAGGTATATTGTTTAAAATTAACTTTAATTTATATATAATATTATTCACGCAAAGATTATTTTTTTTTTACAATCATATGTAACACAAGGTAACTATTGTTTGATAATTGATAATTTAATGACGTAAATTGATAGTTAAGTTTTGTATTAATAATACCATTCTTAGATAAAAATGATTAAAAAAAATAAATGATATATTAAGAAATAATATTATAGACGTAGTCGTATAAAAATATGTAATCAAATAAACGTTAAATAAACGTTAAATAAACGTTAAATAAAATATTGATAATAGCTTATCAGATAGAAATCTATTAAAAAATATTAAAAAAAAATATTTTATTTACACAGGTAGAGTAAATTATTAAGGTATACTAAAGCAGTATTTTATTATAAAATAGTCGTGTATCGAAACATCCTTCCACAGATCATCGTTTAAAAACTTGTTGATTCATTTGGCATTGAAAAAATTATATTGAAATTTTTTTACAATAATATTGATAAAGGTATAATTTATTATGATAGAAATATAAATTTTTTGAAAACATATAAATATATTTATTTTTATAATAACCATAGTTAAATTATTAATTAAAAACATTGAAAAAAAATATATTTAAAAGTTTATTTTGGAAGTATTTTATTTTAAAAAAAAAATATAATAATTATGATAAGACGTCAAGTATTTGTTTATAAAAGTTGTTTGTAAACAAATTTACAATAGATAACACTCCTTTTAAGCTAAAATTAAAACTGCTTTAACAAAAATTCAGGTTATTTATAATTAAAAATATTAAATGAAAAAAAAGTTTTTTAAGTTTTTTTTTAAATTGATTTTAGTATAACTTTTTATTATTTCTAATTAATTAAGTATTATTGCTTCAAAAATTAAATAAATATTATTTTTATTCTTATTTTGTTATTCATTTCATTTTTAATAATAAATGAAAGTATAAATAATTGTTTTGATATTACAACTAAAGTTATGCCTTAAGGGTAGATAAAATAATATTAAATATTCCTTTTTATTACAGCGCCTTTTTATATATTACAGTTCGATTATTTTAAGTGTATAAAATGATAATAAATTGAGATAATTTTGTTAAAATAAAGTAATTTGTTAAAAGAGAATATATTTATATATATAAATATATATATTTTATAAAATACTATTGTTTTATAATTGAAAGTAAGAACAAGATCTTTGATTTAGTTTCATGATATAAAGGTAACTCAGAATAATTAAAATAATATATTTATTTATTATGAAAAGCGTATAAAATTTATTTGGGCGTAACAAATAAGTGTGTTTAATAAATATTAATGATCATCTGATCATTTATAATGCTTTGTTTCATAATTTATTCTTTCCTCGTGAAATAAAAAGAACTTTTAAGATGATTAATATCAATTCATATATTGCAATACGGATATATCAATTGATGTTAAATGGAAGATAAAACATTTATATTTATCTTAGAAATTGAAAAGGGGGATGGATATTAATTACTCTCCCAAAAAGATCGACCTATTTTGCATTAAAATAGGCATATTCCTGGCGTTAAAGATATAATAATTATGTATACTTATCATTGACATGCTTTCTTATCGTACTTCATTGGCACCTAATGATTTTTATCATTATAATAAAGATAAAAAATACTATACTTACTACAAAAATAAACATAATAGTAGAAGTTTAATTAAGTTAATATGTGCATCCGGTGTCCTAACAATTTTAATATTTTCAATATCTTTTTACTTTTATTTTACAAAATATCTATCAGTAAATACTTATGAACCAAAAATATCACAAAATATAATTAATAAAAGATTTAAAAGAGATTTTATGTTTGTAAGTAATAAAAATATTTCTGATCCAGGTTGTTTCAAAGTAAGTTTTTATTGTAAAAAAAATTTTTTTTAATTTAATATTTTAAGAGTTGTAATGATGAATGGATAAAAGATTTTGAAAAATCATTTGGTATGAATCATACAGAATTTTATGACTTTCCATTCCATCCAACATTATTAGAGTATACAAATTTTTTAAAATATTGTGAATTAGCAGATAAACAAACAAATTGTTTTATAAATAGATGTGATGATCAATCGGCTGATAAAGTATTCTCCCCATCTAATTATATATGCCAATTTAAAAGAACACAATTTGTACAAGCAAGACCTTGTTTAGAAGAGACTGAACCATTAACATTTTTAAAATGTGATCAAGAATGTCATAAAAAGGCATTAAATGGATTACAATTATCAGATCGTGATACAATAGATACAATATATTCTAATAATAACTTAGATATGTATGAGAAAGAATTAAATTTTCTTTGTGGTTTTCAAGAATGCTATAAAAATTGTCACAAGGACATTGTAAAAGAATTTTGTTCCCCATCATTATCAAATACTGTCTATACACTTATTGATCAATATATTAAATGGCACGCGACAGATATATATGATTGGCATATATTAACTAATAATTTAGAAAAATTACCATATACATGTCTAAGACTTACAGGATATACATCTGAAAATGATAAAGTCGCCAAATTAATTGCCATCTCTTAATTATTTTAAATTTTAAAATTATTATTGATACTCCCAATCATATTTGTTGTATTTAATTTGCTTTTTTGTAAAATTTGGATACATCACCGGTTAATGTTTAACTTTCATATTTATTGAAAGAAATATTAAAGGCATACAAAACGTTTCAATACTAATTATTAGTACTCTAATAAAATTGTCTTAAATTAATTAAAATTTTTTTAATATTTTTAAAATTATATTTTAAATGATAAATGTATTTTATTTTTATTTTTATTTTTTTTTTTATATTTTAAAACAAAAATATTTCATCATCATAAAATTTTTTTTCTTTTTTTTTTCTAATACCAATGAATCATTATTTATTTAATTATTAATCCTACAACGAATATATAGTTAATTTGGAGTATTACATAGTTACTATACTTAGAACTACATGCTGTAACTTTGAATATGTTCTATCCATTATCTTTATATTTCATAAAATGTTTTAAGTTTCATTTAACATTATAAATTTTTATATTTATTATTTACATAATATGATCAAACCTTTTTGTGTATAAAATATTAAAATATTTATTATTTAAAATTGCTTTACAATAATTCATTCTTTCATAATATTTTATTAGATTTTGCATTTGTTTTATTGCAAAGTATATAATATACATATATGTATTATTTTTTCATTAGATAGTAGTATAAAAAATTGTAAAAATATTTATTACATTTTTAGGTTTAAAAAAATAAATATTTTATAGAAAGTTTTTTTTCTAAATATATTTTAAAATAAATTTTTTTTTACTAAAAATTATTACTTTAATAATAATTTTTTTTGTTAATATAATTTTAGTATTAGTGATTATTCAAGTGATCCAGCAAGTTTATGTATATATATATTTTATTTTACTGACATTAACTATTACATTCCTAATAATATTATTATAACAATAAGTAATTTTTAATATGGGAAAAAAATTATCAAAACTATTTGGTAAAAAAGAGATGCGAATTTTGATGCTTGGATTGGATGCTGCCGGTAAAACTACAATTTTATATAAATTAAAGTTAGGACAATCAGTAACAACAATTCCTACTGTTGGTTTTAATGTAGAAACAGTAACATATCGTAATATTAAATTTAGTGTTTGGGTAAGTATTTTTTTAAATATATTTTATTATAAAAAATATAATAATTATTAATATATATATTTTTAGGATGTTGGTGGACAAGACAAAATAAGACCACTTTGGAGACATTATTATGCTGGATCACACGGTCTTGTTTTTGTAGTTGATTCTGGAGATAGGGATAGGATTGATGAAGCAAGACAAGAACTCCATCGTATTATAAATGATAGGGAAATGAAGGAAGCTGTCATACTTGTCTTTGCCAATAAACAAGATACAATTGATGGTAAGTTACAATATAATAAATGAATAAATTTATTAATTTTTTTAGCTATGAAACCAAACGAAATTCAAGACAAGTTAGGATTAACTAGATTAAGAGATCGAAATTGGTATGTGCAGCCATGTTGTGCAAATGCTTCTGAAGGTTTATTTGAAGGTTTAACTTGGCTTTCATCAAATTATAAAGCTTAATTTTTAAAAAATTGTCATATTACTAAATTGCAACATTAAAAATTGCGTTTCGCAAAAATATACTCTTATTTATGTATGTCTAGGCAAAATTTAATAGACAATGTAAAGTTTTACCAAAATTTGATCATATTTTATTGAATATGTTGCCTTTAAAATGTTTAGTTTTAAAGATCTTATAAGTTTTGATAATTTCATTCTTTTACTTTAACTAATAATACATATGTTTTTCAATTGAAATGTATAGGTAGATTTTATTTATGATATCTATATATTTTTCTTTCCTTTGTACTTAATCAAATGGAATTTGAAGAAAATTACTTACAATATTGATATTTATTATAATTTTTATTTTAATGTTTATTTATTTCAAAAAAAAATTCTGTGTAAAAAACTATATATTTTATGTAAAGATTTCCGACTATTTATAATAATAATAAATAAATAAAATTTTAAAGAAACAAACAAGAAGACAAAATTTTTAAAAAATATTTTCTTCATCATTTTTTAATCAAAAGAAATAATGAACATTAATGTTATGTAAAACAATGATTTGATGTAAACAGTTTGATTGGAAAAAAGGAAATCATCATTATGGGATTATAAGATGAATTAGAAATGAAATTCCAAACAATTTGTAATTGTTTCTAAATATTTTGAAATGTTCTATTTTATTTACAACATCTTTGTAATCATAATATTTATTTTTATCAATTCATCTTTTCAATTTTCTAATAATTTAAATATTCCATCAGAAAAAAAATATATGGAAGTTGGTATGTATAAAGATTATGATTTAGATTTACGTAATTATCAAATTGTATGTTTAAATAATAATTATTATTTTTTTTAATCAAATGTATAGGATCTCATAATAAAAAAAACAAATGAAATACTTAATAAAGCAATTTTAAGAGAAGAAAATTCAACAAAATCACTTATAATTCAATTATCATATGGAGAGATTAAGACAATAAAAGTTCTATCAAAAATTCAAATAATTACCCAAATATCTGGAAGTTATAAAAGTGGAAATATACTATTTACAAATAAAAATTTTGCCAAAAATAAACGTGAAGTTGTTGGATTTAGTTTTGGTTTATTTTGTAATCCTCATCCTTTAAATATTATAGGAATATTGACTGATGTTACAGAGTCAACATTTTCTTTTGAATATGTTTTAGCAAGAAGAATTTTACATGAAATTGGACATTCTTTAAATGCTGTACATGATAATAGTAGTGAGTATAATTATAATATAATGGCACCACTTGAAATTCTTGTTGAAGACAAAAATAATACATTATTTTCAAAACCATCACTTTATGCTATAACAAAGTATGTTTTTGAAGTATGTATAAATTTTCTTGTTGATATAAATATAAGAAATTGTGGAAATGGTATTTTAGATAAAGGAGAAGAATGTGATGAAGGGCATAAAAATTTTAATGTTAATTTTAAATGTTGTAATAAATATTGTAAATTAAATAAAGAAGCTAAATGTTCTGATTCAAATCATGATTGTTGTTTGAATTGTAATATTGCATCAACAAATATATCATGTTATCCTAAAGTTTTTTATCAATGTATTGATGAAAGTTTTTGTGATGGTATAAATCCAGTATGTCCTAAACCTAGAAGTCTTCCAGATAACACGAGATGTATGAAAAATGGAGCTAAATGTCTTAATGGTAAATGTGTTGATAAATGTAAATCTTTGAATGAAAATTTTGTACATTGTATATGTGAAGATAACAATTATCGTTGCCATCAATGTTGTAAAAGTATAAATAATGGTATATGTAAACCAATCATGGATAAAATATTACTAGAAGAAGGATCAATATGTAGTAATTTTAATAAAAATTTTCGTTGTAACAATGAATCTAAATGTATTTATAATTCATCTTTAAATTATTATAATTTTCATGGTGTTAAAAGAAAAAAATGGACTAATTATTATATTCAAAATATTGTTACAATACTTTTTATACTTTTTTTACCAATTTTTATATTTTTAAAAGCAAGAAAAGTAAGTTATAAATTTTTATTTCTAATTACATATACTTTAGAATTATTTTCAAATCAAAAAGTTACATAATAATGAAATAATAATGAAAGCATATAAAGAAAATAATTGATATATTATTAAACTAATTTATTGATAAAATTTTAAGAAATTATTAAATTTTATATTGCCTCTCCTTTACAAAACATTTTCAAATTTTTACATCCATTTTTACTAAGTAAAAACTTTACTCTTTCTTGCGACCCTTTTTGACCAACATATGAATATTTATAAGCATTTAATCTTTCATTTGTTGTCAATTTATTAGCAATCTAAAAAAATAAAAAATAATAAACAATAATATTTCAAATTTCAAATAAAAATATCTAAACTTACTTGATATATTTGAAGATATGTCATAATACATATCCAAATAAGAATAAAAAGTGAAAGTATAAAAACATACAATATCAATGTGTTATTTATAATAATATCAAAAAATGTATTATATAAATGTTTTGTATATAAAATATCTAGAATTTTAAAAAAAAATATATATTATGATAAAAAAAATAAACTTACTACTAAAACATCCATAAATAATTATTAAAAGTTCAAATATTAATGAAAGAAGATAAATCAAAAAGTGAAAGTGATTATTTGCTCCAATACAATTATTAATCCATGGACAATGATGATCAAATCTTAAAATACATTTATCACAAAATTTGCAATGTTTTGATCTATGTGGACGTATCAAAAGACATGTTGTACAAAATTTTTCGGAAAAATTTTCATCTTCAAATGTTCTTGATATCATTTTATGTGTTTCCTGTAAAAAGAAAATTTAATAAATCAAAATATTTATTTTTTTAACTTACTTGAAGTGAAACATTATATATTCCAGGATCATTAAAAATTAAGTTTATATAGATATATAAAATGAAAAGTAATAGTGAATAGAAAGACATATTCATATACCATGGTACTGTACCATGAATATAAAATATCCAACTAAAGATCATTAAAATTTTTAACCCTACTGATACTCCAAACGGTAAATATAATAAATGTTTTGTATTATCAATTACTTTAAGCAACCATTTTATAATAATTCTTAAACATATAATAGCACCTAATATAATAATATGAGATTCAAATAAAAAATTAATTGCTATTAATGAACCAAGTATAAATGTTGGTAATAAGAAATATATTTTTTTAATAATTTCATCATTTTCTTTAATATCTTTTAAATATGAATATTTTATAATACCACGTTTTTTCAATCCTTTTTCTATTATTCTAACAATATTCATATTACCTTTTCTTTTAGCTATAATTAATGGTGTTTCACGCTGTTTATTATCCTTATTTATATCAATATCTAATGAAACTAATAGTTCAACTGCACTTGTATTTCCTTGTATTACAGCCCAATGTAAACATGTATTACCATATGAAACATCAGCTATATTAACATCAGCTTTTAATGTTATTAACATTTTTAATAAATCTAATGAATGAACCTTATATGCAGCCCACATTGCTGGTGTCATTGAAGATGCATCTTTATCATCTGGTGAAACACCTTTTGATATTAAATATGCAACTACTGGTGTACATCCAAATTGTGCAGCAACATGAATAGCAGCAAATCCCTCAACATTACGTAAATATGGATTGGAACCATGTTTCATAAGTAAAGCTACCATTTTAGTATGACCATGACGGGCTGCCCAATGTAATGGGGTAGAACATAATACCCCACCAATAGCATTAACATTACAATTATAATCGATAAGAAGTTTAGCAATCTAAAAATATGTAAAAAAAAATTTTTTTAATAAATAATATAGTAAAAAAAATATATTAAATAGTATACCTTTAGTCGATTATTAATAGCTGCCCAATGAAGAAGTGAACAATCGTCAGAATCTGTACAATCAGGTGATATAAGTCCTTTATCCAGCATATCTTTTAATGTATCATAATCACCAAATTGTGCTGCTTGCCTAGCATCAATCACATAAGCAGCCATATTATCTTTATAATGCTCATCTTTATCCTCCATATTTCTATTATTAAAGTAAAGTATATATTTTATCAAAATATTATATATTTTTTAAACAATAATAAAAAAAGAAATTATAAGATTGAAGACAATTGTTCAAAAATGTTTTCTACTTTGATAAACATCAATAACTTTACAAAATAGTAATATAATATTTTTAGCATTAATAATAAAATTTTAAACTTTAAAAAATAAAAAGATTAGTAGAATATAAATAAAGTATAAAATAGAAAATATAATGAAAAATTCAAGTTATTTTATTAAGAATAATGATGTATAATTTAAAATATTTTAATCATATATTATAAAAGGTAGTAGTGAAACGTCGATTATAGTTTAAATATAAATACTCAAAAGAAATTTAAACCCTCAGTGGTTATATTTAATTAAAATTTTTTAAACTATTAATTTTAATTTTAAGATGATATAATTTTAGTATAATTTTTCATGATACGTTTGTATTTTTTTGAAATTAATTTTTCATCATAATTTAATAAAAAACATAAATTTATAGTAACTTTTAAATTTTATAATATCATTTTAACATTTAGAAGGGAACTATTAAAATGATTGATATAGAAGAATTCTTTTAATATATAATATATTCATTATATTATCTTTAATTCTAAAAAGAAGTTTTGGACATGTGTATCTCGAAAAAGTCCAATAAATTTTTGAAAAATAAGCTTATATGTAGTTTGATGTATCTATTTATTAGATTAATTTATATTAAATACATATGTTTAAATAAGAATAGATATATAAAATCTAATACAAAAAATAAACAGTATCTTCTGTTTTTTATTTTGTGTTAGTTATTTTTTTTTTACTAAAACAAAGGCTAAGTGAGGCAACAAAAAATACTTTTTATTTGATTAAATAATTATTCCTGATTTTTATCAAAAGATGAACCACGCTTTTCATTTATTTGCGTTACAAAATTGTCAAAAGACAACTGTCTTTCTTTAAATTGGGATAACTAAAAAAAATATTTACTAAAAAAAAATAATCTTAAAAATATATACCTGATCTTCTATGTTTAGTGATGTTTCTGTTACAAATGAAGATAATTCATCGGGAGCCAATCGACATTCCCTTTCAAAATCTTGCAAATTATCACCTAAACTTTCTATACTTGAAAATGGAAATAAATTTACATAAAATTCATCTTCCATTAATTTTTTTCCTTTTTCTCTACTATCATTTTCTGAAATATGATCATTATTGCAATCTTCATTCTCAGGATATGCTATAAATTTTTTCATTCCTTTATTATTTGATAACGGTAAATTTAATGTTAAATTTTTTGCGTAATTACTGTCTCTCAAATTATTAACTTTTGAAGGAATCGTTCGAGAATATCGAATTGTTTTAATTGATGGTGGTGATTTTAATGGCACTAATGACATTGTACTTTTACTTCCGGACATAAAAGTTTCTAAAAAATAAAGGAAATATATATTAAAAAATAGAAAAAAAAAACCTTCTGTTAGAATTGGTAAAGGTCCAGAACTGTGTTGTGAGTTTGTTAATGGATTATCATTTAAAAGTGCTTCAAATGGAAGAGAATTATGTCTAACTCTTTTATTCATTTGTGTTGTATTTGAATTAGGGCTACCTTGGAGGTGCATTGTACTTGTCATAAATATAGCAGATGCTAATGCTTCATCAGACATATATTCATTTGGTTTCATAAATGAATTCATTAAACTATCATCAGAACTAGAATGTGATCTTCCTAACATAAAACGTGGATGATCTTTTGGTGAATTTTTAGCTATATCTAATGATGCAGGTGATGTACCAAAATTATTTCCAAAATCAGACATTGGTGATGGAGTAATAACTTGACTTCCTACTTTTGGTACTATATTAATGGGTTTTGTTCCATAAGTATACACAGTTTCTTGTGTTTCATTATCACATTTATCTAATTTTTCTTCTTTTTTTACTTCTATTTCATCATCATAAACAGATATTTTCATACTTGTTCTATATCTAACATCTAAACAAACATACCCAAATGGTGATGGTAATTCACCTAATTTAATAAATTTATGATTTTCACCAAAAGCTTTCTCATTAACAACACCATTATATATTCTATACAAAATTACATAAGTTTCGGAACTTTGCTTTCTAACATAATATCTATATGAGGGAAGAACCCTTGATGATGAATAAACACTTTTAAGTAACGTTCCCATTCTATGATAAAGATCTGTTCTAACATTTATTGAATTATCTACATTTGAACTATCAACATATAAAGACCAAGTTTCTAATGGTAATGTTTCCCTATCAGATGTATATAAGTAGAAATCTATATTTATAGCATCTATTTTAGGTGGATAACTAAAAAAAACAATTTGTATAAATATTATTTAAAAAAAAAAGACTAAAAAAGAGATAAATAATCAAACATACTGTAATACATTTTTTTTTAAATATTTTGCAACTTCTCCAATTTCATCAATTTTTAAGTTAAACCAATCTGATAAATGAGGATCTGGTGTACATTTATGGGATAATTTTTCTCCCATACGTGATTGTACAACTATTTGTATTAATCTTGTTGATAAAAATTTTACAAATTTAGCAAAATCATTGTATTCAGCTTGTGTTACTTCATCAGGCATCTAAAAAAAATAAAGAGAAAATTATATAATATATATTTTATAACAACAATTTATAAAGAAATGATAAAAATTATATGTACAGTTTTTTTATAACAACAAATTAAATTCTAAGAATTATAATTAGAAAGAAATGTTTAATTAATATTACTCTAAGACATTTTTTTTTAATTTATAATATCATATTGTTATTTATAAATGATAAGCTACACTGTAATAAAATAATTTATTTTATGAAGCCAAAAAATTAAAAAAAAAAAAACTAAGAAAATGCTATCTTGTGATTTATGACAATATATTAAATTATATAAAACTTGTACCATGTGATTAACAAATTTACAATGTGTCTAGTATAATCAAGTATGCATTTCAGGTGATTTTGTGATACGCTTAATTTCGTTATAAGACATTCAATTATAATAGTGGTAATATGTTTTCATAATATATTTTTTATAAATAGTACATTTTTATCAACTAAAAATCATAGATAGCAACCTACAATGTTGTTTATTCCGAATTTCAAAATACTCGTATCCTTTTAACATTTTATAATTATATAAATTTCGATATGATGAACTTATTTAAAAAAAAAGATTTGTAAAATTGTTTATGTAAAAAAATAAAAAGTGGAGTAACAAAGATTCTTTTACTTTCAGAATAAAAACATATAGACGCGTAATTCCAATCAATGGTAAACAAAGACATACTGTACCACCAGAAGTATGCTTTGAGGAAATCTTTTAGTAAAAAATATAGATGTTTAAAGTAAATGTAAAAAATTTTACTTTAAGCGATTATTCTAATCAAATTTAGTTAAAAATTATTAAAAGTGAAATTTAAAAAAAAAAAGAATTTTTCAAACCGCAATCAAATTTTGATCAAAATTGAAAACACTTTTGAGTTTTTTACCAAGCCTGTAGTAAACGTATAAAGATGATTTTAATGTTTTCTGTAGCCAAGACATTGTTCTATAAAGCTCATAGTACAGAATTTAAAATTTTTACTTTAAAAGAAATTATAACTAATTATTTAGGAAAAAATTTTTTATTGTACACTTTATTCAATTTTTTTTCTTCATGTATATTTTGTGGTACAACGTTTTTTAAAATAGGCGGTTATTGTAGGTTGTTAATTATATTATATTAGGTATGGAATGTACCGCCATTTTAATTTTTTCCACGTAGTTGGAAATAATTTTTACCACTTTTTTAAAGTATCTTGCTTTATGTATGCAATTTATTTTTTTAATATTATTTTTAACATTATCTAAAGTTTTTGACTAATTTGTATAAAATCAGATGCAGATATCTGGTAATCGCGATGGTCAATTAACACCTTTTTTTAGGTATTGGTTTTATTACCAAAAATGATTTTAATAAATTAATTGTTTCTTTAGCTGTATGTTAAATCATTTGCAAAAAATGTTTTAGTAAGCTTATCTTTAAAAAAATATAAACCAATAATTTCTTTAATGTAACACCACATCATATAGTTACTTACTTATTTTATGAGTATTGAAATTAAGAAATAGGACAAATAATAGAAGAATAAAAATTTTTTCAAATACAGTCATATTTTATAAAAAAAAATACTTTTAAACTAGTGGAAGATAAAAATTAGAATCATTTTACATTTTTCTTTACTTGTTTGTGCAGAGAACAATCTTTTAATGTTTACTACATAGTTTTTTAGATAATTCTCTATCAGATAAAAAAAAATCATAAAAAAATATAAAGTAGAAAAAAAGTTATTAAAGTTTTTAAATTGGTTTGACATTATTTGCTACACCCTGTACACATTATTCCAATTTTTTTCTTTGTTATGTATTTTCGGTAAATCGTTTTTCCACATGGGAGGACATGGTAGGTTTGTAATCATAGATTATTTATATAATTGATACGAACTTTTATTTCCTATTATTAATATTCTATATCATAATATAAAATAAATTTTAATGAATAAAACATAAGAGACATATGATCGACTTTAAAGTGCGCTTTTATTTAATATTTTACATATATATATTTATATCACATATAAAGATAAAAAATTTAAGAAGTGAAGAAGCACACATCATCGCGACGTATAATTGATATAATTCTACAATTGTATTATATTTAACCATTTTAACTTTCCTAAATTAGGTTAAAATGTTCACTATTAAATAATTGGTTAGATATAATTACTTAAAAATTTCAATACAATTACAAAAAAAAACGTTAAAAAATATGTTAGCTTAACAAAAGAAAATATATCTTTAAAGATACTACCATATCCATGTTGAATATAATTGAATAAAACTAATAATTACTCTTTGACATTAATAACAATTTGCTTAGCTTTAAGATCATCAAAACGATCCATTGTTTGTACTGAATTAAGCATAAGGAATCCAAACAAAAGTACTGCAGCCAAAATAATAGCTGAAATGATACTCATCCATGATCCAACACTGAATGTTGGTACACAATCATTCATATTATGTACAAAACCGTAGAATTTATTGTCAACTGTCTTAGCACCAATCATTTGAATTTGGAAGCCATTTAATGTCATACCAATCTTATTTTCACCATCGGATGATGCAAATACAGCAGATGTTTGACTACAAGCATACCCATAATCACTATACATAACAGCGTCTAAAAATTTAACTCCAGCTTGACTTGCATTAGTACTATTTGTTACTTTATGTTTGCTTCCTCCAACTGTAACTTCAGCATTTTGAATAGTAAATTCAGTGATTTCCCAAGTATAATAACCAACATTTGATACTTTAATATGGAATTTAATACTTTGGCTATCAATTGAAACACCATCTTTATCACCTGCAACTCCTTTTGTATCAATTGATACATCAAAGGTTGAATCTCCTTTAGTTCCACTACAATTAAATTTAACTGTATATGGATCAGTTGAATTTGTTAAATCAAGGAATGTTGCTTTATATGGTGTTTTACCACCATGTTCATAGTAAATCAATGACAATCCTTCAAGATAGAAAAGGCATTGAGCATTTTTTGCATAATCGGTTGGTGCAATTACGGGACCTTTACCACTAGCTTCTCCTGTAACTGATGCAGGAGTATTATCAGCAGCACGTTTTGATCGAATAATAGCATTCTTAAAAAAAATAAAATATTTAAAAAAACTATAATTTTAATATGTACCTTTTCAATGATTTCTGAATTAACAAGAGCACCAATATAACTTTCGCCATCCAATGATTTTTCAAAATCTTTAAATTTTTTTTCAAGATCGTCCCATGATGATACATCAATAATATCACTATCATCTACATCTAATGTGTCCATTATATTTTCTAATTTATGATTAAGATTTTTGATACTACCAATTATTCCAGAAAGTTCATGATCATGTGAATATACATTTGCTTGTTTACTAAATTCTCCCAAAGTAAAATCATCTAAAGCAAAATACTTAACTTTGGCTTTTCCAGTATCATGAAGTGATAATTTACTAAAAAAAATGTTAGAAATCATTGATCATACCATATTAATAACTTACGAAATATCCTTATTAGACCAAATAATGGCATCTTTGGCAAAAGTACCAACAACAAAAAATAGTAATGATACCAGCAACTTCATTCCTATAAAAAAATCATAGTGTAATCAAAAGACAAAAAAAAGTAAACATAAAAGTATAAATGATAACCGTTTAAAACTAATTTTGGATTGTTCTAACTTATAATATGTTTGTGAAATAATTTAAATGTATTGTTATATCACTTTATTGGCTTTTCCTGTGTATAATGTATTAACACGGTGTCCAAAGATAAACATTGCAGTCTCTAAATTGATTTTTGGAAAACACTATTCGCTCTTTGGTCGCCGGTAGAAATTTTTCTTCGTTATGAGACCGACGTTGATCTGTTTGAATAATATAACCTTTGATTGATAGTAATTATATCAGGTATATATGATAATTATTACTCTTTGAAAATTAGTAAGTTAAAAATGTTTTATAAAATTGAAATTAATTTTTATTTCTAAAGAAAAAAAAATATTAGATGATAATCAAGTTTGTTTAATTATAATTAACGTAAAATTATTGATATCATTAATAAAAATAATTGTCAATTTATATGTGATTAAAATTTTATAAAAACCAAAAATAAATAACATCAATTTAAAAGTTTAATTTTAATTATGATTATTTAAGATAATTAATTGTTAATTTGTATTAAATTATGCGAGTTTTTTTTTGGTGAACTTGATGAAATATCTTTTAAAGCTTTTCTTCTTGCAACAGCCCATGTATCAAATAATTTTAAAGTTTCTGAATCTAACATTGATATTGCTAGCATATGTAATTTATGGTCTCTTAAACTTTCTGATGGAATATCAGTATCATAAAATAATCTAAGAAACATATCTCTAACTTGAGGTGTAACATGTTTTAGGAATGTTGCTTGTTCTGTATTTAAATATGGACCAGGAGCATCTTCACCTGTTGTTGTTACAGGAACAGTTGGACCTCTTGATTCATAATTTCCAGAGTTACTAAAAAAATATGATTGTTCTGGTTGTGTTTGATAATCAGGTTTTTCAATAACTGGCATACTTTTTGAACCTAATGCTTGAGCGGGTTTTATGGGTTCAAAAGAATGATAATCTTCATTATCGTGTTTAATATCATTATATGTAGATTCTTGTACTTCAGAAAGATGATCAACTATATCACTATGTAATCTAAGAACATTTTGTGTTAATAAATATTTTGCATCACAATTTGACGATGGAACATAATATTTCCTATAAAAAAAAGAAGTAAAAAAAATTAGAAAAAAAATAATATAATATTACCAAATAATTTGTAATTGTTCAATAACATAATTAGGGTATGTATTAATATTTTTTGGTAAACCACAAATTTTGTTATATGGTTTAGCTAGTATTAATGTAACAAATATTGTTGAAAAAATAATAAAGTTTATTAAATTCATTTTAAAAATCTTTATAAAAATTATTTATCTTATTATTTCTTAAATATATTGATATTATGAGGCGGAATGCTTGATGATACTTTATCTTTTTTATCTAGTTTATTATTCTTTTATATTCTTTATATTCAAAAATCTTATTGTATTTCATTACTATATAGTGTATCAATTTTAAAGCAATCACTTATGGCGAATTCTGGCTAGGAGCTTTACCAAACAAGTTTTAAAGAATAATCATGAAAGGTCGTTTTGGTATTTTTCATAATGTCCAGTTTAGATATTAAATACCATTAATAATTTTTTGAAATTGAAAAGAAAATTATGGGAGACCTTATATTTTTGTACTATATTGTTCACAGTTTTAAGTTTTATAAATGGCAAAAAAGAAACCAATTATAAATTATTTCTAAAATTGTGATAGATAAGAAAAAGAAGATTATACTTAGTTTCTAATTGATATCCAAATAAATAATATTTTATATAGACAATTATAGATAATTATCAATGAAAAACACTTTAATAGTTTCTCATATTTTGACAACAATTTAATTGGCTTGACTAGATTAAACATATAATAATAATAATTATCTTTTTATCATATTACTTTTATAAAATCTGTATTATATATAGTATGTTAGAAAAAATAACATGATTTTATATTGTTTTTAAAATTATTAAAAAAAAATTTATTTTTTAACTATATAAAAATAAAAAAAAAATGTAATATTTATTTAGTTAAATAATTTGCAACATTTACTTAACAATAAAAAAAAGTATTATTTAGAATATTTATTTGATTAAAATTTTTGTAATCTCAGTTAAATTACTTATATAATATAAATATGAAATTAAATATTATTTCTTTGAGATTTTAACTATTAATGCATTTTATTGGCAATGAATTATATTTACTATTTTCAATAAATATGATTATTTTTCAATTGATATTGATGCTACCTCTGTACGTACACTTGGATATTTATCAAATAAAGCACTTCTACTTGGTTTCAACAATATTGTTGAAATAAGTGAAACAATAAATGATTCAATTACAATTAAACTATTCTTCCAAACTAAAAATATATAATAAAATTTCTTTCAATATCGGGGGAGGTAATAAAACTTACAAAATGCTGCTTCAAGTGGTGGTAATATATCACCACATCCAAAGACACCAATTCTAGCAATAATTTCAAAAATTGGTTGTTGCATACCAAAAAACATTAAAAATATATCTAAAATTCTAAATACGGCAACATATCTAAATGGCATAACTTCTTCGAGTTTTGAAATAGTTGTTACTAATATATGGCATCCATAAATTCCTATTAATAATGATGGAGTTGACAAAAAATCAATTATTTTTAATGATAATCCTGAACCCTGAGGATCTTCAAAGGCTAATGCTAATGAAAGCAATGTTGCAATAAAGCGAATACACGAAGCTTGAAAAACCATAATTTCTAATATTTTAATCATTTTAATTTCCATTGAAAATTTTGGTAAGCAAGGAAATACACAACAAAATGGTGGTGTTTGTAGGTTAATTTTTGAATTTGTCTCAGACATCTTCTTTACAACTGCTTGTCTTCCTTCAACAATATGCATCATAAGACGAATAATTATCCATAATCCTATTGAAAAGTAAAAAAAACTTAAAATGTGTGATAAAAACCAAATTCTTGGAGCAATCATAGCTCCTAATGCTGCTATTGAAACAAACTAAAAAAATTATAATTAATAATTAAAAAAAACATACAGGAGCAGTTCCAGCCAAAAATAATATAAAAAATTTTCTATTTGAATTTGTTACATAAATTTGAACATATGATATATGTATAATACACATAATAACAGTTATAAAGCAAATAATAGAACATATTATTAGTGTTAATAAATGTGCTGTACCAATTTTTGATAAAAATTCTCCTGATTTTGGTATATCCATAGGATTATGTGAACAATTTAAAAAAGTTCCCGAAATTAATTTTACTACGCTATCATGTAAAAATGTTATAAAATCATTCTTTTGATTAATCGTTGTTGAATTTTCAATATTAATAGACATTTTAAAAATGTCTTTTATTATATTTTTTTTCTAAATTAAAAAGAAAGATTATAAATTATTTTATAAAGTGTTTAATAAAAAAACATAAATAAAGCGTTTCTAACAATGATCTTCTTAATAATAAATTTAACCTTCAATTATTTAAAAAGAAATTTAGTTTATTTTGTTAATTTAATATGTATAAAAATTTTTGACACGGAATAAAAAATTTACACATAATTTAATATAAAAATTAAAGTACAATTAGAATCGGTAATGTTATAAAATAAATTTATAGAAAAATTATTAATATAAAATATATTTTATATAAAAGAATTTTCGTTGAAATAGTTATAAACCATTAAACAAATAATGATAAAAATATATCATAATAATAGTATATAAAAACACCAAAATTTAAATAAAGTTAAATTTATTAAAATAATAAAATGAAAAAATTGGTAAATTTTATTATTAATATATTAAACACAATTTTCACAACAAACTTTAGAATATTATTATGAGAAGAAAATATTTTATATACAATCATCGTTTCTATAAATGTATATAGAAAATAATTTCACCTCAATAAGTTCAAAACAATCTTGTCAATTAAAATTAATGAACATCTGAAGAGTTCTTTCAAAATATGACTTGTTTAGATAAATATATGCGCACTTTTATAAATAAAATATATTATAATTTTATAATTGTTCATAAGATATTTATTATTATAAAAATTGTTTCATATTCATATTTATGAACATTCAATTTTTTTTATCTAAACACACTATATTATAACACCATTATTTGATAAAAAAATATAGCAAAAGTAAATTTATTATTGTTGATAGAAAAGTATATATGTTAAAGGTAAAAACAAATTTAGTTAATTTATTTAAAAAAATATTTCTTTAAAAATAATGTACTTATCATCAATGATATATTTGTATATTAAGTGGTTTTTTTTTAAAAATATAATTATTTTTTAGTCATAACGGTAATCAATGAAAAAATATTAAAATTTTATTTGATTAAAAATATTGAATTTTATTTTTTAAATACATAAACATAACTAAAATAAATGTGATAATTCTTTGTTATATTTATAAAAAAAGTTATAAAAATAAAATTTATCTCTTATTAGTAATAATTTTAGTTTCATATTTTTGTGAAAATCGTATTAAATGTAAATAGGAAAGATATATTATTAATATATATATAAATAATACTAACAATACCGTTTAAATAGTTCTTATAGATTGATCTAAAATTGTAATATTAAGTGAACATTACATTTATATTTGTTAATTTATTTAATGATATAAAAAAAAGAATGGACATAGTAAAAAATAGTATTAATTTTCTTAATAGTAATGTTGTGATTTTTAGAAGACAAATATTTTAAAGAGCATCAATTAAATACTATATTCGTTAAAAAATATATTAGTGTAAACATACATTTAACTTGTTTTCTTATTAATTTATATATTAGTATTATTGTACAATTATAGAAAAAAGAGTGATTATAAAAGTTTGCTTTTCTTTTTTTTAATGTAACTATATCACAAAAGAAACATCTATTATAGTAGTGATATTTTTATTATGATTATATTATCATTTAACTATATTATATACATTTTTGTTATAAATGTATAAATATAATCATATATGGTAAATTAATATTATAAGATGCTCTATAACAAAGAAAATCTTATTTTTCTAATAAGAATGTCTTTTCATAAACGATTAATATCAAATAATTATATATAATACTTTTCATAAAATTTTCCTTTTAACTCTTTACAAAAATCTTTTATAAAATACATAATAATAATAATAATAATAAAATAAATAATATTGCAATTGTATTGTTATTTCTTATAGAAACAAAATATAACAAAAAAATATATATCAATTGTTTAAAATTATCTAAATAATATTTTATATTCAACAACAAATACACAAAAATGTTATATAAAAATAAAAAAATTTTTATAGAGATTATATTTAACATAAATATTGTATTGTTTTTGTTGGTTATTAACCCTTTAAATATCTTGATTATAAAGATAATTTGATTAAATTTATATATATTAAAACAAAAAAATTTATAACTACAATGTGATAATAATAAAAAATAAATTATTTTTTACAATTGTTTTAATATGTCATTTAAATATTTAGAAAAATCTTATTTAATAATCAAATTATAAAAATATATAAGATAAATATAAAATTATTAAATTATTAAAAAGTAGAAGAAACATATATATATTTAATAATAATAAAAAAATATTTATAATATTTTAGTTGCAGACAAATTAGGTGGTCAATTCTCAAAATATTTTTAAATCATATTTATAATAGAATTATAAATATTATACTTTGTTAAATCATAAATGTACTTTATAAACAGGACTAAATTATTACATAGAAGGGTATATTAAATTATAGCTAGATTTTTTCAAATATATTTATACATTGAAACAACATAAATAGTAAACAAATGTATATATAATTGTATTACAGGTCTTTAGATTTGAATAAAAAGAAACGTTTTCTTTTATATCTTTAAAATCAAATTCATCCATTATTCTATTTATTTCACCATTTACCTCCTCTTTTTAAAAATCTTTTTTTTTCTTTTTTGTAAAGATTTTAAAATATTGATGTCTAATCTTAGAGAAATTAAAGTGACCGGATGTCATGTTAGTATTTCTAAGATATTACTTTTAAATAATCTTATTCCCCTCTTTTATTATCCCTTACTAAAATGAATCTTTTTTTCTTACTTATAATATAATTTTTGAAGAATTTTTAACTCTCTATTGGTATTAATAAAAAAAAATGCAAAATTTACACACTTTTATTGTAAAGTTGTACAATATTGCATAACAATTAAAACCAAGTTAACTCATTATTGTCTTTTTTCTAATGTAAATATAACAGGATATTTTCAAAGAAAAAATAATAAAGTTATAGACTGGTCATTTTTAATAAAATGTAAATGTACTTAAAATTTATTTTGTTAGACTTATTTTTAAAAATTAAAAAAGTAAATGTCTATATCAATGTAAACACAAATGTAACTTAAAATTAATATTAAACATGTTTAAGATGCTACATTTTATAAAGATATTAATTTTTAAATGATTATTTTAATGTAAAAAAAAGCTTCAAAATCATTTTTTTGTATATACATTTTTTTGAAATTATTTATTCTTTTAGAACTTAACAGTTTATCATAAAAAGAGTATAAGGGAAAAATTCAATTACATAAATTTAAAAATATTTTAAAATAGTTGAAAATAAATGAATAAGATCAGATCAATTTAGAAAAGAAATTATTAATAAATGTCATATTGTTAAAAAATAAATAATAATTATACATATGAATTCATTATTTAATACTAACAGAAAAGGTATTTAATGTCAAAAAATTTTATTTAAAAGTTATAATAAAAATTAAAATATGCTTTTATTTTATAATATAAAATTTTATTAAAAATAATTATTATTTTATTGTATTATTTGGAAAAAATGATATTTCTTAAAATTAATTATATTTTTATTATTTTATTAACTTTTATTATATTTTTTAATTTATTTTTATGTTTAAATGTAACAAAAAAACAACAAAAAAGTAGTATAAAATTAAAAAAAACAACAATTAAAAAGAAAACATCTTTAAGTAATTTAAAAAGTACTACTATGAAACCATATATTGATGAATGTTATACATCTAGAAGATATGCTATTTTTTTTGAAGAATTAATTCCAATTCAATGTGTACCACCAGTAAAATATTGTATTTCTATTGATGGATATACACATAGTCATCCATACAATTTTGGTAAAGGATGTGCTAATCAGCTATTTTCAATTGAATGTGATGTATGTATAATTTAAAAAAATATTTTTTTTTTATATTATATTTTTATTGTTACAGAAAATATCATATAATCGTTTACAATCTCAAACTTCTCAAATGTATAACGATGATAAAATTATGAAAGGAATATTAAGATGTTGTACTAGTGATTTGTGTAACATTAAATATCAAATAAAATTCCAAAAATTTATTATTATAAATTTTATTTTAATAAATTATTATTATTTAACTATTTAATAACGTTTGCTAAATAAAATATACTTATTAAAAATATTTTAACAAATATTTTTAAAGTTTAATTATAAAATGATTTATTAGTTACACATTTTTGTTTTAATATAATACAAATAACAACAAAAATTGTTTTTTAGTTTATATAACTTTTTATTAGAAATATTTTTTGATTTTGAATAAAGATAAGAGTGTATATTAATTTTATAAATATCTTTTAATGCGATTTAAATTGATAAGAACATATTTTTATATTTATTTCATATAAAAATATGCCATTTTCTATGACTTAATTTTTTTTGATAATAAAATATATTATTTTAACAGTTAAAATAACATTTGTTAGTACATATGTACTTATAAATAAAAGTTATTTTGAGTTAAAAATTTCTCTCTTTTTTATTAAAGTTAATTTTTCAAAATTAATTTGGTATAAATATTTAATTTATTAAAAAAATTTATTTTTATCACTTTATTTTTAATTTTCTAAATATTATTATTTTACATAAATTTGTAATAATTTTATACTTTTCTTTTATTAAATTTTACTTATAAAATTAAATAGGTATTGAATATAAAATTATTAAACTAAATTTTATCACGAGTTGTATCATTTCAATTTTTTCGCTTTTGAATGTCATTCATCATTACTTAATATATTAAGACTAACATATTTCAAACAATTATAATATTACTTCCTCAAGAATATAATTATTACTTTATCTAAAATAAATTTTAGATAATTCCATATATATATTTTTTTACTTTCAAATTTATTAAAAGATAAATTTTTTTAAGAAAAAATTTTGATTAACATTATAAATTGAAAGTAAATAAAATGTTTAATTACAACTTTTTTTCCAAAAGTTTATATTAACCTTTATATAATGTTACATATTTATCTTTTGCAATATTTACATATAAATATATATATAGGATGATTCTTATCACTATGTCTTAAAATTATTATGTATGTATAAAAAAATTGAATGTAAATATGATCATTTTTCATTCTCATTAAAATATTTTTAATACTAAAAGTGTGTTATATTAATTGCTATTCATAAACAACAACATTAAATGGCGATAATTATTTTTAATTTATAAATGATTTTTTTTATCGATGTAATATATAACTATTCAAAACTACTAAATTTTTATAAAAATCACGTTTTATTTCAATTAAAATAGGAAATTTGTATAGGTTAAAGTATGTTTATTAAGTTTATAAGTAGATATCCTTTTTGTAATTATAATTAGTAACATTATGATTTGTATATAAATTGAAATAATAATTATTTTTTTTTATTTTTTTTATGTTTATTAAATTATTTTTTTTAATTTTAATTTATTTATTTATTTATAAATTTAGTTATAAAAAAAATAATGGAAGAAATTGAAATATCAAATAAAACACCAACTGAAAAACCTTTTCAAAAAAATAAAAAAAAAGATTTAGGAGGATTGAATGAGGAGAGTGCTTTGAATGATGTTAAACGATTATTAAGTATTATAAAAGAAAAAAAAATAGATTCTAATATGTCAAATGAGGAATTTTTTATAAATTCTTTATCAATATTTGTCTCAGTTTGGAGATCAAAAGGAAAAGATTCTGAAGTTGCTTTTGAAGTTAGTTTTAATATCAATTATTTTAAATTTTATTTCAAAAAAAAATTTTTTTTAGGGTTTATTAGTTATTCTTGAATTATGTTTACAAAAAAATAGTGAACATCAACAAATTTTTTATTCATTAATTGAAATATTAGGCTATCATTCTGTTCAGTTTTGGAAATCAGCAATACCTATTATTTTTAATTCTGACCTTACTTATGGTTCAAAATATCGTGACGCATTGTTGTTTAATTTAACCCTTTTTGATGTTAATTTTGGTAAAAGTAAATTAAAAGAATTATTTGCTGCTGATCCTTACATTCAAAAGAGTCTTCTTGGTGTTCATGCAAAACGATTTAGTGAACAATATCATAGTTTACAAAGAAGAAGAAGTAAAAGTTCACTTATCCCCTCTGAAGATTCATTATCTGAAGTAAGTGAAGATGAAACAGAAACAACGGGTAAGCTTTTTTTGACTTTTATAATGATAATAAACTTGTTATTTTAAGTAAAAAATAATAAAGAAAAACAAACCCGTCGTCGTCGTTCAATAAATATTAATTCATCAACAGAATCTCTTGATAAACATTATGACAGTAATGATGATGTTAATGTTAATACAACATTTTCAGCTGGAGGTATTACATCACAATATTTAAAAAAAAGAGTTATTAATGTTTCAAATGCACCACCTGTATCGTTAAAAAAAGAAAAAACTGGCGAATGGGAAATAAAACAAGGCAGTGGTGGTTTAGTTTCATGTGTTGATCCTGTTATGTCTAAAGATCATGAAAATGTTTGGCTTGCTAATTTAGGAATGAATATTAATAAAAAAAATAATCAATCAGAAAGTTATAAAAAAGGTCTTGTTGTTGATAATGCACCAACAACAAATACTTTAGGATTACCATTAATAAGACAACAATTAGCTGATGTATTATTTCATGTTCTTGCTGATGATGAAGAAGTAGAAGATGCTTGTGGAAAAGGTAAAGGTATGAAAGATGATTTATCACTTCTTGGTGTATTAAATAATTATAATAAAGAAAATTATAAATTAAATCCAGTAATTGTTCAGGAAGATGATTATAACGTTTATTATGGTGGAATAAGTAATGGATTAATATGGCCAGCATTTCATAATTTAGAAGAATATATAGTAAAAATATATGATGATCCATTAATTTTAAATGAACATTGGTGTGCATATGTTCGTGTTAATTATCAATTTGCATTGGATGCTGTCAGAAATAGTAGACCACAAGATTTTATTTGGATACATGATTATCATCTTATGCTTACTGGTTTAATAATGCAAAATCTTGATCCAAATCTTGATGTTGGATTTTTCTTACATATCCCATTCCAACCAACAGATGATTTTTTTATAAAATATAAAGTATGTAGTTTACCTGTATTACGTGGATTATTAAAATTTTCTAAAGTTGGTTTTCAAACACATCGTGATCGAACATCATTTATTAATTATGTTAAAAAATACCTTTCATCAGCACAAATTTTATTTGATATTAAAACTGATACATATACAGTAACACATGAAGGAACAACTGCATCATTAGGAGTATTTCCAGTTAGTATTAAAAATGAAGATTTTCTTAAAATTGCTAATAATCCAGAGGTAAAAGAAAAATCAATTGAAAAAAGAAAATTAATAATGGGTGAAAATCCACCAGAAGATGGAAATTTAATTTTTTCTGTAGAAAGATTTGATTATACTAAGGGAATTAAAGAAAAATTAAATGCATGGATGAATTATTTTAAAAAATATCCAGAAAGGATCGGTAAAGATGTTTTACTTCAAGTTGCTGTAACAAATAGAAGATCAGTTGATACATATAGAAAATATCAAGATGAATGCCTTGAGATTGCTGAATTAATTAATTTAACATATAAATCTGATAAATATCCAAATTGGAAACCATTAATATTTTCAACTGATGGATTATCAAGAGATGAATTGGTTGCTACATACCTAGCAATGGATATTGGCCTTGTAACACCAAAAAAAGATGGAATGAATTTAGTTGTTAAAGAAATGCTTGTATGTAATCAGAATGCTGGTTTAGTTATATCAACAGGTGCTGGAAGTGAAATACAATTTACTAATGCTGGGCTATATAGTGATGAAGAAAAAACTTATAAAAGAGTTGTAAATCTTTTTGATGTTGATGAGTTTGCTGATGCTATATATAGTGCAGCAATTGAAAGTAAAGAGACACGTTCAAAACATGGTAAAAAATTAAATGAATTTATCTTAGCTAATGATATTGAAAGATGGAGTACATCATTTTTAGATCCTGCTTGGTCACATCAAGTAATTAAACTTACTGATATAAAAACATTAGATGATTTTTATAAATTAATGATGAGAACAAGAGATATTAGAAGACAAATTGTTGAAAGAGTTTTAAAAGGAATTCCTATTAGTGATCATTTTTCAATATCATTAATAAATGCAAAAGAATCATTATTACATGCATGTAAACCTGGAACATCACAAATTATTCTTCAAACTGATGGACAAGAAAATACAAATGCTCAATTAGATATTGCAATTGAAATCAAAGAATTTGAAAGAGATATAAGCTTTTTAGAATTTGCTTTAAGTGATGATGTTTATAATGTTGAATTATTTATAGATGTAAGTTTAATATATAATTATTATTAATAATATTATATAATTTTTAGAGTTTAAAAAGTTCTCATACAAAAGGATCAGAACAATTCCGTCAAGAGGTAGTAAGTGTTGCTGATCTTTTTTATGATGCAGATCATTTTGAATACTTTTTTACTGATCGTGATGGTACATTAAAATCATATAGTTGTACATATCAAGCTAGTGTTCAACCAGCTTACTCTGGAGTTATTCAAGCTCAATTTGCTCGAAGATGTGCTCAAACATGTTGTATTGTAACAACTTCACCAATGTTACAAATTGGAGTTTTAGATGTTTCAACAATTCCTGAAGGTTATTATTATTTTGGAGCTTCTGTTGGTAGAGATTGGTATTTAGATCCAAGTAATAAATTTAGAGATACTACAATTTCACCTGATGATCTTCATCTTTTGGATATTATATTTGAAGATATTAATCAAATGCTTTTAGAAACCAAATGGAGACGTTTTACTTGGATAGGATCAGGTTTACAAAAACATTATGGACATATTACTTTAGCACATCAAGATGTTTATCATACAGTTGAAAATGAGCAAGTTATACTTTTAGATAAAGAAATAAAAAATATTGTTAAAAAACATGATTCAACTGGGGAACATATTATGATTAAATTAACTGATACTGATATTAAAATATTTTTAAAGGTAAAATAATTTTTTCTATATTTTTTTAAATTAATTATATTTTAAGACATCTTCAACAGGAAAAATATTTACAAAAGGAGATGGTATAACACTTTTTGCAAAAAAAATGGGTTTTGATTTAACTAAAGGACGTATTCTTGTTTGTGGAGATTCAGAAAGTGATATTTCAATGCTTGAAACATGTTTAAAATTAAATAGTGAAAATGTTTATACTGTTTGGGTTTCTACAAATAATGAATTAAAAGAAAAAGTTAGTCAACTTTGTAAACAATATAATAATAATAATTGTGCTTTTGTTTCCTGTCCTGAAATATTACTTGGAGGTATGGCTCAAGCAACAATAAGAGAAATAAATATTAATAGATCAAATGCACACTAAAAATATTTTTTATTATTTTAAAATAATTTACATTTTAAAATGTATATTTTTAGTATATAGTTTTTAATGTTTCTTATATTACATATATTATATTTTTCATATGATAAATGTTAAGATGCTTCTTGTTATATTATTAATGGCATTAGATTTCCCTATAAGAGGAAATTATAAAATTGAAGTTGGAATAACGTATTTTTGTTTACATTAACTTTGGCAAGGAATAAAATTGGCACAAATATAATTTTATCAATAACCAGGTTATAACGGACACGTGATTTTATTTAATGAAAAATAAATTATCTTAATTTTTATTAAAATTTTAAATCCTATACATGAATACATATTTCTAAGATTATATTATTTTTTTGCTTTTTTTTTTAAAGATCTTAATGAAGAATGGTCTCAACACTTGATGACTCATTTGACTATCTTTTTAAAATTGTCCTTATTGGAGATATGGGGGTTGGTAAAACATGTGTTGTACAACGCTTTAAAAGTGGGACATTTATTGAACAACAAGGGACAACTATTGGTGTAGACTTTACAATGAAAACAATGATAGTTGATGGAAAAAAAATTAAATTACAAATTTGGGATACTGGTGGACAAGAAAGATTTAGAACAATTACTCAAAGTTATTACCGCAGTGCAAATGGAATTATACTATGCTATGATATGACATGCAAACAAAGTTTTGAATCTTTACAAAGATGGATAGATGATGTTGTTAAATATGCTGTCCCAAATGTATCAAAAATTTTAATAGCAACTAAAGCAGATAAAGAAAATGAACGTGTTGTTGGATATGATGAAGGATTACATTTATCATCAACTCACAGTATGTGTGGATTTTTTGAGGTTTCATCAAAGAATAATATTAATATTGAGCAAATTTTTTATAAAATGGCTGTAAGATTAAAAAACCAATATGAAAGTGGTCTTTTATTAGATGAATCAGGAAATTCATTTTCAATCAAAACAAATGAGACATCAGCTTTGCCAAATACACTCGATAATTGCTGCAAATTTTAAATTATCCATTTAAAGTTTACCTTAAAATTGTAAAAAAAAAAATGTTGAAAAATAATTGTATAAATAAAATTTGTTCCCCATGAAATCTATTATTGCTTTAAAAGTAGAATTTTAAAATATAAAAATTTATTTTATGAGTTAAGTAAAAAGCATATTATAATGTCTTAATTATTATACATAATGAAAATAACAATTGCCCTAGAAGGATATCTTTATGTTAATGTACAATCTATTAATTGAATAAAATATTTATCAATTTGTCCAATTTTTTTTAAGTTATATTATAATTGAATAAATATTTTTTATGTTATTAGTATGAAAAAAAATATATAACAATTAATTTTTAACTAAAAGTAAAAGAAAAAAAAATTTGTAAAATTTTTAACTACTATTTATATATATTTTTTTCTATTAAATGAAGATTGAAAAGGAGTTTGGGAATAGAAATATTTCAATATTCATTGTTCACATAAAAAAAAAATGTTTTTTCATATTTCATAAATTTTACCAATCAGTTTCAAATTGAATTATGAGATATTTTCTTTTTAACAAATTCTTCATTATTTATTGGTTGGGTGATTTTGGACAACATTTTTTTTTACCCATTTTATATTGGTCAGTTGGTTTAAATTTTTACCCATTAGTATTGTATAATAATAGAGACACTAAAAATGATATTAAAAAGTGTTAACGATAATGATTCTTTCTAAAGTCATTAGTTGTTTATTTATTCATATATGATAAAAATAGTACAAACATGCTTTTATGTGGCTTAATTTTCTCACGAGAATTAATTTAATACTTGGAGGCCTTTTATTATTATTTACTTTGACATGTGCTAAAAAATTTTTTTTTCCTATATTGTACTGATTTTTATTCTTAATTTATTTTCAATTAAATGTCAAAATTTGTTTTTAATGCTACTTTTAAAGAGTTCTGATTGTTAATTGTATAAAGAAAGGAGGAGCTGATTAAAGAAGCAATAAAAAAGATATTGGTATTACCTTATTGTCTCCTTAAATACATACATTATGATAATAATTTTTTTTGTCATTTTTAATTTAAAGAATATATTATTAAAATATGACAATAATTTTTATAATTTAAATTGTGTAAATTTTATCTTATTTTATTACATTTTAAATGAAATAATTTTTTTTAATTTAAAAAATAAAATTTTTAATCTACACAAGATTATAAAGAATTTTAACATTTTAAACTTTTTTTAATAATCTAAAAATAAAAAAAAAAAAATTGTGAATACCGTTTTGCACATTTTTAATATTAATTGCTTAAACTTTTAGATGAAGATTTAAAATATTTTAACGTTTTTAATATATCCTGCTTAATTTTACGTCAAAAATAAAAATTGTAGTGTAACTAACATATATTTAATTCATATATTTTATT
This sequence comes from Strongyloides stercoralis, assembly GCA_029582065.1. Classification (NCBI taxonomy): domain Eukaryota; kingdom Metazoa; phylum Nematoda; class Chromadorea; order Rhabditida; family Strongyloididae; genus Strongyloides; species Strongyloides stercoralis. Next base: position 1,352,832 of record JARPTA010000002.1, read on the forward strand.
TTACATTTATTTTATTTTTTTCTACTTTTGTTTAAAATATTATAATTTTTATAAATTATTAAAATAAATTTTAATTTAGGATGTTAAGCGCAATCCTAAATATAGGGAAAGATTCTTCAAATAGTACAAAAATAGTAGTACAACCAGAAGGTAAACAAACAATAAAATGCATAAATTTTTTAATTATCTTTAGGTTCATCAAGAGAAGAGTTAATTTACACTGTATTTAAACAATACTGTACTAAAGGAAGAATTTTAGAAGCTTATAAACGTTTAAAAAATGGTTTAAAAACAATGCAAGATGAATATCTTCAATCTAAAGATGAAAAAATATTTACACGTTATCCAAAATTACAAAATATGGTTCATGAGGTATGATTTTTTTTATTACTATTTTAATACAAAAAAAAAAAAAATTTGCTTTCAAAATTAAATTATTAAAGATGTAAGAGATTAAAAATATTAAATTATTTTTCTTTATAAATTTTAAGAAAATAAAATTATTTTAATATAATATAAAAATGGTAAACAAAGATTTTTAAAAAATTTTGTTATATTATAGGTTGTCCTTCTTGAAAAACAATATTGGCAGCTTTTAGACATCCCAAATTATGATGTTATTGAATCACCAAATGAATATGTTTTAAAGTAAGTCAATTTTCTTTTTTTATAAATTTTATTTTATTCTTAATTTTAAAGAATAATTAATATACTTGATAAAAAAAATAGTGCTCCACAAAAAATAACTGGCATTTCAAGTCTATTAGGTGCTACAATTGGAAATGTAGATAAAACAAAAGATATGGCTTTATCTGAAAGTTTAAGAAGTAAGTTTAATTTTTAACTTTTATTGCATTTTATTTTATTAAGATAAATCAACTGAAGAGTTACGGAAAGATTGTGAACGTCTTTATATTGAAATTTTTAAAATTTCAAAGAAGTACTTAGGTCTTCGCAAAATATTAAAAGAACTTACTAATAATTATCAACATTCAAGATTTTTTCCTATTATACCACGTTATCAGCTTTTAAAATCTATGATTAAACAAATTTTAAGAGCACCAGAATTTTCTGAAATTTGCCATGAAGTTGATAAATTTTAATTTTTTTACTTTCTATAAAATAAAATATATATTTTTTTAAAAGCAAAAAAAAAAATTGAAATAATAAAAAATTTTTAATATACATTTGTGAAAGTGATTAAATCTTCTTTTGTGATTTATAATAATATTGGTGTTGGTCTTAATGATGAGGATGTTCCACTACCAATTGTAAGAATATAATCTTCAGGCATTGTAGAACCACGTCTAGAAGAACTTTGCATTGAGGATGTATCAAAACTATGTGAAACTGTCAAAAAACATTTTGTACTTCTCCTATTATCGTTTAATCTTAAAAGTTTTTCTTCTGTACTATCACATGAACTAAAATCTGCCTCAGAATCTCCTACATCATCATCTTCATCTTTAACAATTATATAGTAAGCAGTTAATAATGCTCCAAGATTAGCAACAATTGTAACTGCTCCAAATGTTGGTTGAAGATGCCCAATAAGACGTCCTAAGAATATTACTTAAAAAAAATAAAATAATTTTTTTTTATATAAAATATAATTTTTACCTAATTTACTTTCAGAAATTCCTTGATTTACCCACAAAGAAAATAGGCTAACAATAAATGTTGGTATTTGAGCTAGTGCAAAACTTATTGTTACAGTTGTTATTAAAATTTTTGTTTGATCTCTTGGTGTTCTACCAAATCTGTTATGACAATGTGATGCATCAATAACAGGTTCACGTGCAAATCCAAGATGTATTAAAAAAAGCATAAGTCCAGGAATTATAAATTGTAACATTAATACAGCAAATGGTAAAGTAATTTTCCAAAATCGACGTCCCATAAAATTGTATAATGAACCGTCTCTAAGCATACATCTATGTACCCATGTTGGGCCTTCTTCAGCATCTATAATATTATTAAATAAAAAAAAGATATAATTAATTAGTATTTTTACCTAAACAAAAAGGATAAACTGCTACATCATGTTCTAAATGATGTAAAATTCCAATCATAAGACCACAAAAAATGATCGTCCATATAATTCTAGCAAAACGTTCTACAGTCCTTAATTTTAAATTATTTCTATGATATTGTGTTAAAAATCTTGCTGCTGTTAATAACATACTAAATAAAACCATCATTGTATCAACTGTATGAGGAATAGATTGCATTGTATATCTATATAAATGACACATAAATATAGATTGATTTGGAGATCTTATTCCATCACCAATAATATAATACCATAAACTAAATGGTAAAGGTGCAAGTAAACTAACCCATCCACAAAAAGATAATAACCATATCATTTGATATAATGGATTTGGAAAACGTTTATCACCTTCTTTTTTTTCACGTTTTCCCATTCCAAGCATTACAGCAGCTAATGGAGCTATCATTGTTACAACTAACATTGGATAAACAAATCCATAAATTACTAGATGACTCCAACTATTATTTAATTCACCAAACATAAAAGACACATTTTCTGATATAATACATTTTTTTTTAGTAAAATCAAATATAAATCCTGTACCACAACAACATTTTGCAGCCTTATCAAATTAAAATAAAAATATTTAAAAAAAAAACTTACTCGTTGATCTTCAGTTGCACATTGATCAGATGGTAATAATGAAATATTATGTATAGTAAAGTCATTAACAGGATCCAATGCATAAAGTTGCATTATTATAAATTTTCTAATATTTTATCTTATTTACAAATAAAAATTTTATTTTAATATATCTCTTTACGCATGATTATTAGCTATAAAGCCTAAAAATAATCTTTTTAATTAATCACAAATAAAATTCATAAAAATATGATAAATTATTTCTCATTAAATTAATTTTTTAAAAATTATAATTATTATAAGTGAAAATTTAAATATTGAAGTATCTTTAACATATATAAGATATTAAAGCCAAACAATCTAATATGAAAATTGCTAATTTATAAAAACTTTTCCACCAACTAAAGATGATAAATAATAAAACTTTTAAATTTTTATATTATATACTACAACTATTTATAAAATTCACTTCTTTTTTAGAAAAATTTAAGACTAATTAAATAACCATTGTTTGATATACTTCAATCAAAAATTAATTCTTACTGAAATAAAAATCTTATCTTCATTCTTTAGGATTTATAGTATTAAACAATAAAATTTTTATACATAAAAAATACTTAAAATAGTTAAACAGCTTAAATTGTTATTAAAAAAGAATTTTTAATATTTTTTTTTTGCCTTTAAAATAAATTTTTTTTTCTAATTAAAATTTGCTTTAATTAGAAAATTATTGAAAAAAAAATTTATCTTTATAATCATTTAACATTATATTTAATTAAAAAATAAGTAGATTATATTTTTTTAAAGATAAAAAATATTTATTATAAAGGTAAATAATAAAATATCTATTTAATTTAGTAAAATTAAAAAAATACATATATAAAAATAGTAAAATATTGTAGGAAAAAAAAAGAAATTTTGATAAGAAATAATGCGAAAAATTTCAATTCTAAATATAATTATTTAATATACTTGTTATATTAAATGCCATAAAAATACGACAATAAAAAGCATTAACAATTCAATCAAATTTAATTATAAATAAATGCTTTATTTGTGATATAATAATAATAATTTAATCTGTAATATTTAATGTTATTACACAACAGTCATTGATACATTTATAACTCTTATAATTTGACATAAAATTTCATCAATGTATCATTATTTGAAATTTTTCCTTTATCTATTTTTAGTGCAAAAGAAAACATATATATGTGTAAAAATATATGATGTATTTGATATTTGTTATGATTTTCTTATAACAAAGTTAATTTATCATAAAAAAAGTATACAACATTAGTTAAAAGTAAATATCAAATTGCTATTTATGAAAAAGAAAAATGATTCTACAAGCATTAATTTAATGAAATAAAGCCTTTCCATAAGATTAGAATCATTATATATGTACTATTCTTCTATTTTATATCGTTTCCGTAAATTATCTTTAATTTTTTATATTAAAGAATATATCCTCTTTTTAAAAAGACAAAAAAAAATAAAAAAGAGATTTTTTTTTTAATAAATCCAATGATGTAAAGATATTGCACAAATACATTATAATTCTTTTATATTAAGCGTATGAAATGACGAGCCATGAAACAGCTAAGAAATAAAGGAGTACAGGATAAAGGATCAGTAATCTTTTTGCGGCTAAGTTTTCATCAACAAAGAAATGTGTTGAACATACGGCACTCCATATAAAACAGACAAATGTTATTAATAAACGTAGGAAAAATATTAATTTTTTTCCCAAAACTTGGGTTGTTAAAATTTTAAATGCTAATGCTGCAACACATTGTGGAACCAAACAATATCCTATTATACATATAGCTTGAAAAAATGATATTTTACCACCTAAGAATTTAATATTCCAAGTAACAATCCATGATCCAAAAAATGTTAAAATAAAAAGCTGTGTGAAGTCAGGGCCTTTGTTTTCACCAAGAAGTAGTAATGCTAATGCAACACAAATAAACAATGGTGCCCATAAATTCCAATTTTTCATTATTTCTTGTGTTTCTCCTTTTGGATAAAGAACTTGCTTAAATGTACTTACAATAGAATTTACATCTCTCATCTATAAAAATAATAATATTATCTTTTATTACTTTAACATACTATTGAATCTTTTATAGTTTCATTAAGTGTATCCATACCTTCAGCTTTTGTTAATTTAAATGTATCTCCAAATCCTCCTCCCATTGATGATTGGGTAGTTGTAAAAGTATTTTTTTCAGGTATTTCATTTTTTTCAGATTGTGATCTTATTTCTTTTTCAAGCTAAAGAAGAATATTAATAAGAAAATATTTCAAAAATTTTTAACTTACTAAATCAATATCAACTGAAACATTACCAAAAGGATCTGTCATGTTTTTAACCTAAAATTGTAAAAAGATTAACTGTATCTAGAATTAATTTTTGCAACGTCATAAATGATATTATATAAAGGCGTTAATTGAAAACTAAAATGTTGGAATATTGTTATATATAATGATAGAAATAGACACAATTATTGTAATAATGTCGCTTTTCATCGAAAATTTTAATATTTTAACAGTACAATCAAATATTTTGTTGAGTTTTATCAAATTAGTTTTATATTAATATTCATTTTTATCATTTAAATAATAAAATTATCTTATTTTAAATTCTTTTGTTAATATTTATTAATAGACAACTACATTATATTTAATAAGTTTATTTAATTAATGACTAGTAAAAATTTTATATTTATATTTTAACATAATGATAAAAAAAACATCTTATTTTTTTTTAATAAAATGATAGGACTTTTTACAACGAAATTAAACACGCATACGCCACGTTGATTGGGGTAATGTCACTAGATAAAAAATTACTTAATAAAGTCATTTTTAAAAGTTTTAAAATTTCGATAAGATTTATTAGTTATCTTTCAAAGTTTTTATCTTATTGTTGATTTTAACAAATTATTTATATATAAATTATATAAATAATAAAATATTATTTATTTTAATAACCTCATTCCTTTTGTATACACGTCATCATATTTATAAAGTTGTGTGATAATTTTTTTCTTATGATTTTTTAGACTACATTATTTTATTATCATAGTATGGGTCTTACAATTTCTGGCATTTTTCAACGCCTTTTTGGTAAAAAACAAGTTCGTATTTTAATGGTTGGTTTGGATGCTGCTGGAAAAACAACAATACTTTATAAATTGAAATTAGGTGAAATTGTAACAACAATTCCAACTATAGGTAATGATCAATAAATTACATTAAAAACAAATATATATTTATTTATTTTTTCAGGATTCAATGTTGAAACTGTTGAATATAAAAATATTTCTTTTACAGTTTGGGATGTTGGTGGTCAAGATAAAATTCGCCCTCTTTGGAGATACTATTTTCAGAATACTCAAGGCCTCATATTTGTTGTTGATAGTAATGATAGAGAACGTATTGATGAAGCTAAGGATGAACTTACAAGAATGTTAAATGAAGATGAATTAAAAGATGCAACACTTCTTGTTTTCGCAAACAAACAGGATCTACCAAATGCCATGGCTACAGCTGAGATTACTGAAAAACTGGGATTACATCAACTTCGTAATAGAACATGGTTTATTCAATCAGCTTGTGCCACCCAAGGACATGGGTTGTATGAAGGTTTAGATTGGCTATCACAACAACTTTCCCAACAATAATATAGTGGCATGGCTCGTTTTGTTGCAAAAGCTGTTATACCACATTAATGAATTAATTATTTTATTACGTATATTTTGTCGTATTATTTAATGAGATATTGATACTGATATTTATTTATATATGCCTTTTCTAAAAAAAAATATATTTCTTATATTGAAATTTGTGAAGAAATATATATAAGAATAATTATAATAATATTAGAAAAGGTTTATTTTTTTTTTTAAAATATCAATATATTTTATAACAAATTTTTTTGACTCAATAAAGGTTTTTATAGTAAGATGTAAATGACATTATAGTAAAATTTAAAATGAATTTATTTAATATAACAGTTATTTTTTATTTTTTTAATAAATTGACAATAGTATACCATTAAAAAAAAATTAAAAGAAAAATTGTAGGAAAGTTTTTTGTATCATATAATCGTGTTTTTAAGTTTCACATAACTCTTTCTTTTTATTTTTTAAAAGGAAAAATTTGATTCCTGATTTTATTTATTATACTTTTAAAAAACAGCGTGTAAAATGATAAAAAAAAATGTTAAAATTCTTTAAATGTTAAATATATGCACATACAAAGGATTAAAAATCATTCTTTGCACTTAGAGGACAAAACTTATTCTTACGTTCTTAATTTATTGCATTTGTAAAAAAAAGAAAGAATAATAAAAATTTTATATTTCTAACAATTAAACCGTAGCGATATATTTATAATCTTTAGTTTTTAAAGAATCGTAATCAAGATTGCAGATCTAAAAGCTTTTTTCTGATATCTGAAAATTTTTCTTTTCTTTAATAATCTCGTGACTCTTAGAAGTGATTTTATTTTGAAATTAGTACAAATAAACCTCTGGAAGAACATAGACAGCTTAAAAACGTGCACATAAGGTATATTCTAGAATAAGACGTTTTAAATTAAAGGTTTTATTTGGCTTTAACCTTTTTAATGGTGAAAGTAAATATTTTTGACTTAAAAAATAAAATGTCTATTTAAATTTAAAATTAATAATTTTTTTTACAAATTATTTTTATTTTATCTTTTTTAGGTATAATTTAACATGTTTTTGTTAATTTACTTAAAAATTCTGGTTATTAATATTTTCAATCTATTAAAATATTGATTAATAACTATTATTACAAACATTGAACTAAATAACACTAATTGTCTGAACTATTTTTCTAATAATATTTTAATCCTAACATTCTTAAGAAAATATTATGTATTTGAGAAGATGAATTTACGGAAAATGAATTTCTCAAAACCATGATAAACAAAATCTATAAAAAATTTGACATTTTAAAATTAAAAAAAAATTGTTATTCAACACTTGGTAATAAAACTAATGTCCCCATAAATTTTTTTTTAATAATTTTTTTATTTATTTATACAAAATGGTCATTTCTTTTAATGGATGGTGGTTTACAAATTTTGTCTACTATAATATCAAGAAAAAAAAACACACTGTATAATAAAATATTAAAAACAGATGTATGTTATAGGGCAAATTTCATATAATATTAAAGACTAATAAATACTTTTCAGAAAAGAAATATATGCATTACATTAATAAATTTGCTTACTTAAAGAACTTCATATCATATTATCACTTATTAAAAAGGAGTATTTGAATATTAATTATAAAAAGAAACAATAATTCTCATAAGAATACACTTCTTATTCATTGAAATGATTATTCGTGACATCCCAACATGATTCTTCAATGTCTTCATCATATTACTTTCTTTGATCTCATTTTAAATTAATGACTTGAATTTTTAAATATATAACAATATCAATTGTTTAAAAAGCTTCATTCATTCTTATTTTTGTATCTTTTGTCAAATACTGAAAATTTTTATTTTTTTTTAATATAAAAATTTTCCTAAAATGGTTGAAGTTGATTTTGATATTACCCCAATATTGGGAAATAATTTTGTTCGCCTTGACTCGATGAGAATGAAACAACTTCAAAATAGAAAAATTTATGATGCTATTGATGATTTATGTAAAGTTGCTTCTCAATCTATTCAACTTAAAGCTCCATTAACAAGTTGTGAAAAAATTATTAATTCTGAAAATGTTTTATACATATTTTGGGAATTTGACGAGTATGTTCCTGTTATTTTATTTTATTTATTATTTATTTTTGATAATTTATAAACAAATGCTTTATTTTAGAGAATCTAACGTTAGTAAGATTATTGGATATCTTAAAGTTGGAAAAAAACATCTTTATCTTTTTGATCGTGATCAAATATCTTATGAAGGAAACTTTTTATGTGTATTGGATTTTTATGTCCATTGGAAGTATCAAAGAAAAGGGTTGGGGCGCAAATTATTCGATAACATGTTACGTTGTGAACATTCTCAACCAACACAAATAGCTTTAGACAATCCAACTGTTACTTTATTAGCTTTTGTTGATAAACATTATAATTTGAGTGATCCAATATGGCAAAATACAAATTATGTTGTTTTTCCAAATTTATTTGAAAATGTAGATAAATCTGCTACAACTCATACTCCAGATGGATGGCATCGCCCTCAAACACCAAGAAGAATTGGATCAAATGGTATTGAGTCAACCAGATGGCTTGGTAATGCTATTCCAGGACACCAATCAAAATCCCAATCAACTGGATGCCATGTTGATGCTGATCAATCAACTGAAGGAACATTAGCTAATCGTGCTCATCAAGCTAAACAAAGAAAAGCTCACATTCTTAGTAGTAAACCATTATGGTAAAATATTTTTTTACTTTTTTATTCTTTTTATAATGAAGTAAAAAGAAAACAAACATCAAATATTCATGAGAGCATTAAAAAATATGAAAAAGTAAAATTTTCAGTATAATGAGCTATTTTATTAAAAGAACAATATTCTGCTATCCTCTAATAGTTGTCATTTTTAAGCACTGTTTAACAAAAAAAAAAAAAAGCTTTAGTAATTGAATCCAATTTTATATTGCTGTATTGGGAAAAAAAATGCTGATTTCGCTTTAACTTTTAATATGTTCCTTGACATTGCTATACATAAATACTAATATATTTTATGTTAAATTTAAATAAAGGCAAAATATAATATAAAAGTTAAAAATTGTCGCTTTGTAATCTTGTAACGCTTTTCTATTGCTTCATTCATCTAACACTTCTTGAGTTCATTGTTTTGACTCAATACTTCAGTTGCGGCTTTTTCCGTTTTTATTACTATATATATTATATATATATATATTTTTATATATATAAATATATATATGCAATGGTCAAAATAATTTTCCTTAATAATCTTTATTCCTTGTTCAAAAGACTTATCAAATACACTTTAAAAATATATTTTCTCTATATTATTATATCCTGGAGCATAAAACCATTATTTTATATTAAAATATTTTTTTTTTGTATAATTTACGAAAAATTTTTTATGTTGGATAAATAAATTTGTTATAAAATGTTTGAAAAATTATTTTTAAAAGACTTTATATAAAGAAAAATATTTAATTGTATAGGTGTGATTAGGTATTCATAAATGAAATGCATTATGTTACCAACATTTCGTGTAAGGTATGGATTTTAACATTATTTTAAATATAATCCACTATATAATAACAAAATTTATTAAAGTAATAGATCTTCATGTTCATTAAATATTAAATGTTTATTCATATATATAATAAACTTTTTAGTTAGCCTGTAGGAAAAATAATAATATAACTTCTAGGCTATAATGTTATAAGTTTTCTATGTTAAAACAAAATTTTATTTAAAAATTGTAAAAGAATTATCATAAAAATAAGTATTAAATGATCTCCTCCCAACAACTTAACATTTATAAAAGTTGTTCATTACATTTATTCTATTAATTTTTTTTCCTTATCATTTTATATATTATCCTATTATATCTAATCAATTTGAGTATTTTTAAATTTCCTAAAAATTGATAACCACCAGAGATTGAAAATTATTGTACTCATCATCACCAATTTGAAAAGTCTCTATTTATAATATCTTTATTTTCATTTACTATTTGAATAGTTAACTTCTTATTTACATTATTTATCAACTTTTTTCAAACTTTTTTTCCCATAGGACACAATAGTTTCATGTCCTAAATGTTTGGAAAAATTATCCAATTTCTACTTTTAGTAATTTCTTATTTTTCATAATGCACCAATTTCACATATAAAATCTTTCTTTAAATTATTTTTTATTTTAAATAATAAATCCTAATAAGGTTATAAATATTTAATAAGTTTATTTAACAAAATTTATAATAATATTATTTTATAAAATACATTTCAGGAAATTTATATTTATATATATCTTTTTTTCAACATATTTTTTTTTTTAATATAATTATTATAATTATTATTTTTTATTATATTCAATGTATTTGTTGACCAATGCAAATCTATAATATATTATTAAAAGTGATTTTATTTGGTATACAAATAAAAGTTACATTAATGGGAATAAAGACAGATTTATTTTCTTCATATCAACGTCAATCTAATAATTCACCATCATGGAATCATAAAGCACCATTAACATGTATGACATGTGAAAAAGGACCAGGAACAACATTTATGGATGGTTTTCGTATATCAACAAAATTACAAGAACCTAATTGTAATATGTTACCTATACAATGTGGTTTGGACCAAGATGTTTGCGCTACAATTATTATGCATAAAGAAGATGGAACATATTGGATGGGTACGGGTTGTGAAAGATCACATAATTTTCAACATGTTGATAATTGTGAAAATGTTAGAACATACGTTCGTAGTGTACGTCGTGGTATGATTTCAGAATCTTCAGCATTACAAACTATATGCATATGTAGTTCTGAACAATGTAATTCAGCATCAAGGTCACAAATTCTATTAAATTATATTCCATCTAAAATAGTAGTAATATTTTTATCTATATTGTTAGCATTAAATAATGTTTTTATTTAGTTTTTATAAAAAAAATTTTTTTTTTATTATTTTTTAATATCTTTTTTAGAAAAATATTTATATTATTTTTATATGTTTTTGATTAAGTAAAATTTTATTTTAAGATTGTTATATAAATACAATTAAATTAAGTTTCATTTAAATAGTAATTTTATATTAGTTGTTTACATTAAAACACATGTGTATGTATAAAAAGTATATCTAATTAAAAGCGTATGTATACTTTTTTAGGATAATAAAAAATTTATTTATCAAAAAAAGTAAATTTTTTTTTGTGAGAAAAAAAAGTTATTAAATTATAAATAATATTTATTTTATCAACATTAGGTAAAGTTTAAACATACTTTTTTAATATAAAAATATATTATAAAATATTTTAAAGAAAATAACTAAAATATACTTTTTTTATTTATGTGAAAAATAAAAATTTAATGATATTACTTGATTTATTTATATTTAATGTAAGTTAACATATGATTTTATTTAACATTTTGAAAAATTAAATAATTTTTGTCATAAAATCTTTAATATTATTTTTATTTTATAAAATATATTGTTAAAAAATTTAATACATCCTTTGTTTACAATATTTTATTCTTTTTTTTTTAATAAAATGATAGTATTTTAAAAAGTTTAAATGATTAATAGAAATTGTGTGTATTATAGTAAAATTTATTGTTTTAAGAAAATAAAAGAAAAAAAAATAAGAAGATATTTATACTAAGCATCAACGTATATAAAAGAAGATTAGTAAAATTTTCAAATATAATTTATTTTATATAATTGTATTGAATTTAAATATTATATTATAAAATAGTAAAATAACTATTACATTTCTTAATATATAAAAATATTAAATAAATGTTAAAAGAAAAGAAAATTACCAAAAACAGAAAAATAAATAATTGTATTTCTTTTATAATTCAACTTTACCAATAGTTAAAATAACATTTAAACTTAAATAATAAAATAAATTTAATTATTATTATTTATTTATGAATAAAGTAATCAAAAGATTCATTAAAAATGAATTTATAGTCTATTTAAAGATAATAAACTTTTAAATTATATAATTTTTATATAATTTTATAATAAATTAAATTTTAATATTATAATTTAAATAATTTTTTTGAATTCATTAAATACCCTTTACCTATTGATAGAATATATTTTATTTTGTAATAATTATAATTTTATAAAAATGAAAAATTAAATAAAATATTATTTTATTTTTATATACATAAAGAAAAATTATTTTTTGCCGTACATCTTTTCATTAAATATAAATATATAAAAAAACTCAAAATTGATGTAAAAAATAATAATAATAATATAATTTCAAATATATCATTAGGTTGTTTAATAGTATCTTGTTTATTCATGACAAGGTAAGCAATATTTAATGGTTTATCACAATATTGTCCTCCATAATCACGAGAGCAATGGCAAAATGGTATACCAACAATTTTGTTATTCCAAAATTTACATTTTACGACTCCACCATTATAACATTTGACAGTACTTTCATATTCAGGGGGACAAATTTTTATAGATTCAAAAAATTTTTTTTGTGTCAATTTTTTAGGTATTTCTGTTTTAGTTGAATTTATAAAAATTTCATCTTCTGAAAATAATTTTTGGGCAATTTCTCTTAATGTTCTTGAGGATATACATCCATCTAAATAAAATAATATTTTTAAAGTGTTTACAAAAAAAAAAACTTTAACATACCAACTAAATGAATTGTTAAATAAATAAAAAAACATATATAAAAAAATATTTTAATTAAAGACTTAATTTTGATTGTTTTTTTTTATAATAATAATATATTATAAGATTAAAATAAATATTGATTTCATAAAAGTACTAAAATAGAAAAAAGTTTATAAAATTAAATTAAGTTTAATATAATAATAAAAAAAAGCGATAAAAATTATTAAATAAAGTCTTAGTAAAGAAAGTATTTATTTTTACTACCTTTATAATAAAGTCAGATGGTGGATATTAAAATAGTTATTATGAATCTTAGTATATACCTATAAAAGACTATCAATTGTCTTTTTAAAAAAAGAATAGCTATAAATAGTTATGTAGTAAAGTAGGTATTGTTATAAATAGAAATAAGAAATGCCACAACATTATAATAAATAATATAAAGATGATCAAATTATATAAAATGAGAAGGTTGGCGTTAAAATAGTTAGTCAAATAAAGGAATATAAATTGTCATAAGCAACGATCCGGAGAACGATAACATTAGGCATGTTCATTGAGTATTCCTTTCAACAATAAATTTTTTTTTCATTTGAAATAATAAAAGGTAAATAGAATTATTTCAAAGAATTTATAAAATGATATGATAGCAATGAATTTAAATGAATATAATTAATCTATTTATATTATATTTTCAATATACCACTTATAAAATAATCTTACCCTCTTTGATAGCTTTATTTGGGCATTAATTGATCTTTTTATAAGTATATTATATTAATCATACACAAAATTTACAAAATTATATCTTGGTAAAACATTTAATAATATAACTATATGAATATATTTAAATATTAAAATGTAGATAAATTTTTTTTTTCTTTAATAAAATTACAAAAAAGAAAATATATATTTGGATAGGTAATAAGTATTATATTCTTCAATGATTCTATTTTAGAGCTAAAATAAATTTGCATTAAAATATATCATTATTTTATATTAAATTATAAACTAAAAAAAAACAAAAACGAGTCTATAAATTTATATGCACTTTTATATAAAAAAATATTTGTTGATTGGTACTAGATTTATTGTAAAAATAAGTATCTTCAATCTAGATATATGTTGCTTTTTTTTTACAATTAATTGACAAAATCTTCATATTTATTGATAATGCATTGTTTTAAATTTTTTTACTAAATATTTTTAATAATTTTATACTATTACAAAATTTTTATTTAGCCAATAAAATATGAAGATGACTATATATTTTATTGTACTAGATTTTAATAATTCTTTTTAATTTATTATTCTAAACATATTTATAAAAATATTTTTAAAAAAAAGTAAACTTATTTATATTTTATTTTATTTACTTTAATCAAATTAAGTGTAACAAAGATCAACAATACAACATCATTTTTTGATAAAATAATTTATCTATTTCACTCAAAAGATTTTTTTTTTAAATAGCATTTTATTTTTATTTTGTTTATTTGATTTTAAGATATTTTTAAAATTAAAATTATTGTTTAATCATTATTATATATTTTACTATTTATTTATTATAGATTTTAAAAAAAAAATCTATAAATTAATTAGATATCTATAAACATTAACTATTTTCTCTTATTTTTTTATTATTTATCTTAATATTGTGATCACAAATTGTTTCAAACATTTGTAAGTGTAGTTACTCTTTTTTAATGTATAATAAAAGATAATATTAAAATTGATATTATTATGAAAACAATAGTTAATAATAAATGTTTACGAATGTGTGTGCAAATTTTTGAAGTATTATTTTGCTGATTATAAAAATGTGATAGATTTTTTAACTACTTTTCTAATAAACATTATAAAGTGTTTCTAAGTAATATAGAAAATAAACCTACCTTCTATTTTAATTTGATATTTTAAATAACAGACAATTTATTACATGTTGTTTCATTATTTTTCATGGCATTTTGTTTATACCTTATTTTCTTAACAATTTAAAAATAATATAATTATAAATTTTTTATCCATTTATTCGTTTGAATGGAATCAAGTATATCAAATTTAACCTCTGATATTTTAAGGATGGGAGACTATAGAATTGTTCCAAGATCAAGATCTTGTGTTGTTCTAAGATCCAGATCAATTGAACCTTCAACAAAACTTTTAGTAAGTTAATAAAAAAAAAATGTTAAACAAAATTTTAGCTTACAAGAACAACTAGTATCCCTGATTTTACATCACATATTCGTTCAAGTACCAAATACAGACCAAATTGGCCTTATTGGTATACAAGGGATCTTTCATTAGTAAGCTTTCCAAATACTTATTATAAAAAAAGGTAATGTTATTATATATTATTAATTTAGTATGATGATTATTGGTATGATAAATACTATTATTTTTCACCACTCTATCGAACCAGTTTCTTTCCAAGACGTTATTATTACTCGGATTATATTCCAAATCCATATTATTGGTATCCAAGTTATTGGACCAAATATAAAGGATATTGGTAATTTTTAAAATTTAATTTTAATAGATATTTTTTTAATATAAAATAATTTTTTTTAGGTACGATTCTGATATTCCTTATTTTTATCGTCGTTGGTATTCTCCATCATACAATTATTATACCTGGTATAGAAGTTATCCTCATTATACTTCTGTTAGAGATGCTACTACAACCAGCTTTGCAAATGCATTGGACTTGTATCGCAATGGAAAAGTAACCTACGATTGTCTTAGCCGTTATTGGTTAACCCCATCATATTGGGATCGTCGTTATCGTTATTGGACTGATCTTTTACCAGTTTCATCAGCTTCTGCTTACTATACACCTTCATATTACCAACGCCGTGCCCGTGAACTTTATTTAGCATATTAAAAATTATGATAAACAAAAATAATGTCATTCAATTGATATAATTCGAATATATTTTTTTAATAATAATTTAGATAAATTTTGTCTAAAAATTTTTTGCTTCAATAAAAAAATTATGTAAAAAAAACTGTTTCAAATTTGTTTATTATTACAAACTAATGATTTATTTTATCGTTAAAATTATATATCGTAGGCGTCATGTTATTTATAAAATAAATATTATCTCTTTTTAAAAAAGATAAGTAATATACTATGAATATTATATCTTATTCTTACTAATCTTATTTTAAAATGATAAAAAAAAAAGATATTTAAATATTTCGTCAATTATTTATTATATAATACTAAAGATCTTCTTATAAATATAAGATTACATATCATACTAAAGGCCACTAAATTTTAAATAATATTTTTAATATCATACCAATTATAATAATTATAGTTAATGTTAAAATACATAGTTATATCATTGTTAAAGATATTTTCATATCTTTTAACAATTTTGAAAAGAAAGTAAGAGAGATAAATAAAAAGACAATGACTTTTCATTATGTTCACCACGTATCTTTTGAATATTTATATATAATAATCTTAAAATTGCATTGTGTTAAACGGCAAAATATTTATATATTATTTGTAATTAAATGATTTTTATTTCCATCTGTTTATAAAATTTATTTATCTTTAGGTTAAAATGGTTAGTGGATATCCTATTGTTCATGCTAAGTCAATTTTAACACTTCCTAGACCAAGAGAAGTTGAAAGAGAAGGAATTGTTGGAACTGTATCAAGAGTAACATCAGTACCAAATCTTAGTCATTTACATGTATCCTCTGACTTTGGACCATCTTCTCTTTATAAATATAAAGTTGATAATGAATCAGTAAGAATAATATTAAGTTAATTAATATATTTTTATTTTACATTTAGTTCGATGATTATTGGCATGATCGTTTTGTCTACAATACACCACTTTATTGGAAAGATTATAGATATGCAGAAAGAAGTCTATTTAATACTGATCCAATTCATGATCCATTCATTGATCCAGAGTCAACATATTATCATCATTACAATTTTTACAAAGATATGATTAATCCATATTCATGGAGACATCATAAAAATTTGAAGGATCAAAATCCACTTCCTATTTCTCAACGACATTATATGTATGATAGGCCAAATCAAAGAAGAGCCATTCAAATGTATAAACAAGGCCTTGTTGGATTTAAGGCTATTGACGACAATTATTTAAAACCACTTTCATATTATAGAAAAGAACGTGATTACGGTGAGGTATACTATCCATGTGGTAGATATGGACCAAGAAGATATTTTTACTCATTTCAATGTTAAAATTTAACTGCCAAGATGTTTCTTTTTATAGAGAAAAAATTCTTTTTCATATTTTCTTGTCACAAACTATAATTTTTAATTTTTAAAAAAATATATAATATGTAATAGTAAAGGTGACAATAAATTTATCAAAAATATTACAATTATAGTTTGTTTTCCTTTAAAAACCATTGTTAAATAGAACATTGAAAAATTTTATGTAGCACGACAATTATTATATTAATTTTTCTTTTGAAAAATTATTAAAATTCTTTTATCAAAGATTTGTTGGTTTTCTTTTAATGTAAAAACAAACCAATTTAAGGAAAAAAAATTTTTATTTATTTATTTGTATACTTATTCAAAAAAAGCATAAAAGTGTAAATAATAGTTAAACTTTAGTATAATTATTTTTTTATATATTATTTTTATTTGATATAGAAATAACAATTAAAAAGCAGTAAAATTATAAACTATGTATATTTATTATTTCTAAAAATAAAAATTTTTTTTGTTACTACAGTAATACAATATATTGATATCTTATATATCTAACAGTTTCAAATTAAATGAGACCATTTGATAATAATTTTATACATTTTTTTTATTTTTACTTAAACAAAGTGCATTTTTTGGACATTTTGACAATTGAATTTAGTAAATGTATATTTTTAAAATATATTTAAAAAAAAATAAATAATTATATTTATACATTGATAAAATCTTGATATACTCAGTTGTCAAAATCATATATCTCAGTTACTGATAAAATTTTTAATGAATAAATATTTTTGACGTTATGTCATAATTATAAAAAAAAGTATTTCATTAAAAAAAAATATTTTTTAATTATATTTACTTTTTATCAAAAAATTACACATTTTAGTATGATATTTAAACTGTTTTTAGTTTTAAAATTTTTATATTAAAAAAATAGTTGTGTTTAAATGAAACTATTAAAAATAATATAAGTTACAAAAGTATCTTTATTTAAGACATATTTTCATAGATTATTATATAACATAATCTTAAAAATTTAACTTTTCTTAACTTAATATGTATGCTTTTTTATTAAAAATGACATATATTTTTATTTTAATCTTAAAAATAAAAATTATACTTTTAATAACATATATAAATAATAATAATTTATTTATTATATTTAATTTTTTCTCAATTTTTCAAATTGCTTTTTTTTTATTTTATAAATAGTTTAGGAATTAAAGAAATAAAATTAATTATTGCTTCTTATTACAAGAATAATTTTTTTTATCATACTATATTCTAATATTAATATTAAATAATTGAAGGCGTTACAATTATTATCTTTTATTAATAAAGTAAAAATAATCTTTATATCTTGAAAATATTCAATATTTAAAGATATAAAAAAGTACTTCTTTTCAGATTTAAAATATTTTGTGTGAAAAACTTATAAACATGACATCAATTTCTAAAAAAGTTTTTTTTAATTTTATTGCTATTGTTTTGGTTATACAAATATTACAATTTACCGTAGAAACTGATGCTTACATCTTCCAACGTCCAATATATTTTTTTAACAAAAAAACTAAAATGTAGGTTATTTTTTTTAAATTTTAAACTTAATTTTTTTAAGGAATTTAAATGATGCTCTTCATGAAGAAACAAATAAGAATAGTTTTCATAACGGCATATTAAATACAAAGTATATGTTTAAAAGAATGACACCATGTTATTATAGTCCAATACAGTGTTTGGTTAAATAAAATTGAAATTGAAAATAACAATTTTTATACGAAGTTATGTTTCTTTTAACAAATTATATGTCAAAAAAAAATTAACTTGAGAATGCAACATAATCTTAACAAATATTTAACAAAAAAAAAATATTAATTTGAACTTTTTTTTAACAATTTTTCTTGAATTTCGGATTGTCATATAAAATTTTAAAAATTTTACAATTTGTTTAAATAATTTCTTTTTTTAAATATTAATTATTACCTCTTTGTCGACAAAAGTTTTTTTTTTAAATATACATCCATATATTGATCAATTATAATAATTCTTATGTTACAATTAAAGATTATGTGTAAAAAATTATTTTCATTTTAAATAGATTAAAGAATAACTTTTTTTTATATATGAAATTTCTTTTTAAAACTAAAACATATTTTAATGAGGAAGTAAACTTTAATTCTTATAAATAAATTGCAATTTATTTAATTAGATATGTTATTTATATAAAGTAAATAATTTATTGTCTATAAGATTAAAAACTAAAATTATAAAATATTTTTTAAATTTATTCAATAATAGACAATTTATAAGAATACAAAATTATATTTTTATACAATAAAAAATTGTTTATACTTTTTATATAATTTAAAATTTAAATTTGTAATAAAGTAATAACAACATTTTTAAATAATTTTTGTTATTATTCTGAATATTAATTTCAAATAAGTACTTAATATTTTTTTTCCAAATTTTTTTTGCAAGATAAATATGATAATAAATGTAAATCATGTAATTTTATATTATTTGTTGAAAAATTAAATATTTAATTATGAGTACATTAATAAATGGTTATAATCATTTTTAATAATATCAATTTCTATCTAAAATGAAGTTCTTTAAATTATAATAATATATTTTAAAGATTACTTTGTAATTCATTTTATGTATTAAAAGTTAATTTCTTAGAAAACAAAATTATGATTCATATAAATTTAAATTTTTTAAACTTCAATAAAATATGTATTTTTTTGTAGTATAATATATAATAATATAAATTACTATTTAGTTTTTTCTTAATATTATAATTCTGGCTTTATTTTT
This sequence comes from Strongyloides stercoralis, assembly GCA_029582065.1. Classification (NCBI taxonomy): domain Eukaryota; kingdom Metazoa; phylum Nematoda; class Chromadorea; order Rhabditida; family Strongyloididae; genus Strongyloides; species Strongyloides stercoralis. Next base: position 1,372,870 of record JARPTA010000002.1, read on the forward strand.
TTAATGTTGGTATAAGATTATTTTTTGTAATTTCATTTCTAAGTAAATTATATTTAAAAAAAAATACAATATTTATAAAAAGTTAATAGAAAAATAATTTTCTTCAAATAATAACTTGTTGTATCATAAAAAATAATTATATAAAATTGTGAATAAAATTAATTTTTACGAATAAAAATAAATCTTTATGTTTAACAATAAATTACTCTATCAAAACAAAATTTACCACTCAATTACTTATCAAATTCAATGGTGTTTAGTAGATTACAAAAAAGTATAAAATTAATAAATAAACATAAGTGTAACTGTATTATTAACCAATAATTTTATTTTTTTAAAATTTTTCTAATATTCACTTTATTATTAAAAAAATTAATGAATATTCAACTTATATTAATATTCCTTGCAATTTTAACTTATAATTAATCATTGATACATTAAAAAAATTTTGTATAAACGTGTTTGTTTTTTTATTCATTAATTATTAAAAAAATATCATTATTGTAGAGATGGTAACATGAAACTATTTTTTTATGGCATCATTAAACAACAACCATAGGATTTTTTTTATATTATTAAAAAGTTTTAGATAGCAAAAAAAATTTAAAGGATATCAAAATAATTATTAATTTATCAAAATAAAAAATTACATATAAGTTGAATATCTTAAAAAGAATGGCAAATCTAACAAATTGGTGGAATGTATATATATCATTTATTATTACTTTAGACTAAATCACACGTGTACAATATAATATCTGTAAATAAATTTGTTAAATCTCATTATCGTAATGTTTACACCTACTCAGGAAAACATTAATATAAATAGCCAAAAGGCAATCCAATTAATTAGAGATGTAAAAAACAAATTATTAAGCAGTGAATACTTCTTAAAAGTATATTATGGTATAAATATTTTAGGTATGTTGATATTATTACTAAAAATTAAATTAAAATATCTTTTTTATTTTTAAAGGTTATCTAATTTCATTTCTTCCATTTGGAGAAAGTTTATTTTATTATCATACAATTGATTTATTAAATTTGAGATTTTTAACATATCCAATTGCTGCAATAGTAGAACCAAATATTTTAATGTTATTTATGTCAATAATTTCATCATTCTATTCATATTATATGATAAAAGGAACATGGAAAAAAAAAGAAATTATCAAATTTGGTTTAGGAATTCATTGTTCAACTACAATATTAATTGGAATTGTAATTTATATTATTTATAGAGTTACAAATGGTAATGCACAGATTTTAGAAGAAATTATAAATGGATTAGTTCCTATATCAGCAGCATTCTTTGTACCAATTAAACAAGTTAGTTTATTATTTTTAAAATAATATTTTTAATAATATTTAAGTTTTTACCTGATATTGCAATATTTACAACACCATTTGGAAGAATTAAAAATACTCATTTACCATTTTCTTGCATAACTTTTACAATTATTTTTTATTTTATTGGTCTTGTTCGTTTTGTTTGTATATTTCAAACAATTTTTGCAATACAATTAGCATGGACTTACCTAAGATTTTATCAAGAAAATCCAAATGATAAGACAACATTTGGTGATTTAAGTGATCATTTTGCTTGGCATACATTATTTCCAAGAATACTTCATAAACCATTGATACAAATTGGCAATATTTTTTATAATTTATTAATAAAATTAAATTTATATAAACCTATTGTTTTGGTGGATGTCAATGCTATGGGTAGTGTGCCATTAACAGGAATTGTTCCTACAGATCCTGCTGAATTTCAAAGATCTCGTGATGCTGAAAGAAGACGACAAAAAGCATTAAGTGATCTCAAAGCAAGACTAGCAAAAAATAAAATTGAAAAAATGACTGAAAATTCTGCGCAAGATAAAACAGAAGCCCTAGAATCTGTTGAAATTAAAACTTCTAATGAATAACAATTTTTAAATTATTAATTTGTAATTTAATGACATAAATAATAGATATTACTACCTAAAACTAATGTTATTTTATACAATAAATATTATTATTATTATTTATAAAATACTTTATAATTATGTTTTAATAATGTAGATATTTTTAATCCAAATTTTAATCATTAGATAAAACTATATAATTTAATCAAAAATATTATCTTATACTTATTTCTTTATGATATTTAAAAAAATTGATAATTATTAAACTTTCCTACATTACAAAATTATTTCATAATACTTCTTAGTTTAAAAAAAGATGCTTAAAAAGATTCTTCTTTTCAACATTCATACTAAAGTTCATTTTGAAATGACAAATGTATTTTATTATTCTTATATGCCATTAGATTTTAAAATAATAATTTAAACATTTAATAAAATACTTTAATCAAAAATATATAAATTTTTTTTTATTTTTCCATTAAGTTAAAATAGGAAAAGAAAGAGATAATCTTTAAAATTTTACATTATGAAGATATGACATATGTAATTTTTAATTATTTTTTTCTTTTTTTTTTACCTTATTTTATAATAAATCTATTAATCCTATAAAATATATAAAATCGTTCTGTTTAAATTGTTAAAAACAACATTACCACAAGACTGAAGACTAAATTGTTGTTTTTAGTAATTAAAAATATGAATAGTTATTTCAGAAAATTAAATGACTGGTTTAAAATAGGGAAATCCTAAAAATAGTTAATCCTAAAGAAAGGATATGATAAAATAATGGATTCCCTATATATTATAAATTTAAAAGATTCCTTGAACATTAATACTTAGAAAAAACAAAAACATAATGAACTTGTTTAATAGTAGAAAAGATTTCAAAATCATGCTATAAATATTAAAAGTTTAACGAATAATTAAGTAATAAATTTTAAGGGAGAACAACGTAATATAAAAAATATTCATTTTCATTATAAAAAATATATTAAAAGAATTTAATAAAACTTATTCTCTGCTTAAAAAATTTTAATAAAAAAAAATAAATGTTATTATTTTTAAGTTGTTTTTTGTAAAAGTAATAAAAAAAATTTTTATATTGTTTGTGTTGCCTTATAAAAGACTTTATTTTTTATATTAAAACGCTATTTAAATACAAAAACTCCATAATCAAATATAACTTTTAAAAGAAGCTTATATTTAATATTAATTATAGTTTTTTGTATTAATAAACTTTTTTTTAAAAATCTTAGTTACATATTGAAATCATATTTCGTGGTATTTTATTAATCTTTGACATTCTTATAACACAATTTTATTTCAAATGCTCCATTCAACATTGACAGAGTATTTTTAATTAAATAGTAAAGATAATTATTTTAAATAGATATCTGTGTGGGGTTAATTTTATTGCATTTCTTTTTAAGTAGGTTATTAATAAAGATAAACAACTTTATCTAACCAATAAAGAGTGTAAATAATATAGAATTAAGAAATTTGATACAATCTGGCCAAATCCACATTTAATTAAAGTAAAAATAACAAAAAAATATAAATTATAAATACAAGAATAACTATAAACAATGCCAAAAAACGGGAATCACTCCAATAACAACAACTAATTAAAAAGTGTAATATAATAATTTTTAATTATGCATTGTATATTTATAAAGATGCTTATACTTAATAATTTAATAATATTCTTTACTAAATCTATCTGTTATTTAATATTGTGTGTAATATTAGGTCTACCTCAGATAGCGTAATTCTTATATAATGTTTCTGAAAACTATAAGTTTGTATTAATATTGACGTTTGAAGAAAACTATCAATCGCTAAACGTATGAATGAATACTTACCATTCGTAATAAACAACTTTTTTTCTTATTAAATAAGAAATGGTATGGTTAAAATACTTAATATTATTTAAATTAGAAAGGTGTTTGTTATATTTAGACTATATTACTAAAAAATTTCTTTTTTACAAGATACTTTAGGAACAAATTTTGGTAAAGTGTTCCAAATTTTTAAAAATTTACTATTTGAAATAAGAGTAAATTTTGCTGAAAAAAAAAATTAAATAATAAACTATAAAAATCAAATAAAAAAAAGTATTAAATTGATTACTGTCTACAGTTTGCATACAAAATCATTTTAAATTGATAAAAAAATATGAGAAAAAACACAATTGTATAAATAATCAAAAGATAGTAAAACCCAATTCGTTTAAAAAAAAAAGTAAAAATATGTTTGTTTTTGAAATATACAGGGTCACACAAAAGTCGTACACCACTTTTTAAAACTTTTTTCTACTCAATATTTTTTTATGAATTTTTTTTATCTGACAGAAAATTGTTAATACTATAACATATTTTAAGATCATTCTTAAGAAACTTTTTTAAATTAAACTAAAGATAAAAATATATTATGATATTTATATTAATTTTTACAGTAAAAAACCTCTATTCTTCACTATGTTTTTAGAATATCTTGCTTTATGTATACAATTTCTTCTTTAATATTAATTTTAACATTACTTAATGTTTTAAACTAATTTTTATAAATATACCAATAATTTCTTTTGATGTAATACTGCACCATACAGTTACTTATTTAACTTTTTGAGTATTGAAATTAAAAAATCATAAAAAAAATTCATAAAAAAATATTAAGTAGAAAAAAAGTTATTAAAGTTTTAAAAAGTGGTGTACGACTTTTGTGCGACTCTGTATACATCAAAGTTTTAAGTATAAATTTATTTATAGATTCATATTTTTACTTGTTTTAAATAATATTTTCTTATTTTTAAGTACAATTTTTTAGATTAAAAAGGTTTCTAATTTTTTATGCACCTCTACTAATGTGATACTACATTAACAGTTGCGGATCTTTACAAATTGATTCAAAGTCAGGCCAAGCCACTTAATCATATTTTTATGTAAACATTTTACAAAAGGGTTAGAAAACCAAGACATAAACTATAGGTTCTAAAAATTAGGTAAAATAGTGTATTTTAAGAAAAATTTTTCTACTAATACCAAAAACAATAGTCATTCTTCAAAAAAATTTCAAAAGGTTATAATTCTGCTTTAAACTGGGGTTCATAAACTAGTTTTATAAATTAAAGAAAGTAAATCATTTTTTTATTATTAATTAAAAAATAAAAGAAATTTTATTTTAAAAAAATTGCTTATTTGTAAAAAAAAACATGTTAAAATTAATTGAAAAAAGAATGATATTTTCAATTTGAAATCAGCATTCTTTTCATAAATAATGTTGACACTTTCCTATGAGATAGAAATGTACATGTTCTTCATCTTGAAATAGACAACTTTATTCAAAATTAAAGTTGGCTGTCTTACTAAAATTGAATTTGCCCAATTCCTCCCAATTGTTTATTTGATTTCCAGTTAGTAGAGGCCATTCGAAAACCCAAATTCCAGCTAGAATTCTCAAAGAAGTTTGGGCCAAGTCAAGTTAACCCTCTAGAACTGGAGGACTTATTTAATGTTGCCTCGCGCGTGCTCCCGTTTTCCCACGTCCTTAAGGCCGTTCTTACCCTTATACTAATCCCTGTTCTTCGATCCCATAAAGAAACCTCTCTGTAGAGTGAACGGGGAAACGAAGAAAAGGTAGGAGTAGGGAAAGAGGTCAGAAGGGGGAAGGAAGGGAAAAGAAAGGGGGAAAGAAAGAAAAAGAAAGGGGAAAAAAAGAAGGGGAAAAGGGGAGCACAAAAAAAAGAAGGAACATGAGGGAAAAGAGGAAAAAAAAAACACGAAAAAGAAGAAGGAAAGGGAAAAAAACTCATAAATGGAGGAAAAAAGAATCCAAAAAGGCTTCTGGATTCTGATTCCTACCTGTAACTACAGATTATAAACCGACTATATTTTTTTTTTGGCATACCCTACTAAATTGGCATCATTCACTCATTTTGTTTATGCTTAATATGCCAAGAATGTATGTACATATACAAAAAAAAAAAAATATTTTATAACGTAAATTAAAAATTATTTTTTAAATTAAGTATTAATTAGCTCCTCAATCTTCAAAATTATTTAGGTCTCAATGTAAAAAATCTCTTGTTTTATATTAATTTTAAAAAAAAAATAATTGTTACCAATTTTAATCATATAATTAACCGTTTTTTGTCTGGTTATTATCAAATTAGTGTAAAATTATAAGACTAATTTGTTTTAAATGTTTGATAAAAATTATATTTATATAAAAGTTTTTAAAAAATAATTTAATTGCAATTTAATCATAACAATTAATGAACTCAAATTAATAAATCTAGATATGATTTTTGAAGCAATTTATTGAAGTTAATCCTATTTTTCTAAAACATCTCCAATGTGAGATATGATAAAAAATATATTTAAAAGAAAGTTCTTAAAACGTATTCATAACTCATGTTGATGGAATCATAGAAGCATGAAACTTGTTGCCCTATACTTCTTTTAAGTTTAAAGATATACTTTATGTTGAAAAATTATCTAAATCTCCAATTGTTCTTGAGATATGATAACCACTATTTTTACCACGCACAATTTCTTACAACTTAAGAATATTAAGTGATATAAAAATATTTTACGATAGACTAAATGTGTAATTTAATTTTAAGTTGAATCCAGAAAACTACACGCTTTTATCACTATTTTTAACAGAGTTATAATCCAAATCATAGACTTCAAAAAAAATATTCATTGTTTCTTACTACTTCTTCATAGAAAGGTACAACAGTGATTCAAATTTCAAAAAATCGAATTTTTTAACTCTTTGAAAAATAAATATTTAAAATAAATATTGTATCTAAGGGAAATCGGTCATGAAAAAACAAATGAGAATATTTAAAGTATGCTAAAGGTATGTTGAGTATATGTTGAAGATACGTTGAGTATATGTTGAGTATGTGTTGAAGGCATGTTGAATAAATGTTGAAGGTATTTTGAGTATATGTTGAAGATAAGTTGAAAGTATGCTAAAGGCATGTTGAATAAATGTTGAGTATATGTTAAAGGCACGTTGAAGGCATTTTGAATATATGTTGAATATACGGAGTCGCACAAAAGTTATTCACCACTTTTTAAAACTTTTTTTCTACTTAATATTTTTTTATAATTTTTTTTTATCTGATAGAGAATTGTTAATAGTATAACGTATTATAAGATCATTCTTAAGAAACGTTTTCAAATTAAACTAAAGATATAAATATATTATGATATTTATATAAATTTTTATAGTAAAAAACTTCTATTTTTTACTATTTTTTTAGAATATTTTACTTTATGTATACAATTTCTTTTTTAAAATTAATTTTAACATTACTTAATGTTTTAAACTAATTTTTATAAATATACCAATAATTTTTTCTGATGTAATACTGCATTATACAGTTATTTATTTAACCTTTTAGGTATTGAAATTAAAAAATCAAAAAAAAAAGTATTTTTTAAGAATTTTTTTAGATACAGTCATTTTTTAATAAAAAAAGTACTTACAAACTATTGAAAGATAAAAATTAAAAATATTTCAATAGTTTAATAATTGTATTTTTAAAAATATTTAAATAAAAAATTGGAAACTTTTTAAATGCTTCATTTTTCTTTACTTTTTAAAATAGAAAACAATTTATTATTGTTAACTATATATTTTTTTAATAATTATCTATCAGATAAAAAAAAATTCATAAAAAAATACTAAGTAGAAAAAAAGTTATTAAAATTTTAAAAAGTGGTGTACGACTTTTGTGCTACCCTGTATTTAGATCAAAATAGTAGGTTGTTATTCTTTTTAACCATTGTTGGTATTTCTACTAAGAATGAAATGAAGAACATTTGAAATAGGAATTGAAAAAGATTATTAAATAAACGTTAGATAAACTTACTTATGAATTGTGAAATAAGATAGGCAACTGAACAATCGCTATTACTCATAACTTTGCCTTTCAACAAACGTTACTACAAAATTTTAAATCTTTTAAAAAATAATAAAAAAACAGGTGTCTAAAAAGTAACTCTGTATTTTTTTAAACTTTAATAATTTTTTTATACTTTATATTTTTTTATGATTTTTTTTTATCTGATAGAGAATCATTTAGAAAATAAAGTAGGTAACTGTATGGTATGGTATTACGTTAAAAATATTATTGGTTTGTTTTTTTGAGATAAATTTGCTAAAACAGTTTTTGTAAATGACTTAAAATACAATTAAAGAAACAAATAATTTATTAAAATCATTTTTGGTAACAAACTAATATCTAAAAAAAAGAGATATTAACCGATCATCGCGATTGCCAGATATCTGGATCTGATTTTATACAATTTAGTCAAAAACTTTAGATAACGTTTAAAATAATGTAAAAAAAAAGTTTTAAAATTGGTTCGATTTCGTTTGATACACCCTGTATAAAGTTTTGAAAATAAAAGTAATTTTTCTTGTTTTTTTTAAGAATAAAATATTGAATTTAAAAATTATTTTAAATTGAATTTAAGGTATCACAGTATTATTCTTTATTTTTTTTTTGTTTTATTTGTTTCATTTAAGTTTTTAAGATTGATGGTTTTTCATCGTGTACTTTAAAGTAAGAAAATAATGAAATTAATATATTTTTGTTTCTTATAATAAATATTTGTTTTATCAAAATTATTTATACAAATTCTTAATAATAATTTTAAAAAGTTGTTGTTAAATTTTTAAATAATCACTTTTTATACAAAACATGTGTTGTAAACTAAGTTAAAAATATATTTCTTAAAAACAATTGATATAAAATAAATAATTTTTATTTTATAGTAAAAAATCAAAAATTATTTACTTAACATTTTATAAAATATTAGGAAAATTTATAAGAGTATAAGAAAAATGTCACAGAATTATTTAAAGACAATTTTAAAGTATGTTTTAAATGTTGAAACTATATTTTTGATTTTATAATTCTTTTAAAAAAATATATTATATAATAATTAATTAAGTAAAAATCAAATTCATTAATTTGTTATGTTTAAGTGTGTTATATTCAAAATATTTTACTAGTTTTTGTTTATCTTATAATTTTATAAATGTTTTGCACAATTTTAATATCAAATTAATTATTTATTTACATCTAAATTTGATACTTTACAAGGTTAATGTATTTTTTTATTAAGGTTTTTTTATTTTTAGTTAACTTTTTATTAAAATTAAAGAAACAACAGAATATGATTATAAAATTTGTTTAAACAAAATTAAATATAAATAATTTAAAAATAATCGTATTGAGTGAAATTAATCTATTGTTAAATATAAAAAAACATGTTTAAAATCTTTATCTTACAAAATAATATAAACAAAAATTTTGATTTTAAAAAAAATTACTATTTTTTTTATTAAATTATATCATTTTTCATATAAAATCTTTTTGAGTTTAGTAAGTGTAAATATATTTGCTTATATAAACGATATTATTTAATTATGTAGTATTTTAAAATATATTTTTTTTAAAATAAAAAAAGGAAGTATTTTAAAAAGTAATATATTATTTATAAAATATACATAGTAGAATTGGTTTCTACATAGATAATATTATGTTGAATATTTACATTTTTCAATATTGTCAACAAAGAATCTTTAATGATAATCAAAGTATATAATTACTATAAACTATAGGCTTTCTTTTTTTTCATAATCATTTTATACTTTATAATATTTGATAAAAAAAATATTTTAAACAAAATTATATCAAATTCTAACTACAAATATATTGAATAAGAAATGTTTATTTTTTAAATATTGCTACTTTTTGTTATTTTTTCAAATTAATATTTTAAATAATGTTTGTTTTTATGTTATTATTTTTTTAATTTGCATAAAAAATTTATCAATTTATTTATATAATCATATATACATAGCAATAATTTTTAAAACTAGAAGTTAATATAATTTGATAAATAAAAACAAATTAAAAAAAAAAGATTTATAAATTAATAGAATTATTTAATAAATGTTATCAAAGAAATCAACAGGCATAAAAATATTATCCAATTAATATTTTAAAGATATCGCATTTAATGGTATAAAAAATAATTTTTTTAATATAGATTTATGACATAATAACCTTATTATAAATGATATGGAAAATTACACTGATAAAAAACATTTTTTTATAAACATGTCATAAAATTTGTTACAAGGTTAGTATTTTTTATTATCACAATATCTATAAAATTTTTTGTACTTAAATGAATTGAAAAAAAAGTTTGATATATTTTTTTAAGTATATATTACATGATTGAGTTATATCAATAACTATAAGAATTCTATTTAATTTTAAAACTTTAATTTTTGTTATATTTTTATAATTCAAAGGTAATTTTTGTATAAATCTGTAAAATTTAATATTATTTAATGTTTAATGTCTTTATTAAACAATTTTTTCCAATATTAATTAATTATAAAACTACTTTTTAATATTTAATGCCATATAAAACTTAATTTCCTTTTTAATACATTTTTTTTACAATAACTAATAGTTTTCATTAGAAATTGATATAATTACATTTTAATTTAAACAACTTTTGATTTAAAATTGAAATAAAAATAGTATTATTAATTGTAGTTGAAGCTTCACCTTTACACAAATTTTTTTTTTATAAATTTAGTTTTTTAAAAAATATTTTATGAATATTATTTATATATAATTAAAATAGTTTGCTATAAGTAAAAGTTTTTAAATAATTACATAACTTTTATGTTAACAGATAATATTAGAAGAATCTGTATGTAATAATAATAATGGTATGTTTTAATAAAAATTATTAAAAAAAAATATTATTTTTCATATTCTACCTAATTTTATAACTAAATATTGTTGATTTTTTTTAATCATATTATATTATAAATAAATAATCTTTACTTTTTAAATTTTATGAGTAAAAACATTATATAATTTTTATATTTATATATTTGTGCTGTTTTACTACAAAAATTTTAAGATATTTTTATTGTTAACAAAAAACAATTTTTTTTGTTAATGATTTAAAAAATATCATTTTTTGATAGTAAATTCTATGACATATTTTAATTATTATGTAGCTTAAAGTTAAAAATTTTCTAATAAATTTAGTTTTGTATGATTTATTATTTTAGATAATTACAATTTTGTTATTTTTAATACATAAATTTACAATTATAATAATTATATTGATAACACGTAATTTTTAACTGATATATAAAAAAAATATTATTATTAACACTTTATTAAAAAACAACATAACTAAAAAATATTTATATAATTCGTAAAAATTTAGCTAATTATAAAATTCTTTAATTTATCATAAAAATTGAGTTATTTTTTCTTCCTAATTAGTTTATTAATAAAGTGATGTTATGTTAAGATGTTCCCTTAATACTGATTTTCATGTAAAATTTATTATTTATTAAAAAAATATATATTAAAAGTGTGATAAACATTGAAATAATATTATCAATTTACTTATATTTCTAATGTGTTATAAAATTTTGTTTTATCATAATTATTTGTTAATATTTTCTAAATATAGTTAACAGTTAGTGTTTTAATGTATTTATATGTATGTTTTATTTTGTATTCCTTTTAATAATAAAAACTTAAACAAAATTATACTACTGTCATAAACAATTAAAAATTTTTGATAATATATAATAAAAGAATCTTATTCTTTTTTGTTTTACAATTTAGTTCCTCTTTTGTTAATTGATTATAACAAAATATAACAAACAATAAATTTAAATTAACAATGTAAATACCATTTTTTATTAGTGCTAATTTTCAAAAATAAAAGTATAATTAATTAAAAGATGTTGACAATTGCATTGTATTATATTTATATTTTCTTATAACATTCATTTAAATTTAATTTATAACTAATATAATAAATAAGTAATTATTTTAGTAATTTTTTTAAACAAAATAACAATTATTATAATTTGAAATATAGATACATTATGTCCACATTACCATAAACTTTATATTAAAAAAAATGCACAATGAAAGAATATTTATCGTAACATAACTATGTATTTTAAATTTTCAATTGAATCCAATTTAAATAATAACATTTGTCTTTCTTATGTTAGAACACATTTTTACTACTGTCATAAATGTATATGTATATATATTTTTTTTTAAATATACACAAATTTATTAAGAAATTTCAATATGTCACTTTTCAAAAGTAGATAATTAGTTATGTTATGTAAATATTTGATGTTAATTTATTATTTTCATTTCTAAATCATAAATAATTTTTTTTTCTGTAGATATTATAGATATAAACAAATATATCAAAAATGAATAAATTTAATTAATATTAATAAAAAAATACAATTTTACAAATAATCGAACAACTTTAAAATGAATATAAAAAAAAATAGATTAAATGGTGTCAAACAAAAATTACAAATATAATATATTAAAGGCATACTTTATTTTTAGAGACCGAATATTATCAATGTCAGTAGAATTTACTATCGTCTCAAAAAATTGAAATTAAAATAAATTTTTTATTTAATTACAATCATTTTTTGTGATAATTAGAACTATCCATAATGCCGCATTTTTTTTTTAATTTGTACAAAATATGTTGTATTATAACGCCAATGTTTGAAAATTAACACATAATTATATAACATATATATATATTACTACTATTCTTCATATTTTAATAATTAAAAGAAAAACAAAAATAGTTTGTACTAACAATTATTAAAATATCTTCAATCATATAAAAATTCAAAAAAATTATTTAGGAATACATTGAAGCGCTATATCGGATTGCGACAACATCTTCGGATATATCATTCAAATTGTACTATTATAAAAATTCTATTATTCAATTTTTTTATAATTTTACTTTTTTTTAACAATTTATATGGAAACATTGTCAATTTGACGAGATTCCTCATTACTTTCACTTTTAGATATTAGTGGTAATGGTGTTCTACTTTTTGGTACTTTTCTAACCATATCTACTTTTGGCATATTTCCATTTTGTGATAGTACTAGTTTTTCAATTTCTTTTTGTGGTGATTCATCATGCAAAGCATTAATTTTTAATGCGGCATTAGAAAGTATGCATAATGGATTCATATCATCAAAATTTAAATCCGTTTGAGAACCATTTAAAATTTTTTGAATATTTTCCATTTCTAAAACTGATCCAGTAACTGAATTTTCCGGTTTAGGTGTTGATGGTTTACTTTTAATAACACTACTTGTACTAACACCATTAGTTCTTTGTGGACGTCTTTTATAAAATTCTTGGTCATCAACTGTCCATACAGCACCTTTAACATTTTGTTCTATTCTTGTAAAACATTTATGAAGTGACAAATTATGTCTTACAGCATTCTTCCATGTTGCAGCATTTCTTCTAAAAAATGCAAATGTTTCAGTAAACCATTGATAGATTTCATTTAATGTTAATTGTCCTTCTTTAGATTCTAATATTGCCTGACGAATTAATGATGCATAAGTGTATGGTGGTCTAACATCATTATTTTTATAAAATTCTCGATTTCTATCAATATCTGCTTGCATTGGCAATATACTTTTATCACTAACTCTTTTTCTTGGTGTAGATGTTTGCCTGCTTTCTTCTTTTATAGCTTGATTAGATGAATTTAATATTCCATTTGTTGATGATGAATTTCCATTACCAAATGAATAATTTGAAATATTGTTAAGTTGTGATGTAATGGAAAAAGCGGTCTGAAAATATCTTTTATTTACTTGTTCTTTATGTTTACAAATTTTTTAAAATATTTAGCATTTATAATATTCTTCATGCGGCGTTTGTTTATACAATCTATCTAAAAAATTTATCAACCCCCAATTTTAAAGATCAAGTATTATGTTTATGTTTTGAAAATGATTGAGCAAGATATTATTACCCGTTTCTTTAAGATAAAAGTACATTCATCTCGTGTCAATAAATTAAGAATAAATAAAGTCATAAATTTTTATGCTCAACATACTCCTGTTATTTAGATAATTGTTTAAAAGGCTCAAATCAGCTGTTGTTGATATAATAAAAACATGTTGATACTTTATATACAAACATTAAAATCATTAATTCTTATGATGTCAAAAAAAAATTTATATTTTTAAAATATCAATCAAAAAAAAAATTTGTTATTATTTTTTTTTTCTATAAATTTTTTCATTATAAAATCAAAAATTTAATACATATTATATGTGTAGTAAATTATATACAATTTTTTTTTCAATATAATAAAAAAAATATTATTTATATAATTGATGTTATATTATATTTACTTTTAAATAAACTAATCAAAATTATCAACTTCATTTGTATACAATCAGTACAATTAAATATTATTTCAATATCTTAAATAAAAATTTTACCAAATACTGATTATAACTTTCATAATTGTAAAAGATATTTAATATAAAAAGATAATAATAACTACATATTTAATTTGTACTTTACCTCATTATTTCGTACATTAAATTTTATAAGAAAATATTTAATTTGATTTAAACATTAAATAACTGTTGCATATACTAAACAAAAATTTAATATTATTATTATATTTCGGTAATTGTTATCAAATTGATAACAATTATTAATATATTAATTATTTATACTTTATATAATATACTATAATATGATGATATTTAATGAAGTCAGATATATAACGTTTAAATAATACATTTATCATTTTATAAGAAGTTACCCATCAAAGTACAAGTTATTATTTAAAATGACTAAAACACAAACTACACAACTTTACATAAAAAATTTTTAAGATAGTAAAAAAAAATATATATAAATATATAATTTATATTTGTAAAATAAATAATATTTTGTTACTATTATTAGTAAATATTTATTTTTTTTAAAATAAATTTTAATAAATGTAATAACTTACCTTATCATTATTACCCGATGTATCGCCATTGCTTTGAGATTGAGGAGATATTAAAGGAGATTCATTAATAGAATTATTGCTGCTTCTAATACTGCTGCCATTTTGATTTGGAAAATTATTTATAAATGATTGTGGAATTGTATCTGTTATCGATGATTTTAATTGTATAACATTCATCATTGCATGTAATATTTGTTTTTCTTTTGTTATTTTATGTTCTAAATTTTCAATAAGTTCAATTTGATTTTTTATATGAGTATTATTACTTTCATCTGTACGATGTGTTGATGCAAGATGTGTTAAGAATGCTGCTAATGATTCACATGGATGATTACAACCAGGCCATATACAAAAATTATGTTGATATAAAGTATGCACCGATTGATTATTATTGAGAGCTAATTCTAATGTTAAAAGATTTGTATTGGGAATGGTATTAGAATTGACAACATTTGATAAATTGTTATTTGGAACAAGGCTTGAATTGGGACTTGTATTTGGTGCAGGTATATTACCGAGATCTCCATGAGCCTGCGGCATCATATGAGAACCCATTAATAAAGTTCCCAAAAAGCGCTGTCCTTCAGGAGTTGACAAACTATTTAAATGATTATTAAAACGATGTTGAATATTTGAAATTAAATAAAGATTTTCAGGACTTAATTTTGGACCACTAATATTTGTTTGTGAGGATGATGAGGTATTAACAACATTTAAATTTTGACTACTTGCAACAGCAGCTTGTAATAATTGATGAGGATCAAATCCATTACTATGATGTTGATTATCTGAAACACCAGTTGTAGTACTATTTGTTGAAGGAGATCTCTGTAGTGATATCATATTTATATATGAACTAATAAGTGATGCAGCGTCAATCTCCAGTTTTCTTGTTTATGTTTTTATTTAAACTTTATTAATTTTAAAATAGACAAAATTTTTTAACAATATATATATATTTAGTATAGAAAATTTTTATATATATAGAATTTTATATTTTATTAAAAAAATTATCCTAAAAAAAAATTAGTACCATAAGTAAATATAAAAATTGCTGAAAAAAAAAAAGATAATTTATATAAAATACAAAATATATATAATATTAAATTAAATATAAAATAATAACGTCGTTGTCAAATTATCAATTGAGTTACATATATTTTTTTAAGATAAAGGTGCAATCTATTTATGTTTGGTAGCGGCTGTTTGTTATATATAATAAAAAAAAAATACAAAATCGACGAATATGTTTTGTTAAAAAAGACTGTTCTTTAAAGAATAGCTGTATACACACGTCAATAGTAAAATATTTTTTAGCAAAAAAAAACAACATTAGATATATGTTGCAGACAAGAAGGTACCATTGAATTCTATTTTCTTCATCCACAAAGTACACTAAAAGGACACATTCTTAATAATGTGAAGGTTACGATGGTGTGGAAGCTAAAAAATGTGTGCATTTATTTATATGATATTCATAAATAGATGAATTCCTCCGCCTTAAAAGACAAACAATGTATATTTAAATATATTTTGCGATAATAACAACATCTTATCATGATAAGAAATATATCTTTTTTAAAAAGAAAAAGAAAATGTAGTATTTTTTATATTAAAATTTGTATCAAAATTTAATAGTATATTAAAAAAAATTGATAAGTAGTTAATTATCTTCTTTTTAGATTACAAATTATATACAAAATATTGTTTATAGTAAATTTTAATATTCTATCTCAGCTGATTATTAAATATATTATACTGTGGAAACATGAAAGATGATATTAAATTTTAGGAATAAAATCACGTTGTTGATATAATCAAATGACAAAATTAACCAATAACAATCAAGCAAATAATCAAAGTGCAATATATAAAATAAAAATAACATAAGTAGTTAAAATTAATTGAGGTCTCAATTTCAAATATTTTAAATTATTTTTGTTAGATATTTATTGGAATTATAAGATATACATAAACTTCCTGTTACCAATAAAATGCTTAAATTTTTAGTTAGCCACAAAATCAAATAACAAATTCTTATTATTATCAAGCTTAAGAGATACTAAGCGCAAATCAAAATGAATAATCAGTAAAGAGCGATTAAAAGTGTAACGTAACACAACTTTACATATGATCTATAAATAATATACAATTTATTTATTTTATATTAAAAGAATAGGAACTTTATGAGCTATAATATAAGAAATAATTTTCGTAATTATTATTATAATATTTTGGTCATGTGAAATGATAAAAATTATAATGATACCTTAGGTAAATGATAACAATATTTTGTCACCTGTTGGGCAGGTAAATTTCTTAAAGATAAAAAAACAAATGTTTATATGTTTATAATATTTTTTAATAGTTGTTAAAAGTACTATAAGTATAAAAAGGATCAAACATTAAGCAAGTATAATATGATCAAAAAATAAGAAAATGGATGTATATATCTAGATCAAAACAAATATCAAATGACTAGGAATTAATAAAAAAAAAAATAATAATAATAAATGAATATCAAGTTCCGAAGCCGTAAGATTTATATATTTTATAAAATATGTAAATTATATTAAGAGTAATCCTCTTGTTTACAATGGTTATCTAAACTTATAAACAGTATATTTCTAAAATAGAGGTCACCACAAAAATTTGTTTGTGAAGTCTTATCTTAACTAAAGAATGTTTCTATTTATTTATGTAAGAATGTAATAACAATACATTATATTGAAGAATGGTTTAAACAGAAATAACAATAAAAATATAACTCAATTAAGTAGAGCAACAGAGACATTTTAACGCGCTATATTATTGTAATATACAATTTTTGTCATTCTTATTCATTAATATTGTCTAGACTGTTTTATACAACATTCCCCGTTGTAAAACACTTTTCAAGGTGCAAAATGGCGATAATAAAAACTGTATTAATATTATTATTACAGGAGGTTAAAATAAGGCTACATTTAAAAGACTAGAAATTTATAACTAAAAAAAAAAATAATATATATATATATATACATATACATATATTTATATATATTTATTTTGTCTAAGAAATGATAAAATCTATGGCAAAAATTGTATGTATCAAAAATGATGTTCCATAAATTTTTTTACTAATAGTTATGTATAAAACGTTTGAGTTAAAGATGCAAATGAAAAGAACTAAACAAATTATGTATAAAAAGCACATTTTTTAAGAATTGTTGACATGCACTTCTAAAAGTATAAATAATATATTTTGCGAAGACGGGTGTGTTGTCGAAATTGTTTGGGTTAGGTTGAATGTGTTTATTATCCAGATAACTGTCTCTTATTTTAAAATATAGAATGTTAGTAAGGGAACGAAATAATCAAACTTCATGTTTAAATAGTTTAACTGCAAAAAACAATTTTAATAATAATAAAAAAATAATAATAAAGTAAATAAAAGAATTAAATAAATAAGGTATCTAATTCTGGAAATAAAAAAAATAATTTATTTTAAATTTATTATAATACTTTTATATATATAATAGAAAAAATTATCATAAATTTAAAATATATATAATAAAATGTACAAGTATTATACAGTTCATTTTCTGAAAATTTGTACTTTCGTGATTAAGTAAAGTTATGTATATTATAATCCTAATGTTATTATCTTTTAACTTTTAAAAAGATTTTATATATAATAAAATTTTATATAAATAAAAATTTATATTATTAATTTAATTACCCAGTAAATCATTTTTTTATATATAAAAAGTTTTTGTTTATATATATATTATATTATATTTTATTATATATACATATATTTATATATTATGATAAATTATTTTTAAAATAGTTTTATAGTTTTGTTAGTGTTTTTTTTTTAAAATACAAAACATACATTATATAATTATTAAAGTCATCTGAAACAAACGAATATATAAAAATAAATGCATATATGTATACATTGGCAATTATAACATCTGTTGCTTTGAAATATGTTATTATCAAAAAAACAAAATATAAAGTTGTCTATTTTAAAGATAAAATAACATAAGTAAAAAATTTGAAATTTTAAGAAAACATCAAAAACGTTACTCGATGCGTCAAAGATTGTTGATCATAAAAAGTGTATTGTTAAATAAAAACATTAACATAAAAATTTTTGAATGTTGACGTTTGTCCGGTTAAAATTAATGTGACATAAGTTAACCTTTCAAATATAATGTTATTATGCCTTTTGACAATGAATCATGACAATTACCGACAATATAATATATCTAAAATAATAAATATTTTTTTTTATTAAAATATAAACATTATCACTAACGTAATAAACATGTAAAATAACCCTACAAAGCTTATGTTTTTTTTTTCAAATAAGCTTTAAATAAATGAAAATGATAAACATAAAAATCTATATCTGAGACAATAACTAAAAAAAAAACCTTTCCTAGACATTAGAATTTGTTTTGATTATAACGCCTAAATTATATTATTATTTTCAAAAACCTGAGAACAACAATTTTTGCAAAAAAATAATTCTTATAAATGTTTCTGTTTACAAGAAATGTTATCCACAAAACAACTGTAGAAAATATAATAAATTAATAATAAATACAGAAATAAATATTACAATGAGGGAATGTTAACACTGTATATTATTAATTTTTTTTTCTTTGTAAATTTCTAAAGTATTATAGTTAGATATAACGTCAACAAAAAAAATATAAAATAAAAAATATTTTATTTTAATATCAATTGTTTAAATGTCTCAAACTTAGAAACAATTATTGTATATAAACAATATAGAAAATAAGTTGATTGTTTTGTTAAAATAATATATAATAAAGTGAAATAAAGGAATTGCAATAAAATTTTCGGCACAACAAGATAGATAAAATAGTAAACACATCTAATATAATACTATTAAACAACTTAATTTTGCTATTAAGAACAACTTCACAACATTTCACATTTTAATAAGTTTATCTGTAATCTAAAGCATAAAACGTTGATAAATAAAAAAAAAAAATAATTCATAATCTTTGCTTTTTATTGATATGTTTTTGTTGACTTATCAATATAAATAATTTGTTAATATAATAAAATATTTGAAAGAATTTTATTTATTATAAAACAATTTCTTTTTTAACTTATTTAATAAAATATTGCAGTTTAAAATAAATAATAAATGCTATTATATTATAAAGATAGGGAAAAAAAATAGCACAAGTTGGTAATAAATTTAAAATAAATAATTTTACTTATCATAAATTTATAAACTTACATGGATATATTTGAAAGCATATAATAAATAAATATAAAATTTATTTAAAGATTTTTTTCAACATTATTTTTATTATAATATTATTATTTTTTTTCTAAATTATTTAGAAAAAAAAAGAAAACAACTAAAGCTTTTAATATTATAAAAATAATGCATTCACAGTTTTTTTTATTTTAATAATAAAATTATTACAAATTTTAATTTTATAAAAAAAACCGACAGACCAATCTAAAGAAGATTGCAGAATTTTACCTTTTTTTTTTTATTTTTTAAAATATTAAATAAAAACAAAATATTTTTGTTTATCTTATATATATATATATTTATATATAAATAAATAACAAATTTTAATTTAGTATTTTTTTAAAATTATATATATATTTTTTATATAAACAATAAATATAAAAAAGAAAAATGAATTTAAAAAAAATTGTATCTATAAATTAAAATTACGTAAACTATTAAATTAAAATAATATTATATATTTAAAAATCTTTCATTAAACATAAGGTTTTAAATTTAAATATTTAATAAGTACTATTTTATTCTATTTTATTTTTTTTTAAATAAATTATAAAGGTCTTAAAATAAGAAAAACTACAATATTGTATAAAAGTATACATAAAAATTATAAATAAAATTTAAACAACAATCTATCAAGTAAGGAAGTTGCTAATACTTTATTTTATAAACAAAATCATGTTAAGTGCATATATTTAAATGCTTTTGATCGCAATTTTTAAATAAAAATGAAATAAATAACACATTAAACTGAATTACTACATTTAATTTCTATAAATGAAGCTTTTATTGATTTTAAACTTGTTTCTTTAGCACAAATATAATGATCATAATGTCAGATCAGACAAGGACGAAAATATATATATTTATATAATAAAATAAAAAAGATTTTAAAGGACTAAATTCTTATATATTTTTTATTTTTTAATATTTAAAAAAATATATAATAACAAATATTGATAAAAATTTAAAAGTCAAGATGATATAAAATTGTTAAATATTTCATGAACAATTAGTATAATATATTTTAATACTATTTACTTTGTGAAAATAAATAGAAATATTTTTTAATACAATTACTGAAAATAAGAATAATAAACTAATGTTCATAGAACAATGATGAAATTCTTTTATTATTAAATTGAAAAGTATTTATTTTCAGTAAAGCTTATTATAATTATAAACATTTTATGGACAAAACTTACCAAAGTTAAATATTAAAAAAATATATATTTATATTATAAATATAATTAAATATTTTATATAAATGATACTAATGATAAATTGTTATTTCAAAATAAGTAAAATATTATTATTTTTTTTCTAAATAAATCTTTTTTTGATTATAACACATTGATTACAGTATTCATACTATATTTGATAAAGACGATGGGTAAATATATTAAAAAAAATATATACTGACATAGTTGAAAGAATGTAAACCAATATGAAAGAAATACTGACCCATTTTACAATATTACAGTATTTTTTAATAAATATTCTCGATATTATCATCTGTTTGTTATGTTGTATCCTATCAGATAATATCTTATAAACAAGAAGAAAGTACATTTATATGTTTTGATTCCAGTAATAGCTTGTATATTTTACTTAATAAGCTTAATGTATGATCATAATAATATAAAATAAAAAATAAAAGTTAATTTGAAGAGTGAAATATGTTCCAAGATCAACATTGTCATGTTTTATTATTTAAAATTAATAAATCATCAATATAAAATGTTTGTGCGCAAAAAAAATAAACTTTTTATCATAACATTATAAAAATTAATTTGTTAAAAAAATTATTTTTTTATATTTTGTTAAAAAAACATTTAAATCTACGAATGATGTACAAATATAGTTAAAATGTTAATAAATCATGATTAATTTTTATATTAAAATATAAAAAAAACGTATCTAACTATTATTAAATAAATAACTTTTTTTTTCTATTTTATAAATAACTTAAAATTATTTAGAATTTTAGTTTTAATTTATACTAAACAAAATAATAAAAAATATGATAGATTAAATTGTATATAATTATATTTATTAGTTTTGAAATTTAAGATACAATATAAAAAAAGTAATTTTATTAAAAAAAAAAACAGTGATATATAAACGTTTAAGTTTCCGACCAGACGTCTGCGCTAAAGAATAACGAAGCATTATTAACAATATCATTAGATAAACAATGAATTTGACATTAATTTTAGATAAAAAATATATATAGAAAAAGAAAATGCCGTAAAATATGTTTACAGATACAATGTTTAAAAAAAAATTTTATTAATTAATAAGCAAAATGTTGTTTTGGCTGATAATGACAAACGACGATCAAACAAATGTCATTTAATAATATATAAAACATTTTGCCAAAAAGTTAAAAAAAATGAAATATTGTTATAATTTTTATTTAAATAGAAAAGATAGTTATAAATTTTTTTTTGTTAGTATTAAAGATCATATAAATGGTAAATTTAAATTTATTTACCAATGAAATTAAAAAATATCTAAATTTTAAATGTACACGTTTAACATAAAAGATAATGTACTTTAAAAGTTCATATCTACAATTCATGTGTTAATCAGTTTTTTTAGTTCCAAATACCCTGTTTTAAAAGTAGTTAAATGTACAAATAATTACATAACACTTACAAGTCTTTATATCTAAAAAAAATTATTTTTAAACTCATATTCTCAAAATATAATTTGCCGTGTTTATATATATTCTAAATAATAATAAAAAAAAAACAAAATAATTTTTATAAATATTAAACAAATAATATATGTAGCCTTGTTTTTTCTAACTATAGTTAAAATTACAATTTACTCAGAAAAAATGTAGAAAAATCTTTTAATATATTTATTATTGTCCTCATTTAAATAACAAATTTTTCCCATATAAAAATAATTTATTAATTTATTATTTATTTAAATAAACTAGAGAAATAAAAAAATAATATTTTTTTTTTCTTTATTATCCTTTCTTATTTTTAAATTTATATTATTATAATACATAAATATATAAAAATGTTTTAAAAAATAAAAAATAAAAAAAAAATTATTATTAATATATGTGATAATGATATAGCGCATCTTTTTATTATATTTTCTCAAAAAAACATATAAATATAAAATTATAGAGTACATTCAAATACTTTTACGCCTTGATATTTATACAAATATAATATCACATGAGAAAAATAGGAATGCTGTTTACGTAATGTTTGTACACACATTTTGGTAAAAATAACTAATATTTACTAAAAAAACTAAAAAAACTGCACATGAGGGATATGTGAGTGTCTGAAAGTTGGTAACAATTAAATGTAGGGAAGATATTAAAAGTAATAAATTGTTAGGTATTTTTTTTTTAGTTTTATTAGTTTATTATATAACTAAATAAATTAATTCTTTTTTATAATTATAAAAAAGAATAAAGTTTTTTTAAAACTAAATACTTTTTAAATATAAAAAATTAAAAAATCAAATGTATATTTGTACTTCTAATCTTTTTAAATATATATAAATATATATGTTTATATATATATTTGTTACATAAAGTACAAAAAGTAAATGCTCTAATTCACAAATGCGTCTTTAAAAGGAAGCAGATACAGTCTTTAGATAAAAATTTTTGAAAACAATTTGAAAATAACTAAAATAAATATAAATGGAACAAAATAAGTGATATTATTTATTTATATGATATTTTGGTTGCTTTAAAAATTTTTTTGGTTATCAACATTTTTGCAAAAAAATATTTATACACATGAAAAATGCTTACCTTTTTATAAAATGAAACATTTTTCATTATGGATAATAGTTAATCATCCAAAATAATTTTGTATTAATAAAATATAAATTAAATAAATTAAAAATTATATTTTTTTTTAATATAATTTAAATTTCTTTATAATGTATCATATGTAAACAATAAACGTTTTATAAAAAAAAATACATCTAAATATGTAATATAATAACAATAATACAAAATAATATTGTTTTTTTTTTAAATATAAATAATATATAAATAGATATATATATATATCCAACATGTTTATCAACTATTATAGAAACATTTGAAAACATAATAAAATCAAAACATCCTTAAAATTATTTGTTTGAAGAATAAGCAAAAAATAAATAATTATAATGTTAAAATGTAAGTAGGAAGTTTCAAACAAACAATATTTATTTTCTTCTCCAAGAATATAGTTATAAAATAAACTTCAATTTTAAACCAAATATTCGTTATTGTCATTTAAAAGATTTTATTTTTCAATGTTTATGACTGCCATCTTTAAATGTAAGCTTCTATTGTTTTGATTGTATTTTAAAATGTATATTATTACCATACTTACGTTTATTTAGTCACAAAAAAAAACTTATAAAAAAAATTAACCCCAAATGTACTTTAAAGGTTCAAAAATGAAAATTATTTTTCAATTTTTGTTTATCTTGTTTGCGTCTACTAACTTTAAAACTTTTGGGACAAAAACATGTACAACTATTCTTCAACTATAATAGACATATGTAATCGGTTAGAAATGTAGAAATGCTGTTTTGAAGAAGATGAATGAATATTCAAAAGAGTGCATCATATGGTAAAATTTGTAGAAAATAAAAATGCATAAAAATATTTACATGATAGTTAAAAAAAAACAAGCATTATATAAATAAAAGCTTCTTGCATGGGATTAATTTTTGTTATTGAGCATCATTTTTTGTTCGTACTTGCTTTAAGCATAATTATAAAAAGTTGAATATTAATGAGTTATATTGTTTATAAAACTTTTTCCTTCAAGAAAAACATTATTTATTATTTTTTATATTATAAAATAAAAACATCTGAGTCATTAATTCAGATTTGTTGCCCTAAAACTCAGTATGATACTGTAATTGAAAGAATATTAAATTTTAATAGTATAAAATTTTTTGACTTGATAAAATAAATTGTTTAGATGGCTTGTTTTTTTTTATTATATAGACAATTCACTAAACAAGGGATATCTGAGATTTTGTACTTTTAAAAATAAAATAAAAAAAAATATATATATAATATATAAAAGGATATAGATTTAATTTTATGGTTAAACAAATAATTATATACAAAATTATTGAATAACATAAAGTTTTGTTTTCTTTTTTTTTGAATTAAAAATAAAAATAAATTTTAATTAAAAATAAAGCAAAAAAAAAAAAACAAATTATTTTTATCTTACGACAGAAAGAATATACTCCATAATAAATTAAAAGGAACTTTACAATAAATTATGGAATAATTTCTCATAAACAATTAATAATTTTTTTTTATATTATAAAATATCAAATGTTAAAAAAAATGTTGAAAATTGTTTAAAAACAAAATAAACGTGCTTTTCACTAGGGAATACCCGATAAAGTTTTTTTATTAGCACGTATTTTCAAAATTTTTTAATTGTATATTGTTTAAGGTTAACTGTAAACAACTATAATAACATTCTCAATTTTGAGCACCATTTGCGCTTTCATCTTGAATTGGTGCTAACTTTGTAAATATATCATTTTCTGTTTGATATTGTTTAATTTTATCATAAATTAATGTTTTCCATTCTTCAACTGTATGATCACTATCAACACTTTCATCATAATTACCTTGTGGTCTTGTATTAACTTCATCAGCATCATACCATATTCTAACATATGGATGTTCTAATGCTTCATCAACAGTTATCCTTTTATCTGGATCAATTTGAAGCATTCGAGAAAGAAGATCTCTTGCATGTTCAGCAGTTAAACTTGCATGAATGCTATCGGCAGGGAAATTATTTGTTGGAAAAAGTTGTTCCCATTTACAGCTTTCAATTCTAGGTCTTTGTCTAACATAGTTTGCTACAGATGATTGTAATTTATCAATAAATGAATCATCTGGTGTACCTAATTGAGCAACAATTTTGGTCCATTGATCAATATGGTCAGAACCTTGAAATAAAACATGCCCAAGAATAAGTTCACCAAAAATACATCCAATAGCCCAAATATCAACAACTTCTTGATATGGCATACCAAGTATAACTTCAGGTGCTCTATAATATCTAGTTACAACATATGGTGTCATATTAGCATTTGCATTTGCTGCAGAACGTGCTAAACCAAAATCTAAAATTTTAAGTATACATTGTTTATTGACAACTATATTGCTTGGTTTTAAATCCTATATTAAAAAAAAGTATATTTATTTAGATTTTATTAAAAATAAATATTGAAAAACTAACTCTATGTATTATTCCTGCAGCATGAAGATGTTTTATACCACATAACATTTGATAAAGTAAATAAGATATTCTTTCATGATCAAGCTGCATTTGAATAACTTGTTGTAAAGTAGCATCCATTTTTTCCATAACTATATAGAGATCAGTAAAATCCGCATATGTTGTTTGAGGTGTAAATGCATTAAATAAACTAATAATCTAAAAAAAAGAATATATTAATAATTAAAAATCAAAAAAAAGTAATAATTATTTTATACATTTCGATGGTGAACCATATTTAATAGGCAAAATTCACGATAGGCTCTTTTTGCGTGTGTTGAATTAAGAAATGGCCTAGATAATTTTTTAATAGCAACAGGAATACGTTGAATTGTATCAAAAGCTGAATAAACACAACCCTGAGCACCAGAACCAATTATTGTTATATTTTGGTAACGTCGTGGAACACGTAATGTTGTCGTTTCATTTATTTCAACATCATAAAAACTTCTTATATTATTTTGTATATTATTTATTGTAGGTGGAATTGTTGGATTTACTTCATTACTTTGTAATACTTCAACATTTTCATTCTTAGAATTATTAGATTCATTAATATTTGATTGATTCATTTTATTTGAATTATATTGTTTTATTCCTACAAATGATGAATTTTCTTTTTTAATAAATATATTTTTATTATTTAAATTTGAATTAATAATATTATCTTTCGAAGTATTTGTTGTATAAAAATAACCGTTAGGATCAGTTGATGTTGCACAACTATCAAGTGAAACAATATCTGCTGTACAAGGTGAAAAATATGATGAAGAAGTTTGATTAGAAGATATACCACCTGCAGATGAAGTAACAAACCACTAAAAATAATAAAATTTAATACTTAATAATATTATTATATAAGTTTTTATTTATATAATATTAATATTAAAAAATTATCTTTTTAATATTTTTATAAAAATTTATAATAGTATATTATTATTGTATTTATATAATAACCTTAGTTATATAATATCAATAACTATTATAACAAAAAAATTGTTATTAAAATGATTATTTAAAAATAAAAAATAAAAAAAAGTTCTTACCTGACTAACTGAATATAGAAGTGAAGATATATGACCTTTTGTTCCACGAAACAATGACCCAATAGATAATGATTGTTGATTGTTTGCGTTATTTTCGTTAAAACTATTTGACTCTAATACACCTTCTAATGTTTTGGGATGCTGAAATTCTTTTTTATTATCTTCAGATAAATTATTCTTATATGATGATGGTGAACTTATATAAGAAGAACTTGAAGCAGATGGTGATTCTCCACTTTCACTTTTTAGCTCTTCCCCTTTCACAAACCCAGTAGAATTGTCTTTATAATGATAAGAAGAACAAGTACTAGATGAGACTTCAAAAGTTTCTTCTATAAAATAAAAAATTATATGATTTTTATTTTTAAATTTATTTTTATTACACGATATTTATACAAATTACAATAATTTTACTTAAAATGAAATTAAAAAAAAAAAAGACAATAAATTATTTTATTTTTTTTTCACTCTCTTATATTAAAAATATATAAAATTTATAAAAGATTAAAAAATAAAAAGAAATAAGTAATGGTTTGTAAATTAAATAATACATTAACTTTTTTGTTAAAAACGTTTTTTTTTTAATACATATAAGATGTTGAATAAAGAAAAGCATGTGATGTTGGAGAACTTTTATAGATAAATGACATGTAAAAGAAGTAAACTAACAGTCAATATAAATAAATATACTAATAACTGCTTATCTTTTAATATAATTGTCTTTATAAAGTATATAGCATGTAACATTATTTTATGCATAAAGATGTATAATATTAATTTTTGTTTATAGACATTAGATTAAAAATTTTAACTAATTAGTTAGAACATTTTTAAAATAATTCTTTAAAATATACATATTTATATATATACATATAAATATATATATATATAACGTTTCATGGAAATAAAATTGTTAACTAACTTTCAATGATTAAAAAAATAAAAAAAATAAAAATTTTAATTACAAGAATGCAATTGTAATTTTAATTTTTAATATTAGAAAATTAGAAAAAAAAAAAGAAATAATGAATTGTAAAATAGAATTTTTATTATTTATCAAATGGATTATCTTTTTTATACAAAGAAAATGGTATAACATTATATATAAATAAAAATTTTTAAAGTTCAACAATTTGGTAGAAAAAAAATTTTTTGTTTATGAATGATAAAATGAAATAAAAAGAATAAAATATTGGCATGGTGTAAAGCTTTATTTAAAGCGATAGGAAGGAAGCTAAAATTGGGGGGTTATATTAAAATTTGTAATTCCTCTATTATACTATCAATCTTCTTCTTCTTCTTCATCTACTTCTATAGTCAATATAATTCTTACTAAACTTCTTAATATAGTTATCCTATTTTTAGTTTATATAAAATCTAAATAGAGCATTAAAATTGAATAGTATTATGTATATTATACAATGCCTTTTTATTGTGTTATAATTCTTACATAGATTTTTCTTATATGAAATAATATTTATATATATATATATATATATATATATAGGATAAAAGAAATAACTTCTTTTTTTTGATAACTATCATTCTTATAGTATTGTTTTTATTTCTATTGGGAATTTTTAGTTATCTTTACAACACTATACAATCATTTTTAAAATAAACTATAATAGTTTTATCAAAGAAAGATGATATAAACCTATCCTGTCAAATTAAATGTACATATATATTATTTTATCATATATAATAATATAAGCTATTCTTAAATGATTAATACTTATATTAATATATATATATATTTATAAGGATTTTATGATAATAGAATTATAAAAAAAATTATTTTAAATAAAAATAATATAATATTTTTTTTTTCAATTTAAAAATTCATTTTTCTCACAACTAACATTTTAACATTTTATAAAATATTTCAAAAAAAAAAAACATCTTTTAGTTTTATTTACTTTTTTTTTTGTTTGTCAAAGATAAGTAATATAGAGAGTAACTATCATATAATTAATAAAATAAAGTAAAGGCCAAATTTTTAATAGTACATTTTTTAAAACAAAATTTTAATTTAATATATTTTGACAATATGATCTTTTGTCATTAGATATTTGTTAAATTTTTAAAAAATAATATTAAATATCACTATATATTAGGATAATACTATATATATGGTTAAATTTTTAATATAAATATTGCAATAAATATATTTAAAAGTAAATGCCATCATACAAATAATATGATAATAAAAATTTCTTATAATATTTATTTCAATTTTAAATGTCAAAAGAATTTGGTATATTATTTTAGTGTGAAAATAATAGATTTTTGTAAATAAATAACTTTAAAATTGTTAAAATCGATAACGCGTGGAAATATAAAAGTTATATCGTTATAACTAGCGATTAAATATTTGTCTTTTTTAATTGATGGGTTATTTATAGGGTGGAAATAAAAATTATACTAATCTTTTTTTTTTAAAAAAACTTAATAAAGTGAAGTACAATTTTATTTCATATACTTTTTGTATATAGTAAAACATTAAAAAGTGTTAAATCGCTTTTCATATTTATAGGTGAAATATTCTAGACTTAATACTTTTTTAAATAAAGAATTAAAGTGTATATATATAAGAATGTTCTAGTTATACAATACATCTCATCATTGATAAAGTAACAATTTTATAAAAAAGAAAATAAATTGTCATTTATAAAAGTAAAAAATTCATTAAATTAATGATAAATATGAAAATGTTAGGAAAAGAAATATAATTAATTGATCATTTTTATGGTATTTTAAATATACTATCGATGTAAAAATAAGTCTATAATATATTATAAAAAATGAAAATGTTAAATTTTTCAAATTTTTTCTTATAAAAACAATATATTAATAATTTAAATTGTCCTTGTATAAGAAAAATCTTATAAAAAAATATACTTTAATATATTTATATCAAAAATGACTTATAAATGTCAATAATAATAAAAAGATATATTATTATAATAAATAGTTTTTAAAGTAAAGAAAGTCACTAAAATAAATTAATCAATAATAATAAAATAATATATTCCTTATTAGTAGTAATGACCTACGATTGTTTAATAATATTGAACAAACAATTAGAAATGATACAAAACATAACATTAATCAAACCTTTATTTGTTTTTGAATCACTCCGTGATTTAGATAAATTTTTATTCATATTTCTGTGAGAATTCAAATTGTCATTATTTGTCTTTAAATTGTTTTTATTTTTTGATATCATATCATTAGAAGTTTGAGTGTTATCATAATTTAAATTGCTTGACTTACAACTTGAATTTGATGATGAAGATGATGATAGTAAAGAGTGCCTTTGATTATTTGAATTAAATTTATGATCATTATTAAATGGCATATTATTGTCATCATCATCTATATGTTTTATTTTATAAAATCTTGTTAAATCTGCTTTATTATCAGTTTCCATCTTATTTAATTCTTATTATATATCAATTTATTATACTATATTTTCATTTCCTTTAAAGTTTAACGTAATTGGCATAACAATTTACAAAAATATAATTAACATCAAATTAAAACCAAATATTATTATATATATAATATAAAAATTAATTTGACTTTAAAATTATTTAAAATATAGAAGGAATTATGTCTGAAAAAAAGTTTATTATAGTTAACTTTATTTTTAAAAATATTTATCATTATATTTAAATAAAATAAACAAAAAAAACCTATTTAAAGAAAAAAAAGAAAAATGTGACTTTTTTAAAAATATTTAAAAATTGTTAGAATATTGATTTACATCATTTTTTTTTCAACAACCAAGTGTGATAAAAAATTTTTATAAAAAAATAAATTAAAAAAAAGATATATTTTTGTTTTTATTATAAATAAGCTAATTTAAAAGATATTTAAAGTACAAATTTGTGGTTTAAAAAAAATGAGAAATCAAAAATAAAAGAATAATTAACATTATAAAACACTAAAAATATATTAATAATTTTGATAAAAAATTAATATCATAAATGTTAAATTTAGAAAAAAAGTAAAAGAATGTCTATAAAATGTACACTTTATATGGAAAATAGAAATAGAAAATAAATACGTCATTTTTTGTAGTCAATATTATCTAAAACAAATTATCTTTTCTTTAACTAATATTACAAACAAATAAAAAAAATATAGTAAATTAGAAAATTAAAAAAAAATAGTAATAAAAAAATTAATTAATTTTTAATTTTCTACACATTTGTGATATACTTATCATATTTAATAACTTTTAATTAGCATGATTTTGTAAAATAAAAGTGAAAAAATAATTATTAAATAAAACTAATTATTTTTACATATAATTGTAAACCTAAATAGTTTTTTTGTTTAACAAGAATAAAAAAAACAAACTTGAGAAAAAAAGTATGTATTAAAAGTTTAATTTATAATTTTTTTTATAAATAAACATTTTTCGTAAAGGACACTATCATACATATTTAAGTTTCTTAAAAAAATATCATTAGATTATTTTCACATAGGGAAAATATTTTTAAAAAATATATTTTTACTATAAGTTTTATACTCTTGATGTTTTTTAAATTTCTTATCTAGTGATTTTTTAAAAATAAATTATTATAAAATGATTAAAAAACATTAACATATTATTTTAATGTAATATTCTTATATTAAAAAAATAATAATATATTAATATTTTTAAGTATTTTTTTTTTAATTTTAAAATACTATATAAAAAATTTTTTTGTAATTATACGTTTTTTCATTATTAGCTATTAAAAATAATCTATTTTTAAGATTATAAAGTAATTTGTATATTCTTATATATAAAAAAAATCATCTATTATACAAATAATATTTTGAAAAAACTTTAAAATTGTAAATTAAACAAAAATACTTTCTTAAATTTTCAAACGAAAAAAAAAATTTGAGTAGAATATTAAACATCATTATACTGTTATAATATGGATAAAAACTTTAAAAATAAAGACATAAGAAGTGAGAAAATATGTTTAAATGAACTTTAAAATATATAACAACAAATTTAATAATTTATATTTAAGACAAAACACAAACTAATAAAGTTAGATCTTTTAAATACAAATTTTAAAAATTTTTCTTAACATTGACATTTTAAATG
Organism: Strongyloides stercoralis; assembly: GCA_029582065.1. Classification (NCBI taxonomy): domain Eukaryota; kingdom Metazoa; phylum Nematoda; class Chromadorea; order Rhabditida; family Strongyloididae; genus Strongyloides; species Strongyloides stercoralis. Next base: position 1,405,440 of record JARPTA010000002.1, read on the forward strand.
TTAAAAATGTTTTACTTATTTATATAAGAAAAAGATGTTAAAATCTAAATAAAAAGTAAAAAAAATAAAATAGTTTTTTTTTGTAAATTTAACAACATTTCTTTAAATTTATAAATAAAAATTTTTTGACAATCTTGATAAATAATAATTGTTAAAATACATTACTTATAAAGATAAAAATGTGTTAAAAAAAAACATTAAAATGTATGAAAATTTATCAAATACTTCAAAATCAAAAATATAGTTTATTGTGCTAACTTAAAATTCTTTTAATTTTAAAAATAAAAAGCGTTAAATTATTTATAAACGGAAAACTTAAAATGGTATTGAATTGATAAGAAATTTGACCTATAAGTGTATATTTGAGAAAATCGAGTTATTTGCTAAATACAACATGATGTGTTATCCTATATATAAGCTTTACATGATAAAACTATATATAATAAATAAAAGTTGAACAGCAATATCTGAAAATGGTATATATATTTATATATATATATATAATACATATATGTTCTGTTTATATAAAATATAATAATTATAAATGCAGAAGAAAAGTTTAGTAGTAATTATAAGTATAAAAGCTTAGAGATATACTCTATACCTCTAATATATTTTTATATTCTATTAATTTTAAGTTAATTATTTTAATTTTAACAAATTTTTAAATTAATTTAAAAATTTTATTAATCTTTAAAATATAATAATAAATCAATAAACATATATAATTTTTAATATTTTTTAATATTTGATCATATTTATTTTTTCGAATAATAAGAAAATGAGATATATAAATTTATATTTATTCAATAGTATTTTTTAATAATAAAAAAAATATTACTTAAAATATAGTGTAAGAATTTTTAAATAATATGATAACTATAATAAATGTCACTATATAATCTTTTTTTAATATTTAAATATTATTTTATGTAAAATAAACTTAACAATAATAACATGAGTTTTATTAAAAACAAATAAATGATGGATACTACTAACGTTTCTAAAAACGAAAAAAAATATATATATATATATATTTATATATATTATAAAGAGGAAAATTTAATTCTTTTATTAAATGAAAAATAGAATATGTTATTTTTAATATCGACATTAAAAAAATATCGATTATTATATATAAAAATCTGAACGAAGTACCATGTTACTTATTAATTTTTCGACAAAGACATTTTGTAATACACAAACTCCATGTATATTTAATAAAATATGTTTGAATAATTGTCCTACTACTTTTTACTTGTACAATAAATATTTTAAAGATTTAAAATAAAAATAATTATTTTGGAAGATTAAATAAGAAAAATAAAAGGTAAACAAAATATATTTTAAGATAAATATGGATAAAAAAATAAAGCAAAAATTAAAATTATTTTAAAAAAATAAATAAATTTTTTTTCTTAACATAAAAATAATTACTATAAATCATTATTTTATATACTTTATTGTAAAAAAATTTTTTTTCTTTTGATAAAAAAAATAACAAAGATATATCTAAAGATTTATACTTTTAAAATAAAATAATTGCAAAGCAAAATAATAATAGTTAAAGAATAAAGAATATTTTTATTATTATTTAAAGAAAATTTAATGCTTAAGTGGTTATTTAGAGATCTTTATAATGTTAAAATTAAATTTATAGATATTATTTATCTTTAATCAAATTGAAGAGTATTTATAAATAATATTTCAATAAAAATTATTCTAATCTTCCTGTAAGATTATGAATCTTTAAATGTAATCTTGTTTCTAGTGAATATCCACGATATAATAAAGCTTTTTTTAATAATTGTTTACAAGTTTCAATATTGCCATTAGATTTTTGAAGTAATGCTAACTCGTATATGGCATTAGGTACCAAATAAATATGATCAGTCAATTCAGATTCTCGTGATAAAATAAAATTAAATGCCTCTTCAGCTTCATTATAATTTTTTAAAATTCGGTTACAAACACCAGACAAAAAAAAATATAAACATTTATCATTAATATCAACGTTATTTTTTTGAATAACATTATCAGAAATTTCCATAATATCTTCAAGAATTAGTTTTATTAATTTAATATTAGATGAAAGAATATTAAATGAATGCCAAAAATATAAAAATTCATAATGTGCTAGTAATAATGAACCTGTTTTTAAATATCTTTGTGCCTTTTTTTCACAAAATTTTTCAACTGGAATACTTTTTCCTGCCACTTTTAAACGTAATTTAGAAACTTTTAAAAGCAATATATCAACTGTTTCCTTCTTTTTTTTAACCGTTTTATCAGCATTAATTAATATTGCCATTAAATATGTATAAACACATTTACTCCATTTTGATTCATCTAATAATATTTTTGTATTATGAGCAGCTCTACTCCATTGGCGTAGGTAGGCGAAAGCAAACAATAATTCCCAATAGCAAATATGATGAAATTGTTTATAAGTGTTTTGAACTTTTATGCTACGATTATAAAAATGTATAGCATTATCAATATCACCACAAATTAAATAATATCTTCCTTTTAAGAATAATACTATAGCACCATCAGGATAATCATGTAAAAGTGGTTTTAATAATTTTTCACATAACATCATATCAACATTACCATTTTCAAGTATAAATGTCCCAATCAAATGCCATGATAATAAATATATGCATACTAATGGTTGTCTTAATGTTTGTGTCATTTCTGAAGCTTTTAACAATTCTTTCATTCCGAATGTCTAAATAAAAGTTTATTAATAAATTATTATAATACTGTATCTATTTTGTTAATATCTTGTCTTTTATTCATATTATTTTTAAGAAAAAAAAAATATTATTTTTAAAAACATTTTTAGTTATATTTAAAAGTTTAAAATTTTTATGCATTGCGTTTTAGGTATCAAAAACACATTAAATATAAATAATAAGAATTATTTCTAATGAAAATAGCTTTTTTTTATAATAAAAATATTTTGAATCTTTTGATATAACGTGATAGAAATAATTTTCTTATTATTTTAACTTAAATGTTATAAAAATAAAAAAAAGTTAAGTAAGTATATTTAAAAGACTATTTGTTTTTTTATTTAAAAAATTAAAATTGGCATTTATTAACAACAATTCTTTTAAAATGAAAATTAAAAACATATTTTTTTTTTAAATATTATCTTTTTTTTAATTTTTTTATTTCCCTCATCTAAAATGTTATTTTAGAATTTTTTTACTTATTCAAAGCATGTGTTAGAGGAAAAAATTTTTTTATTTTCTTATAAATTAATATAAAAATTGAATCATTAACAAAAGAATAAACTTAAACAACAACAAAAAATTACACTTATTTTTAAAAGTATTTTTCACTTTTTTTATATATTTATTCTAAAAAAAAATACAAAACAAATATAAAATAAAATTATGTATTATTTATTATGAAAATTATCTTTTAAATTAAATATATAAGATTGTTTTTAATAAACACAAAGTGATATAATTAATGTAATTTATAATAATTTTTAAAAATAATTACAATCAAATCTTGTTTCTTGTGATAAAATCAAATTAAACAAATAAATGTTTTGCAAAAACAGTTTTAATTATAATTTATTTTATATTTTTAAATATTCAAAAGAAAAAAAAAATAATATTAATGTCTTAAAATATCTTTAAAAATTATTATATACTTTATTATTTTTAAAGAATAATTAGAAAAATGAGTAAATTTAAAAAAACATAATAATAATTTGTTTGTTTTTTATTTAAAGGGCAAGTGAATAGGAAAGATGAATCTGTTTCTAATAAATATGACAAAAAACTTTTAAATAATTATAAAACAACACCGTATCAATGTCAAACTATTTTAAATTTAATAAAGCTGATAACATTAGTAAAAAAAGTTTATTAGTTGCTCTTATTATTACACAAAACCAATTTTCTTTCTTATTATCAATTTTATTAAAAAAAAAAATATTTTATGTTTTGAAAATATTACATTATTTAATCATTTAAAATATCGTTTTATTTTTGACTATTTTTAATTTTTTAACATTCAATTCTTTTAAAAAATATAAATAAAATAAATAGTTTTAAATAAAATAAAAAACAATAATTTTAGTTTTATAAATATTATATGACATTTATCTTATAAACAATATTAATACACAAAAAATATAAAAGCAATTATTTTAAAAAATATTCTTTTCCAAATATCATGATATTTAAATTGATATTGATTAAAATGTTTTTATTTTTAAAATTTGATAATGTCTTTTTATCGAATAATTTTATATAGTTAAAAGAAGCGTTGCTATATTATACTATTTTTTAATTCTATTAATAAAAATATATAATATAAATATTATTAAAATATCATTGTAATAACTGGTATATTTAAATGAAAAAATAACTCTTTTAATATTCTTAATTAATAAATATTAAAAATATTATTTTATTACAATTTTAAATAGTTATTATATTAAATAATCAATTAAGACCCTTAAAAATTACATTATTTTATTTATATCTAGAAATATATTACTTTTAAAACAAAATATAATTCTTTTCTTTTTTTATCACTTAATGTATAAATGTATTAAAATAGTTTTGATTAATAACTATTAATTCTCAAAGCACTTATAAAATTTTTTTTTATCGTAAAAAAATTAAAAATTAAAAATATTTATCATTGTAACAAGAAAAATATAAATTTTTAATTTTTGTTGAAATAATATATGTTTTTTTATTATGAAGTATCATTTTATTTTGAAATATAATACTTTATGTATCTAGTTAAATATATTCTTTTTTGTCCAAAAATATTTTTAATTTTAATTCTTTTATTTAAATGTATATATTAAACATAATATTTAAATAAATATTAATTTTATAAGCAATAAAAATATTTTATAAAATTATATCATTTTTTAAGTCAATTAAACTATTAAAAAAAGGTTATTTATTAGTCCAATATTAATTATAGTCATTAGTATTTGTTTTAAATTGATGTTTACTTTTTATAAGTTATATTATTTTTTTATTTCTATTTTTATATTAAATTTTTTTTATTTTTGAAAAAAAAAAGCAAAAAACCTACTTTGTTACCATTAAAACCACAAAATTCTAACAACTTATATATCTTAGGAGGCATTATAGAAATTATTAAATTAAACATTCCTATTCCTGCTCTTGTTCCAGCTTCAAATTGTTCCCTTATTAAAAGATCTCTATTTATCCATTCTTCTTCATTAATTATTTTATAGCAATTTCTATAAATAATAAAAAAAATTATTTCAGGCATTAAAAATATATAAATATTAAATTATATTTACCTAAAAATCGAATGACAATTATTAATTTTTAAAACCCCTTTTATAAAACTTGTTAATGTTTCATCCACAAAAAATGTTAATATAGCTTGTAACATTAATATTTCAGCATAACATAACTCAGCATGAATCTCCTCATCATTTAATAAACGATGTTGACTACCAATCCATGAAAATAAATTTAAAGATTTATTTTTTGAACGGAAATTTTCAATAACAATTAATGTTTTTTTACATGATTTAGAAGCAATTTCTAAATCTTTCCTTTCACATGTCATAATAGCTTTAATAAATAATATTGAACTTAATCCCATTGAATGGTAAATTGTTTTATCTGAAAATTTGACTAATTTATCTTCAGCTAACTCAAATTTATTATTCATAAAGTGATGTAATGCAATTTTAGTATCAGAAAATGTTTCTTGTAATGAAAAAATTCTAAAATATTAGTACATTTATCTTAATTATTTTAATTATAAGCTTACTTTACTTTTTCTGGATGTTCTTCTAATGCATCTTCATATATAGAAAATTTTCGATATATCTCATTTTTTGTGCTATTTTCATTTTGATTCATTTTATAAGATAAATTTAACTAAAAAATATAATTATTATAAAATTATTAACAAATTTTTAGAATAGATAGAATTATTTACCACTTAAAAGAAATATTTATAATTAATATAAGTTTATAATCGTCTACGTTTATAAAAATATATAAATAAAAAGTATATTTTATGAAAGTAAAAAAAAAAGAAATCCAATTAAAATATGTAATAAATCTGTTGAATGAGAAAAAGAAACTAAAAAGTTTTTATAATTAATATAAGTATGCCTTACCTGCTTAATTTTATAATTTAACAGTCTTGTCATTTTTCTGTTATATATATATATTTATATGTATAAATAATATGCATACTTATATATGTTAATTAGAAATTTCATTATATATTACATAATTTATTTTTACTCTATATTATTTGAAAGAATTATTAGTAAAATTCTATTTAATTATCATCAATGATTGCTTAAAATATAAGTTTTTTTTTTTAAATTTAAATTAAATAATATTAATTTTAGAAGCTTATATAATAAAAAAAAAGAAATACGGATTTTTGTAGAGAATTAAAGATATTTATTATTTTAATTACTTTAATATTATTTTTTTTTATAATAAATAACTAATGTTTAAACCGTTTTTTGAAAAAGCCTTATAGTGTATTTTTTTGTTAATAATATTAAATAAAATAACATAATATAAAAAAATAATATGTTTTATTTAATAAAATATTGTTTGTAATAGTAATAAATAGTTTTTTTTTAATTGTATATATTTTAATTTAAATTAATTATACTTTAAAATTTGTATCAGTTTCATCAGTTTTTTACCAAATTTTAAAATTCAACTAATTTTTTCTTGCTTTTTTAATAACATATTTTTAAAGATATATCAGAATATTAATTAAAAAATAAATAATTAATTAAGAGAAATGCTAAAAGTAACAATTTTAAAAAAGGATTAAATTTGAAGTGAAAAAAAATGTTTTAACAAGTTATTTGAATTTTTTCCTGTTAAAATAAAATAAATATAATATATACTTTTAGTAAAATTTTAAATAGTTAGATATTTTAAAGAAATATAATCCTTGAATTAAAAACTTAAAAAATGAAGATAGAGAGAGAAATTATTTATAGTTTATAAAAATGTATTAAAAATTTGATTTATATACATTTTGGAGTTTAAGTTTTTATATTCCAAGCATAGTTTTCATACATTTTTTACTCTTTTATTGATCACTACATATAATATAATGTAATGTATTCTTATTTTAAAAACTCATTCATTAAATTGATTATATTAGATACGTATCATTTGTGGCCAACAAAATTTTATTACTAGAAAAATGTAAAAGTTTTATTTTTTTATATTGATTTTATTAAAAATGACTTTGACAACAAAAGTTAATAAACACTTTTTTCACTAAAAATCATATTTATTTATCTCTTATTATTGAATAAAAATCAAAAACAAAATAATTTTAACAATAAAGTACAAATTTATTTAAATGAAAAAAAAATTATCTATAATTTTATTGTACTATCTTGTGTAATTATTTTACTTTTTTTTATTATTCAAAAATTGAATTTTATTATAGTTATATCATAACATAAATATATGCTACATAAATGTATTTAATTTTATTTTTAAAATAAAAAATTTAATATTAAAAAATACTTTTATATTTAGAATAAGCTATCTTATTTAAAATTACTATTGAAATCAATATTTAAACTTTTTAAGTTTGGATTAACTTAGAAGAAGATTTTGAAATGCAAATTTATCTAATCATTATAGAAATGCTTTTGAAAATTAAATAGTAATATATAAAGACACTATAGTAGTTATTTATTGTTCCTTAGACTAGATTTTAAAAGACAAATAATAAACTTGTACTCTTCTGGTTTTCTTGTTTATCAATTAATAGTTTCACTAAATAATATCAAAAATACTTAGTGAAGAACAAAAACTTCTTTTTTTTGGATATTTATTACTATTATTGAATGATAATCAAGATCGTTTTTAATAAAAAAAAAGGTTTATTCTTTTCTAGTTATTTTCTCTACAATAATAATGTTTCAAAAGAATATAAATCTATAAAAAAAATGTTGCGTATACTAGACAAGAAAGTTTTTGAAAAATTTGTTTCAAATTTTACATACAACTATTTGTCTTCAGCACAATTTCAAACTAAATTTTACTTGTCATCGGTTTGACGCATTAATCAAACAACAGATATTTAAAACAAACATTATCTTAGCCTCAAATCTATACTTCCTATTTAATATTTCACTTTGTACTATTGTAAAGTTTATTTTTTTCAATGATAATACTCTCAAACATTTTAACTTATTTAAAATCTATATAATGACTTTCTATTATAATTTTAAAACAATTTTTAAAGAAAGTTAAATTATCATTATAAAAATTTATATTTCCTTACTTAAAAAAAAATTTTTTTTTATAATTTACAAAATTATTCATTTTTCATTTTAGATAACATCAAAGATATGATTGAAGGCTTAGAAAATATCATATCTCGTTTATTTAAACTTATACTAACACTTATCAATCCTGATCTTGTACAAATCAATTGTACAACTCAAGGTTTTCCTGATATTTCAGATCAACCATCAGCATCACTATTTTTAAATGATATTGGACATGGTTATGTAATATCTATTGTATTATCATGTATTTTTACAACAATTGTTATTATTATTGCTGGAACACAAATGTTTCATATTTTTAAATATGTATCATATGAAAGCCGTCAAGGGCAACTTGTATTTTTATCAACATTACTACCTGTTACATGTTTATGTTTATTAACAGGAATGCTTTCACCTAGATCTGCCACTGTTATGTCTTCACTTGGATTATTATATTTTTTGTTATGTTTATTTATGTTAACAGCATTAATCAGACAATTAGCTGGTCCAAGAAATTATTTAATGGAAAAATTAAGTAGAAAAGGAACTCATATACATTTAAATAATCCACCATTTTGTTGTTTATTTCCATGTGTTTTAAAGCCAATTTTACCAACAGAAAAAAAAATCAAAATTCTTGAAATTATGGTTCTACAAGCTCCTATAATTCGTGGATTAATTTTCTTTATACAAATTGTTTTGTTAGCAGAATTAAGAAATGATGCAAATAAGTAAGTTTAATAATAACAAACCTTTTTTTTATATATTTTTTAAGATGGATAAAATTAGGAGACGTTATTACATTATTTTCACTTTTATCTGCAATTTTTGGTATACATACATTAGCTCGCCTTGTTAAAGAACAACTTACAGAATACGGTTTTATTATTATATTTAGAATTGTTGACTTATCATTACTCTTTTTTACGGCTCAACAACCATTAATATTTGATAATATTCTAATGAGAACGGGAATATTTAAATGTGGTCCATTAATAAGTCCAAAAGACTCTGCCAAATGTAAGTAAACGTTATAATAAATAAAATATATTTTTAGTTGTTTGTAATTTAATTACAATTTTTGAATTGACAATTATGTCAATAATATCCTTAGCATTAATATCTCCTAACCGGAATGCATTATTTGATAAGTATCGCAAGCATGAATTATGCATAGAGAGTACTGATACAGAAGAAACATTAGATTCAATTGATATTGATCAAACTCAACTTATATTACAAAATTCACAATAAAGTTTTTTTTTAATTTTCTTACACTTCTCATAATATAACTAAGTTAAATATTTTAAACTTTATACAGGTTAATTAGTCTACTGTGCCAAATATTATTTTTGACAAGAATTATTCAATTTTTTATAATTATATATATATCGAAATATAATTGTAATAATGTCGTAATTTTTTTTACTATATATTCAATAAAAATATAAAATTTTACAAATTTTAAGTTATCTTATCAAAGAATTTTAAATAATAAACAATTTTTATATTTAATTTTATAATAATATATTAATCGGTTTATCATTTTGAAGTAAAATAAAGTTTACGCAGAAAAAATTAATACTACTTTCTGTAGTGTTTTGATAAAATATGTAAACATGAATGTTTATAGAAACAAAATTTATAATAATTAAAATTTTTGATTTTTAAAAAAATAATCTTATCAATAAACTTTATCAAAAAAGTAGTGTTATAATTTTTAAAAAGTAAATAAAAAGTGAAATTATTTTAAATATTAAGAAAAATTATCTTTTTTATTATAATATGTGCTTTTTCTTTACAATATTTGATAACGTATAATAAAAGTCTCTTTTTTATATATATTTACAATAAAAATAAATTTTTTATCATTTACAAAAATATAAATTTATATGGATAAGTTTTATTTGCTTTTTGTTAAAAATTGTAGCATTCATTTGAAAGAATGAATATTGAGAATGAGAATATTCAAAATGATATATTTTTTATGTGTGTAATTTTAAAATTTATTGAAATTTTATTAGAAATTTATTTGTTTATTCCAACAAAAGATATCAAATTAAAAAATTACTAGTTAAATTAAATATAAGTTACAATGAAATTTAAAGTAGTATAAATAAATAAATTATATCATCTATGGTATTAATAATATTTAAAAGCTTGTAATGTTTATAATTTTAAGATTTGTTGTAGTTAATTCAATATGAAAATATTTTAAATCACTCAAATTTAAGTAATAGAAAAAATCCATTTTTAGAATTTTTGGAAAGATGATTTTTTTATTTAACTACAAAGATAAAAAAAAATTTTTTTTAAAGTTTTTCTAAATTTATACTATTATTAATGTTAGAAATGATAAAATTAAACTTTATTTGCTATTTTATGTAATAACCTTACATATAAATTAAATTAGATTTTTTTTATCAAAAAACATTAATAATTTACCAAAAATATTCATTAATCTTGAGTTAAAAATTGTTTTTTACTATTGATAAATATTATCTATTCAAAAGTAACATATGTTTTTAATAAAAAATACTTATATTCTTAAACTAATCTAAAAACAAATTAAAAAAATATTTTAATTAGGTTAATTTTGATGTTTGACTAGTATTTTACAAAATTAAAACAAAGATTTTTTTTTTAAATTTTAAAATCTAGTTATTATGAATATTTTATATTTTAACAAATACAGGTATTAAAAAGTTTCACTAAAAGTACGATTTAAAAATTATTTCATAAGTTTAATAGAAAAAATATTTGTTTAAAGCAATTAATTACATTAAAAATTTTATTATAAACAAATTAATAAAAAACAAAAAATATTACTTTTAAAATCTTGTATTTTTTGCCATAACTAATTTAATAGTTAATTAAAAAAGTAAATACAACTGTTTAACATTTTATATTTGATAATAAATAACAAAAACAAAAATGTTATTTTTTTAAGATTGCTATTAATTATTAAAAAAGCAATGAAGTTTTAAAAATTGTCAAATAAATTAAATTTTTATTATTCAATTAAAATGTTATGTCAAATTTCATTATGGTTGAAAAAGTTTTCTTCTAAAGTAAAAAAAAAAAATTAAATGTTAAGAAAGTTGTTTGTTAAAAATTACAATCATTGTAAATTTTTTAGAAAAATTAATTTGTACAAAATATTAAAAATTAAGTCAAAATGTAATTAAACTTGCAAAATTTAGATTTTTTTTAGAATTATTATTCACGTTTATTTTGACATAATTATTTGTAATTAATGAAACATAACTAATTTAAATATTTATTTAATGCAAGAAACGGTATTTTATGATATGATATAAAAAAAACTTATCTAACCCGTTATCACTTGTCAAAAATGACCTTACGAATTTTTTTAAAAATTTAATAATTAAAATGTTTAGAAAAAAATTATTTTATAGTTACAGTGTAATTTTAATATTAATAAATATATTGGTTCAGTAACAAAATAAATTATTGTTTTTTTTTTAAATATTAAAATATTAATTAAAAAAATTTATTCATAATATGTACAAAAAAATTCAATCAAAGTAAATAAAAATAATAGCATTTTTTAGTTAATATTAAAAATTATATTAAAGATAATTGTTTAATTCCTAATATTTCACTAAAAAGCACTTGATTTTTTCTATTATTACAAGTTTATTAGTAGGTTCTTGATAAAATATATATTTTTTTTTATTAGTAAATTGATTTTATTATATTCTATTTTTTATTTATAGGTAATAATTTTGTTAAGTATATTTTTGTTCCAATCTTAGTATATTCTTCGTAACCGTTATTTTTTTTCATTAGAAATTTTTTTTTGTTTGCGCAATAACCTGCTTAATAATAATTTTGAAAACATTTAAAAGTTATTTAACATAAGACGAAAAAATATACCTATTAAAGTGTAAAAATTACTTCTACTAATCTTTCCATTTAGACAAATCTAATGATGGAATTTTAGAACACGGTGTCATTCCATTTTTTGGAACTAAAAAGGCATCTTGTGAAATTAATTGAAAACCATCACTATTATCACATATAATTCTTGCAAAACTTCCTTTTTTAATTTCATTAAGTTGTTCATTAGTAAATATTCCCGGATTTTCATAATAAAATCTTAAAAAAAAAATTAATTAAGAAATAAAATATATTTTAATCTTACCTATCACCATCTCTGGAACGTTTAAACTGATTACCAATTATGCATGACAAAGTTGATCCTATTAAACCACCAACAACAGGATCTTCAAGCATTGCTCCAACATAAAGATCAACATCATCAGGTGATTTATATGCTTTTGCTAAACCATTACGAACATTTTTATCTAATATATGATCACTAAACTCTTCAAATGTTGTTGCTTTTTTACTTCCACAAAATTCTCTCCATGAATTATAACTAGGTGTTCCATGTTCACGTCCACGATTAATATTAACAGCACCAAGATCAGTACTTCCAAACATTTTTTCAGTAATTGATGGTGTCATTCTATGTGGGCGTTTTACTTGTTGTAACATTAATCCTCTAATAACTGGATCAATTCCTCCTTCAAAAAGTAATTTTGCTGATTTAAAAACTCCATCAGAGAATGTAAATGATCCATCAGATATAGTTTTTCCACTTTCATCAACTCTTTTAAATACTTCTTGTATCATACCATGTCCAAATCTAAATCCAGCTGATACAAAAACATTAGATATTGTAGGATCAACATTTGGATCATAACCATTATATTTTCCAATAACATTATCCATTGATGTTCCCAATATTTTTGGTAAATATTCTTTATAAACAATATGTTGAAGAATACCACCATTAATTTTTCTTGCTTCTTGAAATATTCTATCACCTGACCAGGAAGGATTTAAAGCTTGTAATGTACGTGCAATCCTATTGTGTTCTCTTGCAAATAACATATGAATAGATGCAAGGCCAATAAAAAGATTTCCACGAATATCCCCAGTAACAAATGATGCAACACAACTTTGTTTTGATATACATTTTGATGTATCAAATGGAAGGAACATTTTGCTATTAAATGCTGTCATTTTAAGAAATCCAGTCCTACCTTCCCTAAATTTGTGTAAATCTTTTGAAGAAGATCCATAAATTGTTGACCCATCTATAAAACCAGTATTTTCATTTAATTGTTGTCTTGGTGTAGTTTGCCCAGTACCACATACAGGTGCTGATCTTGACATTTTTAAACATTCTTTTTTCTTAAAACTTTCATTCACATCTTTTGGTGATATTTTAATTGGAATACATCTTGATTGTACTGGACTACATGTTTTACATTGTGTTGTAGGTTGTAATGTTGTTTTGGACATATCATGAGACAAAAATTGTCCAAATTGCATTATCAATGTATTAACTGAATCATGACTAACAACTTGATTTGATGATAATAAAAGTCTACATGCTTCACGTGCAGAAGGTCTTATTGGTGTAATAGAATCTAAAACATAATTTTATTAAAAAATATATTTATATATATATTTTTTTTATTGAAAAATAATGTTTTTTTAATGCTAATTAATGTACTTTAAAAAGTAAATTTTTTTTTATTAATTAAACATTTCTTTCAATAATAATTATTATAAATTTGTTAAATATTAAGTATTACTTACCAACTGGTTCACCCATACTTCCTTCATCATATGCCGGCGGTAGAAGTCTAAAATGTTTCAATTAAAATATTTTTTAAAATAATAAAAAGTTAATACCTTAAGTATTGTTTAAAAGCTGCACCTTTTAATGGATTTTGTAAATTATTACAGGTTCCATCAAAAGTACGATAAGATAAATGATAACAAAGTGCTTTTTGACAATCTGCTGAAGCTATCTGCAAATAATATTTATATAAAAATAAAATTAACAATGTTTTATTTTTTATTTTTTTAATAATGATGTATGATCTTTTTAAACTTTAATAAATAAATATTAACTTACTTGTGGAACACAACCAGTAGGAACTGAACGTGTAATATCATCAATTGATAATATAATTCTTGATGAAATATCTTCTACTGGATTTATCAATCCATTTTTTTTAAGTTGTTCTATAGCATTTGATGGGTTTTCTTTTATACTAACACAATTACCACCATCTTTAGGTACATTTGTTAATGATTGTCTATTGGAATTTATTTCTTTACCTATAAAATAATAATTATTTATATAATAATATATTAATAATTTATTTATTATAAAAGTAATGAGAAAGTAATATACTATTAAAAATTATCATTATTTTTTGAAAGTATATAATAAACTTTATGTTCAAAATATGATAAAAATAATATTTATATTATAAACATACCATTAGATGCTTTACATGTATTACAAGCTAATTGACAACTAATAGTCATCCATTCTGAATTACTTTGACATTCCCCAATAGATGCCCAAAATCGACACCATTCATGTTGATCACAACAACCATTTCTAAGGCATTTAAAATTTGATGTTATTGGTGGTGAAAGTTGTGAGATTGTCTTTTCTAAAATATATGGAAAAAAATGATTTAAAAAAAAATGATAATACAAAACAAATTATTACCTAAAAATAGAAGGACTAGAATTATAAATTGAAAGATGTTTTTCATCTTTTGATTATAAAATGTATGTATTACAAAAAAATTCAATGATATAAACACTTATTTATAATATTCTAATTGTTTCCTTTTTATCTTTGATTTTCCACGCCAAAGTAATTTAAAATATAAATTATTTTATTATCTAAATAATTTTATTTTAATATCCTTTTAATAGAAATATCTTTTTTTTAAAAGATCTACAACAAATAATTTAAAAATATATACATATATATATGTATATATGTTTAGAAATTATGAAAAGCAATATAAAAATGATAGAGTTGATTTATTAAAATAAATATAATAATATAATATAATACTTTATAAACATATTTTTACAAATTTTATTACACTTTTATATTAAAAAATTTAATTAAAAAAGTATTTTCTATAAAAAAAAACTTTTATATTTATTAGAAGTGTAATTAAAATATTATTTTAATTAATATTAAGTAAAAAATTTTTAAAAGTATCCTAGTAAATTGAAATATTTTATCATGATAGACAAAAAGTTATAGACAAGAAAATTTTCGATAAAAAAAAATTTTTTTTCCTACGTCATTTATATATTTTAATACATAATGATAATACTGTATTGTGGTATTTGACTTTGAATTTAAATGCCAAATAAGAATATTGCGTAGTTTAAGAAAATGCAATCTCTTATTTTGTCATATAGAATTATAATAGTAATTAAATAACTTTCTAATTATTGTAGTTGAATATCATTAAATTGTGTAATGTTTTATAAATCTAAAAATACTATGATTGTTCATTTGTATTATAAAAATGTGAGACTAAATATTAAAAGAAATTGAAAATAGGTGGATAGGTAACTGAAATCAACAAATTTATGTACTATCTATTTTAAAAAAAAATTTTTTTTTTTCCTCCTTTAAACGTTTTCTTTTACAAATAATAATGTCAATCAAAAAAAAAACATAATTTTTAAGAAATGTCACAATAATTTTTTAAAAAGCATTAATACTCAATAAATTAAAAAGTTAACATTATATTTATAAGCAACAATGAAATACAAAAAAAGAAGGTTAAAAAGGTAAAACATTTATCACAATAGAATGAATGAAAAATTAATAATAATAAGATGATGTATATATACAATTTATAAATAATAAAGTTTTACTTTTTATTAAAATTAATATTTCTTTACATTATTAAAATACATATTATATAATATCAAATTGTATCTTTGAAGTATTTTTTTGACAACACATGGTGGTATAAATACTATCAAATCTTGTTTTCTAATAATTTTTTTTAATTTTTAGATATGATATTAAATAAAAATAATCAATTAACAAATAATATAAAAGAATACCTCAGAAAATGAACATGTTGCTTTATAGAAAATTAAATGCTCATAAGGTTGATTATCAATGCTTAAATAGAATGACAACCTTTTTTTACTTATATTAATTTTAATCATTCTTTTTAAATATGATCAAGGCTACCAATCATAGTAGTAACGTTCTATATTATTCAAATAAAGTAAATTATCTCATAATATTTTAAGTAGTCTCAGTTAATTGTTATTAAAAAAAAAGTCTAAAAAAAGTTTTTATTAAGATTTTTAAATAGTGTAAAGGTTACGCTACTATAATAATATTCATATTATTCATTTTCAAAATAATATATTAAAATAAGTAAAAAAGTTAGAATAATTTTACACAATAAAGTCCTTTTATTAACACAAAAATATATTTTATATGAATCATAAAAATTTTAAATAATATAAAAGAATGATTAAATTTTATTTAGCAAGTAGATATTCAAAAAAAAAAAATGAAAAATATTTATGCTTTAAAGAAAATATGTACTATAAAAAATTAAACTTGTACTATAAAAATAAAGTATGCATATTATTGTATAAATTAAATTACTTTTAACTAATTAAAAAGTTAAAGAAAAATTTTAAAATATATATGAATGAAATTTTACATGATGATGATTAAAAAAATGAAAAATTCACGAGATTAAAATGGTGTTGCAAGGTTTTAGAATGCTTATATATTGGTAGTAAATATTTTAAGAAATAGCATAATTTGAGTGAACTAATAGTGAGACATTATTATAGCGGGTTTTATGGGAAAGAGGAGTTTAGTGGTGATCAAAAGTTTAAACAAAAACAAAAATTAACTATGTTGATAATTATCAATTAGAAACTCATTTCATAGTATCATAAACATAAATAAAATTAAATTTTAATTATAAAAATTTTTATCAACAAACAAGAAACATTATTTTAAGATAAAATACAAAATTTAATATCTGGAAAAAGATTTTTATTTATTTAAAAATAACTATTATATAAATATTTCAAAATACATATATAGTCTTTTTAATCTTTTCAAAAGAATAAAGCTTATTAATATGTAAATATATAACCCAAGGTGAATAGACACTTTATTTCTATTCATAATAGCAGAACTTTCCTTATTTTTATTATAAAGATTTTTTTTTCTTAATACAACTAATTATATATTAATATATATTTCATATTTTTTTAACACTTCTTTTTTAATGAACTCTGACAAAAAAAAAAACTAAATAATAGATTATATAATATCTTAAATAGTTTCATAATATCTATAAATTAGATTTAAATTTATTATATTATTGAAATATACTAAAAATTGATGATCCAAAAAAAACCATATAAAACTTGTTGGTTTATTCAATCAAATATTTCTTATATCTTAAATATATATTTTATTTAAAACTACAATTTAAATTGTATAGTAAAAAAATTTTAAATTCAAAAAATTTTTTTTATTTCAAAATTTTATTAATACTCCATCTTGAAGGTTAAAAAAATAATAATATGGTTGTATTATTATTATTATAAAATAAAAAAATTAATTTATTACTTATTTTTTTTCTAATTTTCCAAATACCTTTACTTTATTTAAAAAAAATACAATATAGTGAATTTCTAAATTTTTTTTTTTAATTATTATCATTAACATTTTTCACATAATTATCTTTAACCTTGCTAATATATTTAGGTAGCCCTTAAACTTTGATACAATGACGAAATATTTAAAATTCAATTATATTCAAATTAACTTACTAATAGTTCGAGAAATTAAAAGGTTAATTAAAAATAGATGTACCATTACATTATGATATGCTTTTAATTATTCAAAAATGTCTAACCGTTTCGCCAAAATTGTCATAAAAAAAAACGGGTTAGCATTCCATTTAAAATTTAGAAATTATGATAAGCATTTATGTAATACCAAATTAAAATTATATTTATCAAATAAATGAAACTGTTAATGTCCAATCGTTTTCTAATAAAAAATGTAATACATTTATGTAAGAAAATTTTATTATCATTACGTTAAAATTTTCATCATTATTAAAACTTGAATAATATGATATTTTTATAATATGTGAAAAAGTAATTAACCTAAAACTTTTATTTTCATACTTTCTTAATGAAAATGTTCCACAATAAATTTTGTCTGAATAATAATCAATCTGTAATAAAATATTATCAATAATTTGATGTTTTCAACGAATAAAAAGATAACTATTACATAATTTATTTTGCTATGTATATAATTAAAATCTTATACTTTCATAGCATGATAAATTTCGATTTTTTTTAAGTAAAATAATAAGAAAAAATATTTTATTAAAACTCGTGTCATTTATTATTTTTGATTAATGCCTGTTTAAGAAAACAATAAATATTTGACTTTAAAAACTTGCTTTTATAATTTTTATATGATATGCAGAAATATAAGAAAAAGTTATATACATAAAAAAAAGTTTTATCATAGTTTAAAGCAATCATTGATCTTTATTAATATATTTTTTTAATCAAAAAATAATATTTATAAAGGAAAATTTTTTTTGGCGTTTAAACTATGTATGAAAAGAAATGTTTATTTATTTTTAAATGTTCAAATTGATGGAACAACAAATATATTAATTGAAATGTTTTTATAAATAAAAAAAAGTTATCGAAAAATAATAATTTTATATAATAATTGATTTCAAGTATATTTATTATACTATATATATTTTATCTTGACATATTTTTAAAAAAATAGTAAAAAAAACAATGCTTCTAAGATTATAAAAATATACTTAATAAATAAATAAAAATTTCTATTTAACTTGATTTTTGATATTATTTTTATTTAATATTAAACATATCAATTAAATGTGTTATTAAAAGAAAATATAGCTTAACTTGAGAATTGTTTTAAATAATGATGTAAAAACATACATTTTTAATATGAGTTAATTGATATTTTGTGAAACTACATTTTTAATCGTATTTATAATATTGAAATAAAGTAAGATGATAAGAATATTATTTGCCATTACAAAATAATGTGTTACTTTCTTTATACATCAATACAAAAAGAGAATAAATTTAATTCTAATGTTTTGATAAAATAAAATTATAAAAAAAAATTTTTCAACAAAATTTAAAAATTGAAAATGTATAAAATAGTTCAATTTTTATATTAATTTACATATTATTATTATATTTATTTTCATCATATATTGAGATATTTTTAATTAAATTATTTTAACTACTTTAATACAAATTTATATTTTTTTAAATGTAAGTATAATAAAAAAAACTTAATTATTATATAAAAAAAGTATATTAATTATAAATAAAATAAAATAAATTTAAAAAATATTGTTTAATATTTATAAATAAAATTTTTTTTTTCTAGAAAAAAATATTTGAAAATTATGAATTGCATTATTTGGAGTATTTTTGTTTACTATCTTCTATTACTTCCTTCAATCTGTAAGATGATTTAAAGAAAATCAACAATATTTATAAAAAAAAATACTTTTAGACTCACAACAAAATAAATGTATTGGTAATTGTTGTGATAAAAATGATAATTGTGAATTTTGGGCAAGAAAAAATGAATGTCAAAGAACTTCTGAGTATATGTTAATAAATTGTCCAAAAAGTTGTAATTTTTGTGAAAAACAAAATTCATCAACAAAGGGTATTATAAAAAATATTTACTTTACTTTTTAATATTAATTTTTTATTTAGAAATTGATAAATTAAATTTTTCTGGTTGTAATCATGTTCAAACAAGAGAAACTACAAGAAGACAAGCTATGAATGCAGGAATATTTAGTCAAGTTGTTATTTCAAGGAATTGTGGACCTGAAAATGTTCCTAATAATTGTTCACAATCAATATGTTATCATAGACAATTTCGTTCAATGGATGGTTCATGTAATAATTTAAAACATTCATTATATGGAGCAGCATTTACAAGTTACGTACGTTTACAAGAACCATTATATGAGGATAATTTTAATCAACCAGTAGGAAGAAGAATTTATCGTCCTGATGTTAGAGATGTTACAAGATTCTTATTAGTTCATGATAAAAATATTAATTCTAAGTATAATCAATTAGCAATGCAATGGGGACAATTTATAGCTCATGATATTCTTGCAAATGGAAGACATGAATCATGTAGATGTGAGATGAGAAATGCAGATCATTGTCAAAATATTTACTTTAAATTTGGAGACCCAAAGTTTGTATAATAATTTTATAAAAATAATTTTCTTTTTTTTTTTTACTTTAGATTTGGAAGAATACCATGTATTAGACTTGCTAGAACAGTAAATAAATGTGGCACAGGAATATTTGGAGTACCAAGAGAACAAATGAATCAAGCAACAGCTTATATCGATGGTTCTCCAATTTATGGAAATAATATTGGTAATATGGAATCATTACGATCAAGACAATTTTTAAGAGCACAAAGAAGTAATGGTAAAGAATTTCCTCCAATAGGTATAACTGCAGTTGGAGGGCATGCACTTATAACTGGAGATAATCGTGCTGACATTTTTAGTGGTTTATCTGCATTACATACAATTTTTGTAAGATATCATAATAATATTGCAAGGCAATTAATAGAAATTAACAAATCATGGTCAGTTGATAGAGTATTTCATGAAACAAGAAAAATTGTTGGCTCAGTACTACAAGTAATTACTTTTAAAGAATTTTTACCTGCTATTTTAGGTAAAAAAAATAGTGATAAATTGATACCTCCATATAGTGGATATAATGAAAATGTTGATGCAACAATATCAAATGAATTTGCAGCAGCTGGTTTTAGATTACATGGAACAATTGCTGTAAATTTAAATTATATATATTATTTTGTTTATCTAATTTTTTTTTCAGCAACATTATCCATTAATTGATGAAAATTATAGAACCATTGCAAATAATGATTTTATCCAAAATGTTGAAACATTTATTAGAGAATATAGTACTAAAATTAGTTTTCTATTTAGAGGAATGATTGCATCACCACTTAAAAAGGCTCAACGTATAAATCCTCAAATTACAGAAAGATTTTTTGGTGGAACAGTTGATATATCATCAATGAATTTACAAAGAGGTAGAGATCATGGTTTAAGAACATACAATGATTACAGAAGGTTATGTAAATTAGATCCAGTTAGGAGTTTTGAAACATGGGCTGATGTTACTGATCCTAGTGTTAGAAGAAAAGCAAAAGAACTTTATTTAGATGTTGAAAATATTGATCTTTTTACAGGAGCTACACTAGAAGAACCACTAGAAGGATCTGTTGTTGGTCCTACATTTGCATGTATAATAGCTGAACAATTTGTTCGCATTAGAGATGGTGACAGATTTTGGTATGAAAATAATCAACTTTTTACACCAAAACAAATAAATAATTTAAACAAGATGTCTATTGCTTCAGTAATTTGTAAAACTGAACCAGAAATTGGAAGAATTCCTAAAAAAGCTTTTATAACTGATAGAGGGCAAAAAGCTAAAAGATGCGAAGAAATTCCACAACTCGACCTATCTTTATGGAAGTCATTTTAATTAACATTTATATATATGTTAAATAAATAAACAAATTTATTTCTTCGATTATTTAACATTTTAAATCTAGGAAATATTTTAAAAAAAGTTTAAAAATAAAACATTTATGTCTAATTTTATGTTATTTATCAATAAAATATATTTACAAATTATAATTCAAATTAAAGATCAAAAGGTAAAATTGTTTATTGTTTTAAAGTTATTTTAAAAAATGTTTTTCAAATAATAATATATTAGATGTTAATTTTTCACAAAATATTTAAAAAATAAATTGGTAAAAAATAAAATTTAAATTTAACAATAAAAATATAATAATAATTAGAAGGAGATTTTAAAAACATTTTGCTAGTATACCTTGTTATTATTTTATCATTTTATTGTTTTATTTTATTTATTTATAAAATATTTAAATTAAAAATTTTCTGTCAAATTTTCCATTATTTTATCAATTTTAATTATTACAATATACAAAATGTAAAATTTTCTAATATTTATAAGTGTTTTATTTTGAAAGTAATATTATTTATATTAATAATAATAAGTTTGTTTCTTAAAATTCCTAACATACGTTGAATTTTAATAAAACAATTTTGTGTTTTAAATTATATTAAAAAAATACAAATTATGTTAATATTTTAATACAATTTTTTAAGCATCACATTGAGATATATAAACAGTAAAATACATAAAAAATATATACATTTTAATATTAAATTTTTAAACTTTCAAAATATAAATCAAATAGTTTTCTTTTTTTTACTAAAATTATCACAACATTTTGATTTTTTTTAATTTAATTTATTATTTTGTTTATAATATGAAGTTTAAAAAAAGTAAAATTGTAAAAATAAAATTTTAAACATTTTAAGCCTGAATATGTAGTTGTAAATATAATTATTATAACTTAAAAAAAATTTTTTTTATTTAATATTTAATATATTGTTATAATTTGTTTTTTTTATAAATATCTATTTATTTTATAATAATTTAATCATTTTAATAAAATAATAAAACTAGGTAACTTTTTCTTAATCTTTTGACATTAATACTAGAAAAAAAGAATTCTTTAACTTTATGTTATTTATGTAAAGAACAATTGTTGATGGTATTTAAATTAATAATTGTACAACAATGTTTTTAGAAGAATACCTCTAAATTTTTATATTTTTTTTTCTTTTTAATAGTTGATTAATAGCTTTTAATATTTTAAAAAGAATAAATTAAGTTTAGTTTATAAATCATCCTACTATAGAACATAA
The DNA here is from genome assembly GCA_029582065.1 of Strongyloides stercoralis. NCBI lineage: Eukaryota > Metazoa > Nematoda > Chromadorea > Rhabditida > Strongyloididae > Strongyloides > Strongyloides stercoralis. The sequence goes on from JARPTA010000002.1 coordinate 1,428,507, forward strand.
GATACTTAACTCTTTTCCTATTAAATTTTATTTTATATTCTTTAAAAATTTATAAGTTTAAAATGATTTTATGTTTTTAAATAGTAGAAATTATATATATTATTAAATTTTAAGATTAAAACATTTATTTTTCAAATATTTTTAATAAATATTAAATAACTTCTACTTTTTTTTTTACTAGGGATGCTGGTAGAAAAAATTATTTTACTATTATTTTTCCTTATACTAAATTTTGTTTTTGTAAAAAATGGTAGGTTTCAATTAATATTTTGAATAATTCTTTTTGTCAGAAAGGCAATCGGATAATATGTTTTTCATAAATCATACACCAAAGCAGTGTGATGATAAAAATGTGTTCTGTTCTATATGGAGTTCATTGGGAGAATGTTTAAAAAGTCCAAAATACATGTTTTTAAATTGTCCAAAATCATGCTCAATATGTGGTAGGAATAAAATCAAATCATAAATAATTAAAATATTTTTAATAATTTTACATTTAGATGTGAATTCAAACAAACAAAATGATATATTTAACAAATCTGGATGTTCATTTATTAAAACATCTCAACATTCAACTGAAGCAGAATTATCTGATAACATTTTTCTTTCATTTTTATCACAAAGACAATGTGGAGTTGAAACAGTTGTTAAAGATTGTTCAAATTCAATGTGTTATCATAAATTTTTTAGAACATTAGATGGTTCATGTAATAATTTGAAACACCCTACTTGGGGTGCTGGAAAAACAAGGTATTTAAGATTATTACCACCATTATATGAAGATAATATTTCAATTCCAGTTGGTACAAGAAATATATTTCGCCCATCTCCAAGATCTATTACACGCTACCTCCTTAATCATGATAAAAATGTTTTTAGTAATTTTAATCAACTTGCTATGCAATGGGGACAATTTATTAGTCATGATATTTTATTTAATGGAAGATCAGACTTTTGTTCATGTCAAACATTTTCAAATCAAAATTGTATGAATGTCAATGTAGCTAAAGATGATGTATCAAAGTAAGCAAGCAATTTTCTTTTTTTTGTAAAAAAAAATATATTATCTTTAGATTAAAAAAAAAAGTATTGTGTATTCCGATAACACGTTCAATACCAGTATGTAGAAATACTAGTTTTTTGACTCCAAGAGAGCAAATGAATTTAAATTCAGGATATTTAGATGGTTCTACAATATATGGTTCTACAACAGTAAATATGAATCAATTACGTAGTAATCATCTTTTAAAATTTGAAGCAAATCTATTTGGCAAAGAATTTGCTCCAGAATCATTGACAAAACTTGGTGAATCAATGAAACTTGGTGATGGGAGAGGAACAATATTTGTAGGAATCGCATCTTTACATACAATTTTTCTTCGTTATCATAATATCATTGCTAGAGAATTAAAAATTATAAATTCTCATTGGACGAATGATAGAATTTTTCAAGAGACACGTAAAATTATTGGTAGTGTTATACAATCTATATCATATAATGAATTTTTACCAGCATTAATTGGTGAAGAAAATTTAAAACAATTAATGCCAAGATATAGTAAATATAATGATAATATATCACCAGCAATATCAAATGAATTTTCAGCTGCTGCTTACAGATTACATGGTATGATTGTGGTATGTTTTTTAAAATAGGAAATTTTAAAAAAAAATTATTTTTTTTATTTAATTTTTTAGAGTAATTATCCATTTATTAATAATAATTATCAAGTAATTGGAAACATTAAATTTGTTCAAGGAACAAATACATTTACTCATGTATTACAAAAAGGTATATCACAATTATTTAGAGGAATGATAGCAACACCACTTAGAAAACCACAACGTTTAAATTCACAAGTAACAGAGGAATTATTTAATGGTCATGCTGATCTTTCTACAATAAATATACAAAGAGGAAGAGATCATGGATTAAGAAGTTATAATGATTATAGAAAATTTTGTGGACTAGATATTGTAGATGACTTTATTAATTGGAAAGATGTTAGTGATATAAATATTAAAATTCGTGCAAAAGAATTATACTTAAAACCTGAAAATATAGAATTATATGTTGGTGGACTTTTAGAAGAACCAATACCAGGAGGAATTGTTGGACCAACATTTGCTTGTCTTATTACTGAACAATTTCAACGGCTTAGAGATGGTGATAGATTTTTTTATCAAAATAAAGACATTTATACAGAGCATCAAATAAATGAAATAAGTAAAATTTCTATTGCATCCGTTATTTGTTCAACTGAACCTGAAATAAATAAAATACCACTTAATGCATTTAATGCTGATAAAGGTGAACGTGCTGTAGCATGCTCAATGATACCTACCTTGAATTTAAATCATTGGAAAAGTAACAATTAAGTAAAATTAAAAAAAAATATTTTAATATCATTTATTGTAATTTTTACAGATAAGAAAATTGAATAAACAAAAAATAAATAAATATATTAAAGATATTTATTTAAAAATTTGTTGATTTTCAATTTCAAATAAATACTTTGTCATTTTATTATATTTTTTTATGGGTTTGTTTTAATTTTATTATAAATTTAAAAAGATAATAATAGTAATATGTGTTTTATGTAATAATTTAATTAAAATATAATTTTATAAAATAACAACACACAAATATTATTAATCATTCTTCAAAAAAATTTCAAAAGGTTATAATTCTGCTTTAAATTGGGGTTCATAAACTAGTTTTATAAATTAAAGAAAGTAAATCATTTTTTTTTCGAAATTTGGTATAAAGATAGAAAAAACATTAATTTTTTTTATTATCAATTAAAAAATAAAAGAAATTTTATTTTAAAAAAATTGCTTATTTGTAAAAAAAATCATGTTTAAATTAATTGAAGAAAGAATGATAGTTTCAATTTGAAATCAGCATTCTTTTCATAACTAATGTTGACACTTTCCTATGAGATAGAAATGTACATGTTCTTCATCTTGAAATAGACAACTTTATTCAAAATTAAAGTTGGCTGTTTTCCTAAAATTGAATTTGCCCAATTCCTCCCAATTGTTTATTTGATTTCCAGAGTTAGTAGAGGCCATTCGAAAACCAAAATTCCAGTTAGAATTCTCAAAGAAGTTTGGGCCAAGTCAAGTTAACCCTAACCCAAGCTAAAAGTTAAACCCTCTAGAACTGGAGGATTTATTTAATGTTGCCTCGTGCATGCTCCTGTTCTCCTACGTCCTCAAGGCCGTTCTTACCCTTATACTAATCCCTGTTCCTCGATCCCATAAAGAACCCTCTCTGGAGGATGAACGTGGATACGAAGAACAGGTATGAAAAGGGGGGAGGAGAAAGGGATCAGAAGGGGAAGGAAAGGGAAAAGAAGAAGAAAGAAAGGGGAAAAAAAGAAGGAGAAAAGGGGAGTACGAAAAAAGGAAGGAAAAGAAGGAACATGAGGGAAAAGAGGAAAAAAAAAACACAAAAAAGAAGAAGGAAAGGAAAAAAACTCATAAATGGAGGAAAAAAGAATCCAAAAAGGCTTCTGGATTCTGATTTCTACCTGTAACTACAGATTATAAACCGACTATATTTTTTTTTTGGCATACCCTACTAAATTGGCATCATTCACTCATTTTGTTTATGCTTAATATGCCAAGAATGTATGTACATATACACAAAAAAAAAAACATTTTTTAACATATATAAAAAATTATTTTTATATTTAGGTACTAATTAGCTCTTCAATCTTCAAAATTATTTAGGTCCCAATGTAAAAAATCTCTTGTTTTATATTAATTTTAAAAAAAAAATAATTGTTACCAATTTTAATCATATAATTAACCGTTTTTTGTCTGGTTATTATCAAATTAGTGTAACATTATAAAACTAATTTGTTTTAAATTTTTGATAAAAATTATATTTATATAAAAGTTTTTAAAAAATGATTTAATTGCAATTTAATCATAACAATTAATGAACTCAAATTAATAAATCTAGATATGATTTTTGAAGCAATTTATTGAAGTTAATCCTATTTTTCTAAAACATCTCCAATGTGAGATATGATAAAAAATATATTTAAAAGAAAGTTCTTAAAATGTATTCATAACTCATGTTGATGGAATCATAGAAGCATGAAATTTGTTGCCCTATACTTCTTTTAAGTTTGAAGATATACTTTATGTTGAAAAATTATCTAAATCTCCAATTGTTCTTGGGATATGATAACCACTATTTTTACCACGCACAACTTCTTACAACTTAAGAATATTAAGTGATATAAAAATATTTTACGATAGACTAAATGTGTAATTTGATTTTAAGTTGAATCCAGAAAACTACACGCTTTTATCACTATTTTTAACAGAGTTATAATCCAAATCATAGATGTCAAAAAAAATATTCATTGTTTCTTACTACTTCTTCATAGAAAGGTACAACAGTGATTCAAATTTCAAAAAATCGAATTTTTTAACTATCTGGAAAATAAATATTTTTTAAAATAAATATTGTATCTAGGGGAAATCGGTCATGAAAAAACAAATGAGAATATTTAAAAGTATGTTGAAGGCATGTTGAAGGTATGTTGAATATATGTTGAGTATATGTTGAAGGCATGTTGAGTGTATGTTGAATATATGTTGAGTATATGTTGAAGGTATGTTGAAGGTATGTTGAGTATATGTTGAGTATATGTTGAAGGCATGTTGAGTGCATATTGAAGGCATGTTGAATAAATGTTGAAGGTATTTTGAGTATACGTTGAAGATAAGTTGAAAGTATGCTAAAGGCATGTTGAATAAATGTTGAGTATATGTTAAAGGCACGTTGAAGGCATTTTGAATATATGTTGAATATACGGAGTCGCACAAAAGTTATTCACCACTTTTTAAAACTTTTTTTCTACTTAATATTTTTTTATAATTTTTTTTTTATCTGATAGAGAATTGTTAATAGTATAACGTATTATAAGATCATTCTTAAGAAACGTTTTCAAATTAAACTAAAGATATAAATATATTATGATATTTATATAAATTTTTATAGTAAAAAACTTCTATTTTTTACTATTTTTTTAGAATATCTTGCTTTGTGTATACAATTTCTTTTTTAATATTAATTTTAACATTACTTAATGTTTTAAACTAATTTTTATAAATATACCAATAATTTCTTTTGATGTAATACTGCATTATACAGTTACTTATTTAACTTTTTGAGTATTGAAATTAAAAAATTAAAAAAAAAAATATTTTTTTAAAATTTTTTTAGATACAGTCATTTTTTAATAAAAAAAGTACTTACAAACTAATGAAAGATAAAAATTAAAAATATTTCAATAGTTTAATAACTGTATTTTTAAAAATATTTAAATAAAAATTGAAAACTTTTTAAATGCTTCATTTTTCTTTACTTTTTAAAATAGAAAACAATTTATTATTGTTAACTATATATTTTTTTAATGATTATCTATCAGATAAAAAAAAATTCATAAAAAAATACTAAGTAAAAAAAAGTTATTAAAGTTTTAAAAAGTGATGTACGACTTTTGTGCTACCCTGTATGCAGACAAAAATTATTTAAATGTTTTATGCCTCAATTATGATTCAAAGAGAATAATGCTAATTATTATTTAATTTTAAATGTTGATATATTTTGATTTAGTTTTTTTTTGTAAAAAAAATTACTTATACAGTTATAGTTTATTTACAAAATCTTTTTAATAAAATTATATAACTATAATAACGAAAATAATTAAAGTTGTGTTATTTTATGTTTTTTTTTATATAAGACTTAATATTTTGAATATAATGAAAGAAAAAATTTATCATTTTTTTTTGTAAGAAATACTTTAAAAATGTACAATATATTCTATTTTGGGTAAATATTAATTTATAATGAGTAATAAATTGTAATATATTTTTTATTATAAAAAAATATTAGTCATTGACAATTATAGTATAGCTAAAAGTAATAATCATATTATATATATATATATATATTTGTTATTAAGATAACTTTAAAATTTATTTACCTATAATAATAAATTTATTTATGGTAAAAAAAGCTTAAATTACATTAATATTATGAGAAATTTAGAATTATTTTCTGATATTAGATTAAATGCTATTAAAAATTCTACATTTTTTCAAAATGAAACAAAAACTGTTACAATTCCCTTATGGCTTCAAACTTTACCAGAAAAATTATTAAATTTAACATCTCAAACAGAAATAATAAGAGATGAAATTTCAGCTAATATTAATAAAAAAGATAGTCCTATTTATTTATTAACATTTATATTATCTCTTTTAACAATTATTATTCTTCTATTACTACTACTTCTATTATGTTTTTGGTTTTGTTGGAGAAGACTGATGTTAATAAAAAAATATAAAAAAAGTAAATTAAAAAGAGTGGAATGTAAAGATGAACAATTGAGAAATATAACAAATATTAATGTTAATACACAATCAACAAAAGATATTGAAACATCAAGTTGTAAGGAAGTAGAAAGAAAAGTTGAAAAAGAATTTGAAGAAAAGATTTATTATGATAAATATGAAAAACCTCCACGTAGTGGGATACATACTCGATTACCATCTGACAATTATTTTCCTGAAAAAGTATATGGAAGATGTTCACAATTAGAAAAAAAAGATAATAACATATGTGAGAAATATGGTTACGATAGATTTGAAAAAAAGAAAACATATCATTCTCCATTTGAAAAGAAAAATTCTAATAAAATTGTCAAAGAATTATATTGTCCTGTTTCATTAGTAGACGATGAGCAACGTTCAAAAATTGATAAAAAAAAAGAAATAAATTATAGTATGGAAAATGATATTATAGAAACACGATCTTATGAAATTGGAAGATGCTAAAAATATTCTTTCTTTATTTTATTTTCCTAAATCAATTAAATTATTGATTTTATTTAAAATTTCAAAATTAACACGTACTTTAATATTTTTTATTATTGAAAATATTTTATTTTTAACTTTAAATTATTATAATATTATTTTACACAAGATAATTATTTAAATACATTTTAAATAAATAAAATTAACATATTATTATATAATAAAGCAATATTGTTTTTTAGTAGAAATTTATTTATAAAAGACATAAAGATGGAATAGAATTTTTATTTTATTTATTTACTAGTTAAAATTTTTATTTTCATTGAAAAATGTAAATTTTTTTCCAATGTATTTTGTTAATTCATCACTATCTTTTAATGACATTAATTTTCCACCAACTTTAACAAGTCCAATAAACATATCATCTAAATAAGATTTTGAAATAATTGCTACCATGAAAATAGAATATTCTCTTAACAATGACTGATATTCCCAATCTATTGTATCTTTTGTATGCCCATCACTAAGTAGTATTAAAAATTGTAATCTATCTTGTAATAATTTTTTATCATTACTATGACTATTGTCTGATATTTCTATAGACTTTTGTCCCAATAAATAACCATTAGCAAAATTTAATGCTTTCCCAAGATTTGTTACTCCACCATTTCTATTTAATTTATTAACATTATTTTTTAATTTTTTAAAAGAATTAAACTTTTCAAATGGTATATTTAGAAATGGTTTACGATTAAATGTAATAACTCCAATCCTTGACATTTGTAAAATTTGAGATGATGAAATTTCTAGAAAGCCAAGAAATTTATTGATAAATTGTTTATACTAAAAAATAAATCATTTACATATACTTATATTTAAAGTTACCTCGTCAAAAATAGTATTTGAAATACTATTACTATCATCAACAAGGAACAAAATATCAAATGTTTCGTCAAATTCAACATCATTCTTATTACTATTTTTTATATTTTCTTTTTTGTCCTCTATCAATATATTACTATCATTAAAGTCATTTTTTGAAAGTTTATCTTGATTTAAAATATTCTTATCAATATTACCATTATTTTGAGTAAATTTATTATTAACATGTTCTTCTTTATGTAATATAATATTATTTAAATTATCACTATTTGGTACCACACTATATATTTGAGACATTTTTTTTTCATATTCTTTTTCTAAAATATATTTCTATTTATTTTAATCAAAAAAAATATTGTACTTACGAATTTGTTTTACACTACTATTATTAATAAATAAAATTGATAAGAGTATTAACAATAATCCACCAACACAACCTAATATTGTTATTGTAGCTTTTGTTGATAATCCTAATTGTAAAGTTGTTGAGTAATCTGTAAAAAATAATTTTATTTACCATAAGAATTAAAAAAAATAATATATATAATAACAATATTTACAATTATCACAAGCCTCATTCCATACAATAGTTTTTTCTAAATTTAATTTTTTACATTGTTTAATATTCCAATTTAGGTAGGACCACCAACGTAAATCTACATAATTATTATGAAGTAGTGATTTAGAAGAATGTATAAAAGACGATAACATTGTTTTGATATAAATAAAATTACAAATGTTAAAAATATAAAAATTATTTGTATTAAAAAAAGCTATGGAAACAAAAAAATAAATAAATAAGATTTTTTTTTATAAAATTTTAACAAAAAATAAATAAATAAATAAATAAACATATATTTAGATTCATTACATACCATATGAATTAGATATTTGTGTAAAATTAATAATACCCGTTAATAGATAATTTTTTAATTCAACTAAATTTTTTGTCTCATTAGCACGATAATGAATAGTTAAAGATGAAAAAGTATATTGTGATATTTTTATTTGTGTACTAATTTTACCAATAGTTATTTGAAAAACAAAAATTGGACCATTAGGATGAAATAAATTTTCATTTAATTTTGTTTCAACTAATTGATCTGTTACATAAAAAATTAATAATATTACATTATATGCTGGTGATCGTGGTTGTAAATTTGTAGATGATGAGAAACTTTCTTTTACAATTTCATTAACTGATGGTAGTAATGGTGGAAATAATAACATTGATGTTTCATTAGTATTATCATCATTTAGAATTTTAAATGTTTCAAAATAATTAATAACATTCTGAGATGTTTGTACAGAATTTAAATGTATATCATTAAAAAGTGTAGGAGTAAAACGGGATACAGCAATTTTTGAATGATAATCACCTATTTCTAATTCTTTTATAATAGTTAATATAAAATTAATAATATCTTTTTTATTTTTTTTAACAGTATTTTGAGGTAAATATGTATAACTATCCATGTCATCATAAATAATATGAATATTTAGAGAAGGTAATTTAATAATTTGTGAAAAATATGTTTTAAATAAAATAATTAATATTAATTTTATTATTAAAATATTTAAAGTAGTCATATTATGTAGATTAATAAAAAAAAATATTTTTTAGCTTTTATTTTATTTTATAAATCTTTTAAGTAATTATAATAATAATTGTTGCTATGATATACATAAAATTTTATAAATTTACTACTATTTTAAGCAATTGTTAAATCTTCAAAGCTTTTTTGAAATTTTAATGTATTATTTATTATTATTTCTGGATAATTGTGGACTTGTTTTAAAGTATCAGGAATTGGTTTAGGTGTATTTCCTTTCATTTCTTCAAGAACTTTTTGATAAATACTATAAGCTCTAGATGGAACTATAATTTTACTTTTTTCATTAGAAATTAATTTTTTATAAGTTAATGTACTTGTAGTTATAGGAATATTAATTGAAGTTGATGCTGTTTCTATAATTGTACTATTTGGGGATTCTACAGTTGTTAATATTATGAAAGGATTTGAAATGTCAAAAGTAGTAGTTGGTAAATTAGTTGTTGAAATATCATTTTCTACTTGAAGTGCTTCTTTTTCCGTTGTTAATTCTGTCAAATTAACATCATTATCAGTATAATTTTTATCAAATAAGTTTTCTTCATCTTCTAAAAGATTAGTAAAATTAGAGATTGGTAAAATAGTTGTTGATATAGCATCTTTTATTTGAACAGTTTCTTTTTCTATTGTTAATTTTGTCAAATTCATATCATTATCAATCAAATTTTCATCATATTTTTCAGTATAATTTTTATCAAATAAGTTTTCATCATCTTCTAATAGATTAGTAAAATTAGAAATTGGTAAAATAGTTGTTAATATATCATTTTTTATTTGAACAGTTTCTTTTTCTGTTGTTAATTCTGTCAAATTCATATCATTATCAATATAATTTTCATCATATTTTTCAGTATAATTTTTATCAAATAAGTTTTCATCATCTTCTAATAGATTAGTAAAATTGGAAATTGGTAAAATAGTTGTTAATATATTATTTTTTATTTGAACAGTTTCTTTTTCTGTTGTTAATTCTGTCAAATTCATATTATTATCGATATAATTTTCATCATATTCTCCTGAATTTTCTTCATCAAAAAAATTTTCAGCATCTTTTAATAGATTAGTAATAGCATCATTGGATTTTTTTACCCTATATTGTATACTACTACTTTTGTTTAAATAATACTTATCATTATTTTGAAATGTTAAATGACAAATAAATATTGTTAGAATAAATATTTTGAAAGAAAAAGTATACCTAAAGCACATTTTTTAAAATATGAAAAACTTTGCTAATGTCATAATGTATCAAATAATACTTTATATGATATTTTTTTTAAAATATATCCGTAGGATTAAAATTTTATTTATTAGATACTTATAATTTTATATATATAATTAAAATATTCTAATAAATGATGATCAAACAAAGTATAAAAAAATATTATTACTAATCAAAAAATATCATTTACATTTATTTTATGCATTTTTAAAAATTTTAAAAACAGAGAAAATGCTATGTGTAGAGAAATATGGATTGCTTTAGCACTTTTAATAGTATTTCACATTTGATGCCTTAAATTTTATCCCAATTCTTTTTTTTTTCTTTTGGAAATTGCGTATTGTAAACCAAATTAACATCTATATATATATATACATAAGAGTAAGAAAATTTTCAGCATTTATTTATAAATGTTTGCTTCTCATAAGACATTATTTCAACATCTCTATAATATATAAATGTAAATTTATAAAGTTTGTTACAATTTGAAAAACAAGTAATCTTTATTTTGTAAATAAGTTTGATGAAAAATTTAATCAATTTATTTATATATTTATTATTAAACTTCAAATCTTTAAACAAAAATATTTCTATATTACATTAACATTGAATTATTGATAATTTCTGTCATAGTAAAAGGGTAACGGCAATCTTCCTACTTTTTAAAGAAAGCATTTTTACACTATAAAATTTTGATATAATTTAACAATTTTATAACATATATTAACTTGTTTCTTATATTTATTGAAAAGATTTAGCTATAGATGTAGGATATTTTAGCTTTTCTTTAAAACGTGCATTATTATTTTTTTTTTTTATGATTATATATAGGAGATAAAGTGTATAAATAGAAAAAAAAGCTCGGATATGTAAGTATTAAATTTAAGTGCATCTGTCTATAGATTTTTCTATTACGATTTTAAAATATATTTAAATAAGCAATATAATATTTTCCATAGTAACGTCAAATTATAAAGTAATGTCATCAAACTTTTCCTATTAATTTTATAAAAAAAATATATTTTATATACTTCGTTACGTAAAATAGTATCTGATAAAATTTTTATATTATATTTTATATTATATTTAATTTAATTTAATCTAAAGGCTGAAATTTTTTATAATATAAAATATTACATTTATAATTTTCAAAATATATTATTTAATTTATCATTTTTAAAGACATTTTGAAATATATAATTTAATAATATCATTATTTTTAGAGAATTATGTCTGAGGCAAGTTTTGAAAGACTTTTTCATGAAATTGTAAAAGCAAAAGATACTCCACATGCTAAAGTATCAGTTATTGGAGTTGGCCAAGTTGGTATGGCATGTGCATTTTCGATTCTCCAACAAAACATTGCTTCTGAAATAGTATTGGTTGATGTTGTTGCTGATAAGCTTAAAGGTGAAATGATGGATCTTCAACATGGTCTTGCATTTACTAAGCCATGTACTATTAAAGCAGGAACTGACTACAGTATTACTGCTGGATCTAAGATATGTGTTGTTACAGCTGGATGTAGACAACGTGAAGGAGAAAGTAGATTATCTCTTGTCCAAAGAAATGTTGAAATTTTTAAAGGAATTATTCCTCAAATAGTTAAATATTCCCCTGATACACTTATCATGGTAGTATCAAATCCAGTTGATATTTTAACATATGTCACTTGGAAACTTTCTGGTCTTCCAAAAGAAAGAGTTTTTGGATCAGGAACTAATCTTGATTCTGCTCGTTTTAGATTTTTATTGTCAGAAAAATTGAATATTGCAACATCAAGTTGCCATGGATGGATTATTGGAGAACATGGAGATTCTAGTGTTGCTGTTTGGTCAGGTGTTAATGTAGCTGGTGTACAATTAAATACTGTTGCAGCACATCCTGAAGAACCATGTCATATTGAAAAATGGGAAAAAGATATTCATACTCAAGTTGTACAATCAGCTTATGAAATCATCAAATTAAAAGGATACACATCATGGGCTATTGGTCTCTCTGTTGCCAATATTGTTCATGGAATAATGAAAAATAGTAGAAATCTTTATGCACTTTCTACTAATGTCAATGGATTACATGGTATTAACGATGACGTTTACCTTTCATTACCTGTTGTCTTAGGTGCTAATGGAGTTACTCATATTGTTAAACAAACTCTTAATGAAAAAGAGATACAACAATTACAAGCATCTGCAAGTCAACTTTTGACTGTCCAAAAGGATATAGCATTTTAAATTTTCTTTTTCAATTATAGATTAATTGGAGATATTATGTTTCAATTTTATTTCGTGAAGAACAATTTTATATAGAACTTTAATTCAAAAAAAAAAAACATTTAAAAAAAGTAAACATGGCAAATTTTTTTTTTTAAAATAAATGATAAAAGTAAAATTGTCTTATTTTTAGATTAGTAAATATTTTTGCTTCCTTAACTTGAACAGTTATTCAATCTTTTTATTTTTCAAAAATAATATAAAAAATTTAAATTAAATTAGAGTCAAAAAAAAGGGAGGATGCATTTTAAATATATATCTAAGTTAAATTAATTTTCAACATATTAATTTTTAAAAAAAAAGATAAAGAAATTTAATATTACGTCATGTAAATTTTTTTTTAATAATTTATAACTTGGTATTACTTTTTTTATAATAAAATTGTGGTTTTTAACTATCTTGGTTAATTAGCAACAGTTGTTTGAAGATAAAAAAACTTGAATATAAATTTAAAAGATATTTTATTTTCCGCTTTGTATTTGATTTTTTTAAAATAATGTTAGCCATATAAAAGGTGCTTTTGTATGTCTTCAATAAAAATATAAAATAGAAGTTGTAAAAGAAATTTTTAAATATTTCTTTTTTAATAATTATTTTATATTATTCTTATACATCCTGTAGTCATATTATGATAAATAATTTTTTTATTTTTTATTAATTTGAAAATTATTTTGAAATTCTGAATATATTAAAAATAATTTACCATAGTTTAAATAAATATAACAGTTTTATATTTCTTAAATCTATTTATATTTTTTAAATCATAAATTATTAATTTCAAAATTTAATTTTTTAAAGTTTTTATTTTGAAAGTTCAAAGAAACTTCTTATTTTAATATTTGTAGGATGTTTGTTACATTAGAAGATTTAAAGATTTTAAAACATATTCAATCTCAATTAATATCAATTATAGTTAAACTCTTTTTGTTGTTAAGCCTTAAAGCTATTTAGTTAAAAATTAATTTAAAAAAAAAGAAATATTTTAAAAGTTTTTATTTTAAAATGAGATAAATACATTACATATTTAATTTAATTTTATCACATTGCAATATTATTAACATTCACCATTAATAATATAATTTCATATCTATTAATTTCTTAACAGTACATGATACTAAAAACTGATATATAAGTATCACTTTTCCTATTTATCGTAATTTTTCATGCAAAATGGTGCAAAAAATTTTTTTTTATTTAATCGGAAAGATCTTTCCTATTTTATTTTTGTTTTTAAATTATAGGAAAGATTTAATATATTTTAATATTAATGTATAAAATTTTAACTTTTACTTTTAAATTTTTCAGAAGTAAAACAATTTGTAACAAAATGAATACTTTTATTAATATTTTATACATATTTTCAATAATTCTTATTTCACTTCATATGAAAATGGTAGATTTTTATTTATTTAACTATTATTAGTAATTTTATATAAATTTTAGACTGTAAATGGTAATGAAATAGATGATTTAGAAGAAATGAAAAGAATACCGGTAATGGGATTTGCCAAACGTTATCCATACAAATCATTTGCATTCGCCAAAAGAGGATATGGATCAAGATTTGCTTTTGCTAAAAGAGGATCTGATGAAGTAACAGAAAATAATGATGATTCAATTGACAATACAATTAACGATCCAGAAAGTAAAAGAAGTTATCCATATAGATTTGCATTTGCAAAAAGAGCCTACAATAGTAGATTCGCTTTTGCCAAAAAAAGTTATCCTAGATCATTTGCATTTGCTTAAATAATAATTTAAAGAAAATAATTTTTACTTTTATTAAAAAACACGTCTACCAAAATTTTCCATACCAAAAAAGAAACTTTTTTCATAACACATATTTACATTAAGATGATAACAGCCACAACATTCAATTTTATTTTTCAGTTGTATCCTACAATGTCTACACAATTTTTACATCAATGATTTAATATGCTGAAATGATTGCAAAAATTGAAGCATTCACAGTATGTTGCATATTTAAAAACAAAATATATTAAATTTTTTTTAAGAATAATAAAAAAAATTTTTTTTTGATAAATTTTATTAAGATTAAAACTTTAAAATTTCAAACATTGTTTTTATAAACTACTTTTAAAATATATGAAAATCTATTGTTATTTTAAAAAAAAAGAAAATAAAAAAGTTAAATTTAGATAAAAAAAAAAAGTAATACTACTATTTTATTTTTTATTATAGCTATAATTTTATTGAAAAAATAATTGCTCAATAAAGCATACATTTTAAAACATTTTTATCCTATGGTTGTAAATATTTTTTCTTTATTTTATATTTTTATATTTAATAAACAAATAATAATATTAGACATAATAATAATGATTAAAATATTAGTTATCATGCAAGAACAAAACAATAATGTTAAAATAAAAATATTATTAAGATGATATTGTTTTGTTATGAAAAAATATATATCTAAAAAAAATTAAAAATTGTGACATTAAACAAAAAACATTTATAAAGTAATTAATTTCTAAGTTGATCAATTCGTATTCTAACAGCTTTATTATTTGATCTTGACCATAACAAATCTGGTGTCTCATTAATATTTTGTAATATTTCAACATTATCTCCAATTAAAGGTTCATCATTATTAGTACAACAAACATTATTAAAATGACCTATACATATACAAATACTACATGTTATTAAACAAAACATTGAAATAACTAAAAAATATGTTGTAAAAAATAATATCTAAAAAAATTATAAATAAATAAACAATTAAGAAAATAATCTACCTGATACCAACCAATAGTATTTTGTAAATTTTTAAAAAATTCTACAAAACTTGTAAGTTCCATATTTAAAAAAGTTTTTTAAACTTATTATATAAAAAAAGAGTATTTTTTTTATTGTTAAAATTTATCAATACTAACCATATTTGAATATATATTTGTAGTCTTTTAAGAAAATTTATGAAAATGTCTAATTCTTGAAATAAAAAAGATTGGGTTGTTTATATTTCAAGATAACCAAATTAACAATGAAATACTGAAAAGAATGTATTCCCAATTGAGATGTTTTATGAAGTTTATATATGAACCACTATTTGTAATAAATTGTTTTATATTTATATTTTAGCAATTTATCATTTTTTACAACTGATATTTTGTTAAAAATCATTATAAAAAAAAGTTGACTTTATCTATTTTGTGAATGGTATTTTTTTTTTTGTAATAAAAAAAGATATATAATACCTAATAAAAAAGTTTATAAAAATTAGTATTATAAATTTCATTATCAATATATTAAATATTTGTAAAATAAAAAATTTTATAAAATTACCATACTTTTTAAAGAAAAATAAAATAACTTATCAAATTATTAATCATAAATTAGGAATAAAATAAGGAACATTCAACAAATGTTTTTTTAAATATTTTTTCATAGAATAAAATTAAAAAAGTATATCTTCTGATAAACAAACTTAAACAAGTAATACAATCAAATAAAAAAATTTTTAAATTTAAAGAAAGATTAATATTCTTTAAAATTAAATTTCTGTACAAAAGTTTAACTTATCTTATTATTAAAAGATACTAATAATTTAAGTTTTAAATAGACTTCTTGAAATATTAAACTTTTGACGATTCAATGTCTGTAAAAAAGTATATTTATACTTTTTTATTTTTTACATGAAATTACAAAATGAAGTTTTATTGGAAAAGGCATTTGTACATGAACAATATAAAAATTTTATTTATTTTACATTTTTATTAATTATTAAACAAAAATAATTTGTTTTAAGTAAAATAATGATTAAAATTTGTAAGTTTTTATTACAAAAATTTTTTTAAATAAAAAATTAACATTTTTTTTTTAAAGTAAAGAATTTTACAGTATATGAAAGTGTGTGTATATTATAATATTCTGACCATTATATTAGTTATTTTTTTTAAACAAATAATATATTGAAAATTCGTAAATATTGTATTATAATAATAATTAAATAAAGATGTATCAATAAATTCACATTATTTTTAAAAATATCGTTATTCTTTTTAATAATTAAAATTATCAATTAACCGTTTGATTTTATAGAAGAAATGGTTTATATAAAATGTACAAAAAAAGCTAATATTTATATGACAAATTTTAAATATCTTTTTTTTTTAAATATATCACTAGAAATTAAATAACAAACATTAGAATAATATCATTTTAATTAAAAATGTTCTTTTTTCATTTAATTATTATGACAAATTTTTATTATTTAAAATTTTTTATTAAAATAATAATCACTTTAAATTAATTTTTTTTAATTATGCACTTAATCATAAATATTAATAACAATTTTTTTAATAACTTCAGCATATAAAAGGATGATAGTATATATTAAAAAGTTAAATCTAATTTTTCCTAAATATATCAAAGTAAATATTATTTTAAATCATAAAAATATGTTTATTTTTATTTTCTTCACAAAAAAATAATAATATAATGTTATAAAAATTTTTGTTACTTTAAAGTACATCAAAAGTACTTATTGGCCTCTGTGATCTTTTATTGATGTATCTTTAACGTCCAAAAGTTACATAGAATAGAAATTTTAAATTTTTTTGGCTAATTTAATATATGATAACAATAAAGCTGTTTAGCAATGCATTAATGCAATTTTTTCTTTTATTAAAAAAAAAGCGTGATTAATTCATAATGCACTATTTTGGATCATAAATGTAAATATTTACATAAAATTAAATTTAAATATATTGTTTTTAAATTTATTTACTTTTACTAGTTTATATTTTTTGCCATAATGATGTTACACTTTTACAAGTTTAGAATTTATTATGAAAATCATTAAATAAATCTATAAAATTTATTAAATTTTAATAATTTCTTTCAAAAAGTGTACATTCTTATTTTTTTCAACATAATCATTATTTTTTTTTTATATATTTTAAAAATGTTTTTGTTTCATAATAAATATAATAGAAATGTTAAGAAAATAAGATATTTTAACACTTTGTACAGTATACAAATTAAATTTTTTTAGAGATAATATATATTTTTATACTCATTAATTATAGATATGTTTTTTCATTTGTCCTTAAAATATGGATAAAATTTATTATAAAAATGGTTTCTATGAAAGGATATACAATTTTGTCTGATTTATTATCCATATAAGTATACTGAATACTTGAAATAACCGATTAGAAATTTAAACTGTCCATTCCGTCATTATTTTTTTCATTTTTAAATTATATTTATATAAAAGAATATAAAAATGTTTTAATAATTTTAAGTATTCTTCAAAATGTATAACTTTTAATTATATCTTTTTAAAAATAATACGCATTAAATAAATAAAGTTATTATTTTTTAAAATATAAACAATTTTAAATACTATTTATATAAATATTTTCTATTTATTATTATAATCAAGTAAAATTCCAAAAATATATGTATTTTATAAAAACTTAATTAATTTTTTCATTCTATCTAAAATAATTTTTTAACAAACTTTTTAAATATTTTCAAAAATAATTTTCATTGTTAATTATATAAATATTATATTATTACTCTTATATTTTTAAAATTATTTGATTTTTTATTTTTATTTTTAATATTTTTATATATTTTTATTAATTTTTATCCGAAACCTTAAAAAAAATATTTTAATGATTAAGGAAGATACAAATTATAGATCTTTTAATAATATATTAATATACTAATAAAAATTGCATGAATTTTGTTATTTAATTGTTTACAATAAATATTCAATATTTATATTAATATACCGACTTTTATTTTTTTTTAGTAAATAATATTACTTAAGTAATGCATAATGAAGTATTCATTTTTCAGGTTTAATTTTTAATATAACTTTTCTCTATAAGAATAATGCTTCCAAAAATTTTTATAACATTAATAACTTTTGTTACTATAATCTACGTTACTGGATTTCAATTACAACCAACAAATGATCAATTTTTGTCAGGAAATTTAATTTCAGGTAATAAAATAATATTACTTTAAAAATATATTTGTAGATGATTTGGTTTTACAAGATTATCCAAATGTTAATATTTATAATGAACAAAATCCAGATATAAGAAAGAGAGCTTACGTAAGATTAGCTGGAAAACGAGCTCTTGTACGTCTTGGAAAGCGTGCATTTGTAAGATTAGGAAAAAGAAATTATCTTCTACCATATTAATCATAAAAGAAAATTTTTTAAACAAAATATTACGTTTTTTCCTGTTTAATAAAATATCATTTTTTTGATCAATTTAAGTCAATTTTTGCTACATTAAAAAAATGAGGTGATGAAAATATGATGAATTAAGGTAAAAAACATTAATGTTGGTTTGCTGATTTACAATATCATTCTTTTTTTTACATTTAACAAATTTATGACTATTTTTTAACATTCTATTTACTTATCCTTGTAATCAGTAATATATTTTGAAACATTTTTTTGTATCCATTACACATTCGTTTTTGACAAATAAAATTAATTGTATTCTTCTTTTTTATTATAATTTTTTATAATTATTAAAAAACATAAATTTATAATGTCATTACAATTTGCATAAATTTTTCAATTATCAAATAAGACTATTTTAAAATATATCAAACATCTATTTTGTTTATAATTTAATGAAAATTTAACAAAAAAAAAGAAACTTTTTTTTTGTATGATAAATAAAATATATATTTTCATTGGTTGTTTTTACATAAAATATTTAAAATGATAAATTTTCTTTAACTGTGTTAATTTATTGACAAAATAAACTTTGAATATTTTTTACATTTTTGATAATTAAAAGTGTTTTCATTAACATATTTTTGTAATTAAATATTATAGAAGAAAAATATAAAATTACTTTTTAAAATATAAAACATTGACTTTTTATAAAAGAATAAAGTTTATATTTGTAAATAAATATATTATTTTTATTGACTCATCAATTTTGATATATTTATAGAACGTTATAAATTTAAAAAAAAGCTGCTTTTCTTAATTAATTGTGCTTACATATATTAAATTGTTTAAATTTATCTTGTTTAACGTTTTGTAATAATAAATTTTTATGTGATAGTTGTTTTATTTTTAATTATTTTTTATGTACTTTTATCAACTATCTTTGATAAAATATTTTGTTTAAAGTAATATTTATTGTCAAACAAAAATAACAAACAAAATAAATGAATCAAAAAAGACTGATAACCATTGATAATTATCATAAGATATATATTTAACAATTATAAGCAACTACATATTTTCATTTATAAAATAATTATATTTTTAATTCAAATGTTATTCAATTTAAAATAAATTTAAATAATATTCTATTAAAAATTAAATTTGATAAGTAAAAATTAATTAACATATTATACTAGTTATAAACCAGTATTTAATTTCACAACTATAATAGTTTAAAGTATTACTATGTAACATATATAGTAAAATATTAAAAATTATTTGAGATATAGCTTACTCTTTTTTTTCCACCCGAATCAGTTTTTATGAAAGTATTGATTCAATTTTTTAACTACCAATTCATATGTTGCAAGACATATAGCTGTATTTGGGACGGTACGCATCATCTTTAATTATAATTATTAAATTATCAAATTATTTATTAATATAACTTACTTGAACATCAATACCACGATACATTGCCCTATATCCACCTTCTCTATAAATTTCTAACAAATGACGCCAAAAACCTATTTTTCTATATGTACCCATTTCACGTGTTCTAGTACGAACGATTTCTAAATAAATAATTATATAATTTATCTATATACATATACTTACCATGAGGATATGTTAAAGCAACACCAACGAATTTACTTGTACCACCACAAACAGAATGTACACACCAATCTTTTGAAAAATTTGTTCCAAAAATTGAAAATCCTTCCCAATTTTCCCAAAATTTATGAAGTCTTTCCTTCATTTTATAGTACATTGCAAATGTTATCATTGATTCTGATATACCATAACTTGATGCTACAAATCCTCTATAAAATCCCTGAATTCCTTCATATTTAGCAGTATGTATTACACATTGAATTATACTCATTTTTCCATTACTAAGTTGAACACGAGTTCTTACAACTTGTATAGGGTTACATACAATTAAACATGACATTCCTAAAATATTATTATTTTTTTAATAAATATGTATTGATAAAAAAAAACAAGGATTTTATTTATTTATAATAATTTAAATTATTACCTCCAACTGCACTAGCAGACATATAAGCTCCTACTGTATTAGGAATAAATATTGATGAATCATTAAAAGTTTTCAAAGCCCAATGAAAAGTATAAAAATAAATACATTTACTTGGCACAACAGCACTAACTAATGGTATTAGACCTTTATATAATGATCTCCAACCACCTTCATTTAACATGATTTCCCTAGCTGCTGATGCAACTCTTAAAATTTGAAACCTTTTAACATGCATTTTACCATCATTTTTTTGTTTATTTAGTTTAGAAAATTTATTTTCTTCAAAAATTTTATATTTTTCATTAATTGATGATGGACCAACTTTAGAAAAATTATTCCTATTTGTAGAATCATTTTTTATAACATTTTCTTGTAAATCAGTATTAAATTTAGTAGAATTTCCTTTTATTCCTGTTGTTGATTGTAGTCTAACTTTTATTAATTCTAATGGACATGTTATTGTAGCTCCAAGTGCTCCTCCTAAACCCCCTCCTATAAGATGGATAACATTATCACTGAGTACAAACATTTCTTTGATAATTCTATCCAAATTTATTAATCATTAATTTAAAATATATAAATTTATAATAAAGTTTTGGGAATTCTTTTTAAAATTTGTGCTAAAATAATAAAATCAAAAAAAAAAAAAATAGATATAACCAAAACTATTACAAATTTGAAGGAAATTAATTAATAAATCTACTGATAAAAAGTTTATAATCAGGTAAGCTTTTTTAACAAAAAAAAAATTTATTTTATAACAAATAAATATATATATAATTAAGTAATTTTTATGTATGAAAAACACAAACTAATATATTATAATATACAAATTTATTATATTGAATGTTTTAAAAATTTTCTTATCAAATTATATCATGAGAATGACTTTTATATCATTTATTCAAGATTTTTATTCCCTTTTTTTGATAAAAAATTATAAATTATTTTTTTTTAAAATTTACTATATTAAAAGAAATTATGATAAAGTGTAAATAAATATTTATACTTATAATATAATTACAACTTTAAATATTATAGTAATAATATCTATAATATACAAAAGATTAATTTGCAAAAAAAAAGAAATCAACAAAAAAAAAATATATAAATAATCATCGATACTTTATAACCACATCTTTTTTACACTGCAACCACTTTATACAATTAATGTTGTAAGGTTGAAATAATTATCAGAGAACATTTTTAAAATGTCTAATACAAATGTGATCAGAGTAAAAAAAATTGTTGTATTTTAGTCTCTATTTTAAATGTATCATGCTATTCATATATTAATTTTTATTATTTAACATTAACAGGTAAATTAAATAAATTATTTAAAAAAAAACGAGTAGAAAAATTAAAGATAAAAAAAAAACTTAAAGCATGGAAATATTAATTAATGTTTAATTAAAATCTATTATATAGTAATTGCTTAATATATTTATACTAAAATTATAAAAAACATTAAACCTATATTTTTTAAAAGGTCACAATACATACAAAAAAATAAATGACGAAGCACGTGAAAAATATATATCTTACTTCTAATAAAACATTACATTCTAAAGAAAATAATAGTAATATATTTGTTTATATGTATACAATAATAATAGATAAAATTTAGAAAAAAAAAAAAATAACTAAAATCACTATCAGCTTCTTTTACAATAATATATTTTTATTATACAAAAATTTAGTATATCTATAAATTATTTTCAATTAAAATGATTTTTTTACTATTTTATTAAAGCAATGTGGTAATAATAACTATTTCGTAAATACAAAAGTAAAGAAAAATGTAAAATATAAAATAATAACAAAATTAAATTAAATTAAAAATTTATTTTCATATAATATTTATTAATAAAGTTATATTAATATTAAAAAGTTCATATAAATATATCTTAAAACGATTTTTGGAATTATGTATTAATCTTTTTACAAAGAGTATTTTAGATTATTTTTAGTAACATCCCATGACATAATTTTTATTTATTTTAAAATAATAATAACAATATAATTTATAATTAAACAAAGATAGTAAAAAATAAAAATATCAAAAATATAATTATATGGATAAAATTTTGCAGTATATTTGAAGAAGTATTATTATATTCATGGTATTTACGGCACGAATGAATATCAAGAATACTTGTATTTTTATTTGTTTTTAAATTATAACATAATGTTTTTGAAAGCATAGATTTTTGTGAATAATTTATATTATTGGAATCAAAATAAGACAACCAGTAAAAGATCCAATCTTTATCACAATTACATATTAAAGGATTTCCTTGAAGTTCTAAATCTTGTAAAATTGTTCCATATTGATTTAAGATAGGTGGTTTTGTTACTGTAAAAGGTGAAAAATTTTGTATTTTATTATTTTTTAAATTTAAATGTAAATATCTTGTACTTGATAAAGTTTTAAATATAAAATAGGGAAAAGATGTAATTGATGTATCTTCAATGCCTAAATATATTCTATATCCACGTAATTTTGAAAAAACAGCAGTTGATATTGTTTTTAATGATTTTCCAGTAATTGTTAAATATCTTAACTTTCTAGTATCTAAGGTTAGAAGTTGATCTGTTAATGTATCATCCTTTATCTCAATTTTTAATGTTTTTATAGGGGGACAATGCGATAGGAGTAAGGAAACATTAAAATTTTCTACTTGCGGCAAATCATATAAAAATAAGTTAACTAAATTTTTCAACTTTTGAAATTCTTTTGGTGATGGTATCATTTTTAAATACTTCATATGAGATAATGATAATGTTTCTAAATTTGATAGTGTTGAAAATACATTAAATGGAAATGTTACTAATGAATTTCCATCTAAAAATAAATGTTTTAATTTTGGCATTTTTTCAAATACATCATTTGTTAAGAATTGTAAATTATTAAAAGAAACATCTAATGTAACTTGATTTGATAATAAATTTTCTGATAAACTTGATAAATCAACAAAATTATTATAAGATATATTGAGGAATTTTGGTTTTACTTTTGAGCCAATTTTAGGAAGTGAAAATAAACCAGTATTTGATAAACTAAGAGTAATTAAATTACTACTGAGATATGATAAAGCATTTGGAGACCATGATGTAATAGGATTATTACTAATGTCAAGTACTTCCAATTTTTTAAGACTCATAAATGTATTTTCATCTATTGATTTTATATTATTGTTATTTAAATATAAATGTGTAATATTGTTGAAATTATCAAAATCAATCTTAGAAAGATATTCAATCTTATTGTATTGAAGATTTAAATATTTTAAACTTTTTTTGACATTTTCTAATTGTTTTGTTGGCATTTCCGTTAGACGATTATGTGATAAATCAATATACTCAATACCATTGTTTTTAAATACTCCTTCTTCAATATCGCTTATCATATTCCAACTAACATCTAAGCTGCTCAATTGTTGATCTATGAATGTTGATGCTTTAAGTTTAGATATTGAATTGTGACTTAATATCACATGTTCCAGTAGTTTTGAACCAAAAAAACTATCCATTGGTACATTCAAAATTTCATTAAAACTTAAATCAATAAACTTTAATTTACAAAAATCTTGAAATATTTTTCTATCAGTTGTTAAAAGGTTATTGTTATTTAAAAATATTTTTATTAATGATTGCTTCATATAACCAATATCAATTTTCTGAAGTTTATTTGATGATAAATCAAGTACTTTCAATCCAATCGGTTCAAATGATACTATTTTAGCATTAAATTTTTTTAAATTATTATGTGATAAGTTTAAAGAGACTAAATTATTGACACTTCTAAAAATTCGTCTTTCAAATATCTTTGATATTTTATTTCCAGCAAAATTAAGTTTTTCCAATCTAGGAAGATTATGAAATGCATTTTCTGAGACTGTTTTAAGTTGATTTCCACTTAAATTTATTTCAGTAACATTTAATAAAAAATTAAATGCAAAACTATTGATTTCTTCTATTTTATTATTTGCTAAATTAATTATTTGTAAATTAGGTAATTCACGAAATGTTTGCCCCACAATTCTTGTTAATTTATTTTTTGCCAAGTTAAATGTTTTTAAATTATAAAAATCTAATGGTTCAATATTATCAGGTTCAAGATCAGTTATATCATTATTATTACCACTAAATATTTCTAATGAATTACAATAACGGGAAAGATAATTTAAATTATTAATTTTATTGTTATCCATTATTAGTATTCTTAAATTTTTAAGATCTTTCAAGGCAGAAAATGAAAATTCTTCTAATGAATTATCTTGAAGAAATAATTGTTTCATTTTTAATAAACCATCAAATGTTCTTTCATGTATATTTTTTATAATATTATTAGATAAATCTAATTCTTCAAGATTTGTTAAATAATTAAATGTCTTATAATCAGTTATATTATTAATTAAATTTCCAGATAAATTTAATGTAATTAAATTATTTTTTGAATTTGTAAATGTTTTTCCATCAATCGCATTAATGTTATTTTTTGAAAGATCTAAATGTTTCAAATTAACCATCCCTTCTAATATAAATATTGGTAAATCAGAAATTCTATTAGATGATAATAATAATTCATTAAGGACATTTTTGAAGTTTCCTTCCAAAATATCATTAAGATTATTTAATTTATTGTTACTCAAATTGAGGTATTCAAGGACACGCAAGATATTTAAGGAACTTGGTATGATATGTAAATTGTTATACTCCAATGAAAGCCATTTGATACTTTTTTCAAGGTTTTCAAAAAGACCACGAGGTAAGGATATAATTTTATTATTTGATAAATCTAAATATTTAATTGAGGTTATACCATTGAAAGCATTATTGTTTACATCTGATATTTGATTATAGCTAAGGTCAAGTTTTGAAAATTTATAAAATGAACTAAAAGCGTTTCTTTGTAACATTTTCAAGTGATTATCACTTAAATGAAGTGACATTTCTTTTTTTAAAAAAATATAATCATGTTTACTAACTTTTTCAATATTATTACCATCTAAATCTAATGTTGTCAATACTATATTATTTTCATCCAGTGAGTCATATGGAATTTCTTTCAAAAAATTATTTTTTAATGATAAATGTTCAAGAGTTGATGGGAATGCTTTAATACCAATTTTAGAAATTTTATTGTTTGTTAATGTTAAAATTTTTATTGGTAGTTTGGCGAATACATTAGATGGAATTTCTACAATCTAAAAAAAAAATAATAATAACAAAATAAAAATTTAATTTAACAGACTCTATTATTATCCATATATAAAAAATGTAAATTTAACAGTTCATTGCTATCAAATGAATTTGAATTGATTGTTTCAATATTATTATTTCGTAAATATAAATATTGAAGACGTCGTAGGTATATAAATGACCAATAGGGAAATACTCCTAAATTATTAAATGAAATATCAATTAATGATACTGTATTTTCCAATCCTCTAAATGCATTAGCATTAATTTTTTCAATATTATTTTCTTTGAAATCTAATGAAAAAATATTTGAATGAAATTTAAACATATCTTGAGGTAATTCTTTTATATCAGATGATGTTACAGTTACAGCCATTATCGTATCCTTTTCATAATTTAACTAAAAATAATTTTGAAAAAATTAATTGTTAAAATGAATTACTTACTTTAGAATGATTAATGAGATCAGAAAGGGTAATTTTTTGACATTTTAAATGTATAAATGTACTACTATCAATTTTTTCATCTTTACATTGTGTTACTTCATATCCAAGAACATCAATAATATTACTGATAAAAAATATGACACAAAAATAAAACAACATTTTTATTAAACCATAAATTTGTTGTGTCATAATAATAAACAAAGAAGTAATCCAGAAGTTGCCATAAAATTGTCTGTTTAAGAAAATTATGTTTTTCGTTAACAGTTTAATTAACAGATTTGTGTTACTCAATCAAATTATATCGGTACTTTTAATAAATATAAAAGAAGCATAACCATATGACTATAAATGAGACATAAAATAAACTAAAAATAAATATTAAAGTAAAAAGTTAAAAGGAAAATTTGTATATTTAAATAAGTTACTGATAAAAGATAAGTAAATATTTTTTTTTAAAAATGATAGATATGTTAATGTTTTTAACTTTAATATAAAATAAAATTATATTAATATCTTTATGCATATCAAATTTAGTTCAAAGATTTAAACCGCATCAGTATATTAAATATATAACAATAATATAACTTTTTTCTGGCAAACTTTTATCAAATTTTATAAAATTGATCATTATAACACTATGAAATATAAGAAATCATTTTATTGGATACTTTCTAATATTATATATCCTATATTTTATTTATTAAATGCCTATCATATATTTTGTCAAAAGCAATAAAACATCCAATTTAATGAACTTGAAAATTTACTTTTATCTTTATTTTTAGATATTAAATAATTTATTATGCTTTTAAAAATGTAGTTTTATAATTATGTTATTTAATTTTTTTTAAAAAATAATTTTATTTATTTTTTTTATATTTTCTAAATAATATTAGATAATGTGAAATTGATCTATTTTTTTTAATTTTATTTAACTTTTAAAATACATTTAATTTTTAATTGGTTTCGTTTGAAAAAATTTCATGATAATTACATGTCCTTTTTTATTATTTAACAATTTATATTGATATTATCATGTAATGTAATTTTATTGTTATTTTTTTTATAATTAATATCATTTTTTGTATTTGTTATAAATTATTTTCAATCAGGAAGTAAACTATACCTAAAAATATATATAAATATTTTTTTTATGTACTTTGATAACAATGACTTTTTTTACAACAATGTAACAATATTTAAGAATTTTGAAATGCTACTAGTAAATGAAAAATAAAATATTTTACTTTGTTAACAAAAGCAATATTAAAATTGTTTCGAATATAATAACAAAATAAAAGAAAAATCACTATTATCAATTGTATTCTTGATATAATAAGTAATTCAAACAAATACTCCTCCTTCATAATAAATATTTTATTTTTTAATTACAAGAAAAAAAAATATTACTTTAATTCAAGTGTATTTAAAACAATTTTATATTTACAAAAAGAATTATTAAACAACTTATCATATACGTAAAACTTTTTAAATTAATCTTCAATCAAACTTTGTTCTTTTTAATTGTTTTCTTTTATAATTATGTTGCAAGCTTATGTAAACTATTTTTATTATTTACTTAAAAAAAAGTTAATTCTTTATCACTCAAAAATAACTAAGATAGCATTTTGAAATTTTGAAATATTAAAATTAAATATAAAAATAAAAATACAAAAAGGTAAAAAAAAATGTTGTTTTTTTATGTAAAATTAAATAATTTAATTGTAAAATTGAATATTTTTAATTAATAACATATAAAATAATTATTTACAACTTAAATGTCAAAGAAATATTTTAAATAAAACGTTGAAGTTCATATTTTAGAAGAAAATTGACAAGTGATATATATTTCATTCATTTTCTAAAATCAATTTGAAAAAAGGTAAGATATGGTGCATAATATAAAAATAATTATATAGATAATTGCATAACATAAACAAGTTTAATATTTTAATACTATTTTAATAATAATTTGCACATCTAATAAATAAAGATCATTTTTGCTTTAATATATTATAATTCATCATTTTATAAAAATGTATTCATATTTTATTATTTTATTCATATAAATATTTATATTTTTTTTTAATTCAAGACCAAATTTACTGTAATATATTTTCATTATAATTGTTATGTGACATATGAAATTTTTAACATTCATTGAGTAGATTGTAACGTTTGTTTTTTTTTTTTTCTATTTTTCATTTTAAAATTTTTATAAACATGATTTTTTTCAATACTGTTAACAATTATCAAAATGATACATTTTTATAAGTTATTATATATCATTTAATTGAAAAAAACACTATAAAAATTTTTTTTAATTTAAATTGGTTTAATTTTATTTATAAAATAAATATGTATCATAAAATGGAATGTATACGTGACAAACTTAATGTTTAAAAAAAATTATAATTAATATTATTATGCATCTTATTTAAAAATACATAGTACCTAAATTATTACTATATTTATTATTATATACTAATATTTACATTTAATTTTAAAACAAAGTAATTTTAAATTTTGATATAACTAAGCAAATTTTTTTCTTGTTTTTAATGTATCATAGTTATATATTAATAAGTCTTTTATTTATTTTTTTACTATAATATACTAGACTTTTTAACGATGAACTCGTTATTTCATGATACTCAATTATGTTTACTTACTAGTGTAAATTATTTTTTTTACACTGTCAAGAATTAACTTTGAATTTTCCTTATTAAACACTTTGTTAAAATTAAAAAAATAAATTGATTTATAAAAAGTAAAGTACTAAAAAATTTTATTTGTTTTATTTATTAAACACTTACATGTTGAAAGAAATTCTTCCAAAAGAAAAATGGATAATTTTTGTGTATTTATTTGTTGTATTTAAAAAAAAAGGTAACATTGAATTTGTAACATTTTTATTATGTGTATATAATCAGTTCTCTTAATCTATTGTCATTTAAAAAAAACTGTAAATATATACAGACACAACCTCTTCCTTTAGATATATGTATTTAAAATACTTATACTATTTTTGAAAGTAAAACATAAAATTGTGAAAACCAGGCTTGATAAGAAAAAATTATAGGGTGGGTCTGAACTTAGTGGGTGTTGGTTAAATTACTGAAAATTAAATATCAAGTTTATGAAAACGTGTATATAAGCAAGGTAAGAAATTAATTATATCATATTCATACATAACTTAACTTAAGGTTCAAGAAAAAGGATGTTTTTAAAAATAAATACAATTTTTGCTATTATTTTTATTTTTGGAACATTAATTTGCACAATTAAACCTCAACCAGGTTTGTTTGATATATATATAATAAAATTTATTAATTATTAATTATTTTTTAAGGACCACCAGTTGTTGATGAAACAACACGTTGGAAAAAATGTTTCCCAACAAATCAAAGTATTTATGATTTTCAAGTTGAAACTTTACAAGGTGAATATACTGATTTAAGTCAATACAAAGGCCAAGTTCTTTTAATTATTAACGTTGCAACATTTTGTGCTTACACCCAACAATATACTGATTTTAGTCCATTAATTGAAAAATTTAATAGCAAAGGATTTACAATTCTTGCTTTTCCATGTAATCAATTTTATCTTCAAGAACCAGCAGAAAATCATGAATTATTAAATGGAATAAAATATGTTCGTCCTGGTAATGGATTTAAAATACATAAAAATCTTCATATTTATGGAAAACTTGAAGTTAATGGAGAAAATCAACATCCATTATATGAGTTCCTTAAAGATACCTGTCCAGGAACTATTAATCAAATAGGTAAACGTGAAGAACTTATGTATAATCCAATTCGTCAAAATGATATTACATGGAATTTTGAAAAATTCCTTGTTGATAGAAATGGTTTTGTAAGATATCGTTTCCATCCAACAGCTTGGTCACATGGTCAAGTTCTTACACCCTTCCTTAATAAACTTTTGGCAGAATCATATAAAGCATAAGTTTTTAAAATTTTAAAAAACTAGAAAATATTATATAAGAAAAAAATTAAAATTTATTTTTTATAATTATATTACCGCAACTATTAAAAACCAGAAGTTGACTCAATAAAAATAAAATAAGTTACCAACCTTTGAATCATCAACAATGTCTATAAAATTAATTAACAACGATTTAAGTTTTTATAACAAATATGAAAGATAAAATATTATAATTAAAAATATACTTCATTATAATTATTAACATTAAAAAAAAATCTTTTTTTTTAATATTTATTTACTTAAATTGATGTTAATTTTGTATATTAGAAATAAAAATTTTTTTTATATATCTGATATTTATGTTGACATGGGAACAAGTAATGCACCTTAATTAACTTTAAACATTTTTCTTATATTATTTATCTAATATGATAAATAATTAATACAAATAATTTAAATCTACATACTTTTTATAATTTTTAAAAATATATAAAATATTTTATAAAATTTATACTAAGAAATAATATAATTATATTTAACTTATCTACAAAAACAATTGGTAATGAAAGTTATATTTAAGTTTCAATAAAAGTAGAATTACTTTTATATTTTTTTTATTTAATATCACCCTTGACAACAATAAATGATTTTGTTTTATTAAAATTTTACTAATAATTATTTTAATACTTTGTAGGTTTATATATATATAATATATCGAAATCATATTTTTTTTAAAATAATTTTTAATTAGTAAACTTATTTTATTTTAAATAATCTTTTTTTTAGCTTTAAAATTTGTCATTGATCTTTAAATGTATTTAAAAAAATTGTTCGCAATGAGATGGATTTTTTTTTAAAAATTAATTTCACCAATTTCTTATTAATTTATATAATAATAAATATATTTATAATTAATCAAATATCTTCTAAATATGTTGAAGGTCGATTTTTTATAGCAGATGTAAGATTATAAATTTTTTTCTTATTTTTATAATTTTTTTTTGTTAAGAATTGGCATTATTTGGATAAATTTTGTTTTGTATCTGAAACATCAAAATTTACCTATAATTTTAAATATCCAACAGATTTTGGTGTTCAAACATTATACTTGTATTATGATACTCCTGATCAATGGTTAACTGCTTATAATCGTGATTTAAGTTGTGAAGAGAAGGCATTAATAGCTAAAAAAAGAAATAATCAAATAGTTCCAATGATTACAAGTAATGTTACAAATTATTATGGTGCAGATTGTGAAATAATAACAGTATTTAATAGTACATGGTATAATTGTTCTGGAAGTAAAAGATTTATGTATGTAAAATGGTTTTTTTATTTATAAAATTACTTTATATATATATTTTTTTTTTTAGAAGTGCTCGACCAAGATGGTGGTTTTTTGCTATTGGTAATTGCAATTCAACTCATGGATTATATTTAGAATATTCAATGTTAATGGTTAATAGAGATGATCCAACAAATTGGTTTTATCATTTTTCTTTTGATGAATTTTATATATTAATAAATGATATAATATT
Source organism: Strongyloides stercoralis (assembly GCA_029582065.1). Classification (NCBI taxonomy): domain Eukaryota; kingdom Metazoa; phylum Nematoda; class Chromadorea; order Rhabditida; family Strongyloididae; genus Strongyloides; species Strongyloides stercoralis. The sequence continues at coordinate 1,460,696 of JARPTA010000002.1, forward strand.
TATTATTATAAATATTATAATTTTATTAATTTCATTACGTATTGCCTTTATATTACAAAGTCGACATTTATTTCACCAAACATACAAACTTTTCTTAAAATCACAAATAGTTGAAATATTATCATTACTTTGTATGTGTATATATTATAGTAAATATTCAAAAGATGGATATAGTATAAAGACAATAAAAATAATGGGATATGTATTTAGAGGTTGCTCAAGTAGTATATTTTTATTTCTTTTATTATTAATATCGAAAGGTTTTACCATAACAAGAGCACGAATATCAAATTCTGGAACAATTAAGATAATGTGTGTTATGACATTGTATCTTCTTATTTATTTTATAATGCTTTTTTTTTCATTAGAAATATTTGATAAAGGTATAGTATATCATATGCTTGAATCACTACCAGGTTATTTATTTATGGGTTTACGTATTTTAGCATGGATATGGTTTTTGAGATGTTGTATTATAACAATTAAAAAATATCCAATTAAAAAAAATTTTTATTGTTCATTTATACCTTTAGTTAGTATATGGTAAGTTATTATTATTTTTTAATTTAATTTATTAAATTATATATTTTATTTTATTTTTTAAAAATTATTTTAAGGTTTTTATCTGGTGCAGTAACATTAATAATATCAAATTTTTTATTAGATAATTGGGTGCGTGAAGAAGTAATAAATTTTGTTGATTGTGCAATGATAACATATGGCCATTTAGGATTTCTTTTTTTAACTTTACCTTCTAGTGTTAATAAAAATTTTCCGTATCATGTAAGAACAACACAAGTATGTGATATTAATTATCCAACAAGTAATTATGAATTAAATGAAACACCACTTCCTGAAGGGGGAGAAAGTAATAGTGAAAACATTTTTGAAAATCAGGATATTATAACGGAAAGGAATACAATAGTAAATTCAAATAATATACAAAATACATCATCATCCTTAGATTTAGAACATTTTTCTACAAATCATAATATAGCAGTTACCACGCAATTATCAAAAAAATAAATTTTTTAATAATTTTTTTTTCTATATCATTAAAAATAAAATAATAAAAGTCATAATTAATTGTTTATAAGAAATAATTAAAAATAAATGGGGGTGTAATTTATACTAAATACTAATGTAATTTATTCTAATAAATAATTAAATTAGCTAATACCTTTTAGGATAGAATGAATAAGTTTGTAATAAATTTGCAATATTATAATATATATTTTAAAAATACTTTGAACAAAATAAAAAGAAATGGTAAATTTATATTTTCAATGAGAATAAAATATTAATTATTTCTATCGTACTTAAAGTTTTAATCATGCTATTTTAATTCATTACATCTTAACATAAATAATTTATTTTTGTTAACTTAAAAAGGTATTTAATGTTTAATATATTAATATTTAAACTTTAAAAAAATACATATATTAATGAGATTTTTTTGAACAATATTTTATATATATATTTTAATTTTAATTAATATAACATTATATTTATTTCGTTTTTTTTTATAAAATGAATAATTTTTTTACAAGTTGTTTTTTTTATATATATTACTATTCAATTCTAAATTTTTATTTGAAAAAGTAATTTTTTTAAGTACAAATTTTTATTTTTAATTAATTCTCATTGAACTTTATAATATGCTAAAAAATGAGACGTATTTTGTTTATCATTTTTTTAAATGTCTTTCTAGTTATATAAACAAGCATATATTATATATTTTCCTCGTTATTGAACCGCATGTAAAACAAAGGTATTTTGTCCACTTTGAAAGACGACGTCAACAGGTGCCATGCAGATATGGTAGATATTACTTGAACCATGTGTAATATACTATTACGTGAAAAGCATACTTTTATTTTATTCTTTTAAATAATGTTTACATTTAAAAACTTTTTAAAATTTTTGCTTTTAATAAAATATAGTAAGAGTTAGTAGTAATACTTTAATTTTGAACATAAATTTTATGAAAACAAATTTTTTCAAATATATTTTTTAACTTACATTTTATGTATTATGATTAAATTAAAAACTTAAAAGCATTAAAGTTTACTACTAAATATAACAATAAACTTTATTTTTTTAAAATAAAATATTATAATAATTTTATTTTTTTGTTTTGAAAATATTGATAAATAACAAAATTTAATTTATATTTGATTATTATTTTGTATAATTTTAATTATAATTATTATGGCAATATTTATTGTATTTACTAAAAATACATTAAAAACTGTTTATAAAAATAACATTTTGTTTTTAAAAATGTTTTTTACTTCCATTAGACATTATTTTTATGTCATCTTATTTTTATCGTAACAGTTTAAATAATGGTATATATAAATTTTAGATGAAGAATTATAATATTCTTTCTGTAATTTTTACTTTATTTTTAAACGTATTAGAAATTTATTCTAACAGTAAGTTATAAAAGGTAATATTATAAGAAAAATTTTTATTTTAAGGACTTTGTATACATTTACCAAATATTGCTCTTATTGGTGGAACATATGACGAGTTGGCAAATGTTGATATTAAGACTTGTTGTATGAGTTGTTGGAATGATCCATGTTGTATGTTGTAAGTATATTTAAAAAAATATATATATTAATATAAAAAATCTTTTTTTTTTTTAATATATTATTAATAATTTTAGTTATACATATGATGTAAATAAACGACATTGTGATAAAAAAGCTACAATAACTGAATCAAAAAATCAACGTGATATTGTAAGTGGTGTTAAACCAAATGATTTTCGTGGTTCAGGAGCACGTTTACGAAATATCAAAATATGGGGTGGTAAAGGAAATCAAATTGAAGTAGATACATTACAAGATTGTGAAAATTATTGTTATGCATTTAGTATGTGTACATGGATGTTAAAACCAAAAAATCTTATTTTAAATGAAGGTGATAAAAAAGGAAAATGTACTTGTTATAAACAAATTGATCATCTTGTATATGCTTATGGCATAAACTCATCTATAATGCCACACACACAATTTGGTAATTAAAAATGTCAATTAATATTTGATTAAAAAAAATGCAAAGTATATAAAATCAGACGTATTTGTCTGTTATTACTTATGAAATTTAAACAATTAGCGTCTTAAAAATTTTAATTATTCTTATACTGTCTTATTAAGTTTCCAAACATAAAAAAAAACAAACTTCAAAATGATATTTTTACTGACAATATAATTTTAATTAATTAAATTTTATAATTTTTAAAGAAATATAAATTTTACACTATTAGTTTTTGTATATTTTTTAAAAAATCATGGAAATTTTTGAAAAAAAAAGTATTCATAAATTTTTAAAATTTATTATATTTGTAAAAATAGTAGAAAAAAAAAGAAAAACAAAAATTATATATGAAAATGAATACTTAATAAATGTGAAATTAATTTGCTTTCTCTTTCTTTAGGAAATTTAATACAAAATAAAATGTTTTCCTTGAAAAATAATTTAAACGAAGTTTAAAAATATTTTTAAACGTCAAATTCAAAGCAAATGTTTCTTAAAAAAAACAATATTTGGAATTTCAATAAATGAAAACCTATTAAATGACATCTAAATTTTACAAATTTAAAACATTTTAAAAGCTTGAATTTAAATAAAATAATTTTTTTTTGTACTTGATGTCAGAATCAATTTGTTTATGTCTTTCAAAATATTAAACTATCATAAAAGTTTGAGTAAAAGATAAATTTTATATATTATGTTGTTTATTTAAATTCTTTTAAATCTAAAAATATGAGTAAGTATTTTAAAAAAAAATTATTATAATTTAGTTACAATAACTTTAAATATTTTTAAAAATTATTTAAAAAATAAGTTAAATCACAATTTAGCTTATTTCTAATTTATTATTTAAAATACATAAAAATTAACCTTTTTATTTTGAAAAATTATCTTGTTACAATGAAATAACAAAAGTTAATTTGATTAAATTTAAAAAAAAAGAAATAAAACAAAAAAGTCATTCATTTTAAAATATTTATCAATTAAAAAAAAAGTTTGTTGTAAATTTTTTTATAATATTTATTTCTACTAAAGTACATTTTTAAAAATATTTCTATTTTTTTATTAAACCACATCACACAGCTTTTTTAAAGTTACTTTATTTAAAAACTTTTTAAAATTTAAATCAATCATGAGGAGTTTTTTTACCAATTTCATGTAACATATTAATTTAAAAAAAAAAAGAAATAAAATAAAATATATATAAATATTAAAAAAAATACATATCTAATGATGTTAAATCTTCTTAAAAACATCAAAGTGCAAATCAACTTATTAATGTCACAAGGACATTTTAAACTTTTTATCGTAAAAACTTAGCTCATTATTTTAAAAATTATCTATCAAACAATTGATAAGAAGTTTTTTTTTTTTCATAAAATCATAACAAAAAAAAATTATTTTTAATCTTATTTATATATTTCATTTTAATTTGCTATTTTAAAATTTAATTTTAATGTTAAATTCAAATATAAAAATTTAACATTTTTTATATAGGATTTTGTGATTATTTATTATTTTTAAGTAACAATAAGATGTTTTTAAATTTTCAATAATATTTTAAGTAAACTGAAAGTAAATATAATAAAATAAAATAAGAAAATTTGAAAAAAATTATTTTTCTTCATTAATTTTTTTTTTTAAAATTGTTAATGACTATAAACGCCATTTATTAATAACTTTTTTATACATAATGTTTTTTTTTCAAAAAAATAATTAATTTTTTTAATTTTTTGACGTAAACATTTTTAAGAATATATTTATAAAAGAAATATATATTTATTTAGTCTATGTTAGTTAATTTAAAATTTTATTGTAGGAATAACTATATAATTGAATTTTATCATTTAAAAAAAAATTAATCTTTTTTAAAAATGATTGAAATTATTAATAATTTGAAAAAAAAAAACAATAAAAAGGCATGTTTTGTTACAAAAATTTGTTATATATTTCATTAGATTTAAAAAATTAATCAAAAATTAATTTATTTATCTAACTATATCTAAATAAAAAATTTTAATTAATTATTCATTTTTTTACTTTATTTTTTTTTAAATATACATAATATATTATTTTATTTTTTTAATATAATAATAATATTTATATTAAAATAATTGAAATGTGTTATTATTTAAAATATAAGTAAATTTAATTTAATATATTCTTGTAAAACCTTTACTTGCTTTAATATCTAATAAAAAAAAATTTTTATTTGCGTGATTTTCGAATAAAATAATTGTTTTCTGGAAATATAATTATTAAAAATCATTAGATATTAGGAATTAAAAAAAACACATAATCTTTATTAATGTATTTATAAATATAATTTTGTCATTTATAAATAAAATATTACATTTATTATTTTAATAATAATATGTATAAAAGTTTAAACAAATGGCAAATTAAAGTTTGTTAAAAAAAACAAATTTTGATAACAAATAAAGCTGAGATAATCATTAAGTAATTTGAATCTAAAATTGTCTTTTATTTTTAAATTTATAAAATTTATATATGTTAATATTCTATTTTTAATTTTGTTTTTATTTTTTATTTTTCAACAAACAATATATTGTATATTTAACTTATTATTATACAACATTATACTGTTATATTATTAGAATGTTTTTTTATTATTAAAAATAGCTAAAGTATTTAAAAAATATGTTATAAAAATTATTTTAGATATATAATTTAAAAAATCAAACTTTTTTTTTAAATTTAAATATAACTGTTGTTTTTAATTTTTCAATATAAATTGTAATATTTTTAATATTTTTTATAATTTTTTTTTTTAAATTCTTATTAATATTATTTTAAACCACTTAATAATTCATTTATTTTTTTATTTAAGAATAAAAAATTATCTTTATAAAAAATAATTATTTTATTATTATAAACATAATACTTGACTATCGTTTAAAAAAATTTTTTAAAAATAATAAGTATATTAATAATATATTATAATGCCTGAGTAAATACAAAATATATTTTTAAACAAAAATCTTCAATATTTTTTGATAATATTTTTATCATCTTTTCTTTTAACTATAAAGTTTTAGATTTATTTAATAAATATTATATAGAAAAATAATAATCGTTAAATAACAAGAATGTTAATTATAAAATCTTAGAATTGTTTTCCAAAATATAAAATAAAAAAAAAATATTATGCATTTAACATTAGAGAGTTAAATTTTATAATGGATGATAATTATTTTCTCGTTACTAATTCATTTTTTTTAACTTTCCTATTACATAAAATTTTTTTTTTATCATTTAGTTTAGATATAAAACACTTTAATATTATATAAAACAAATGCCATTAATGATTATGATTATGTTAAAATATTTTTATTCTGCACTATTAATGTTTTTGACGTCAAAAAAGATTTTGGACATTTTTAAATTATTTATATATATACATTTAAAAATAATTGAAATATTGTTTTTAAAAAGTAATTAGTAGGATTCTATTATTATAATATGTTACGTTAGTACTATAACAATTCACTTTGTATTTTTATTTTTTTGAATATTTATTTTTTATTAAATAATAAATATTTACAAAAAGTAACGTTAAAACATTGTTAGCTATAAAAATTTTATTTAAATAAAATATATTTTTAAATAAATTTACTACATATTTAAACATAAAATTTCTCCTTAAAAGATATTATTTTTGAGGTTAAATATGTCTTGTTACTATGGACAACAAAATATCTTAATACCACTTAGTTACGTATAAAAGATTGTTGGAATTTAAAATTTAAATAAATTATATTTTTGAAGTCATTGTATTTTTGTTTACTGAATTAAAGTACTTTTTTTAAACACAATCAACAAAAGATAAAATTTTCATCTTATTTATATTATTTATTTATTTTAAAATAACATCAACATGCTAAATTTGTAGCTTCAATGTATAAAAAAAAAATTTTAATTGTATATATCTTTGATCTATTTGAAGACTGTTACATTATAAAGGCAAAAAAAAATAAGTTTTTTTTATAATCTTTTTACTTCTTAAGTAGTTTTTTCTAAGTTTTTTTTATACATAATGGATAATTTTTCTATTAATTATATTATTAAATGGTAAAAAGAATACTTTATTTAAAATTAATGTCTTCACAATATCTATTAAAGTTTAATTATAAGGTACTCTAACTCATTTTAACATTCTAACAAAAAAAAATTTAAAAAAAAACATTAATTATTATGTATATAAATTTTAAAATATTAAAAAGTTTTACTAGGAAATCTTCTTTACTAAGCTAGGCATCAATTAATTCATTGTTAAATAACATGAAGATTATTATATTTTTGCCTTTACATAATATAATATGAAGCATCGAAAAACCTCTTAATATTAAATTGAGTTTAGAGTTTCTTATTTTCCGTTACTAGAATAAAATATTTACTACATAACTAAAAACTACTAAAAATTTATACTCAATATTATATTTATTTTTCTATTTACTTTGTTAATAAAGTATATTATATTGCCCTTCTTATTAGATATCTAATTTTTTTATAATAATCAGTAATCTTGTTTTTAATGACATTCTATCGTAATAGTTAGTAACAGACAATGATATGTTGAAAAAGAATATAACATTAATCTTATCACCCACTAAAAATTTTTTGGTTTTGTCAAATATAAAAGAATATAATTTAATAGTATGTTGTACTTAAAAATTTTTCTCATGTTTTAAAACTTTTGCCATTTAACATTTCTTAGTATAACTTTATAAAATGGATTAATAAATTATATGAAAAATTTTCTATAGAAAATAATAAATTATCTATTATATTAAATTTGATCAGTTGACAAATTACGTATTATAATATAATTAATTGATATAGAAGCATGATAATAATAAACAATTATTTTTATAAATAAAAAGATATAAGATAAAAAATTCTACAAATCATCGTTTATTCGGAAATGCTTTATTAAAGAATATTTATTCTACCTAAATATTAAAATAAATGGAAAATGTTCTCACGCTTTAGTTGTTTTCTTTATTCTTGGAATGTTAAATAACTCATATTTAAGCAACTTCATCCTATCATATTTCTTTAATATTAATATGTTTGCATATTTTAAACAAAAGAAATAAAGAATTATTTTTTTTATTAAAAAAGATATAAAAAAAAATACTTGTAAATAAAACTTCTTAATTTAATTTTTATTTTTATTAAGAATAAGTTAAAAAAAAATCTATATATTTTAATATATATAAACTTTTTTTATATAAAGTAACTTAATATTTTATTATTTTAAAAGTATAATCATTATATTTTAATAAAAACAAATATATACATCAAATATCTTAATATTTCTTTTATTTCATGCTATTATGTCTTAAACATTAAAAATAATATAACTATTTTCATTGTAATTAATTGTAAATTTATGGTTTTTTAATTTTGCTAAGAGTACTATTTCGTTACAACAACTTCAATTTAAATAAAATAAGTTTGCAAAAACTATTCTCTGTCTATTTATTACATATATAGACACTATTTTTAACATACTTTCCATCTCTTCTTATCCTAAAAATCCCAATTCTTTTAAATTCAATACATTGCCATATATAAATATAGTATATTATTTTAGCAAATTTTTCATGTTTTTAATAAGCTATTGACAAAAAAATTTTTATTTAAATGGAAAAATTTTTGATATTAAATTATTTTATAAAATATTTTGATTTATTTATATTTTTTTTACTACTTCTTAAATTATTAATCTTATATATTATATATATTTTTTTATAAAACGAAATAATAAAAAAAAACTATAAATTTACAAACAATATTTAATATAAGATTAGTTAAACATATATTTAAATTTTTTTTATACATAAAAAGATTTATAATATTATTTATAATAAAAATTTAATGTATGATTAAATAATCTTGTCCATAATTTATATCAATATTTTGTACGTACTACAAATAATTATATTTATAATAATTCTTTCTCGTTATAATAAATAAATCTTTATAAATAAATGTATTTCCTCGATTACATAAAAATTCTTTAATATTTAATATTTATATGAAGACAATTAATTGATTTTATTTTTAATTTTTTTAACGTTTTAGATCAACAAAATATTTTTATAAATATTAATGCATTCTTATAATAATAAATAATAAAAAAAAATAAGAAAAGATATTTTGTTTTTTTAATATTTCTAGTAATTTCAAATTTCTTAAAAGAATTAGTAAAATAAATATAAATATTTAACGTTTAAAGTTAACTATTCATATTAAGATATAATATTTTTATAAAAAATTTAATATTAAAAATTACTCATATAGTATCATTTAAAATGATTATTTTAAAATAATTATAATTGATAAGTAAAAAAAATTGTTAAATACTTTTAAAAAATCAAATATTTTTAATAATAAATGTCATAAGATACCATTATGTTAAGTTAATAAATTTTACTATTAATTTTATGATCACAAATATTTTTCTTCATTTCATCAAAGATATCATTTGAAAGATTTTGTTAAAAAGCAAACATATCTTTAGACGTACCACATTCCATTGGCAAAATTTATTTTTTTATTTTTTTTTATAAAAACAATAACTGATATTGAATGTTTTTTAATCTTGAAATGCCCAATAATAACATAAGTTTATTAAAAATAGCCTTGTTAATATAAAAATATATTTATTTTAATGATTTAACACTAAGTTTTATATATATATTTTTTTTTTGTATTTTAATGAATATTTTTTTTTGTCTATTATTAAATACTACTAAAGCTAGATTAATATAAATATTACTACTTAATAAACATTTGAAGCAATATAATTCTTCTAAGTTATTTTGACATTTGACTACTTCTATATTTATTCTTATTTTCTTTTAAAAATTATTCAATTCTTTATATTAAAATTATATATTAATGTCATTATTTTATATTACTTTTAACACATTTACAACATTTTGTTATCCTTTACATAATAACCAGATGCTTATCAATTTTTAACTTTACCAATATTTTTTAAAAATAGTATATATTTTTTTCTTATTAAAAAAAAACTTATTTATAAATTAAAAAAATTTTTAATATACATTTTTTTTAATATAAAAACAACAAAATGTCATCTAAATAAGTAGAAAAAACTATGGAAAAAAATAGAAATTTTAATAATACTATATATATTAATTAAATATAAAATAAAGTTTGAATTAAAAATTAAATTTTTATTTTAAATAATATAATATTAGATAAAAAACTTTTATATAAATTTTATTTATTAACTTATATTAATTATTAAATAATGTTACGTTTGTTTTATAAATATTAAATTTATTTATTATAAAAAATACAATTCAAATGTATTTATTTTAGATGAGTGAAAATAAAAATAGATTGCAGATACCATTAACAAGTAAAAGAAATGGAAATAATATTGGTGATGATAAGAAAAAGAATAGTCTTTTAAAGAGTAGTACTAATGATGATGTTACTTTAGGATCTCGTGTTGCATTTTCTGAAGAATCTGTAATTTTTCAAACAGAAGACAGGATTGAAGTTGATGATAATCACACAATTCATGTGACAAATGTTAATAGAGAAGGCTGGGATAATAAAACGCAATTTATGATGGGTGTTATTTCATATGCTGTTGGATTAGGAAATGTATGGCGATTTCCTTATTTATGTCAAAAAAATGGTGGAGGTAAATTATTAAAAAAATATTTTTTATTATTTCTTATTTATTAGGAGCATTTTTAATTCCATACATTATAATGATGTTTTTGGAAGGTATGCCATTATTTTTAATTGAACTTGGAATTGGACAGAGATTACGTACTGGCCCTGTTGGTGTATGGAACACTATTCATCCTTATCTTGGTGGTGTTGGTGTATCTGCTGCTATTGTATCTTTTTTAGTTGCTGTTTACTACAATGTTATTATTACATGGTGTATTTATTATTTGTATAATACATTTTCTTTAGAATTGCCATGGAGTGTAAGTTATTATCTTTTTTTTTATAAATTATAAAATAAATTATTATTTTTAAGAAATGTCCTTTAAATGAAAATGGTACAATTGTTGAAGAATGTAGGATATCATCTTCACCAACATCTTATTTCTGGAATAGAGAAGCTATTAATACAAGTGGGTATGTTAAATTATTATTACTATTATTTTGAAATTAATAAATTTTTTTATAGATCTATTGGTGATTTTGATGGATTTGTTAATCATATAACATTTAGTTTAATAATTGCGTGGATTTTAATATACCTATGTGTAAATAAAGGTATAAAATCATCAGGTAAAGTTATGTATATAACAGCAACATTCCCGTATATTGTCACAACAATTTTTTTAATACGTTCAATAATGCTTGATGGTGCTATGGATGGAATAATATTTGTATTAACACCAGATTTAACAAGATTATATGATCCTGAAGTTTGGTTAGAAGCTGCAACACAAATATTTTATTCAATGGGACTTGGATTTGGTGGACTTATAGCTTATGGTTCATATAATCCTTTAAAAAATAATTGTAAAAAGGATACAATAAGGTTATCTGCTATTAATTTAGGAACATCATTATATACAGCTGTTGTTATATTTTGTGTCATTGGTTATATGGGTCATAAAAATTATATGAGTTGTATTGATAATGATATGAAAATGTTAATGAATCATTATCCAAAAGCTTTTGCTAGTCTTGAAGATATGAAAAAACAAATAACAATAGAAGAATATGAAAATTGGATGGCTGGAAATTTTCATTTTTCACAATTTCCACTTATGTCAAATTTAACAAAACATTGTAATTATAAAAAAATTATTAGTGAAGCAGCAGAAGGAACTGGTTTAGCATTTGTAGTATTTACTGAAGCAATGATCCAATTTCCATTTCCACCAATGTGGGCATTTATGTTTTTTATGATGCTTCTTTCTCTTGGTCTTGGATCTATGTTTGGTACGTTAGAAGGTGTAATTACTTCTTTAAATGATAGTCATATTATAACAGTACCAAAACGAATAATATCAGCTGTTTTATGTATTATTGCATGTAGTGTTGGATTAGTATTTACTACACATGCTGGACAATACTGGGTTTCTTTATTTGATCATTTTGCAGGATCTTATGCTTTAATGGGTGTTGCTTTCTTTGAAGCATTTGCTGTAATTTATGTATACGGATATAAAAAATTTTGTAGAGATTTAGAATATATGACAGGAGATAAAATTGAAAAATATTGGTTATGGACATGGAGGTTTATTTCACCATCTATAATGTTTATATTATTTTTTGCATCAATATTAAAATCATTTAGCAAAGTACCAGAATACTTCACTTATGATAAATATACATCTCATCAAGTTAAAACACCATATCCTGTATGGGCTCTTTTTATTGCTTTTGGTATGGTACTAACTGCAATTGCTCCTGTTCCAATAATATGTTTTGTTAGAAAGTTTAAAGTATGGAATATTGAAAGTGACATTCCTGCTGCATCAAGATGTTTAAATACTACAGCAAGTACAACACAAATGTTAAAGTCACAACAATCATTTAATAGGATGGCTGAATCTACTGCATCTGAGTTGCAAACTATTGGAACATCATGAATAATTTTAATGAAAAAAAACATAATTTTATAAATGTAAATAAATATAGCATGTTATGAAATATAAAAATGAAGTATTTATATAGTTTAACTTTAACATTTGTAAATATTTGTTAAAATATAGAAAAAAATGTGTTTTAATTTCTATTAATTATTAATAAGTAAGATTTATTTTCACTAAAAATTATCTAGATATATTAGTTAAAAATATGAATTATTTTTTAATAACATTATTTATTTGTTACATGATAAAATCTTTAAAAAAATTTATTACATTTAATAAATCATAAATATTTAATATTAATAAATTTTATATACACAAAGAGAAAAGAAGCTTATTTTCCATCCTGTTAAAAAAATTAATTATTTTTTTGTTTTTAATAATAAACATTCTAAACTATTAGCAATATTGTATTATTTTAAAAGTTAGTTGTAGTCAAAGAAATAAGAATAAAAACCTTGTTGAGTAACTGTAGTTTAATTTGTATTTACTTTATTTATATTTTTAAAAAGTTGGTCAAGGTAACTTTATACAGTTAAAGTTATTTGCATTATTGCAATTATTTTTGTTGATTAAGAATCCAGTACAATATTCTAAAAGATTTACTTTTATATATATTTTATTTTTTATCACCTGATACAATTTTAACAAAATTTAATTTCTAATTTAAAAAATTGTTCAAAAAAATATTAAAATATTCAATATAAAAACAAATTATTTTTATTTGATCACTTGATAATTTTTTTTATTACAAAAAAAAATTTAAGCAATAATAAACTGCATTAAAGAATATTCGAAAAAAATTTCTTTTAATAAAGAAACATTAAAAAAAACTAAAAATATAATATAACTGATTTATTAATTCATAAAACTTTATAATCAAATTTGTTTTATTTATTAATTTCTTTTTAATCTAAAATAGCTAGAATATTTGTTTTCTTAATAACATAAAATAATAATTTTTTATTGCAGTTTATTAAATTTTTATTATTCAAAATATTAATGTTTATAATATTTATAAAAATTTTTTCTATAAAAAGACATTATTTAGTGATTTCAATATATATTTTTTTTCTCAACTGAAAATGAAATACATTTTTCTTATTTTTATTTTATCAATAGCTGTAACAATGAGTTTATCAAAAAGTGAAGATTTTGAAGAAGAATACACAAAGAAAAAATTTGGAAAGCCTCCAAAATGTAACGACGATGAACAAAAAAAATGCGCAGATTCTTGCATAGCATATGATCCTAAATTAAAAAGAGCCACATGTGAATATGATTTATGGCCATATTGGTGGAGAGATGAAAAAATAACCTCATGTTGGTGTTCAACTCCAATTTAGAAAAAAGAAGAAAAAAGATAAAATATTACTTAGCAATGTATAAATTAATTGTTTCATTTTAAAGAAATTCAATTTTATTGCTTGTTGTATTTTAAATATTTTTTATTGTCTTGTTTTAAACTCATAAATAAATTATTTTTTTTAAATTTTTATATAAAATTACTTTTTTTACTTAATTTTTAAAATAAAAAAAAGTAAAGTTAAAAAAAATTTATGTAAATAAATATTATACAGTATCAAAATATTTGCTAATTTTTATAATTGTCTGTAAAAATCTTGGTATATTAAAATATATATTTTTTTTTTTTTTATTTTTTTTTATAAAAATTACTATCACTTTTTGTTTGAATAGAATTTTAAAATTATTAAAGTGATTTTTAAATTATTAGAAAAAACAGAAAGTTAAAAAATTAGATCCTTGAAAAAATATAATAGGACAAAGTTTAGTCTGTAGTTTAAAAAAAATTACACGAAAAGAAAAAGCTTTTTAAAGAATTTTAATAACAATTAACTTATTTTTACGATAAAAATGGTATTTTTTTGTGTGTAAAGCTTACTTTAAAAAAAGATTTTTAATAAATTAAACAACATACAATTGCAAAGGTCATTTGAAAAAAACTTTTTTGAAATAAAAAAATCGTTTCTGAAAAAAATTTATATTTTAAAATTATTTATTTTTGTAAATTATATTATATTTTTTATAACTAAATAAAAATTTTAAATTTAAATAAAAAAACTTTGAAATTAAAAAATTTAATTGTATAATAGTCATTTTTGCTTTTAAAAAACAATTTTATTTTATTGCTTGTTATTATTTTTATTTTTTTAAATTCTTTAAAATATATATAAATTAATAAAATTTACATCCAAATATTAAAATTTCTGCATATTAGAAAGGTTTTAAATAAAAAAATTTAAGCAATAATAAACTACATTAAAGAATATTGAAAAAAAAATTTCTTTTAATAAAAAAACAAAGCAGTTAAAGAAACATTAAAAAATAACTAAAAATATAATATATAACTGATTTATAAAATCATTAAAATTTAAAATCAAAATTGTTTTATTTATAAATTTTTTTTTGATATAAAATAGTTAGAATATTTATTGTCTCAATTACAAAAAACAATAATTTTTATTACAGTTTATTAAACTTTTTAATATTTATAAAGATTTTTTTCTATAAAAAGACATTATTTAGTGATTTCAATATATATTCTTTTTCTCAACTGAAAATGAAATACATTTTTCTTATTTTTATTTTATCAATAGCTGTAACAATGAGTTTATCAAAAAGTGAAGATTTTGAAGAAGAATACACAAAGAAAAAATTTGGAAAGCCTCCAAAATGTAACGACGATGAACAAAAAAAATGCGCAGATTCTTGCATAGCATATGATCCTAAATTTAAAAGAGCCATATGTGAATATGATTTATGGCCATATTGGTGGAGAGATGAAAAAATAACCTCATGTTGGTGTTCAACTCCAATTTAGAAAAAAGAAGAAAAAAGATAAAATGTTACTTAGCAATGTATAAATTAATTGTTTCATTTTAAAGAAATTCAATTTTATTGCTTGTTGTATTTTAAATATTTTTTATTGTCTTGTTTTAAACTCATAAATAAATTATTTTTTTTAAATTTTTATATAAAATTACTTTTTTTACTTAATTTTTAAAATGAAAAATAGTAAAGTTAAAAAAAATTTATGTAAATAAATATTATACAGTATCAAAATATTTGCTAATTTTTATAATTGTCTGTGAAAATCTTGGTATATTAAAATATATATTATTTATTTTTTTTTAAAATTTATTTTTTTTTATAAAAATTACTATCACTTTTTGTTTGAATAGAATTTTAAAATTATTAAAGTGATTTTTAAATTATTAAAAAAAACAGAAAGTTAAAAAATTAGATCCTTGAAAAAATATAATAGGACAAAGTTTAGTCTGTAGTTTAAAAAAAATTACACAAAAAGAAAAAGCTTTTTAAAGCATTTAGATAACATATAACTTAATTTTACGATAAAAATGGTATTTTTTTGTGTGTGAAGCTTACTTTAACCCTTAAAAGCTATCATCTAAAAAAAATTACATTAAATTACATTGTTTTTGGGGTGAAATTTCACCCATGATATCGTTTAAGGGTTAAAAAAAGATTTTTGATAAATTAAACAGCATACAATTTTGAATTAAAAAAATCGTTTCTGAAAAAAATTTATATTTTAAAATTATTTATTTTTGTAAATTTTATTATTATTTTTTGTAACCAAATAAAAATTTTAAATTTAAATAAAAAAACTTTGAAATAAAAAATTTAATTGTATAATAGTCATTTTTGCTTTTAAAAAACAATTTTATTTTATTTATTGCTTGTTATTATTTTGATTTTTTTAAATTCTTTAAAATATATATAAATTAATAAAATTTACATCCAAATATTAAAATTTCTGCATATTAGAAAGGTTTAAATAATAAAATTTAAGCAATAATAAACAACATAAAAGAATATTTGAAAAAAAAAAATTTCTTTTAATAAAAAAACAAAGCAGTTAAGGAAACATTAAAAAATAACTAAAAATATAATATAACTGATTTATTAAATCATTTAAATTCAAATTCAAAATAGTTTTATTTATAAATTTCTTTTAAATGTAAAATAACTAGAATATTTATTGTCTCAATTACATAAAACAATAATTTTTTATTGCAGTTTATTAAACTTTTTAATATTTATAAAGATTTTTTTCTATAAAAACCATTATTTAATAATTTTAATATAGTTCTTTTTTCTCAACTGATAATGAAATACGTTTTTCTTATTTTTATTTTATCAATAGCTTTAACAATGAGTTTATCAAAAAGTGAAGATTTTGAAGAAGAATTAACAAAAAAAGTGTTAACGAAGGCCCTCTCATGTACTGCAAAAGCATGCCTTAATTCTTGTCAATATCAAAATTTCAAAAAAGGTAAATGTGAAAGATATCCACAAGGTCAACCGTTTAGTTTTTTCAAATGTACATGTTACAACTAAAAGAAAGAAGAAAAAAAAAATATTATTCAGAAATGACAAAAATAATTTTTTCGTTTTAAAGAAATTTGATTTTTTTTTATTGTGTTTTAAATATTTTTTATTGTTATGTTTTAACATCATAAAAAAACTACTTTTATGTTAAATTTTTTACAAATATCTTAAAAATTAAATATTTTTGTAAAAATATACGAAAAGAGAATATTATTTTTTACTATGGTTATGACATAATATGCATTGTAATATACAGTATTGTTTGCCCGAATTTTCAAAATAGTTCTACTCTTTATTAATTTAATGTAAATATAAATTTTCATATGCTGATTTTTTTTAAAAGTTTTAAATTTAAACAGCCACAATTTGAGGTAAACAAAAATTTGATTATCATAAAAAAACAAAGGTACGTATTTCCAATAATTTGTAAACTAAATCATATTTTACCTCTAACAATAGTTGTGAGAAAATATTTTAATAAAAATAAAGTTTAAGAATAAAAATCGTAATGATAGTGGAAATAATAAAAATAAAAGCAATACTGGCAATAATATCAAAAGTCAAAATAACCAACAAAACAAGAGAAGCTTTGCAGTATGAATAAGAAAAAAAAATATCAAAAACATCAGATTTGCTAAAAATATCAATCTCCTCAACTAGATAT
Source organism: Strongyloides stercoralis (assembly GCA_029582065.1). Lineage (NCBI taxonomy): Eukaryota > Metazoa > Nematoda > Chromadorea > Rhabditida > Strongyloididae > Strongyloides > Strongyloides stercoralis. The sequence continues at coordinate 1,478,411 of JARPTA010000002.1, forward strand.
ATAATTAAAAAATAATGTTTTAATTGTATAAATATACAGGGTGTCCGGCGAAGGCTTTCGCTGTGTTTAATCATGTATTTGTTATATCACTTTAAGATCACATAGACATTGTATTTTTTTACTTAATAAAAGTAAAAATTTTTTTAATTATTTGGTACAACACACACGATTAAGGGAAAGCTTTCGACGGACACCCTGTATATAGTTGTGTAATAAATAAAAATTGAATCATAATATTTGTATAACTTGAATAAAGTAGAAATATCTAAGTTATTTTTAGGATAATATGAACCGTAGTGTATATGGCGCAAATCAGCTGGCTTATCGCTCTGTGGAGTGATAAATAACAGTAACCATTTGCTATACCCAAGGTTTCGCCACCATTAAGCCGAAAAAAATAAGCTTTTTAAAGAAAAAAACACATGTTTTTCGTTATGGCATAGCAATTATTATTTAAAGTTCTTCTCTAAATTTAGTTAAAGGTAAATAATAAATATATTGTTAAGTAATAATAACAAATAAGTACATAAATAAATAAATAAAGCATAAATAAAAATAAAAATTTATTTAAAAAAACTATAAACAATAATAAATAACCATATTTAAAACTATCAATTTATCATTTTCTTAAGACTGACTATTTCGTAATAATTTCTTAACTTATAATTTGATTATTAAAGGCAAAGCTTTGGTTCCCACAACGTTTTTAATACTTATTTAAATGTAAAAGTAATTATTAAATTATAAAGAAGTTAAATTTGACTTTTGTTATTATGCAAATTTTATAGCAGTCAGATTACCAATAAAAAACGATTGTTTTCCATCTTACAAACACATTTTTGTCCTATGATCATTTTTCGTCTATTAAAAAAATTATCTTTTTGTTGTCAGATTGAGGTGTGGATATAATAGAATTGAAAATATTTTAAATGTTTCATTTTTCTCGATTGTTAATAAATACAATTTTAAATGATATTAATATAATTCATTACGTTATTTGATATTAGACAAAAAAAATTATTAAAAACATCGAGTAGAAAAAAGTTATTGAAGTTAAAAAAAGCTGTAATACTGAATAATAATGCTATATATTCAATTTTGATTATTAGGAATAGCGTAATAGAAAAAGCTCATTTTTTTCTATGTATAAAAAATTTTCGAGCCAGGACCATAAGATTTTTTTAACATAATTAGACAAAACTGATGCATTTCCGTCTGGGTAATATTTTTCCAAAAAAAAATATTTTCGTGTCGGGACCAATTAATTTTTTGGCGTTATTAGGCAAAACTGATGTGTTTTCGTTTAGGTGACATTTTTCCAAAAAAAAAAACATTTTCGTGCCAGGACCAAAAAATTATTTTAGCATAATTAGACAGAACTGATGCATTTCCATCTGGGTGATATTTTTCCAAAAAAAAATATTTTCGTGTCGGGACCCAATTAATTTTTTGGCGTTATTAGACAAAACTGATGTGTTTTTGTTTAGGTGACATTTTTCCAAAAAAAAATATTTTCGTGCCAGGACCAAAAAATTATTTTAGCATAATTAGACAAAACTGATGCGTTTCCGTCCGGGTGACTTTTTTCCAAAAAAAATTTTCGTGTCGGGACCAATTAATTTTTTGACGTTATTAGGCGAAACTGATGCGTTTTCGTTTGGGTGACATTTTTCCAAAAAAAAATATTTTCGTGCTAGGACCAAAAAATTATTTTGGCATAATTAGACAAAACTGATGCGTTTCCGTCTAGGTGACTTTTTTCCAAAAAAAATTTTCGTGTCGGGACCAATTAATTTTTTGACGTTATTAGACAAAACTGATGCGTTTTCGTTTGGGTGACATTTTTCCAAAAAAAAATATTTTCGTGCTAGGACCAAAAAATTATTTTAGCATAATTAGACAAAACTGATGCGTTTCCGTCTAGGTGACATTTTTCCAAAAAAAATTTTCGTGTCGGGACCAATTGATTTTTTAGCATAATTAGACAAAACTGATGCGTTTCCGTCCAGGTGACTTTTTTCCAAAAAAAATTTTCGTATCAGGACCAATAAAATTATTTGGCATAACTAGACAAAACTAATGCGTTTCCGTCTAGGTGACACTTTTCCAAAAAAATTTTCGTGCCGGGACCAAAAAAATTATTTAGCACAATTAGACAAAACTGATGCGTTTTTGCTTGGGTAACACTTTTCCAAAAAAAAATATTTTCGTGGTAGGACCAAACCAATTTTTTAGCATAATTAGACAAAACTGATGTGTTTTCGTTCGGGTGACATTTTTCCAAAAAAAATTTTCGTGCCGGGACCAAAAAAATTATTTAGCATAATTAGACAAAACTGATGTGTTTTCGTTCGGGTGACATTTTTCCAAAAAATATTTTCGTGTCGGGACCAAAAAAATTATTTAGCATAATTAGACAAAACTGATGCGTTTCTGTCCGGGTGACATTTTTCCAAAAAAATTTTCGTGTCGGGACCAATTGATTTTTTAGCATAATTAGACAAAACTGATGCATTTCTAGCCGGGTACTTTTTTCAAAAAAAATTTTCGTGTTGGGACCATAAAATTATTTTGGCATAATTAAACATTTCTGTAGCTTTTGTCTTTAATCGCTCATTATAGAAATTGTCATTAATGTAAAAAATGTTAAACTAACAGTTTACTTTTATTGAATTTAATTTAATTGATTATTTAGTAAAGGCTTTTAACCATTTTTTCTTTAATTGATTATATAATAAATGCCTAAACAATAAATTTCTAATAAAATATTAAAAAAAACGTAAGTAATGGTGAAAATTATTATATATAAAGAATTTTACTATTTATTTTTTGAAATATAACAAATGGATTTAAAATTTTGTAAAATTGTAAAAAAAAAATTTTTTGGTCCTGACACGAAAATTTTTTTTGGGAAAATGTCACCCGGACGGAAACGTACCAGTTTTGTCTAATTATGCCAAAAAAATTAGTTTGGTCCCGACGCGAAAATTTTTTTGGAAAAATGTCACCCAAACGAAGACGCATCAGTTTTGCCTAATTATGCTAAAAAACTACTTGGTCCCAACACGAAAATTTTTTTTGGAAAAAAGTCACCCGGACAGAAACACATCAGTTTTGTCTAATTATGCTAAAAAATCAATTGGTCCCGACACGAAAATATTTTTTGGAAAAATGTCACCCGAACGAAAACACATCAGTTTTGTCTAATTATGCTAAATAATTTTTTTGGTCCCGGCACGAAAATATTTTTTGGAAAAATGTCACCCGAACGAAAACACATCAGTTTTGTCTAATTATGCTAAAAAATTGGTTTGGTCCTACCACGAAAATATTTTTTTTTGGAAAAATGTTACCCAAGCAAAAACGCATCAGTTTTGTCTAATTGTGCTAAATAATTTTTTTGGCCCCGGCACGAAAATTTTTTTTGGAAAAGTGTCACCTAGACGGAAACGCATTAGTTTTGTCTAGTTATGCCAAATAATTTTATTGGTCCTGACACGAAAATATTTTTTTTTGGAAAAATGTCACCTAAACAAAAACACATCAGTTTTGCTTAATAACGCCAAAAAATTAATTGGTCCCGACACGAAAATATTTTTTTTTGGAAAAATGTCACCTAAACAAAAACACATCAGTTTTGCCTAATAACGCCAAAAAATTAATTGGTCCCGACACGAAAATATTTTTTGGAAAAATGTCACCCAGACGGAAACACACCAGTTTTATCTAATTATGCTAAAAAATTATTTGATCCCGACACGAAAATTTTTTTTGGAAAAATGTTACCTGGACGGAAACGCATTAGTTTTGTCTAATTATGCCAAAATAGTTTTTTGGTACCACCACGAAAATATTTTTTTTGGAAAAATATCACCTAAACGAAAATGCATCAGTTTTGTCTAATTATGCTAAAAAAAATTCATGGTCCCGACACGAAAATTTTTTTTGGAAAAATGTAATTAAAGCTTAAAAGCATTAGTATTCACTTTTCTATTAAAATAAGTATTAAAAACAATTATTTTTTTTATTTTTAAACTTTAATTTTATAAAAAAAATTTCTCAAAACTATTGTTTGAGGTAAAATATGTTTTTGTTTACCTCAATTTGTGACTGTTTAAATTTAAAATTTTCATGATAAAATCAACATATGAAATTATATTTACATCAAATTTCAAAAGGGTAGAACTATTTTGAAACTTCGGACAAACAATTCTTTACATTGCTTTTTATATAATTTTTGTTTTATTAGTATTATATCAACAATTTTAATTTTTATTGATATATATTTGCAAAGCAATATTACATGATATAGTTTTAAAGTATGAATTTTTATTTATGAAAATAAATATTTAAAATTATAAAATATAAATAGTTTTAGGACGATTTATTTTTTTTAACAGAACAAAAAATGATCTATTTTATTCCTTGTGATATTCTTTGCAAAAAACATTTATAATTAAATAGTTGAACATAATGATATAATTTATTTATCAATTCTTATGCATTACAAATTAATTTTTAATAATATTGAGCAAATCGCTTTTATTTTTTAAATTGACTAATAAATGTTGATAGTTTTAATTTTATTCTTTTTATGTCATTATCAGTAAACAACAAAATAGGATATTTTTTGACAAGTATTTTGATATAAAATCTAAAAACATTTCAATTATAATTACAGAAACTAAATTCGCATTTAAAAATAGAACTGATAATTCGAAAAAAAAATACTAAACATTTAAAATAATTAAATCTTAATTATTTTGCTAATGTTCTAGATAAACTATTTCAATCTACATTTTTTATGATTTAAATAGCATTCTACAATCTAAAATTTAACATTTTTTTTTAAATTGTTAGAACTCTATTCATTTATGGTAGCATTTGAAAATATATGAAATACAATACTATTAATTTAACTCTGTATAGATGAAATAGTCATTATTCATTATTAAATAATTTTTTCCTTTGATTATAATTTTTTAATTTCATTATATATTTAAAAATATATTATTGTTTTTTGAGTCTAATTTTTATAAATTTTTTCAGTATATTTTTAAATATTTAGAAAAAATTTATTTCTCAGTTCTTTTTTTAATGAGAATTTTTTTTATAACTTACCGTGGTATTAAAGCAGTAATTGTTGATAAAAATACAACAGCCCAAAAAATAAAAGATAATGTAGAATATACACCGACATATACAGGTGTATCTGTGATACCCATTGATGCTGATGCAATTATTGTATATATAACAAAATATAATATGTGAACCATGAAAAATATAATATTACATAAGAATAATATCCATGTCCAATTTTTAATTAATAAACAAAGATGAATTGTATTAACCATAAATAAAGAAGTTAACAAACAATATCCAAATGACCACATATCAATTGTTGTATCCGTATATGCAAAATATGTACAATAATATATTGCTAAACTTTGCCATAGTGCATCTAAAACATTTAATATAAATAATCTTTTACTATAGAAATTATTTTCTAAATTTTTTTTATATAATTCTGGATTTTTATATAATTCATTAGATGAATAATTTTGATCTAATATTCCATACATTAGTGGTTGAAGACCAGTAAATATAATTGGATATAACATTGAATAATATGGATCATATGGACACATTGTACTAACACCATTATAAAAATTATACCAAAATAATATAAAACAATATACCTAAATAAATATTTTTTTTATATATAATAAAATATAATTATATTAACTTACAAAATTTTTATAAAATAAATATAATAATGATTCTGTTATACGATAATAACACCATTGTCCATGAATCAATAGTAAATTTTGAAGATATTTAAATCTTCCTAATGAATAATCAGCTGACATGACAGCTTGCATTCCTTCTTGTCCACCTAAACCAATTCCAACATTAGCACTTATTATCATTGGTACATCATTTGCTCCATCACCAATAGCTAAAACTTTTGATTTAAAATTTTTTATAACAGTTTGTGCTACAATAGCTTTATCATTAGGTGTCATCCTATAACAAAGAACAGATGATGCATTTTTTAATATTCTTATTACATTTTCATCGTTATCTTTTAATAATTTTACACCATTTGATGAAAGAACAACATTATATGGATATGGTATTCTAATTGGTATTTTTTCTAAATCTTCTAAACAATTTATTTTTATTTGTTTTGTATTAAGATCAAACAATGAACAACTTCTTGCAACATTTAATGCTGTTTCATATTTATCACCTGTTAAAACCCATATATGTATTCCTGCTTTTCTTAATGAAATAATTGTTTCTGGTACACCATCTTGTAAACGATCTTCAATTGATACAACACCAAGTAATATAAAATCCTTTTCTATATCATTATACGCAGAAATTAGTTGTTCATCATTATCTGTTTCATAATTATTTTCAATATTATCAATATTATCAATAAATTTATTTAATTCATCAAATGTCATAACACGATATGCTAAACATAATGTTCTCCTACCACAACTTGAAAATTCATCTAATGCTTTTTTTGAAGCTTTTATTATTTTTTGACCATCTTCTGATGAAGAAAATGATTTATCTAAATAATTCATTATTGCATCATCTGCACCTTTTGAATAAATATATATTTTTTCTTTTTGAATTGATATAACAGACATACGTTTTCTATTTGAATCAAACTTTAAAATTTTAGTTATATTTATATTTAAATATCCATAACCATTTATTGATAAATCAACACTACAACGTTGACGTTTAAGCATTGTAAAACCTAATGCTTTAGCTCCTTTAACAAGACATAATTCATCAGGACTTTCACTTTCATATACATCATTTTTACGTTTTAATAAAATTTTATTTTTTGAATCACTTTCAAGTATTCCTTTTATAGCATATCTTAATTTTTTTTTATTATGTTTAATATTTTTACTAACTTTTCTAGAAAATGTTCTTATTGATGTTCTTATTTTATCTGAAAATGAACTAATACTAGCAGTTTCATAATCATCACTTGATTGTGTTGTTGTTGATAATTCAACAATTGTATCGTCATTTTTTTTATTATTTGTATTAATATTATTTTCATGATTATAAAAAACAGCATTTGCTACTTGTAATGTATTTCCTTGAACAAATCCTCTTTCAATAGTATCTTCTCTTTTTTTTGTTACAACAACAGTATTACAAATTGCCATATTTATAAGAAAATGATAAACAGAACTATTTTCATCATGTATTCCTTCATTTAATTCATTTATTAATTTTTTACTTCTATAAACTTCTGTATCTTTATCAATTGGATTAATATAAATTTTTTCACAATCTTTTGAATAATCTATACCATTTATATGACAACCACGAAAAACCATTTTATTTTCAGTAAGTGTTCCAGTTTTATCTGATAAAATATATTTTATTTGTCCTAATTCTTCTGGTATATTTAAAGTTTTAACTTCTAATGTTTTATCACTTTCTTCATAATACATATTTATATCTCTAGTCATAAAATATGATAATGCTACTTTTATAAATTCAATTGATATATATAATGAAAGTGGTACTAATGTTTGATAATCAAGTATAAATCCTAATATTGTAAGAAGAATTTTAACAATAATTGTTCTATTATATTCAAGAACAAATGGTACATCTAATCCTGGTTGTTGTTTTCTTGAATACTCTGATTGAAATATTATTGAAAAAATTGTTTCAAATGTACAAATAAAAAAAAGAAGTCCTATACAAATTAATGTATATTTATTAGTTGATTTATCTAAACTACTATTTTTATGCCTTACAAATCCATTATTTAATAAAGCTTTTGTATCTTTTCCTGTATATAAAACTATTCCTTCAATAAATGTTGTATTTTTAATTTGACATCCACGATAAATAACATTATCTTTATTAATTAAATCAAATTTTCCATTTGAATATAAAACTTTTCCATTTAATTTGTTTAAACATTTATCTGGTTGAGAACAAAAAATTGATATATTTAAAAATGTTGGATTAAATTCATGTTCAGTTTCACCACAATATTCAATACATGATTTTATTACTTTTTTTTCTTTTAAATTACTTTCACCATCTAAATTTGATGTTTCAACATAAACAGTACCTTCAACATCAGAACTTCTTATTAATAAAATATCAGCTGGTATTGTTTCATTTATACTTAAATGAACAAAATCACCAACTATTACATTTTTCCATTCCATTTTACGAAATCTTCTTTTAGATTCATCAAAAACATAAACTAATGATTTATTTACATTTCTATCATTTTTTCTTCTTCGATAATCTTCAAAAAAATCTTTAATTGATTTAAATATCATTATAATACCAATTGGTAGGAATGCTTTCCAACCACTATATGCTTCTAAAAATGGTATTATATTTAATGTTGCAGCAAATAAAAAGTATATATTTGCATAAACTTTTAATTGAAGTAAAAAATTTTGTATTGGAAATAATATTAAAGATGGATATTTTGTTGTTGATATTTTATTATTACTATAAATTTGACTATTTATCAAACTATATCGAGGAACATCAGCATATAAATAATTTGGTTTTATTTCACGTTGTCTTAATATTAAAAATTTATATTTTATATAAAATAAAAGTTTATAATTTAACTTACAATTTGTCATTAATAATAGAATCTGATAAAATAATTTTTTTTACTATAGATATAATATGTAGTAATTTATGTATTAATGGTTGATTTTTTGGTACCCACTTTGTTGAAGGTGTAATACTTATGACATCTTCATTAGACATTTATATATTTAAAAATTTTATAGTTAAATGTAATATAAAATTTTTTATTATAAATTATAGCATTTAATTTTAAATTAATATTTAATAATTTTTTAAACTACTTTATTTTTAAACTCTTATAATTTTATCACTATTCATATGTATATAGATTGATTAGTTTATTACTGATTGTTCATGCTTAGAAATATTTATAAAATAATGATTAAACATTGATATGATTTTATTATTGATAAAAATTTAATGAATAATTGTTTATATACTTATTTATAAATGATCTTATTGCTATAAAATTTTACTCTATTTGTTTAACATTCAGAATACTTTTAAAGATTAATAATACAAAAAAAAAGATTTATATAAATTTGAAAGAATGAAGCTTTTTTTTAAAACATAAAATTAATAAATGTTTAATGTAAACAATATATATGATATCATATTAATAGTTTATTTATTTAAATGTATATTATACCTCAACAATTTAAAACTTAAAGTATCATTATGATAATAATATCATTTATACTTATATACCTTAATAGATCAAGCATTAGTTGAATAAGATGAAAATTAATAAATGTCCTAAATTAAAGTATTTATATTAGTATAGATTGCTTTCTTTATTATCTATTTTTAATATTGATTTTAATTGAAAAAAAAATTTTATACTTCAAATGGAATTATATATATTTAAAAATACGTGCAATCTTATTTAAAAAAATTTTTTTTGTCCTTATTTATATTAGGTTAAGATGATAGTTATTCAAAGATATTTTAACTATAAAATTTTACCTTTTATATGATATCTATTTATAATCTTATCATTAAAAATTCTTCTTTATAATATTCATATTTCAATGTTCAAAGTAAATCTTCTTAATATATTTATTTATTTTCTAATATATTGTACTTATTTATATACATTTTTTCTTAATGGAGAAAGACTAGTTCCAATGGGTGATAAACATTTAAAAACTGATAATTTAAAACCTTTACTTACTAATATTAAAAGAAAAGTAAAAAAAATGAAATGTTATGAAATGTATTTTTTTTATAATGATAAAGGTGAAATTGTTGATGAAGAAATTATTCGTGAAATAACTCCAAAAATTATCAAATATAAACATTATAATTATTCTACTCCAATATCTAAAAATACATTAAATAATCAAACAATACTTTCAAAATACAACCGATATAAATATACAAAACCATTTTTATCAAAAAACAGAACTATAACAAGAATAACACCTTTTTCATTGTCACAAAATAATATAAGAAGATCCCCAACAAATTATAATATTAATAAGCGTTTTCAAACATCAACAAATTTATTTCCGTTGAATAAATATTATTCACTTATAAACAATAAATCAAAAGCAGCTTCACATACAAATGATCCAGTTAAAATTATGAATAATGATAAACAAGAAAATACAAATAAAAAAAATGAATATAATAATTATCAAAAAAATTATATTAAAACATTAACTAAATCAAATTTTGATAAGAAAACAGAAATTAAAAATAATGAAAAGATAAAGAATCAATTAGATTTAGTATCATCATCAACTATTTCATATAATAATAATGATAATCAAATTGATGAAATAACATCACATGAAAATTGTTTAAAAGTACAAGCATTTGCCAAAAGTTTTAATATTATTAATGTTCAAGATTGGGTACATAAAAATTGTTTTCTAGTAAAATTATACATACCTAATACAACTTGTTCACAAATTAATCATTTCATTGATTCTTGTTATAATAAAAAAAATATTTAAATACATATTTCATATTATTTATATGTGTAAATTTATAATTAAAAAGAAAATTTACACAAATATGATGATTTATTTGAAATTTATTTGAAATTTATTTTAAGTAGGACACTTTGTGATAACAAAAAAAAGTTACAAATTTATTGAAAATTTACATTAATGTTTGCACATGTCAACTCTTAAAATACTAGATCATTATTTGTGACAAATTTTATTGATATTACAAAAATTATGTTGATAAAAATATTTATATAATATCTTAATAATCTTTTTTACTTAATAATAAAATTTTTTAATTATTTATAACATAATTAAATAAAATTATGTTACCATTGTTAAGCCGATATTTAAAAAAGAAGTAGAAAATGTATATAAACTAATTGTAAAAAAGTTTTTTAAACTGTACTTAAAATTTTTTTTTTTTTAATATTAAAATTTTATAAATAAACTATAAGGCAAAATAAAAATATGATATTTTTAAAAAGTGAAAAACATAATTTTTGCAATATTAATATTAAAAAAAATACAAAGTTTTAAATAGAGTATTTAAACAGGTGATTTTAAACATTAGATGGTAAATATTCACTTGAATCATGAAATGTTTCTTCATCTTCTATCACTTTTCTGTCATTATAATCAATTTTTTCACGTTTAAAACATTCTGCATCAGAAAAATTGTTTAAATCATTTTCATTTGAAATAGTATCTGTATGATTATTTGATTTTTTTTCTCCATCATCAATTTGTTTAATTTTTATCTTTTCTAATGCTAATCTTATTTTAATAGTATCAGCTTCACCAACATCACATTTAACACCATCTAAAGTAACTTCTGAGAAACGTTTTCCAAAAATATATAAAACCTTTACACGATAATCAGGTATTTTTTGTATTTTATTACCATTTAATTTTAAGTTTTCCAAAACAGGTAAATTTTTGATACTATTAATTGATTCAATATTTCCTAAAAGATTATCTGATACATCAAGATATTCAAGTGAAAATACTTTTGATAATCCATTTAAATTTGTTATATCATTACCAGAAAGATTAAGTTTTTTAATATTTCCAAGTTTAAGATGCCAATTGTCAATATTTGATATACAATTATTTGATAAATTTAATTCAGTTAAATGTGTTAAATGATGAAGTGAATTACCTATAGAATTTATTTGATTATAGTTTAAAGATAATTTAACTAAAGAAGTAAGAACAATAATTGATTCATCTATTTCAATACATTCATTAAAAGAAAAGTCTGCTTCTTTTAATACATCCCAATTTGAATTATTTTTTAAAGACACATCTAAGTCTTTTCCAAACAAATCACTAAGCTTTTTCATACTATAATAAATGGTAATTCTTGTTAAAGTTTTTTTGACACGAGCTAACCCTCCTAACATACGAATATCTCCATCAGTTAACTGAAATTATATTTATATATAAATAATTTTAATCATCAATTATAAAACCTTTTTATATGATTATTATTTTGTAAAATACTGTCACTACTTTATCTATCACTATTACTACTTACCCAAAGAGCATTGAGGTTTCTGATAAAATGAAGATTAAGCGGAAGTGTATTTGACAAGATATTTGAATTGTCAACAAAATTCTTCGACCCTTTTATCTTTAAATTGCGAATACTAGTTAAGAAGTCCATAACATGTGATACATCAGTTTCATAATCATTATCTTTAATAAAATTATATAAATTAAATATTTATTATTATTATCTACCTTATTTTAAATAAAAAAATATTTTTTAAATAAAAATGTTAGATTTTATTAAAAAAGAAGTTTTTTTTTAATTAACTTACCATTACATGTAGGAATTGCTAACATCATCCTTTGCCCAATTGAATACATTTCAATTGCAGTAAATTCAAAATACTTTGGTTTTTTTTCATTTTCTTCTAACCATTTTGATCCTTTAGCAGCTAATTGTTCACATAAATCTTCTACAATCGAATGAATTTCCTATAAAAAAAAAAAATCTTTTTTAATATTTAATATTATCATATAAAATTTAAACATCTTTTTTTTGAAAAATCTTATTTGAATTATAATTTTGTATTTATTTTATAGATAAGCAAACTAAATAACAAAAATTATATTTCTATAGTAATCGTTAAATTTTTAAAGACAAATTATACAAATATTGAAAATTAACTAATAAATAAGTGTCACCTGTATATATAGTATTTTATTAAAATTGAAGTAATTAAGCATTTTTATCTAATTTACCATTCTCAGATAAATAAAGTTATCTTACATATTTGAAACATTTTTGGAGAATAAAAGTAATTTTTCTTTTTTTTTTTAAAATGAATGTAGTACCAGGTAAAAATAATTAAATTTTTAATTAGAATTTTATTTTTTTAGGAAGATGTTGCCGTTGTATGGTAGATTTAACTGCATTAATAATATGCGTTTTACTAATATCAATACAAAGTTTTATTTTATCACATTTTTTTGTTAAAAATTTTCGTAATTCTATTTTCTATAGTGTTTCAATTCCTGATATTATTTTAATTATAACAATAATTTTTGCAACAATTGCGCAAATACAAAAAAATCAAAAATATATGCGTGAAAATTATACAAGGGATGGACTTTTACAAAATACATGGATTTTATGGTTAACTTATTCAATTCTTTTATCATTAAAAATTTTTACAACATTCATTTATTTTTACCAAAATTTAATTCCTCAACCACTTGAAAATTATGAAAAAATCTTTGATGATCATCTTTTTAAAATAACTATTGGATTGTCAATTTTTATTTTTGTTACTCTAGTTGAAGCAAATCATTATACATCATTAACAAGTAAAAGACAAATTAGTATTGATAATATTTTTAGTAATAGATGTTTAGATATATTAGATACTATTTCTATATTTGATTTACTATTTGAAAATGAGGTACGTTAATTAAATATACATATACATATATATATTAATTTTTATTTTAGAAAAATATTTGGAAGCTTAGTTTATTTTTACAATATTTTATAGTAATATTAGTATGTATTAATTTAATTCTACCATCATTTTCTCTTTTACCAATGAAATATGCTAAGATATCAGAAAAATTTTTTTGTTCAACTAAAATATGGGGATATTTTTATATTTTTCTTGTAAATGGACCTTATATAACAATTAGAATTTACCTTTTGTACTTACTTAAATATAAAAGAATTGGAGAAAAATATGATATTAGTATATTTATTTTAAAAAATATATTATCAATTTATGTTGGAACAAGAAATTTATGGAATGGTTTACAATATTGGAGAGAAAAAAGAATATATTCAGTTATAGAGTTACATAAATCAACAAAAATAATTCCTATGTCTAATGGAGAATCTGATGATGATTTAAATTCTTTTGAAAGTTAATTATAATTATAAAAATGTTGTTAAAAAATTATATAATAGAAATGAACTTGGATATGAAATTTACTTTTTGATATTTAGAAATATATTAAAAAAAATTTATTTTAAACTTACATATTGATGAAAGTCCAAAAATCGTGCAGTAATTTTGTTAATATTATGTTTATTTTCTTTCTTACATAATAGTAATTCATCTTCTATTATTGAACGTAAATATTTTTCTAATTCTACCTTCCTTTCTGCTAAAAATATAGGATCTTTATTTCCAATAAATTTTTTTTTTGGTAATTTTGATTTTTTTTGATTAATAAAACGAATTTTGTCAAATTTAAGAAAATCACTATATCTTTTTTCCACTGTCCATTGACAATCACCTATACAAACATTTACTACATATAACTAAAAAAGTTAATTATTATGTATAATTTTATTTAACTAACAATGTGTTTGTCTAGTCCATTTTCTTTATAACCAGTAATATTAATCATTCTATTCCTTTCGATATGAGGAGATATTTCAGAAATTTCTAGCATAGCCATTTAAAAATATTTCTATTAGTTAATAAATATTAGTTTAACAAATATATATTTATATATAATATGTGTATATGTTTATATTATATATTAATAAAAATAACTGTTAACAAAATTACTTTGTGCCGTCAACATTTAAAAAAACAGTCGCGGCCTTATGTTTACTGCGCGTTATTGTAAACTCGAAATACTATGTTATATTATTTTACTTTAATTAACAGATAAAATAGTAGCATACAATAAAACGTTTGTATAGATCAATTTTTTCTTTGATTATCAAGTTTTATGAAAAAAAAATTAATTTATATAAAAAAAGTAAAAAAATGTGTATTTATTAAATTAAGTTAATCATATATTAAATAAAAAAGTTTAGAAGAATAAACATTTAATAATCACGAGATAAAAATTAAAAAAAATAAAATAAAATAAAAAATAGAAAAATGATACTTTTATATAAATAAATATCAATAATTATAATTTATAAAATGCCATCCATGTTATAAAAACAATCTTATTTACAAGAGTGAATCAATTTAATTAATTTTTTATTAAAAGTTCTTTTAACAACTTGTCTATATACATTTATAAGTGGTTAATTTATCTATTTATAAATACTAATATTATTTTATAAAAATATATGGTATTTCATTTTTTTTTAAATTTCAGTGCATAATTTAATATCATATAACTATAAAGATATTTATTTAATAATATTACACATGTTTAAATATAAATTGTGAATCATCAAACCTTTTTTATATCTTTTTTTTTATAAATTGTTTAATAGTCGATTGAAAATTTCTAATTTATTCAAGTTTTTTTTCTAACGCATGTTTGATATTCATGATAAATACAAGATAAGAATGACTCATGATTTAAAAACAATATATATTAAAATAATTTTTATAAATTAATGCAGAAAAATTACTGAAAATTATGATAAAAATTAAAAACAAAATATATAGTTTTAAAATTTCTTTAACGATTATAAATAAAAATACATAAATTCAATTATACAATTATAATGTTTTGAAATGTTTTCTTTTAATATGAATTATGTTAAACTTTTATAATGCATCTTTTAATATTTTTACATTATTCTTTTTTATTATTTTTACATAATTGACTAGTAGAAATTTTCATTTTTCAGTTATATATAAATAAAGTTTTAAAAATTAAAAAAAATAATTTGATTTTTTGACATCTATATTGTAATATTATAAGGCATTAAAAAAATTTTTTTAATAAATTTTATTAATTTAAATAAGCAAAATTATTATATAATTTTTTAATTAGCAAAAATTAAATATAGCACAATGTAAAAAACAAATAATATTTTAAATTACATTAATAATAATGTTTATTTAATATAAAAGCTCTTTTTTTTGAAAAATAATATTATAATTGTGACCAGATAATCTCTTGTATCATATTACTACCTCGGAATTTTTTTTACCAAAATATAAAATAACAATAATTTTTTTGATGTTATTTTTTAATAACTTGTGTCAAAATTAATATAGTAGACAAATTGTATATTCATTATTATAAGAAGCAATAATTTTATTTTATCTTCAAAATACACATAAAAATTTCTTTCTTTTTTAAAACTTGTCCGTAAATAATATTATACTTTTGATTTCATTTTCTGGTTTCTGAATAAGCTTAACAAAATATTGACACGTATATTTGAAATAATAATGATAGGAAACAATATAACGATTAAATTAAATAAACAAGCTAAATAAATTTAGATAATAGAGATTTCTGTTTTATAAGCAATGTTATTTTTTTTTTAATTTTTCTCGTTTTTTTTAATAATTAAAAAATTTTAGTAACGAGATTATTAATTTTATGCGACGAGGTAACATTATATAGCCTCTTTTGTGTTATTAAGCTTTTCTTATTATATTTATGATTATTTTTAATCATAAAAATTTTAGTTTTGTTTCAAAAACAATTTGAAACTATTTTATATTTTTTTATTGCTGTGATTGTTGATGTTTAACAGTGGTTGTAACATTCCCTTCAGCATCAGTTGTCTCTATACTAATATTAGGATCAAGAGATTGAAGCCTTTCTTCACTTTCAGTTCCAGTGAATTTGACTCTACAAATGATGGGGTCAGTGACCTTAGTGAGTACACGTCTTGATATAATTTCAGTACTTCCTGTTGGTGATATTTTTGTTGATTTAAATGTTGTTATTGTTGTAGGTATATCACTACCTATAATTGATAAATCACCTTCAAGAGAATCTTTATCATCATCATGGTACTCTTGGAATGTATCCTCTGTGTTTTGTGATGTATAAGTATTCGAATCTTCTGTTTGATTGGATGATGAAAATCCTAATAAAGAATCGTTATCTAAGCCTTCATTGCCAGGAATTACACAAGCTTCAATTATATTTCCACTTTTTGATTTTGGTTCTCTTTCAAATTCATCATGATATTTAGATTCATCTTCTTGAATTTTTCTTTTATCATCTATACCATATATATTTGATACTTCTAATGAATCAACAGACGTTTCTAATATTGATGGAATTTGTGGTATTTGTTCTAAACTATCAGTTACAACAATACTTTCACTCATTGCATCTTTATTTTCAATTTCTTTTTGATTATCTGATGATGGATCATTAAGTGAATCAACATTTTCTTCATCTTCTTTTATGCTCATATCTTCATATTCGGATTCCTCACGTATATAACTTAGCATCATTACTTCATTATTTTCATTTGTTGGTTCAGCTAACTCTTTTTCTAACCTTTCAAATTCATTAAGGCTATTTCTAGATCCAGTTCTATCATCAGATACACGTGATTTTGCACCTTCACTTTCATCAGATGATGGAGATACATCACCACTTTTTTTAAATAATTCGGCTTCTAATCTTTCAAATTCTTGCAAACTACTTTCAGAAATATTGTCAGATGATTGATGTGTTTTAGATTTAGAATAATGATTATTTTTATCTGAAGAAGAACTAACTCTTCTTTCAAGAGATTTATCATCAAAAATAAAATTATCAATAATATTACCACTATTATCTGTTGAAGGTGTTACTTCTTGTCCATTTAAAGAATCAATTGATTGAGTCATAACATCATTATTTGGTGATATTTCTGTCTTAATTTCATCTTTATTTTCTTCTAATGTAAAATCTTTTTCTAAAGTTTCAAATTTATCAATAACAGTTTGTGGAGATTCGATATCTGCTGATAATGTTTCTGAATGTGACTTTAATAACTTTGTTTCTTGTTGTTCTAAACCAGATAATTCTATTTTTTTATTATCAATATTAACATCTTCTTCATCAGAATCACTTAATTCTATTAATTGTGGTTGTTCTGAAATATTATCATCATCATCATCAAACAAAAGTTTCTCTTCTTTTTCAATATTATCATCAAAGTGTATTAGTGATTTTGTTAATTTTTCATCACTTGTACTTTTTTCATCAAAAATTAATTGTTCTTGAGTATCTCTTTGATTACTAAAATCTTCATATCCTGTACTAATATTATCACTTTCATGAATATAATCATCAACGCTTTCAGAATCTGTTAAGAAAAATTTCTTATGTTCTTGAATTTCATCTTCAGTCATAAATGGATTTGGTGAACTTGTTGCTGATGATGCAATTTTATCATCTTCAGTGTCAAAAATGTTTTTATCGTCATGTCCAACAAAAATAGAAGATGTCATTGGATCTTCAGGTATTTCTTGATGACTTTTTTTACCATATATGTCATCATACTTTACATCGTCAAATAAAAGATCTTTTTCCGATATTTTATCGAGAAATTGACTTGAATCAACTTCTTTATCACTATCGTAAGTATCTATTTTTTTATCTTCATCATATACATCAATATTTTGAGATAAATCTGTCGTAGTTTCCTCTTTAAATAATTCTTTGTTTGGATCATCTATAACATTTGAAGTTAATTGTTGTTTTGCTTCATCAACTATATATGTTGTATTATCTTCTTGATTTATTTTTATTTCTGAGTCATTACTTAATTCTTCCGAATCGACAATAAATAATGATTCATCTACATCATCTTTTTGATGTGTTTCAATATCCTCTTCTTTTTCTGGAATAACAAATACTGGTTCACTTGTAAGATATGATGCATGAACTTTTCCTTCTTTTGAATATTTATTACTTTCATTAAATTTAACATCAACATCCTCTGATTCTACAATTGATTCATCTACTATTGATGTAGAAAGTTTTCTTTCAATCAAAGCCATTTCATCAAGTGGTGATTCTTTTAGAATATCTATGCTTTGTTCAAGATGTTCAAGTCTTGGTGAATGAGGTGATTTTAAATATTCATATTGAGGAATATCAGTGTCTTCAACAAATATAAATGTTTGATCTATTTTTGTATCATCTTCTAAAGTTAAATCTTGATTAGTATCTTGATGTACATATTCTGGATCAACAATAGCATCTTCGGAATGTTTTTCTTGAATTGTTGTTGGTGAAGTAATTAAACTACTATCAGATAATTTTTTATCATCATTAAAAATGTTAAGAATTTTACTTTCTAATTTAATACTTTCCATAATATTATCTACAATATTCTCATCTTCTTGTTTAATTAATGATTTTTCCATTATTTTTTCATCACTTTCTAAATTTTCTTCAATTTTTTCTTCTGCTTCTTCTATTTCTTCAAGTTCAGTAATTAATTCATTTGTTATATCTTCAACAATTCTTGATGTCTCTTCAGCAATAAATGGTTTTTCAATAATATGAGTATCTTCTATTTTTGATATAACAGTATCTGAGAACTTATGTCTTTGTTTAGTTGGAATGTCCATTTCACTATCTGATGTTAAACTTTCAGCTTTTTCAGACAATTCATGTACAACTTCATCAACAAGTTGTTTTGAAAAATCGGAAGGTTTTGAAATAGCAAAACATTCATCAACTATTTGTTTAGATTCATTTTCTGCAAATTCTTCTAACGCTTTGGTTTCAATTTCAATATCCGATAATGTTCCTTTTTCGTCTGAAGATAATAATGGTTCTTCTTTATGAGCTATTGCTTTGAAAAATTCATCATAGGTTTCTGAATCAGCTTCTTGGTGTTTATTAATTTTTTCATCAGTTGATGGTATGGTGCCATCTTTTACTTCTAATAATTTATCTTGTAAATCATCAACTTCCTTTGTTTTTGGTAGAATTGAACTAACAATATCTATTGATTCTTTTTCGGCAAATGATTCTAAAGAATCATAATTTTTGTCTTTAAATTGTTCAACTTCATCTTTATCCATTTCTACATTATCATCCAAAACAATTTTTTCAGGTGATGATATTAAACTTTGCGAGTGTTCAACAAAATCTAATAGTGTTTTAGATGAAACACCAGATATTGGATATATCTCTTCAATAACCAAACTTTTATCATCTTTAGAAGTTAATTCTTTTTCACTTGTTTTATCATCTTTGTCTACCAAAATTTTTTCAAAATCTTTTTCATCGCGTTTATCTATTTCTGAAGAAGTTTCAACAATATCTTCTTGCTTATTTTCTTCAGATAATTTTGAAACAGGACTAATTAATTTAATATCAGATGTTTCAATTTTATGATCATCACTTTCTATTGTTTCTTCTTGTAATTCTGAAGATAGTTTATCTAACTTTTCAATATCTTTATCAAATGTCTCAGTTTCTTTAACATCTTCTTTACTTGGTGATTTCTTAATTGAAACTCCAGAAAAGAATTCTTTTTCAAAAGAACTACTTTCATCATGTTCTTTTGTTAAAGGTTGTGAATCTTCTTGAGACGCATTTTCACTATCATGATATGTTTCACTACTTTTAGATTCTTCTGTAAGATCTTCTTGTGAAGAAAACTTTGATACTTTATCAGAAGTATGTTTTTCAAGTGTATCATTATCAGATGGATATATTTCATCATGTGGTATTTTTTCTTGTTTAATAGAGATTCCTGCAAAAAATTCGTCCTCAAACAAATCTTTTTTATCATCTGCTTTTTCATCTGTTGAATCGTCTGACTTTTCTTCAGTATCTTTGTCTAAGTAATCTTCTGATGTCTGTTTAGCCGTTTCTATGTCATCTTTTGATAAAACATCGTTATTTGTAGATTCTTTAGTAAGAATATCTTGTTCATGATCAAATACATCACTTTTAAATACACTTATTGTTTCATTAGTTGATATTGATTTTCCAGCAAAGAATTCATCTTCACAAGGTTCAACGTTTAGACTTCCCTGTTGTCTTAACATTTCACTATCTTTTTCTTCATCTGAAGATACTGTTTTTACGGGAGATTCACTTTTAATGCTATATCCAGCAAAGAATTCATCTTCTACATTTGATGAATGAGGTGATTCATCAGATTTTTTATCTAATACAGGTGAAGTATCTAAATGAGTATAACTTTCTACTTTTAAATCATTTTGATCATCTCTGGGTGAAACAACAACATAGTCAGTATCATGAATATTTTTCATTCCAATATTTTCATCTAATCTCTTTTCTTCTTCTTTAGACGAATGTTCATCAAAAGATACATCTGATTTTATGTAACTATCCTTAAATAAATCAGATGATCTACGTCCTAAATTATCAAAATCAGTTGGTGCTGGTATAATAACTTTTTTATCACTAGATGATTTTTCTTTTTCAACATTAAGATCTTCAGAAATAGAACTTTTTGAAGAAAGTGGTTTTTCTGTTTCCATTAATTTGTCATCAAAATCTTTAATAACGACGCTTGTTTTTTGATCGCTAATTTGTTCAAACTTATCTTGTTTAGAATCCTTAATATGATGGTCTGTTTCATCAAAAGATATTTTTAAATCAACATTACTTTTTTGGGTTTCAGAAGATACTTCTGGCAAATGTAAGTCAGAATCATCATGATAAACTGATGACATTGTAACAGTTTCAACAACATGGCATTCATTATCTTTCATTGGCGATTCTGTAAAATGGTCCAAATTATGTATTTGTGCTTCAACAAATTGTTCACTTTCACTAGTTGGTGTTTCAGGAATTTGTTCTGGTACATACATAGATATGTCTTCAAGATATTTAAAGTCTGCTTTCTTTTGATCTTTTGTTATTAATTCAACTTCATCAATAGGAGAAGCAGTATCAACAGTTGCTTTTTCTTCCTCTGTTGAAATTTTACCTTCAGTGTCTGAAGAAATAATAGGATTTATTTCCAATTGTACTTGTTCAGGATATTTAACTTCATATGACTCTTCATCATAATCAGGAGATTCTGGTCGTTGATATACTTCATTAAATGGAAGTTTTTCATGATGTAATTCCTTTTCTACATCAGAACTAGTTGTTTCATCAATATCTTGTCCACCATATTCAAATGATTTTGGAGAAGGAATTTCAGTTGTGATAATATCTTTCTTTTTTTTGTGAGATTCAGGCAAATATTCATCTTCAGAAGTAGGTGATTCTGGACGATGTTGAATTTCATCAAAAATAAGTTGGCTTCGAATAGTTGATTTAACGTCATGTAAATCATCTTTTACAACTTCTTCCTTTATAAATGGTTCTGCTGTATCGTCTTTTGTTACTATAGAATCAACAAATTTATCACTTGATAATATATCTTCTTTTTTAACTTCTGGTTCATGATATTCTTCTATTTTTTTATCCATATCATAATGAGAAACTTCTGGTGTTAGATCTTCACAAGGTTTGTGTAAATCATCATCTTCCTGTTCTTTTGTAACAATATTACTTATTTCTATTTGTGAATCAATTTCTTTATCATCGGAATAAGATATACTTGGAATAGTTGTCTCTACAATTTCAAATTCATCTTTTAACTTTGGAGACATTGAAACAATTTCATCAGTATGTTGAATAGTTTCAGATAATTCTTCATCAACTACAGGTTCACTGTCTTCAACATCTGGTTGGTAATATTTCTCATAATCAGGATGTTCAATTTCTTTAACGTGTTTAATTGAATCATCGTAGTATGTTGTTGTTGTTGTTACAACACTTTCAACAATATTTTTGTCATCTGAATCTTCTGAAGATTCAGAAATAATTTTTCTTTTTTCTACAGGTGATTCAACTGAATATTTTCTTTCTATACTTGGTAATTGGGAATCAACTATATCTTCTATAATAGGTGATTCAATAAATTCTGGTTTTTCAGAATCTCCGTCTTTGTTTTCATCAGTAATTGTTGGTTCAACAGTAACTTCATAACTTTCAAAATCTGTTTTTATTTCTGGTGATTCAGTAATAATTTCTTCTTTTTCATCATACTTTTCAGATATTGGTTTAACTACAGATTCGTGATCTTTTATCTCTGGTTGAATATAACTTTCATAATCATACTGATCTTCTTTTTCAATTGGTTTATCTGAATCGTCATAATAAGTTGTTGTTGTTACAACATTTTTAACAATATCACTTTTTTCTAATTTTTCTGGTGATTCAGAAATAATATCTTCCTTTTCATCTAATTTTTCAGGAATAGATTCAACTACAAATTCACTCTCTTTTATCTCTTGTTGTGAATCTATTTTAAAATCTGGTTGATATCTTTCTTCAATGGGTTTATCTGAGTCATCATAATAAGTTGTTGTTGTAACAATTGTTTCTACAGTTTCGTAGTTATCTTTAACTTCTGGAGATTTTGTAAGCATATCCTCTTGATGTTCAATAGTTTCAGGCAATTGCTCAATAACTTGAGACTCTTGTGCTTCTACTTTCGGTTTTGGCTCAATATCTAAATTGTGTTGATCTGTCTCTTTAATTTGTTTATCTGAGTCATCATAATAGGTTGTTGTTGTTGTAACAATAGTTTCTACTTTTTCGTAGTCATCTGTTAATTCTGGAGACTTTGTGACAGTTTCCTCTTTATAATCAACTGTTTTAGGTACTTTTTCTTCAACAACTGATTCATTATCTTTAATTTCTGGTTGCAAATCTATTTGATAATCTTGTTGATCTGTCTCTTCAATAGGTTTATCTGATTCGTCATAATAAGTTGTTGTTGTTGTAACAATAGTTTCTACAGTTTTGTAGTCATTTGTTAATTCTGGAGACTTTATAATAGTTTCCTCCTTATTTTCAATTGTCTCAGGTAACTTTTCAATAATTTTTTGTTCTTGATCTTGAAAATCTGGTTGATGTTCCTTTTCATAATCTGCTTGATGCATTTCATCATTAGGTTTATCTGAGTCATCATAATACGTTGTTGTTGTAACAATAGTTTCTACGGTTTCGTAATCATCTTTAATTTCAGGAGACTTTCTAACAGTTTCCTCTATTTGTTCAACCACTTTAGGCACTTCTTCAACAATATTAAGTTCTTGATTTTGAGGTTCCGATTGATAATCTTTTTCAAAATCATATTGATCTGATTTTTCTATAGGTTTTTCTAAGTCATCATAATTAGTTGTTGTTGTAGCAATAGTTTTTACGGTTTCGTAATCATCTTTAATTTCTGGAGACTTTGTGATTTCTTCATCTCCAACTGTAACAGCTTCAGGTACTTTTTCGCCAACAAATGATTCACTGCCTTCTATTTCTGGTTGTAAATCTTTTTCGTAATCAGATTCGACTTTTTCTTTAACATGTTCATTTGAATTGTCGTAGTAGGTTGTTGTTGTTGTAATAGTTTCGATTGTTTCATAGTCATCTTTACTTTCTGGAGATTTTGTAATTATTTCCTCTTTTTCATTTATCGCTTCAGGTAATTCTTCAACAGGTTTATCCAAATCATCGTAATATGTTGTTGCTGTAGTAGTCGTTTCTACATTTTTGTAATCATCTGTAAATTCTGGAGATTTTTTAATAGTTTCAGATAATTCTTCATCAACTACAGGTTCACTGTCTTTTACATCTGGTTGGTAATATTTCTCGTAATCAGGATGTTCAGTTTCTCCAACATGATTAACTGAATCATCGTAGTATGTTGTTGTTGTTGTTGTTACAACACTTTCAACAATATTACTTTCATCTAAATCTTCTGGTGATTCAGAAATAATTTCTCTTTTTTCTACAGGTGATTCAACTGAATATTTTCTTTCTACACTTGGTAATTGTGAGTCAACTATATCTTCTATAATAGGTGATTCGATAATTTCTGCTTTGTCAGAATCTCCATCTTTTTTTTCATCAATAGTTGTTGGTTCAACAGTAACTTCATAACTTTCAAAATCTGTTTTTATTTCTGGTGATTCAGAAAGAATTTCTTCTTTTTCTTCAAATGTTTTAGGCATAAATTTACTATCACTAACTTTTGGTTGTAAATCTGTTTGATAATCTTGTTGAACTATGTCTTCATAAGGCTTATCTAAGTCGTCATAATAAGTTGTTGTTGTTGAAACAATAGTTTCTACATTATCATATTCATCTTTAATTTCTGGAGACTTTGTAAATATTTCATTTTCATCATCAACAGTTTCAGGCTTTTCTTCAAACGTTTCATATTGCGCACTCAAACTTCTTGGTATACGTATATCATCAAGCTGTCTTTGTTCAATAACCGATTCTTCATTGATAGCATGGCATTCTACTATTTCTTGTTCTTCAATTGGGAATTTTTGGGAAAGTGTTTTGTCTAGTGTAAACTCAACATCATGGTCTTCTTTTGTCAAAGAAGAATCATTGGTTGTTTCTTTTTTATCATTTATATCTTCTGAAATAAATTCTTTGACTTTGTCAGAGTCAGTACTATCATCTTTAATATTAGAAATATTTTCGGATATGTACATTTCTTTATTTTTTTGTTGTTCCGTGTATGATTCTTCCGTTGTTGGATGCATATCATACAATGATGTTTCATAAAGTGGTAATGGCTCGTCTTTATCAAGAATTTTTACTTCCTCTTTATTTTCATCAGTATATAAAGTTGGAAGTGAAGAAACTTTTTCATAATCTCCTTGGTTATCCTCATCTTTTGGTAATTCTGCAATTAATTCATCTTTTTTCATCAGTGTTTGGTAAACTTTGTGATCATCAGTTTCAAGTGTAGCATTATCTTCTTTTAATGCAATATGCTCTTCCGAAAATGATGGATCAAAAATAGGAGTTTCTTTAACATAATTTTCGAATTCTATTTTTGTATCTAGAATTTCATGTTCAGGATATTTAACTTCATATGACTCTTCATCATAATCAGGAGATTCTGGTCGTTGATATACTTCATTAAATGGAAGTTTTTCATGATGTAATTCCTTTTCTACATCAGAACTAGTTGTTTCATCAATATCTTGTCCGTCATATTCAAAAGATTTTGGAGAAGGAATTTCAGTTGTGATAATATCTTTCTCTTTTTTGTGAGATTCAGGCAAATATTCATCTTCAGAAGTAGGTGATTCTGGACGATGTTGAATTTCATCAAAAATAAGTTGGCTTCGAATAGTTGATTTAACGTCATGTAAATCATCTTTTACAACTTCTTCCTTTATAAATGGTTCTGCTGTATCGTCTTTTGTTACTATAGAATCAACAAATTTATCACTTGATAATATATCTTCTTTTTCAACTTCTGGTTCATAATATTCTTCTATTTTTTTATCTATATCATAATGAGAAACTTCTGGTGTTAGATCTTCACAAGGTTTGTGTAAATCATCATCTTCCTGTTCTTTTGTAACAATATTACTTATTTCTATTTGTGAATCAATTTCTTTATCATCATTCAAATTATCATCGGAGTAAGATGTACGTGGAATGGTTGTCTCTACAATTTCATCAGTATGTTGAATAGTTTCAGGTAATTCTTCATCAACTACAGATTCACTGTCTTTTACATCTGGTTGGTAATATTTCTCATAATCAGGATGTTCAGTTTCTCCAACATGATTAACTGAATCATCGTAGTATGTTGTTGTTGTTACAACACTTTCAACAATATTTCTGTCATCTAAATCTTTTGGTGATTCAGAAATAATTTCTCTTTTTTCTACAGGTGATTCAACTGAATATTTTCTTTCTACACTTGGTAATTGTGAGTCAGCTATATCTTCTATAATAGGTGATTCGATAATTTCTGCTTTGTCAGAATCTCCATATTTGTTTTCATCAGTAATTATTGGTTCAACATTAACTTCATAACTTTCAAAATCTGTTTTTATTTCTGGTGATTCAGAAAGAATTTCTTCTTTTTCATCATACCTTTCAGATATTTGTTCAACTACAGATTCGTGATCTCTTATATCTGGTTGAATATGACTTTCAAAATCATGCTGATCTTCTTTCTCAATTGGTTTATCTGAGTCGTCATAATAAGTTGTTGTTGTTGTAACAATACTTTCCACTTTTTCATAATCATCTTTAACTTCTGGAGATTTTGAAACAGTTTCCTCTTCTTTTTGAATAATTTTTGGCAATTGTTCAAAAACTTGGGGTTCTTGTGTTTCTATTTCTGGTTGTAAATCTTTATCTAAATCTATTTCATATGCCTCCTTAATAGGTTTATCTGACTCGTCGTAATAAGCAGTTTTTGTTGTAACAAAAGTTTCAACAGTGTCATGGTCATCTTCAGATTCGGGAGATTTTGTAACTATTTCTTCTTTACCTGTAAAAGGTTCAGATACTTTTTCATCAACAACTGGTTTACTATCTGTTATTTTCGGAGACTTTACATCAGTTTCATCTTTTTGTTCGGCTATTTCAGGTAATTCTTCAATACCTGTAAGTTCTTGGTCTTGAAACTCTGGTTGATATTCTTTTTCATAATCTCGTTGATATATTTCTTCAATAGGTTTTTCTGAGTCATCATAGTAAGTTGTTGTTGTTGTAACAATAGTTTTTACGGTTTCGTAGTCATCTTTAATTTCAGGAGACTTTGCAACAATTTCAGGTACTTTTTCGTCAACAACTGATTCATCGTCTTTTATTTCTAGCTGTAAATCTAATTGGTAATCATATTTAACTGGTTCTTCGATAAGCTTTCCTGAGTCATCATAATAAGTAGCTGTTGTTGTAACAATGGTTTCTACTTTTTCATAATCATCTGTTAATTCTGGAGATTTGACAACAGTTTTCTCTTCATGTTCAATTGTCTCGGGTGATTCTTTAACAATTGCTGATTCTTGATCTTCAAGATCTGGTTGATATCTCTCTTCAATAGGTTTATCTGAGTCTTCATAATAAGTTGTTGTTGTAACAATAGTTTCTACGGTTTCGTAATCATCTTTAATTTCAGGAGACTTTGTAATTATTTCTTCACTACCTTTAACAGTTTCAGGTACTATTTCATCAACAACAGTTTCCTCACCTTTTTGATCTTCTTCTTTAATTGGTTTTCCTGATTCATCATAATAAGTTGTTGTTGTTGTAACAATAGTTTCCACATTTTCATGATCATCTGTAATTTCTGGAGATTTTGCAACAGTTTCCTCTTTTTGTTCGGCTGTTTCAGGTACTTCTTCAATAACTGTAGGTTCTTGATCTTGAATATCTTCTTTATATTCTTTTTCAAAATCTGGTTGATAGTTATCTTCAATAGGTTTATCTAAGTCGTCATAATAAGTTTTTGTCGTAACAACAGTTTCTACAGTTTCGTAGTCATCTGTAATTTCTGGAGACTTTGTAATTATTTCTTCACTACCTTTAACAGTTTCAGGTACTATTTCATCAACAACAGTTTCCTCATCTTTTTGATCTTCCTCTTTAGTTGGTTTTCCTGATTCATCATAATAAGTTGTTGTTGTTGTAACAATAGTTTCCACATTTTCATAATCATCTGTAATTTCTGGAGACTTTACATCAGTTTCATCTTTTTGTTCGGCTGTTTGAGGTACTTCTTCAATAATTGTAAGTTCTTGATCTTGAATATCTTCTTTATTTTCTTTTTCATAATCTGGTTGATAGTTATCTTCAATAGGTTTATCTGAGTCTTCATAATAAGTTGTTGTTGTAACAATAGTTTCTACGGTTTCGTAATCATCTTTAATTTCAGGAGGCTTTGTAATTATTTCTTCACTACCTTTAACAGTTTCAGGTACTATTTCATCAACAACAGTTTCCTCATCTTTTTGATCTTCCTCTTTAGTTGGTTTTCCTGATTCATCATAATAAGTTGTTGTTGTTGTAACAATAGTTTCCACATTTTCATAATCATCTGTAATTTCTGGAGATTTTACAACAGTTTCCTCTTTTTGTTCGGCTGTTTCAGGTACTTCTTCAATAACTGTAGGTTCTTGACCTTGAATATCTTTTTTATATTCTTTTTCATAATCTGGTTGATAGTTATCTTCAATAGGTTTATCTAAGTCGTCATAATAAGTTGTTGTTGTAACAATAGTTTCTACGGTTTCGTAATCATCTTTAATTTCAGGAGACTTTGTAATTATTTCTTCACTACCTTTAACAGTTTCAGGTACTATTTCATCAACAACAGTTTCCTCACCTTTTTGATCTTCTTCTTTAATTGGTTTTCCTGATTCATCATAATAAGTTGTTGTTGTTGTAACAATAGTTTCCACATTTTCATAATCATCTGTAATTTCTGGAGATTTTACAACAGTTTCCTCTTTTTGTTCGGCTGTTTCAGGTACTTCTTCAATAACTGTAGGTTCTTGACCTTGAATATCTTTTTTATATTCTTTTTCATAATCTGGTTGATAGTTATCTTCAATAGGTTTATCTAAGTCGTCATAATAAGTTTTTGTCGTAACAACAGTTTCTACAGTTTCGTAGTCATCTGTAATTTCTGGAGATTTTACAACAGTTTCCTCTTTATGCTCGACTTTCTGAGGCAATTCATCAATAACTGTATGTTCTTGATCTTGAAGATCTGGTTGATATTTCTCTTCAATAGGTTTATCTGAGTCGTCATAATAAGTTGTTGTTGTAACAATAGTTTCTACGGTTTCGTAATCATCTTTAATTTTAGGAGACCTTGTAATTATTTCCTCACTACCTTTAACAGTTTCTGGAACTTTTTCATCAACAACAGTTTCCACATTTTCATAATCATCTGTAATTTCTGGAGATTTTACAACAGTTTCATCTTTATGCTCCACTGTCTGAGACAATTCTTCAATAACTGTAGGTTCTTGATCTTGAATATCTTCTTTATATTCTTTTTCATAATCTGGTTGATATTTATCTTCTATGGGTTTATCTAAGTCATCATAATTAGTTTTTGTCGTAACAACAGTTTCTTTAGTTTCGTAGTCATCTGTAATTTCTGGAGATTTTACAACAGTTTCCTCTTTATGCTCGACTTTCTGAGGCAATTCATCAATAACTGTATGTTCTTGATCTTGAAGATCTGGTTGATATTTCTCTTCAATAGGTTTATCTGAGTCATCATAATACGTTGTTGTTGTAACAATAGTTTCTACGGTTTCGTAGTCATCTGTAATTTCTGGAGACTTTAAACCTATTTCTTCTTTCTCTGTAGAAGTTTCTGGAACTTTTTCATCAATAACAAATTCATTATCTTTTATTTCTGGTTGTAAATCTTTTTCATAATCGTGTTGAATAGATTCTTCAATAGGTCTATCTGACTCATCATAATAGGTTGTTGTTGTGACAATAGTTTCTACTTTTTCATAGTCATCTGTAATTTTTGGAGATTTTACAACAGTTTCTTCTTTATGTTCAACTGTCTTAGGTACATTTTCATCAACAACTGTTTCTCCATCTTTTGTTCCTGGTTGTATATATCTTTCAAAATCTTGTTGATCATCTTTCTCTTTTATTGGTTTTCCTGATTCATCATAATAGGTTGTTGTTGTTGTAACAATAGTTTCTACTTTTTCGTAGTCATCTGTTAGCTCTGGAGACTTGACAACAGTTTGCCCTTCATGTTCAACTGTCTCAGGTAATTCTTTAACAATTTCTGGTTCTTGATCTTGAAGATTTACTTGATAATCTTCTTTATAATCTGGTTGATATATTTCTTCAATAGGTTTATCTGAATCGTCATAATAAGTTGTTGTTGTAGTAATTTCAACTGTTTCATAATCATCTTTAACTTCTGGAGATTTCGTTATTATTTCCTCTCCTTCTTTAATGGTTTCAGGTAACTCTTCAATAATCGCAGTTTCGCTACTTTCTTTTTTTAGTTCATATTCGATTTTTTTCTCAGGTTGAAGTTCTTCTTCTACATGTTTATCTGAATAATCATAATATGTTGTGGTAGTAGTTTCTATGCTTTCGTTGTCATCTTTACTTTCTGGAGACTGTGTTACACTTTCCCTTTCTTGTTTAATAGTTTCAGGTATTGTCTCAACAACTTCCAATTTTTGTTCTTCTATTTCTGGTTGTAAATCCTTTTCATAATTGTAT
The DNA here is from genome assembly GCA_029582065.1 of Strongyloides stercoralis. Classification (NCBI taxonomy): domain Eukaryota; kingdom Metazoa; phylum Nematoda; class Chromadorea; order Rhabditida; family Strongyloididae; genus Strongyloides; species Strongyloides stercoralis. The sequence goes on from JARPTA010000002.1 coordinate 1,509,208, forward strand.
TGAACTGGCTCTTCAATAGATTTATCTAAATCGTCTTGATGAGTTGTTGTTGTAACAATAGTTTCTACATCTTCGTAGATATCATTAATTTCAGGAGATTTTGCATCTCTTTTATCTACTTGTTTAGTAATTTCTGGTATTTCCTCAACAACAACATATTCACTTTCTTTTATTTCTGGCTGTAAATCTTCTTCATAATCGTGTTTATCTGTTTTTTCAATCAACTTATCTAAATCGTGGTAATATATTGTTGGTTCCTCAAGATTTTCTATAAGTTTGCTTTTATTATCATCTTTTAGTAGTTCAGATATAGGCTTTTCTTCTTTTTCAGATATATGAGATTCATGAATGATATCTCTTTCAATAAGTGGTGATTCTCTTCTTTCAACATCTGCTTCGTAATCGTTTTCAGTTTCTATTTCTTTTGTTTCATCTATTTGATTATCTGTTTCAACTAAATGTTCAGGTATTTTATTTTCATCTTTAATATAAGTATCTTCATGTATACTTTCTTCCTTTTCTTCCATAGGCATTGTAGTTTTTGATTCAACTTTGTCTGAATATATTACTTGTTCTGGAATATATTCTTCAGATTTTGTAATATTTTCATAGAAAATTTCTTCATTTACGGGTTTATATGAATCTTTTTCTTTATGAATATTTTCATTTGTTATTACATTTTCTGGATGCTCAATTATATCCTTTGTAGCTGTTAATGATACATTTTCGGATTCTTTTCTAACGACAAAGTGTGGTTCACCATCATCATCATAAACTATTTCTGTTTGTATTGATGCAATATCTTTTGAAGAAGTTTCATGAATCTCATCTGGAAAATCTTCTTTTACAATTTTTTCTTCCACTATTCCGCCAGATGGATCAATGAATTTTTTACTTATACCCATTGATTCTAATTGTGACGTTGGAATTTCAGTTTCTTCATAAGTAGCTTCAACTGTAGTAAATGGTCTTCCAATTTGGTCCATTTTTACTTTTTCAATAATTGTTGTAGTTTCAACAATTTTTGTATCATAAATTACTTCGTCATTATCTGGTTCTTGAATTATTTTACTTATAATAGTTACTTCCTCTTCTGATTCACTTTCTTTTCCTTTTGATGGTAAAATAAATTGCTTCTCTTCTTCAGGATATAATTCTTTACTTTCTTCAATTTCAATGTTATCATCAGATTTAATTGGTTTAACTACATCTGTAGTTTGATCATCTTCTTGTACATATGTAATATCAAAATCTTCTTTATCAGAATCTGTAGAAATACTATCAGCAACCTCTTCAACAATCAAATGTGGTGTAGTATCTTCAATGTTTGTAATATTTTTTGTTTCTAATTGTTCATCTGGTAAAACTTCTTTTTCAATTATATTAGATACTTCATCTTTTATTGATTCTTGATCATACAATTTATCTTCTAATAAATTATCCTTTCTAACATCTGGAGAATAATCTGTTTCAGTATATAATTCAGGTGACTCAACAACTTCACCAGTTATATGAATAAATTTATCATCCTTATCATAAGGTTCTTGGTCTTTTTTATCTTTAAATATTTTTTTAGTTGTTGTTGTAATATCTTCAGTAGTTGTTGTTGTAGACATTTTGATTAATTCATCATCGTCAATACTTCTTTTTCTAATATCTTTATTTTCTTGTAACTCCGAAACTGGTACTGAAGTAATTTCTAAGTTTTCTTCATTATCAAATTGTTCCTCTTCATTTATTTTAGCTTTCTCAATCTGTGGTTGGAATTCTCCATCACTTAACTCTTCTACTTCATATTCCTCTTCATATATCTCACCATCTTTACCAATTTTAGTTTTTTTCTTAGTAATAATTGTTTTTGTTACTTTACGTTCTTGTTCAATTTCACTAAGTTCTTTTTTCCTATCAACAATGTCTTTTTTCTTATCTTTAATATCTTTTTCATCATCTAATACTCCAGACTCAAACATTGCTGATAATCTTTGAACTGACTTTATAGATGATGTCTCAACAACTGGTGATTCGATGCTTTCATTTTCTTCTCTTTGAATAACATCATACTGTTCAGGTAAACTTAATTTTTCAACAATTGTTTCAACACTTTTTTCTGGTGAAATTTCTTTTTCTTGTGTAGAAATTACTGGAGATACTTTGTCATTAATAGGCGATTCTTTACTTAATATATTTTCAAATTTAGCTACTTTATTTTTAACTGATAGCGATGTAATTGAATCTTTGTCATCATCTAAAACACATGAAAAGAAGATTATTTTATGTTCTTTAAAATTATTTTCCTTTTTTTTATCACTCATTTTACCCCCATTTAAAATAAAATTTAGCATTAAAGATCAACTTAAAATTTTTGTTCAAATAAATCAATTTTACAATCACAATGAATAAACATAAATTCAGTAAGGGTTTATATCAAATATTCAATAAAAAAAGGAGAAGAAGAAAATAAAAATTATGAATAAACTAATAAAGTGTATAGAAGCAATTATCATGTGAAATAAAAAAATATCTAAATTTTTTTTTGTCAAAAACACAATGCACAATATATAAGTTTTTTTTTTCAATTTTACTAATATTTTCATTTTTAAAATAAGCATATTATTATTTCTTTATCTTTGCATAAAAATGTTTTTTAAAATTTCTTTGATTACAAACAATATTTATTAAATAAATTTTTAATTCATTTTAAAATTTTTCATGATTATTTTTATCCTTTGATATTGGTATTATATGAGTTTTCTCGTCAAATGATGTTTTCATAGGTTCATCAAAATTTTTAGGTGTTTGTAAGATACCATCGTAAATGTTGTTATTGACTTTTAGTCGAAATTTATCTCCTGAATTATATATTTTAAATTTGTACGTATAATTTTTTTATAACTATTTTGATGCATTTAATGATACATTTTTATGGCAAACAATATTTTGATTAATTATTTAAAGACCCACTTATATTAGTATATTAGTTTTAAGATAGAATAAGCATAAATATATGTGATAGATAGTGAAATAAACACAAAATATAAACAAAAAATTTTTTTATATATATATTTTGATCACAAGTCAACAAAAAAGTTGGATTATTTTAAATACTATAAAAATAAGCAATTTGTAACTTAAAACACAATAGTGTTACAGGTATAAAATTAAAACACAAAATTTTTGTTAATTATGTAAATTGTTAAATGTATAGCCTAGCATAAATATTATTTTTTTTTAATAACATTTAACATTTATATATTAAAATAAAAAAAAAATTTCCTTATTGTACATAGTACTCACCACTTTGATTTTCATCAAGAATAATTTTCTTATCTGTTTCATTAGGAAATTCATCTAAAATATTTAAAGCCAAATAATTAATAAATTTTTATAAAAACTTACGTTCTGGCAGATATGTTGTTTGCGTTGTAACAATTGTGTGTGTCATACGTTTAGAAGTTACATCTCCATTATCTTCTGTATATCCTTCATCAACTTTTTCAGACTGTTGAATATTATCTTGTGATGTCATTCCATCAGTTTCTTTTTCATATTCTTTTTCACCTAAAAAAATATTGTTTAAATTATTTAACATATACAAGCATATTATTAATTAGTAAATTATTAATTTTTTTTTTTATAAAACATGGACAGATTGTTAATGGATTAAAATATTAAAATATTATTTTTTAGTATTAACAGTAAGCATTATATTGCAATATATTAATTTATTAAACAAAATTACGCACAAATTTCATTTAATAATTTTCTTTGTGTTTTCATAACCTCATCATCAGTTTTATTATCCATTCCTGGTGTAACTTCATCATAACTCATCTTAGTTGTTGTTATACGCCTAGAACTAGTAGCCACTATTTGTAAATCAGTATTAGGATAATCTTTAAGCATAGCTAGTACAATCTTTTCAAAAAGTACATTATCTTTAGGAACATTTATACCAGATAATTTTAATTCCTCTTCAAGATCCAATATACGCTGAACTACTAATAAAAATTTTTCTTCATTATAATTAGGAGTATTTTTTATTTGACTAATTATTCCATTAAAATATAAATTTTTTTTTTCTAAATCCGCTAATATATTATGATTTTTATTATCATTCTCTAGATTACGAATGGGAATAGAAACTTCTTTATTAGAATTCATTTTATACTATTTCTATATAAGTTGTTTGATTAATAGAAAAATGATCATTAATTTATTTTAGAGTAATAGTAAAATATTTTATATAATATTAAAATAACTAAAAAAAAATGCTATTTTAATATTATATAAATAATTTTTAAAAAAAAATATATTTTTTTTAGTATTCTAAAGAGATAAAATTTTTTCAAAGTAATATATTGTTTTATAAAACTATAAATATTATGTATAACACTAACTTTTATCAATAATATTTATCCTTAACAACATTCAATTGCTTTCTGGAAATAATGTAAATTTATTAGCTATCTATCTCAGGTTTATTTTAACAGATCATATTAAAAGTGTATAAAGTAAGTAAAAAAATTTGTCATTCAATAAAAATAATGCATTGTTTGTATATTATAATCTATCTTACCAGATGCCGATATTTTAAAATTGATAATTTATTAATACAACTGATAGATGAGGTTTATATATTTTTGCTTTTATAATAAAATTAAGTTTTAATTAATATATGTAGAAGAAAGATTACTTTTCTCTATTAAAAAGTTTCCTCTCCCTTTGTAATATAACTTTATTTTTCAATAAAACAAATATATATTTAATTCATCTCCCCCACAATTACAACACTAATGCAATCGCTGATTATTTTTGTTTTGTTTATTTATTTTTTAATGTAAATTTTTTTTTAATTATTTTAAACCCATTATTTGTCCCAATATAAATTTTTTTTGTGCTTGTGTATTGTGTTATTGGAAAATTAAAATTTTTTTGTTTGTGAAGTAATAAAAGGTAAAAATATTAAGAGTTTGAAAAAATACTTTATATGTAGTTTCAAAATAAGTATGAAGCTATGGAAAAAATGACAAGCCATTGATATAAACCAAAGTATTTGATAGAATATGATAGTAAAAGATAGAACAATTTTAAAATTGTGAATGAAAGAACAAATGTCTTTCTATTAGTTTTGATTTAAAAAAAAATAAAAATAAAATAAAATTTATAGACAAATTTATGTGTAAGAAATGGAAAAAAAGAAAGAATAAAGGTATAAAATTCATTTCGTGCATATAATAAATGATGATAAGGTAAAATTAATGGAATTATTTTTTAAAAAGACAACTTTTTTTTTTGTTGATAAAGATAAAATATCATTATCAAATAAGTTGCTGACATAAAAATTGCACAAAATATGAAAGCAATTGCTAATAAAATGAACATTATGAACTTTTTTTTTGATGTCAGGAAAGCAGGCAGGTATAAAGCGATAACAAAATACAGGTAATGATATTTAAAAGTTTAAGGTGTCTGTGAACGTAGATAGTATATAGTATGGTGTTTAGTAATAACAACAAAAAAAATTTTATGGTTACACTATGTTGAATCGTGTTCATAGCTACCTTTGCGATGATGTTGAGTGATTTGTGTTTCAGAAACGTCGTCATTATCCTGAATATCATAATCGGCTTCTACGACTTCCGTAACTTCTTCTTTTATAACAAGTGAGCTTGTAGATTCATTATCTTCTGAATTATGTGACATTGTATCCACAGCTGTTTTATTTAAATTTTCTACAACTTCATCATTTTCCACAATTTTATCGTCATTAGAATTCAATATACTACTTTCTCTAAATGAGGTAATATCTTGTGACTCTGAAAAGATTTCAACGGTTAATGCTTCGGTAAGGATATTTACACAAAACAATAACTGTGAAATCCCTTTTTCTATCTCCTCAAAACTAATCAGTATGACCAAGATGTAAAATAAGTACAATCTTTTTTATTTTAATAAATATATGGTTTATTTTCATTTTTTAAAATAATTGTTTTTATTGTTTTATAATTTTTTTTGAACAATTATTTATAATTATATAAGTTTTTTTCAATGATAAACCAATTATAGGATTATAACGACGTTTCTTTAACAATACTCATTCATATGTAATATAAATTAGTATTATCACTATATTATTATAGGTTTTGATTAAAAAAAACAAATCAAGGAATGATTTTGTTTTGGTAAACTTTGTTTTATTATACTGTGCAAGATAGAATTGAAGAGAGAGAAGCAGGGCATTCACAGATATAAATATCAACGGTTTTGCCATCAATTTTTTTTGAATAATTTTATTTTATTTTAATTTTTATTACTAATGTATATTTTTTAATTTTTTTAAACATTATTTAACATAACAATTTCATTTGATATTTATAAAATATGTTTTAAAAACAAAAAATACATAATATTATATATAATTAACCATCTATATTTATATAATAATACTGTTGGATTTATAACATCTTCTAACATTAAATTTTCATACACCTTAATATACATAAAATGATGGCAAAAACGAAGACAATTTTTATTTAGCATGCAGGTGCATTCTCAGATAAAAACAAAGTTGAACATGAATGTATATCTTAAGATTATAACTTTTTTTTTTATAATATTCGAAGTAAAAATATCAAGCAAATTAAATGGATATGAATGTTCATGCATGCAAAAGATAGAAAAATGGTAAATTTTTATAATAATTTGTTTAATTTATTTTTTAATTATACTTACCTTCAACTGGAACCTTTTCAGATACTTCAACAGTTGATTGTACTATTGGTTCAGCATATTCTTCTAGTATTGGTTGATTATCAGAATCAACTATTGTATGTGATGTTACAATAGTTGTTGTCTGTACAACAACACCATCATTAGTTTCATCTTCATGAACTACAATCATATCTTCCTTAGAATTTTCATCTGATTGTGTTCCTTCCTCTCCACTCCATCGTTCATGTTCCTCCTCAGTTAATGGTAATGTTCTGTTAACTTCAATTTTATCAATTTTTTGATCATCAGCAAAAACAGTTGTTACAGAATGTTCATTTACAATTGGTACTCCTTCATCTTCATGAATTCTTCTCTCTGTTACTGTTACAGTTTTTAATTCAGAAGAATCTTTTCCTGCAGGTAATGTTAAATTCAAATTTTCTGGTTTTATTTTCATCTTCTCTAGTGTACATGGAGAAGCATTATTAAAATCTACTAAACGAAGTGACTCTCCTTCTGAATCATGGCTAGACTTGTTCAAGGCACGAACAATATCATCTCTGCCAATTTTGGTAAGAGCTTGCTCTAATGTTGAAAGAGTTGCTTCATCTTTTAAAAGATAAATCCAAAGTTTTAAACAACTATGTGGTTCGTTACCATACATTTCTTTTCTTATTTGTTTTATATCTGTATCACTAATTTTAAGTGCTCTAGCAAGACGTGGCCAATCATATCCAACTTTTTTTGCTATATTCCCTATTGGAATATCATTAATAATCTCATTTTCATTAAATGATGTTAAAACATTAGGATATTTAGATGTTAATGGATTTGTTGTAAGCTGTTTTGATAATGGTATAGAAACAGATGGTAATGGTCCAGTATATTCAGGCATATTTGTTTGTAATTGACAAACAGGTTGTTGTGGTCCAATACTTTCTACCCTATTTCTAGGTTCTTTCATTATAGCAACTTTACCACCATTATTTTGTTCATCTTCACTGTGTGATCTTATTTTAACATTAAAGCATAATCTATTTTCTTGGAATGGTAAAAAGTATATTGAAAGTTGTTCTCCTGATTTAGTAACTGGTTGAATATTTCCAGCAAATTCAAGGAAATGATGTCGTCCAGAAAGAACTTCTACATCACGAGATCTAGCAATTTCCCTAAAGTTTTCTTGTTTTTCTAATGTTTTATCTTCTTTATCATCAGTCATACAGAATAAACGTATTTGTCCTTCAACAGGATATGGTCTTTTAGCAAAAATAACAAATTTTGCCATATATGGGACAGAGATAGCATCATTATATACTTCTTGTGCCATTCTTGCAGCATCTCTTGGTGTTTGACAATCCATAAGCCAAAATCTAGCAGATACTGTTGTTGTAAATGATACCTCATCACCTGTAAATGTTAATTGTGTTGTTCCTGTAATATCTTCCCATTGTGCAGGTGCTGAACCACCAGTAATTGAACAAAGTAATCTTAATGTTGGTGGTTCTTGTCCAGATTGATTATTATATTGTGTTAACATTCCTTTTCTTGTTCCTTGTGGTAATGGAATACAAAGTGTTATTGGTTTATGGAACTTGCGACGACGAGGCTCAACAGTAACAATAGGAGAGACTGCAACACGATTTCCGTGTAACTTTGTTACCAATTCTTGAGGTACTGGTTGTGCTTGAAGAGAAACTTTAATTGTTTTTGTAAGAGAACCATCTGGGAAAATAGCTTGAACTTTTGGTACAACAGAAGATAATATAACACCACCTTCAGGACCAACACAATGAACTTCTTGACGTACTCTTGTTACAACAGCAAAGTACATTGGAAAATCATTGGTTAAAATTCTAGTAATTCTTGGTGTATGAAGATCATCAAGTTGTGATAATTCTGATGCATCAAATGATTCATTCAATACTTCTTGAACAGCATCTTCAGTAGCTTCTAATTGATGTTCCTTCCAATGTTGTCCATCATCTGATCTTAATATAACAATTTCTCTTTCTCTACCTCTTAATGAAGCAAAATGTGGTACTTCTAAAATTACTGGTCCTAAAAATTTAGCACCAGCTGGTCCCATTTCTAAAACTCTTGATGCAAGAGCTTCTCCCTCACTTAATGGTGGTGGATGAGTTAATTTTTCTTTCTTTAAATAACGACAAGTAACACGAATTGGTGCAGGTGCCTTTCTTGGTGGTACAATAATTCTAACACCAGAATGTCTACATCCTCTCATTGCTCCTCCTCTTGCATCACATAAAAATGATATAAGGAAACTAAAGTAAAAAAGAAATAATTAATTTATATATTAATAATATTATGAAGCACATTTATAAACAATCACAAAAACATTATACAATTATAAATATACCACAAAACGATAGGAGTAAAATACTAAACACATATTATTACGGAAAACTCTAGTTAAATAAACATACGTTTTGTGAACTATCTTGCTAAAAATTGTTAGTTTTTGAAATGTTATAATTAATTTAAATTTAATAAAACTATTTAAACTTACCTTGGATTAACTGTATTATGTGTAATTGGTGATGTATTATCATCATTACCATTTTCATAATAAAAATGATCATTATCAAGTATTGCTGTAGTTACAGGTTGGGTCTGTGCCTTCCTAATAACAGCATCCAATTCGGCATCAGTTGTATCAATTTCAGAATTCCTCATTAGTAATTGTTCTCCAGTATGAATTAAATGAATTGAAGCAGAATCTCTTAAACCTTGTGTTAAAGATTCATTAAAATCTTTGGCATGATATTGTGCGTGACTTTGATCACCTTCTACTAAAACAAAAAAAAAGTATTATTGTAATTATTGATAAATATCGTAGATATTTTTAAAACTTCAAAAAAATATTACATAACAAAAGAATATAATTTTTAAAACAAATAATGTAAAGAAAAATATAAAAATAATTGTAAATTATCATATTTTTAAAATTTTTTCTAATCCTAAGATTACTTTTACATATATTCTTAATTTATATTTTAAAATACATATATTATAAAAAATGTCATAATAAAAGAAATACATTTTAAAATTGACATTTTTTGAAAAATTTTCACTATGTCAATGATAAATTAACATTTAAATGTCCTTAAAAATATATAGGTATGCTAAGAAATATGACAAGATGAGTTATATAGAATATTCTTAACAATAAATTCTTAAAATATATATACTTTTTCTAAATTCTTTTACTTATAATAATAAACATATTTCATCTCTACTTATAATAATATTAAATATTTTAAAAAAAATATTCTTTTTATAATAATTATTTTTTTTATAAAAAAAAAGATAACTTACCTTCATCATCACTATCTGAAAACATTGTTTCATTCATTGCTTCTGGATTTTGTGGTTTATATCTTTCTTCTGTAACTGTTGTAGTTTCTGTAATTATAGTTGTTTCAGTAACAGTTTTTAATGTTTCAACAACAGAAACATAACCTAATCTTTGTGCAATACTTAATGGAGTTTGCCCATTACTTGTTTGAATATTAGGGCAAGCACCATGTTCTAATAAATATCTTACAACATTATTATGTCCTTGTTGAGCTGCTTGATGAAGTGGAGTATAATTTGCTTTTGTAAGAGATCCAATTTTAGCTCCATTTTCAATCAAAAAGCGTACCATATTTAGTTGTCCAAAATGACAGGCAACATGAAGTGGGGTATATCCAGCTTTTGTTTGACTATCAATATCAGCATTTCCTTTAACAAGTTCCTCAGCAACAGGAACACGATCTTCTTGTGCACAAAGATGCATTGGTGTTAATCCATTTTTAGCTTGTGCATTCAAATTAGCATGATTTTCTATTAATAATGCTGCCATTTCTTTATGACCTTCTTCAGAGGCAAGATGAAGTGGTGTAAATCCAGCTTTACTTTCACTATTTGGATCAGCTTTATATTGTATTAATGCTCCAGCTATTTCCATTTGATTTTTCTTAGCAGCAATATGTAATGGTGTATATCCATTTTTAGCACATGCTTGAGCTGATGCACCATTTTCTAATAATAAAAGGGCAACCTTATCATTTTTATAATGTGCAGCAACATGTAATGGAGTAACTTGATTTTTTCCTTGAATATCAACAGGTGTCTTCTTTTCAAGTAACAATTTTGCGACAGGATAATTACCATATTTAGCTGCTAAATGTAATGGTGTAAAACCTTTTTTAGTAAGTAATGTTTTATCTGCACCTAAATCAAGTAATATTAATGCTACATCTTCTTGTCCTTCTTTTGCTGCTATATGAAGTGGTGTATATTGATCTTTTGTCATTGCATTTGGATTAGCACCAGCTTGTAATAATAATGATACAATATCAATATTTCCAAGTCGAGAAGCAATATGAAGTGGTGTTTGATGTTCACGTGCTAATGCATTAACATCTGCTCCATTTCTTAATAATACACGAACTATATCAGTTTGATTTGCTCGAGAAGCCAAATGAAGTGGTGTTTCTCCACGAACAGTTTCACAATCAACATGTGCACCTTGTTGAAGAAGATAAATAACAATATTTATACATCCCATAAAACTAGCAACATGAAGTGGTGAAAGTCCTGATTCTGTTGTAGCTTGAACAGAAGCATGATACTTTAATAAAAGTTCAACAACCTTTATTCTATTTTTTTTACATGCAATATGAAGAGGAGTAAATCCATTTAAAGCTCTGGCATTGGGATCAGCTTGTCTATCTAATAAAAGTTTTGCAACACGAACATGTCCACAATGTGCTGCAACATGAAGTGGTGTTAAATAATCAACTGTCACATCATCAACATTAGCTCTATGATAAAGTAATATTCTAGCACATTCAACATGATCTCCTTGAGATGCCATATGAAGTGGAGAAAGACCATTTTTTGTTCTTGCACTAATTGGTGCACCTTTTTCTAATAATAATTCAACAACTTGATCATGTCCAGATCTAGCTGCACAATGAAGTGGTGTTAATAAATCCCTAGTTCTACAATCAATAATTGCACCAGCATTTAAAAGTAGATTAGCCATACTTGTTCTTCCCCATTTAGAGGCCACATGAAGTGGACTAATATTATGTCTAGCTTGATAGTTAACATTGGCACCACGTTCTAACAACAATTGAGCCATATTTTCATTACCATAATGAGATGCAATATGAAGAGGGGTAAATCCACTTTTTGACGTTACATCTGGATTATTATCACTCTAAAAATAAAATAATGTATATTTTTTTTAAAATATGATAAATTTAATTATTTTATTTTTTTATAATTATTACCTGTAAAAGTAATGTTGCCGCTTTTGTGTCATCCTTTTTCGCAGCAATATGTAATGCTGGTAGTCTAACTTTTCCTTTTCCATCATTTTCTAATAATAATGCCACTATCTTATCATGTCCTTGTTGTAATGCAACTGCAAGAGGTGTAAATCCATCCTGAAAAAAAAAAAAATAGATAATTATTTTATAAATATATTTTAATAATTATAATTAGTAAACATTTTGAAATATTTTGAAATCATCATAGAAAAACGCACCTCTGTTGCTAGTGTTTGATTAGCGCCATTAGCCAAAAGAAACTTAACAACATTTTCATGATTTTCTTGCGCTGCCATATAAAGTGGTGTAAAACCATTTAATGATTGTGCATTTACATTAGCTCCATTTTCTATTAAAATTGTTACAATTAAATCTTGCCCTGCTAGACAGGCAATATGAAGTGCAGTATTTCCTTTTTTTGTTGATGAATCTACTATGGCTCCACGTTTTATTAATTCCCTAACAACTTCATGATGTCCTTCTTTTGAGGCTAAATGTAAAGCGTTTAATCCATTTGCATTACTTGTATTAATATCAACTCCATTTCTAAGATGATCTAAAACTTTTTCTAAATTTCCAGCTCTTGAAGCCCTTAAAAAACTAGCACTACTTTCATGTTTATTATGTGTATAATCATTTCCATTTTGATGAGTATAATTTTGATGATCCTGCTCGATTGTATCAGGCATATCTGAATGAGCCATTTCTATCAAGAGGATTTATTTATTTTATTTAAAGCTTAGTTAAACTTATCGACAAATAAGGCTAAAAAATACAAAAAAAAATTATATTAATAATTAATAAAAAGTTAAATATTAATATCGAAATAAAATATTAAAATCTAATAATAAATAAAAAACAAAGTAAGGTGTACAAATTAATTAAAAAATATTTAAATATTTATATTGTATTATTATTTTATTAATATAAAAAAAATAATAAATTTTAATGTATCCAATATAAAAATAAATTTTTTGGAATATTATTTTTTTTTAAATAAAAATTGAAACAAATAAATAACTTTATAAAAACATTATTGGTACAATTTTAAGAAAATTATAAATGTTCTATTTTTATTATCAATACCATAGATATTGTCAATAATATTATTTATCAAATATATGATGAATGATGAAACAAACATTGCACATTTATTGATAAAAATTTTTACTCAACATATAGTTAAATTTTAATATTTGATTATTTATTATAAATTAATGATAAAAAATTTTTCTTATACTTCTAAATATGTTATCTATTTTGAATATATTAAATTAATAAAATAAATAAAAAAAAAAAAATATTTTAGTTTAAAATAAAAATGTTCTTTAAGTTGTATTACAAGGAATATTCTAATATGTTGAAAAAGTAAAATTTATAGAATGGCATAGAATAGTTTAGATAAGAAATATAGTATCATTGGATAAAATAATTTATTTCTTCCATTTCTATCATTATTCATTGAAATAACAAGTTTGAGGATTTAATTTTAAAAAGGGAACAAAAGCATATATAGAATGAGGAAAAGACATTGACAAATCAAATCGAGAATAATCTTCTCTTATGACCCGAGAAAAGATATTCTTTAGTATAGAATTATATTTTATGTGTATATAGATTTATATATATATATTCATATATATGTATGTGGCAGAGTGACAATAAATTTATATATAGAACCAAGAAAGAGTCTTAGTTAAATGTAAAATGTGGCAGAAACAAAATAAAGTCTTAGCTTTAAAATGTCATCGGCATATTCACTTTCTGAACAATATGCTTAAGTTTTCTTTTGTCACAGAAAAGATGGCAAAATTTACTATTAAATAAGTGTACTCTTTAAAATATATTCGTATAAATATTTGTTGGACACTAGAAAAAACTTTAAAATATTTTGATTCAAATTTATATCTATTTATTAATTAATAAATATCAAAATAATAATGATTTTTTATTTTTATATTAAAAATAATTTTAAAATAATATTAAAAAAAAGCATAAAAATATAAATTTAAAAAAAAAAATTATATTTTTTTATAAATAATTATTTATTATTAAATAAACTAGAAACAATATGTAAAAAAAAGATAACTTTTATAAATAGAATTGTTTATACATAAATACATAAACTAAATTTTGTATGACCATAAAAGGACAGCTGCCAAAAATTATATGCATTAGAAAGCGAGAGGTAAAAACTATGGAGCGTAAAGGAAAGAGGTTACTAATACAAATGTACTAACAGATGGCATTATACTCGTAACACTTGGCTCTTATTTCTAATTATTATCTATAACTTACTGTTCTGTTTAACATTGTCATATTAATAGTGAAACTATACCCTTCTTCATTTGAAAGTTCCGAGTATATAATTGTCCCTTAACTTGTTATTTGTAGTAAGGACATAAAAATGTATAATGGTAACAAATAGATATATTTATATTATAAAGGAACGTCTTTTTATATATGTAAAATTTTTTCGTTATTTATTTACAAATTGAACAAATGCCAATTTTATTTATAAATTCTTTTCATATACATTATCCTATAAATTTATAGTATCTTATTTAATTGCCTATTACTTTTCTATTAAACAGATGGCTTTAATAAAAAAAATGTACAAATAATGGCAGAAAAGAAATTTATAATTTTAGATTTATTCATTTAAATAAAAAAATTACTTAGATAAACATTTTTAGATTTATAATATTTAAAAATAATTTATAACACTAAAATATTTATAGATACATAGAAAGTAATTTATAAATACCCACAAACAATATATAATTTTAAAATAAATAAAATAGAACTATTAAAGCATAAAATTAAACCAAAAAAGGATAACAAGGACATTTGATTGATTATAAATTTATTTGAGTAATTAATATAACCTAATAATTAAAATAAAACCACCTTAAACCTTATTAAAAATTTACCTATGTCAAAGAAAATGAAAAGCAATAATTAAAATATTAACAAATATATCATTATATTGAATAAAAAAAAAATTATTATACTAGAATATGACTAATTATATTGATAAAAAAATTGCATGTATTAATTTTAAAATAAAAAGAAAATAGGAGAGTATTTTACAGAAAAATATATAAGCATATTGTTGAGTACATATAAACAATAGTAAAATGTTAAGTAAGCTAAAGTGATATGTATTGCGCTTTTGTGCTTGGGAGAAAAAATATAATTCCTGAACATTATTTTATACATAGAAGCATATCTATCTACATACATGTATAAATGATTAACACTTACTACAGTTTGAAGAAAGAGTATTAAAATATATAAATATATTTATAATACCTGGTTAGAAAGTAAAAAAAAAAAAATTTTTAAACATCGCTGAGTAATCAAAAGAGTATAATAAAATGTAATCTGGTAGTTTTGAATAGCTTTATGCGCAAAACTATCTAGATTATATATTTTAGTTATAAAGTATAATAAAATCTTTGGATGATAAGAAATATCTTAAGGATAACTAAATCATTGAATGTTAAAAGATATATAGTTATTATTTTATTTATCATCATTTAACGTGAAAAATGATTATGTTATTAAAAACAATTTTCTTAAATAAAAATTAAATATTAATTTAACCTATAAATGTTTCATTTATATAAATAATTTATATAAATATGTTATAAATATTTAAATATTTTTTTACCTTAAAGACAGCTGTTTTCATTTTAAATTAAAACAAAAAAAATATTAAATTTTAATTGTAAAACAGATATAAATATATAATAATATTAAAAAAAATCGTATGCATAATTATTTTTAAATATTGTTTAACTCATCAATAGTATAAAAAATGTAATAATAAATCATTAAAAATAAGAAAAAAACAATTAAAATTTGAAAAATTTTAACATCTACAAATTAATTAAAAGAAATTAATCTAAAATTTAAAAAATATTTTCTACCATTTATAAAAATTACTTTTTTTTTTAAATTAAAAAGAATTCAATTAACAATTATAAAATATATTTTTTAATATCTCTATATTTATAATTAATAAATATGTTGTAATAATTGATAAATTTATAAAAAATAAGATTAAAAATATAAACCTTGTATAGTAAAAGGTTATAAATATATAATTATTATTGATGATATATTTGTTTGACATATTTTTAAAATCATTGAACAAAATATTTATTATTAATCAAAATGTTTCATAAACACTATAATAAAAACATTAATTTTTTTTTGATATATTATAATTTAATAATAAAAATAATTGATTTTTTTTTTGAAAGTAATCATTAAATTTTTATAATACTTTATAGAAAAACGAGTACTTTTAAATTTAAAATTTTTATGTTTATTTGATATTATATTATACAATTATAAGTAATAATTTTTGATTAAACTTTATCATATAATTATAAAATTTATTTATAAATAGCAAATATTTATTTAAATTATATAAAAATGCTTTTATCTATAAAATAATAATAAATATACCTTTTATTATTCTCAGTTAGGTATTTATTGAATGCCATTGTTATATAAGATTTTTTTTTAAAATTACTAATAATTACATGACTAATAATTATATAAATTTAAAATATTTAATAATTGAAGTAAAATATATATTAAAAAAATAAATAAAATCTTTATCTAATTATGTAATCAATTTTATTATAATTCTTATTGTTCGAATAAATTTTTTATTAATATTTATATAAAAAGATTATTACGAGTTAGTATTTTAAAATAAACATACATATATATTTATAGATAACGATAAAAAAACTTCATGTATTACATGTTCCAATGAATGTAGATAAAATTTCAAAAGATGTAATTGAATTAAATAATATACATTTTTATTTTTTAAAGTAATTTTAAAATTAACAAAATGTAAAAATTATAATTAAATTTTAGTAAAATATTGCTGTTAGGGAATTTAAATATTAAACTTTTAAAAATTGAGCGTTAATACGATAATGGATTTTTTTTCAAGTATTAGTGTGGAAAAAATGATAAATTTTATAGTTATAAGAAAAAATTATATAATAATTTACAGTTAAAATATAACTATAGAAAAAATAACATTTTTTTTATCATAATTATTTCATATATAATTAAATAATATTAATAAAAAAAAAAAAATATAATAAAATAAATTTGTATTATGTTATCATAATTATATGACTTAACAAAAGTCTATATTTAACTAGTATCATATTAATAACCATAAAATGTTAAGAATGAACAAATTTATAAACAATATAAAAATGTTAAAAAAAAATGATACACTTAGATAAATGATATCATTTTATTACTATACACTATATTTAAACGAATAATAAGGATTACATATGATGTGTATAAAATATTTTTAATATACTGATATAATATATTCTTAATGGTAAAAAAAGAAAGAATCATAAATACATATGTAAATGTATAAACATAAAGCTATGAAAAATTTCAATATTGACTTTAAACATGTAAATTCTGTTCAATTCTTTTATGTTTATTTTATCTTTCTCATCTTAATAGTTGTATATTGCTATACAATATAACGTTAACACTTTTTAAACTATATAAATGCATTTGAAATAAAATATATGGCATACTCCTCTTTTTTTAAACTATTTTTTTTTCTCGTTTTACAATATATATTTTGAAAATTAAAATATATATATATATATATATATATATATATTGATATACTATTTTAAGTAATATAAACTTAAAAGAAAAATAGCTAGAGTTACTTAAAATAGTCAAAAAAAATATATTGGTTTGAATAAAATTGTAAGATTAAACATAAATGGCATGTGTATAATAAATTTTAAAATAGTATAAAGTGATAAAATAAAAAAGTAGTTTTTATCTTATTATATTATCAACATTCCTAAAGTGCTGATATATATATTTTAATTTAAATAATTTTAATAGAATATATATTTGAAAAAATGTTTTTTTTAAAGTTGTTTAATTTAAAAAGTTTAAAAAATAGGTTTATTGGAAAATTTAAAAAAAAAACAAACTTTTTTTTTATTAACAAAAAAAAATTTGTAAAATATTATAAATAATATAGAATATTTTTAATATATGTATACATGATGGAAATATGAGTTGTTGTTAAAGATAAAGCTATGTCAACTTTTGATTTTAAAAATATTGTTTAGTTAAAAAAATTATAATGTAGCATTAAAAATTATAAATAGAAATTGTATATGAAAAATGAATTAATTTTAATATCATATTATTTTTTTGGTATAACTTTTTACTTGATAAAAAATATATTTTTAATGTAAGTGCTTAAAAATATAATATTCTATAGTAAATGATAAAGAAATAATATAAATAGTATATTTTTAAAATGATCAACAATTCTAGAAAATGACAAATATTTGTATATGATTTTTTTTAAAATAATTATTTAAATATCTTATATATAAAATATTACCGTTATAGTAAATTTTATTTAAATTAAAGTTACTAATTTTATAAGAAAAAAGTAAAATATTCTGTTATTTAAAATTATACTTTATGTTAGAATATATTAATTTATCAATAATATTTTCATTTATATACATATATTTTTTAAAAATAAAGTTAAAAGTTATTTATGGTGAGATTTATAGTATATATTAAGGATGTTAAAAGTTTTAATATTAAATATGTCTTAGAAAAACTACTTTACTTAGCAACCAAATATTATTTTATAAAATTTTATGAAATTTTTTTTTCATTATAAAGAAAAATAATATTAAAAATTACATTTTTATAGATTGTCTTTTAAAAAAAATATTCATGACTTTTGATATAATTGCGCAAATAATTTTTTGTTCATTACTTTGCAACAAACAAAAATGATAAAAAAAAAAAAAGAAAGAAAAAAAGTTATATGATAAATTTTTAATAGAATGAAATTTTAAATGAATATAATAAGGTTTGATTATAAGTAATAAAAATAGATTTAGTTAAAATGAATATATTTTGGGTTGTGTACTTACTATAATAAAATTAAAAATATTTTAGTTAGTAATAGAGAGTTGAATAGAACCCTTAAGAATGCATAATTAAAAATATTGTAAATAACTTTATGGATTATTCATTTTTAATACAGTTTTATATAAAAAAAATAATTAAGAGATTATTGAAAAATAATAAATTTTATTTAAAAACTTATTTTGTATTTAAAATCTAATAAATTTTATGAATAAACATCATTATATTTTAATTATTTATTAAAAATAGCTTAAACAAAACAATAAGTCTTAATACTAAATGTTATAATTTATTTAGTATACATAAAAATTATCATAAAAATATGTTCAAATGTACATAATATATTACATGGAGAGTTAAATACTGCATGTATTTATATTATTTTGTGATAAAAATTTTATTCAAAAGATAAAATTTATTTTTTTTAAATAAGTATTTAATAGTATCTAAAGTAGAGATATTAATAATAATTTTAGATTTATGTTAATAACAGAATTTAATATTACTAAAGTTGAAAATAAACGTTATAAAAAAATACATTAAAACTTTTAATTTTTTTTTTACATAGTTGTATATAATTTATTTTTAGTAACATAAATCATCTTTACACTACCATATTTTAACTTATTTATATTTAATTTTTTTTCACAGAAACATTTTTAATTAAATATTATTTATAGTTACAAAATAAAAAACTTTTATTATACTTTAAATTAAATTAAGTAAAAATATCTTAAAGTTGAAATTTAATATATTTAACTATGCTCTATAATAATTTTGTTTGAAGAAAATATTTATTGAGTGGATTGGAAATGTTAAGTGAAAAGATCAACAAATTTTTATTAGTACTTTTATTAACTACTTAGTCTTATTTTAACAAATTTCAATAAAAACTTTTTGTAATTTTCCTTAAAAAGAAATAAATAATTGAATAGATTTTAGTAACGTATAATAAAATAAATATTTATATATTTAGTTAATAATTGTAATTTATTAATAAGAAATATTTTTTTAAATAAAAAAAATTTAAAAAAATCATTTTAATTGCTATTAATAGTATTTAGAAGATTCAATGTATAAACTTACAAAATATTTCAAACGTAAATTTGTTTATACATTTACTGAAAAGTTAAAGAATTTATAATTATTGCTTATCAGTTAACTGTAGTTTAACAAAATTTTTCTAACGCAAATTTTTTTATGTATTTATGTAACCTTGAAAAACAAATAAAATGTTTTTTTATGTGTTAAGATATTTAATAAAGTAATTAAAAAAATTAATGATAATTTATTATTAAAGATTAAATATATTAAAATTTAACGTATAATGTAAATAAAATAATACATATTTATATGAAAGAAAATTTTACTTTATTTTTTTTATAAATTTTAATTATATGAAGTGATTTATAAAATATAATTAACAGATATCATTTAAGATATATTTTTAACAAATTAAATGTTTTATTTTAAAAGTACAACATTAAAATTGAATAATTATAAATTAATATTTATATTATTATAAAACATTTATCAATTAAAGTTAGAAAATATTTAAACTTTTAATTTATATATTTATTAAATGAGAAATTAGTACATTTGTTACCTAGTACAATTATTTATTTTATTAATTTTATTTATAATTAAATTAAAAGATAAATATAAAGATATATTAAATTACCGTTAAACTTTTAAAATTAAAGAAATTTTTATTCAAGAAGTAATTTAATTAACCTTTTTCTTATTTTATATATATCAAGTTATTAATTTACTTTTATCCAAATAATTTCTAACTTATCAGAAAATAAGTATCATGATTCAAAAAGATTTAATTTAATTGGCAAGATGAAAATCTAAAATTAATTTTAACAATAATAAATTAACTTTTTTAAAATAAAGTTATGGTTAGAAAAAATGTAGAATTAAAAATATTGATATCTATTTAATTATATTAAAAGAATATAGTGCTATCATTAAATGTACATAATTTTTTTTTATTCAAAAGACACTTCAATTTCTTGTAACTTATCTTTATTAAATAAAAATTTAAATAAATATTTAAATTATACATTTGTATAAATGATATTTCCTCAACTTATTCAATACTTATACAATTTTAAAAGATATCAGGACAATTAATTTTGTTTAAAATATTATGTAATCAAAAATTTTTAAAGTTAAATAACTGAAATTTTTAAAATCATATAGTAATACATCTTTTTACAATAAATAAAATATTTTGTCAAATCTTTGATAATATTTCTCAAATTACATTAATTTTAATAATAAGATTTTTCTCACTTTTACATTATATATGATAAAAATAAGTAAACAGTATTATAATACATTAAAATTTTAACAACTTTTCTATAAATAAAGTTTTAAATGAGAATATACTTTAAAACCAGTAAAAAAAAGTTTTGTTTTGTTACAAAATGATAAATCGTTATATTTATATTGTTTTTTTTTTATTAAAGTATTATATTAAAAGTCACACCATATATCTTTTTTCAATTTTTTAATATATAATTTCTCTCTACTTTTGATGTATTATCTTATATAACACAATTAACATATAGTTAAATAATAATTTATTTTGATTTTTTTACAAAAACATAAAAAATCTGTATAAAAATCTGTAATAAAATAAAACAATTTTTTTCAAAAGATACAATAGAAAAAAAATAACAAAAAAATATTTTTTTTAGATTAAATTATTTTTTTATTTAATACTTACCTTTTATAACTAAAAATCCTTTTTTTAAATAAATATAAAAATATAAATATTAAATATATATTTATGTGACAATTTATCAAACTAAAAAAAATTTTATTTATATAATTATTAAAAACAGTCTTGATATGAAAAAAATATTTCAAAAAAACATATTTAATATGGTTTAAAAACAAAAACAGAAAGTTTATTATAATAAAACAATTGAATATTTCAATAATTTATTATAAATGCTTTTTGATTGAATAATTTTTTTAAATCAATTAAATAAATATTCAATATTAGTATTGAATTATGTTTTATTATTGTATAATTATGATGTATTCTGTGTTGATGACCTTACAATTTGAGTTATTATAGAACTCATTTTCCTTCCATCAATACTCAATGTTCTAGTTGTCTTTCTTTGTGGTAACAAATGATTATTTAAGTTTGGAGTTGCATAATATGAATCTAAATAAATTTGGGATAATTCATCAGACAACTCAGAGCAATCAATTGGTGTTGAAAGGCCATAGAAAATTGTCTGAAATTGTAAAAAAAAATTAGGTTAATATTAAGCAGAATATTTTAACAAAAAATGTAATTTTTTTTTTATAATTAATAATACCTTCTCTTTTGTTAAATCCTCTTCTTTTGTTGAAGGACGAGACATATCCATTATATATTGACATGTTCTATCTAAATCTTCTACAAATTGTAAAATTATAGATTTCTCATCATTATTTGTTGAAATACAAAAGCGAATTCTAAAATAAAAATTATTTGTTAATTAAAATAAAGTTATTTAATTATTTTGATAAAAAAAAATATTGTTTCAAATTATTTTTTTTAATTACCCTTTTGGTTTTTGTAATAAATTCAAATACCATCCATCACCTTTCATTTTTTCTGCTACTTTATATAAGTCTACTTTATCACTAGTAAAACTAACAACACAAAGTAAAGGTGCTCCAATAATCCTTATATAATCTAATTTTTCAAGTTCAATTCTTAATAATCTAGTTAAATCTAATATTTTTTGTGCTTTTTCAACATAACCATATCTACCATTATAAATTAAACTAGACCATATAGTTGATATTCTGAAGCCACCTCTATTTTCTGACATGGTTGCTGCTGTATAAACACCACATGACCAATCTTGTTTTCCAAAACATTGATATTTCATGTAACGTTTATCACGATACAATATACATGATGATCCAATTAATGCTCCACCATACTATAAATTAAAATAAAATTTATTTTATATAAAGACATACTTTTGAAGCATCAACTGTCATTGAAGTTACAGCTGTTAATGAAAAATCAAAATTCATTGGAGGATAGTCACATTGTTCAAGAAATGGTAAAATAAATCCACCAAATGATGCATCAACATGTAATGGTATATTATTTCTTGAAACAATTTTAGCTATTTTTTCTACAGGATCAATTGAACCCGAAATATAATTTGGAGCAGAAACGACAATCATACATACTTCTGGTGATATTAATCTTTTCATCATACCAATTTCCATTCCATCATACTCATCACATGGTACACGTTTAATTTTAATATCAAGAATTTCTGCAGCTTTATCAAATGCAGCATGTGCATTAACACCTAATATCATAACAGGTTCCGTTATATTTTTTTCTAAAGCTCTTCTTTTATAACCTTAATAATTTAAATATATAAAAAATTAAAATAATTTTATTACATAAACATGCTAAAAATATTGACTCAGAAACAGAAGTTGTAATAGCTCCACATGAATTGACTCCACCATGAAACATTGAACACATTATTCTTATAGCTTCAGCTTCCATTTTTCTTATTGCTGGATACATTTCTGGAAATAATGCATCAGAATTAAAATACATATCAAGTAACTGAAAGCAATATATTTTATTAAAAAGAAAAATATTATTATTTTACCTCTTTATTTACTTCTTTTTGTTCCTCATCAAGTTGTCCATAAATAAAATTATAATATTTTCCTTTAATTATATATTTTGTCTCAGCCATATCTAAATATTGACGAGCTTCTTTAACAATATCATTAGCTGAAATTCCTCTATCAGGTAAAAATCTATAAAATTCTTTTTTTTCATCTGTAGATAGTAAGACTTGCTCCATAACTTCTTTTGTATACTCTTTTTTTTTCTCATAATACTCCCATAAAAATGGTAAATTTCTCATTATATGCTTTCCCTTTAAAAAATTAAATTTTTATATTTTTAATAATTAAAAAAAGATAAAAATAAAAATCTGTTTAAAATAAATAATTTATACATACCATACCAGAAAAATCAGATGTTAAAATAATTGTCAACCATTGAATAAAAAGAATTGCTGATAATGTATAGCAAACAATTTGCCATGCTTCATATTGTGAGCATGATTTATTAAAATTTAATCTTATTTCAGTTAAAGCTTCATGTATTAAACGTATTGATGTTTCATCTAATAAAAAATCCATTTTATTAATAGTAATAATAAAAAAAAAGTTTAATTTTTTTTAGTTTAATATAAAATAGAATGAATAAAGTTTGGTTAAATATTTTTAATATAAAAATGAAGTTATTTGATAATTTATATAAAGAAAATTAATTGAACTGGTAAAAATAATTTTTTAAATTGTCTATTTAGTCTTAATTTTATTAATCATTTGATTGTTGTTATGTACACGTAACAAATGTAAAAGGATAATTTTTTTTCCTCTTTAAAATGATTTCTTAATTTATAATTAATTTATAAATAATTTATAAATAATTTCTTACTAACGTTTTCATTTTTTAAAAATTTTTACACTTTGAAGAGATAAATTATAAATTTTTTTCCTAAGAAAACAAATATTATTTATTATCTTATCATAATTATTTTTAACTTTTTTTTATAAAAATAATGTGTCGGTATGTAAAAGTAAATTTTTAAACATGCACAAAATGATGTGAAAATTAGTATTGTTATATATTTATTAATTAAAAAATGATTTCAAATTTATTTTTTACCTAAAAATAAGCTTCAATATTTATGGTATCTAAAAAACAAAATTAAATAAAATTTTATGTATCACTAAAAATGATTATTTAAAAGTGTTAATAAAGCATTTTATTAGTAATTTTTCTTTAGTTTTTTCTAATAAAATTTTAAAACTATTTTTATTAGAACAGGTTCCAAAAAAATGGTATCATATAAATTTCTAATTTAATTATGAGTAACAATAAATGTCGATTATATCAAAGATCACATTACTGACCCTTTACTGATTTAAAGAAAAAACTTACATTGTTTAGGTAATTCATAAAGGAAATGCTTCATATTATAATAATGTAGTGACTTAATAAAAATTTAAAACAATTTTTGATTAAAACAATTTTATATTTTATAAAATATGCAACTTATTTTTATTTTTATTAATATTATTAAACACTATAAATGTTTGTTTTATATTTTCTATAATTATTTTAATTTTCAACATTGATTTAATAAAGAAATATTTAATATTTTTAATAATTTAAAGTTTAATAAAGCAACGAAAATTTTTATAAACAATAATTTACTTTATTTACTTTTATTTTATTAAAAATTGTTTTGACTATTAATTTATGAAACACTAAAATACACTACAAAAATATTTTTCAAATCAAATAAAAGTAACATCATATGTAATATAATTGATAAGTTAAAAAAAAATTAAATTGACATTTTTAAAAATATGTTTCTACCATTTCAAATTTTAACATTGCATGATAGTATCTAAAATATATTTTTATTGTTAGCCTTTTTTTAATAAAAGAATATTGTTTACATAATTTAGATAAAATATATTTATACATTTACTTTTATTTGAATTTATAAACTTTTATTAATTTTAAAAGAAAGCGTTTATAAGTTGATAGTATTAATTATAAAAATTAATTTTTAAAGTTACAAAAAAAAACACAATCATTATTTTATTAACGTATTTAGTTGCATTTTTTTTAATTTATAAAAAAATTAAGTGTCGTAAAAAGCCACCAAAACTGTTATACTAAAAAAGTTTAAGATTTTTTATAAAAAGAGCATATAAAAAAAATGTTATCCTTCTAAAAGCCGCTAAAAAAATAACAAAAAAAATAGTCTAAAAATTAAGCAGCAACATTGATTGGGATATAGTCCTTTTTAATTGGATCAGAAAGGTGGAATCCAATAAAAGCATGATAAAGCCATCCTCCAAGAGCACCACCAATTAATGGAGCGAAAGCTGGAGCAATCCAATAGTAAGCCGATGGTGTATTGAAAACATCAGTACCGTGTGTAAATAGTGTAAAAAGTCTTGGGCCAAAATCTCTGGCTGGATTTATTGGATAACCAAGATTCATACCAAATGAACAACCAATCATAACAAGAACTCCTCCAAAAAGTGGTCCATATAAATGAGTTGGTACTTCATTTCTTGGATCAATAATTGCAGAAACAAATAATGCTAAAATTGCTGTTCCAACAATTTGATCTAAAAATGCACCGAAAAATGAGCAATAAGGTGCTGGATATGAGGCAAATATTCCAGCTGTAGCAGTACTTCCAATAACAGCACGTACTCCACCATCAAAATGATTGATAGCTTCTAAATAAAAACCATAAACTCCTGCAGCAGCTACAAATGCACCTAATGTTTGAGCAGCAAAATAAATCAACATTTTTGCAAGACTAATATTTCCATAAGTATAAAACATAAAAGTTATAGCAGGATTCAAGTGAGCTCCGGATGATTTGATAGTAGCCATAACTGAAAAAACAATAGCAAAAGCCCATCCTAAATTAACATTAATCCATAAATTGAATTTTTCATGACGAAGTATAAATTGAGCATTTATTGCAAGACCAATAAAACAAAGAAGAAAGGTTCCAAAAAATTCACTAAGGAAAACCTTTAATGTCTCATTTTGAACTTTAGCTTTATCTCTAGCGACTTCAGTATTGTTTTTAACATGACTCATTTTTCTTAAAATAATAAAATTAAAATATAAATTAAGAATTTAATTTAAATATTATCACAAAAAACTATATAATTACGGAATGTATTATATTTTAAATATTAATAAATAACGTAAAAAAATTAATTAAAAAAAATTCTTAGAACTTTTTTTTAATTAAAACAATTTTCCAAAGATTTTTTATAATTTTATTTTTTTTTACATAAAAAAAAAGTTATCATAATTAATTAAAAAAAAATTTTTTTAGTCTAAATTTAATATAAAACATTATTAAAAAATGATATTAAATTAATCCATATTTAATTAAAAATCAACATTTTATTTATAATCTTATGGAAAATTTTAATGATAAGGAAATTAATGATTATTGTATATTTATACATTTAAAAATATATTAAGATAAAAGTAAATAACTTCCTTTAAACATAAATTTTTATTAAAAATTTGTTTTTTAATTAATATAATTTTAATTATCTAAAGGTATGAAACTAAACTAAGACTAACGTTTTCATTTATTTAAACCTTAACAAACGAATGAAGGTTTAATCAAATAGAATATATTAAATTTGAAAAAACATTAATAAATTTATATTTAGTGATGTTACAATTTCAAACAAACTATATATAAATATTATCAGATGCTACTTATAAACAGTAGTAATATATTAAACTAAAGTGATAGATAGATTCCCGATTGATAAAATAATATCAAAATAAAGGATGAACAAAATGAACCGTTTATGTATACTTAAAAGTAGTAATGTAAATGGATAACAATATGATTAATGAATTTGCAACCATAAGAAACTTTTAAATATTAATGTTTTATCATGTTTCAATTATATATACCTTCCATTGAAAGGGCTTAAAAATTAATAAATAGCTTTTATTAGTTTTATTACTAAATTAAATAGCTTTAATAAAAAGAATAGTTATTTCAAAAAGCGGAAATTAACTATAATATAAAATGGCAAAGAAAGATTATAACTTTAATGCAATATTAATGCAAATAACTTTTGAATCTATTATATTTTTTTTTCATTAAAATTTATTTTTAAAATGTTTGAGTAAAAAAAAAAAAAAATAAGATATTGAAAGAAATATTAACATTCTTTCGTTATATTATCATTATTTTCTTACTAGTACATAAATGTTTAAGTAATATATATAAGAAATAAAATATGCTTATCCATTAAATATAATAACTTTATGATTAAAAATAAGTAATATTACCAGGAAATAAAAAAAATTAACTTCTGCTTTATCTGTTTAACATATTTTATTATATTTAAGTTGTTAAATTTTAACAAAATAATTTGAAATTATATTAAAATATATTTTTAAAATACTGCTCTAAAGATAAAAAAATTTTTCTACATTATTATTAATAAAAAGTAATAATAATATTTTATAATAATACATTTTTTATTATAACAATAAAACTATTGTTATTTGTTTTAAATACAAGATGATATTATATTTTTTATCAATAAGTAATTAAATTTAAAAAGAAAAATTTGAAAAGACACGTTGACGATAAATTTAATTTTATACTTTATAAAAAAAAGGTATGATTATAAATATATGTACTTTTTAATAAATATTTTTTTTAATATAAATTATATATATTTGTAAATTAATAAAAAAGATAAATATATTCTATTTTAAAAAAATCAAAGTTTTGCAAACCTTTATAAATAATTTTTTTTCAAAAATATTATCTACTTGCATAATAATTGTAATTAATAATTCATATTTCTTTGTAAATTTAACGACCTTGTTTTATAAGAAAATTTTAATAATAATAAATTAAAAGTACAGATTAAAGAGTAAAATTTAAGGAATAGTTTAGTGATTCAAAAATAAAGTAAGTTTAAATTAATTAAAATAATAAAAAATGACATAACATTATGAAATAACAAGTTTTTAGTATATTTAGTTATAAAATTAAATACAAAACATTTTAAAATATTTTGACAAACAACAGATGTGTAAACTCAAAATTAATACTTTTATTTGCCATAAAAATTATAATACATTTAATAAATAAACAAAAAAAATTTCTGAGTATTGGCACGTTTTATTATATTTAAATATATAAGATTTTTATATAAAATTAACACATTTCTTCAAAACTCAATTTTAAATATTACAAAGTTTTTCAAAAATGTAGAAATTTTACATATATAGTTATAGCTAAAATCTCTATTATAATATAATAGCTTTCTTTTTTTTTATATAAAAAAAAGATATCCCATGTGATTTAATTTAAAAAGGCTTCTATATAACATTATATATATGTAAGAAAGTTTAAAAAATTTGCATGAGATTTTAAAATAATTGAAAATATTTTAACTTTTAGGTATTAATTTTATCTAAGCACAGTATATATAAAATATTTTAAAATTAAAAAAAAATTTTTATACAGAAAATGATTATTATTTATTTAAAAAGAAATAAAAAGTTACATTTTTATAAAATGAAAGATAATTAAAATAAGTTATTGAAAATGTTCTTTCACGACTAAATATAAGATTACAAAGATTATTTTAATAAATTCACTGTTAAAAATGCATTTTTAAAAGCATAAAGATAATTGTACATCAATAATAATATTATAAACGCTTGAAAAATTATTAATTTAAATATGTATTTTAATTTAATATTTAAATAGTAATTGGAAGTAAATAGAATAAATTATATAATTGGTCATAATTATCATGTCCTATAATTAATAAACCATAATTAAATTTAGTTTTGAATAAAATTTAAATTTTGTAAAATGACACTATTTTTAAAAATAAAATATATTTTAATGTATAGTTATTAAATAATATTTTTTTTATAAAATTAAACTTTTATGGTAAAAGAAATATTTTCAAAATGTTTCAAAAATACATCAATCAAATATAATTTTAAATATAATTTTTGATTAATGTATTTTAAGTTTAAATAACAATAATTGTTATCAATCAGCTTTATCAAATTATCCATAATACGTATAAAAATATTTTTACCTTGTTGTGATAAAAATAAAAAAGCTCTTTTTTTTTAATAATATTTTCAATAAAAAGTTATATAAAAAATTTTTGGTTAATACTTTTTTTTTTATATTTAAATAATATGAAATTTATATGTAAATATATTGATAAAAAAAAAGATTTGATATTAAAAATATACTAAAGAAGGTAAATAAATAGTATAAAATAAGGTTGAAAAAATTTTTTTGACAACTTAAATTGTATTTGTGATAAAAAAAATTTCTTCCCTAATGGTTTTATATATAAATATTTACTAGCACAAAATGTCTTTTTATTTTTTTGACTTTAAATAATTAGAAGGAAAAAAAAAAGAAATAACATCCTATTAATAGAATTTTAATAAAAGACTTGTTTCTTTAATCCATTTTAACTTTTTCAAACTTATTAAAAAATTTTTAACTTTATTCATTTTTATTTTACTTTTTTTTAGATGGTTCAAAAGTAATAAAAAAATAGTTAAACATAAAAGTACATTTTCAATACATTAGTAATACTAATAGTTTAAGAAATATTTCAAAATATTTATTTTTATTGTGCCAAAAAAAGAAAGATAATATATTTTTAGACAACAAAACTTTTTTAAAAATTGCATTTGACATGTTAAAAAATATTCAAATTTGATAAATTTAAATAAGTGGAAAAATAATATTAAATTACACTTTTAAAATACTTGTCACTATTTATATATTTTTAAATTTTTTTTTTTACTCATAGATGAAAAAAAACACATTATAAGTTATTGAATTGTAGATATTTTAAAAGTATAAAGACAGAACTATACTTTTGTTTATTATTCAAATTTATTTCAAGTTATTTGTTGTAAATATTAAATACATTCTTCATTGACATCGAATTAATTAGAATACTTTAAAAATTAGGCATTTGTTAACATTCTACTTCAAGTGCACACAACGAAAACAAAAAAGTTACAATTTTTACTATTATAAACTTTTTTTATTATTTGAAATTCCCATACATTTTATTTCTACTAATTCAATCTTGTCTTTCAATAAAAATTTCTATTATCCTTTTTTATAATAGTTAATTTAGAATTTTATATAAATATCAATGCCTTTTATTATAAAATAGACGATTAAAATATTCTTTTTAATATTTTCTATGATGTGTAACTAATAATAATAAATTTAAAAAATAAAAAAATAAAAAAATAAAAAATTTCTTATTCTTAAGCTATTAATTATCCTTATTTTCAATAAATAATTTATATTACTATTTCTCTTAAATGTATTGTAAATTTGAAAAAAGTATAATATCTATTTTCAATGTAATAATATATATTTATTCAAACAAACATCAATCATTGATATTAAATAAGTATGTTGAAATTTCACATTATTATCTTGAGGTACTTAAAAAAGTATTTAAAAATAAATATCAATGTTACCTTTTACCTCTTTTTATATTTATTATAAATAGACAAACATTTTATATAATACCTTGAATAAAAATCAAAATACATGAAAAGGTAAACAAAATAATCTTCTAATGTTAAATCTTTTTATAAATGATCTTTACATAGTAGTTTTTTTTAACAAAAATTTTTATTTTTGAAAAGACTTTATCATAAGGATTATAAATTTGATAATAAATATTAAACATGAAATTTGTTTTTTTTTTGAAAAATTTTTGATCAAATTAAATTTAATAAAGTATTATAATGATATTGATATTGAAGTGAAATTTTACATTTTTTTGATCGATATAATTGAAAGTTAATCACAGCAATCAGCAAGACAACACCCAAAACAGCATCCCAATAAAGCCCATAAACAACAATTATCTTTTCCACTACGAGGTTGATGGCATTCCCTTCTTTCATTAACATAACTAAAAAAAAAATTTTTTTTTTTAATAAAAAATAAACATTTTATTTTAAATAACTTACACTACTTGAGGTTGAGGTAGTTGCGCTCCATAAGCAGGTTGTTGTGGATAACCCTGTTGTGAATAATATCCTTGTGGATTGTTATTAGGATAATATGGTTGTTGGGACATATTGTTAAAATTATTGTATTGTGGTTGTTGTTGTGGATAGTTTGGGTTATATGGTTGTTGAAATGGAACTCCGTCATTCCCGGGGTAAGGAGGTGGAGCCGATCCAGACATAATGAATAATTCTGAAATTTTCAATATAAGTTATATAATAGGAAAATTGAAATAAAATGATAAATAAAGGTGAGGTAAATGTACTTATTTAACACGTGACTATTTTATAATATAAATGAATCGGAGAAAATAGTCATATTAAATAAAATTAATGTTATATATTTATTGTAGAAGTATAAAAAAAATTGATTTGTAAATATTTTATACAAAAAAAAGGTAGTACGTTCGCCATTTTATTCATAAGAATAAAATTCATTTAATGATATATTATAAAGGTTCATTTTTTGTTTATCTGTAAATGATGAGTCATCTTTATGACTTATTCATGAAGACGTCATTTGTACATAAAAGTTTTTTTTAATTAATTATATGTCAGGTAATGTCAAATTGAAATTAAAAATTAAAAAATTAATAATCACCAAAAAATGTATTTTTTTTTATCAAAGTTTTATTTATAAAAAATGAAAAAAAAGTAAATATATTATAAATTTCATAGTTATAAATTTTAAAAAAAAATGTAAATCAACTAACATATAATTTTATAAAATGTTTCCATGACAATTTAATGTAGTATTTTTGATTTAATACCTGAAATTTTTCTTGACTAGTTATGATGCTTAGATGCTTTAAATTTTATACAAAATATACAACTGCATGACAATAGTTTGTTTTAATTTATGACCATATTATCATTATCTAATCTATCAAGTTATTGATAATAAGTTATTTTCTTTTTGTTTTCAAAAAAGTGTGTTATAAATGACGATACGTTATATTAAAAATTTTTTATTAGAAAAAAAACTGACGGATTTAAACAAAAAAATAAATTTTGAAATTTTTTTTAATTAAAGAAGAAAAGTAAACATTTATGAGCAATTAATTAATGATGATAAAATTAAAATAAAAAAAAGTATATGCGATCAATTTTCACGTAAAAATACTTGTTTATACTTTTGTCATTGATCATCAGATGTTAATGAAGTGGATGATTTCGAAAGTTGTCTTTTACATAAAAATTTAAATGGTCTACATTTTGAACAATGACTACGCACTCTAGCATCAGACACCAACGAATATGTTGAATGTGAAAGTGGATTATCTTCTAAAAAAAAAGGTAAAAATTAATTATATAAAAAAAAATTAAAAAATTACTTTTTAAATGCCCATTAAAATTATCAAATTCTGTTGCTATATTTTTTATTTGATCCACAGGACTAGGAATTTCTTCTTCAATTTTATGAACTATGGTCCTCATTATTAATTGTTCCCAAAGTTTAGGACTACTAGGTTTTTTACTATTTTTTCCAATTTCAATTTTTCTCCCATCAGCTAAATATTGAATTTTTTTATTTTCTTTTTTATTTTCAAAAAGGGATATTTTAGAATCATCAAGAGGAATATTTAATTTATTTTTATTTAAAGAAGTTTTATTTTTAATGACTGTAGAAAATGTATCAATGTTTTTTTCAACCGACGTAACTGTATTTGCATCTTTTTTAGGTGCAGCATAATACTCTGCCGGAGATTCACATGGTACATTCATAATTCCAATCATTTTTAACAACTTTTATAAAAAAAATATATATATATATATATGTATCAATAAAAATAAAATTATTTAAAAATATCAGCCTAAAATAAAAAAAAATAATTATTAATAGATAGAAGGATAAAATTTGATTAATGTTTAAATGAAAATTTCAATGTTTTGCCATGATATTATATACGATTATATATCCTATTGATAGATAACTACGCAAAATAATAAAACTTTAAAGTTTTAAAAAAATACTTTGTGTTCTTAGAATAGTATTATTAAAATAAATGAATATATTTATAAGGTAAAGTAAACAAATATTTTTAATAAAATGTTAAGAATTTTTATTAGCCGCCTACAATAATCATTCACAAATAAGATTTGTATATTTTTGAAATATTATATATATATATATCAATCATAAATAAATTGTATATGAAAATTTTACGATATGATTATGAAGACAACAAATGACAAAATGTTTTACACTTTCTTTTTATATTTCATAATAATCATTATAATGAATTTTTTCTTATCATAATTATGAAAGATTTTTAGGTTTATAATTTTTAATAGGAAATCCGATTATTAACACATTAAATGATGGTATATTATATCAGAATAACAAATTTATAAAAATGATATATATCAAAAAATTTGTCAATTTATAAAGCATCATTTTTAAAAGATAATACCAAAGTTGAAATTCTATTGACACAACAAGTTTATAAACCTTAATGAAATAAAAAAATTTAAAAAATTTTGAATTGAATTCTTTGAAAAAAAAATTAAGTACAAATAATAAAATGATGAGTAATCAAAAACTAGAATAATATTTTCTGTATCAATAATTGTGAAAAAAAAAATCATTTTCAAAAGTTAAATTCAAAATTAAATCAAAAGGATTAACATTTTATATCGCAAGTTTGTGACTAAGTATATGAATAAAATATTCATTTAGCTTATTTTAATATATTTTTTTTAAATACTTGCTTTTTTGGCAAATCGAACCCATTGTTCTACTGTATCTCTACCTAAATGAAGAACTATTGAACGGTTTTCAACACCTGTATTTTGTAATTCTTTAAAATCATCTTTTTTGGTTAATTCACTTTTCTTCTTCTTTTTTTTACAATTTTTTATCTCTTTTTCATCAATTGAATTTTCCTCATCACTACATTCTTGCCATCCCTCACTACTATCATACAATGGATTAACACGCATCATAAATTCACAAAGTTGTTCAAAATCTCTACTTTGCATTTGAAGACTATTTCTAACAAAATTACCATCTCTTGTTGATCTACATGATTTAATTGAGTTACGTGTACTCTTACCAACATACCTACAAATAAAAATTAATAAAATATTCTTATCTATATTACACCTTATGATTATAACTATATAATTAAAAAATGTGTTAAAACTTTAACTAATATGATAAAAAAAATTGATAATATAAGTATAACTATTATAATACCTATTACTTCTTCCTGTCCATCCCATTGTAGTGAATCGTTTACGTTTTTGTATAAGATATTGAATATATGAACAATGATAAATTTCACGATAACTAAATCGCATTCTTTCATTAAAATAAGAATAAATAAATGGATTACAAAGATGATTAATAATCCATATCTAAAAATTCAATTATTTTATTTTTAATTTTCTCTTACCAAATGTAAAATAATTAAATGCCAATTTGAAAATATACCATATAAAAATGGTTTAGATAAAAAGAGTATTGATGAAATTGTACATAGTAATGATGGATAAAAAAATTGAAACGTTAATCGTGCCTGTTTTTTAAATCTATTTGCTGAACTTTGATTTAACTTATTTTTATTAATCTTTTGTTTAACAAGTCTTATTTTTAATAATACTAATATTGAACATATCCATTGTGTTAAGAGGCTTATAATATTTAAAAATACTATAATATAAAAAAAAAATTTACTTCTTTTATTATTTATATTATCTTTAAATGTGATTGACCATAATTCTGACCGAAGTCCAATAAGTGGTTCCGGAAATGTACCAAAATATGCTAAAATAAATAAATAAAAAGTAAATAAATATTTAAAAAAAAAAAAAAGAAAATTATAATGTCACGAAACACACCAGTTATAATGCCAATCAACCAAGTTAAAATAGAACTAATGATAGCTATAGATACACGATTAAAAAATTTGGCTTTTGTTCCATAATAACGTATTGCTACACATCTATTCATTCCAAGAAATGCATAGCTTAAAATACCGGAAATCCATGCTGATATGAGAAGAAAACAAAGTATGGTGTTAAGTTTGTTTAAATTATAACTTAACAAATACTTTTCAGTTGTTGCTTGCAAACTACTATTAATGGGTATATATAATCCAATGTTTTTGCGATCGAGATATAAAATATAAATACCACATCCACTCCCAATTAATAGCATAATAATAGAATCTGCCAATGCAACATTTGCCATAATTGTGTATGCAGAAAGACGATATACTCGTTTGAAGCAAATCATTAAAAATGTTGTAAAATTTGATATAAAGCCAATAAATCCCAAAAAAAAGTAAAGCAATCCAACTACTACTGTAAACCATGTTTCATTAAAAATTGTAATCTTCATATTTCAATTAAATATATAAAATTAGTAATATTAATTATGATTCTTAATGTAAAAATTATATCATTTATTATCATGTCCTGATATAAATAAAAACATATCAAGTAAAAAGACTCCTAAAAATAAATCAATGTATTAATAAAATGAAGTTTGAACAAATTATATGTTTTATATAAAAATTAATGGTCAACTGAAAAAAGTTTATATGAAAAAGCGATAAATGTGCCATTATCCTCAAGATAGAAATTGTTTCACTTTTCATAGATAAGATGATGACAAAGTATCGAACTTTTAGTGGCCAGTAATGGATAAAACCTAAAAGTATGAAAATATATTATCTCTGAAGGCTAATCTAATTTCTACATGTTATTCCTGTCGTAAATTTATCCTATTGACATCCTTATATCTGAATTAAAATTATAACTAACATATGTATTAAAAACAATTTCATATAATGTCAAACGTTTTAGTTATCATATTGTTTAAAAAAAATATTTTTATTATAAAAGATCATATAATAATATAAAACAAATAACTGATATGTTTTATAACCTTTATTTTTACCAAAATTATATCTTTTTACAATCGTAATAATGCATATTTTATATAGTATTATGTTGTTTTTTATAACAACTTAATGTTATATTTTATATATAAAACAAATAAAAAAAATATATAAAATAAAATGTAAAAGTTAAAAAAAAAAAAACACTTATACTGGGTGTTTCTTTTTTTCCACAATATGAAATACTTTTTGGTACGGTGGAGTTAGGCAAAAAATGCTACTATAGTAATAGTGTACATTTATATTTTTATATTTGAATTCAATCATGCAAAAGTGTGGTATATCATTCTACATGTTTATTAAAAGATGAGCTTTTTCCTATAAACTAAAAATAATGAATGGTTTTGTATTACAAAATGTTCTTGAAGGCTTAATTTAAACATTTTAAAGTTATATTGAATACATTTAAATATACAATGATAATTATAAAATTATGAAAAATTAATAAATAAAAGTTTTAAATAAAATATTAAGTTATATAATAAAAAATTAAAAATTGAAATGTTATAAACAAATTTGTATAATTTTAAAAACTAAAATTTATAAAAAAAAAACAAGCCCACCCCTTATAACGTTATATAAATTAAGGAGCATAATGATTAAGTAAAGCAAAAGAAGAAATGAGATAAATTATACTATGAGCTAAAATACACAAAAGATAAAGGAAGATTTTATATTAGACTCTATATTTATAATCAGAAAAAAAATATATAAAAAATTTTAATACATCTCCTTCAAATATAAAGTGTCAATTCGCTACTTAAAATCACTTCTATATAAAGATAAGTTTTTACAGATACAAATGAAAAAAAAAATAAAAAGAGAAATTTTAATATAACAATATTTTATTTGTCATTATAGCTGATACAATGGGTATATGTAATTATTTTAAAAAAATAATAATAATAAATTTTCAGGTAAATAAATAACGGTACATAATTTTAAACTCATAAATAAATAATAAGACTTGCCTGTTTTATAAAATGTTATATAATTTTAAAATATAAGCATATAATTTTTGTTTCATACAAAATAATGAATACTTAAAATTATAAAAAAAAAAGTAATAATATTTAATATATAAAAATTATAATATTAAAAAAAATAAAAAGTTATTTATTTCCTGTTTCCATTAAATTAACATTTGTATCATACCATATTGGGGGATCATTATTAAGTAAAAATATAATGCCCCACATGTATGTTCTAAACCAATTTTTTGTTCCTGCATTAGCTTGATACTTTCGTATAACAATTGGATGTGGGACAGGAAGTAATCCGACTAAAGTACCATTTTGTAGAAATTTTAAAATTTCTTTTTCATCAGTCAATCCTCTAAAACAGGATAATAAAATAAATGATGAATGTCTTCAAAAAAAATGTACTTACTTGTCAATACAGATTTTTTCTACTTGTGGCACTAAAACTTGCAATAAACGATTAATAGTCTGAAGTGGGATTTTAGATTTCCATGAATCCACCCACTCTGTTGTTGGTATCCATTCCTCATCTTTATTGTCATTTTCAGAAGAAATTTTAGTTGGTCTTTCTATATCAGACATTATATTTATTAATAATTCTGTATTACATGTTTCTTTATTTTTTTCTTCTGCCTTCTTTTTTTCATCTTTTATTCTTTTTTTTTCAATATTCTTTTTAATAAAAACTGAATCTGAACTTATATTGGCAAACTCATAAAAAACTTGTCTTTTTCTAATGAGTGTGTAAATTAAATTGGAATTTCCTAAACAAAATTTAAATTAAATTAAAAGATTTTAATTATTGTTACCATCAAATTGATATTGGATAATATTATTGAAAACATCTAATAATAAAAATACGAGTGTATAATTATTTGGGCTTGAAAATAAAAACCATGGTGTTGTAAAAGCTTCTGTTAAATGAAGCAATTTATTTGCGGCAACCATTGATAATGACTTTAAATATGGTGAAACATTAACAATTATCGTTAGTAAACAATCAAATAAGCCTTGAAGTCTATGATTACCAGCTGTAATTAATTTGTGAAAAACAATAATTAAGAGATCTGCATGTGTCCCATTAAAAGATGGTAAATCCATCCACAATTTTGAGATATATGGTTTGTTGAGACGAACACCAAAATTTCTTTCACCACTTAAAAGAAGAATCAAAAATATTCCCATATGTATAAAAGATACTTTTGCGGGATCGGTTCTAGCCTCATTTATATAATATAATATTGGTACTAAAATTTCAAGTATATCACTTGTTTTCAAAACATAATACATAAATTTTTGATTATATTCACAACATTTCCATAATAAAACGAGCAATTCTTGATAAAAATTAACTTTTTTTACTGAATTTGGTAAATATGTTGTTTGTAATGGATTATTTAATAATGTTGTAATTCCCCTAAGCATAAAAGCAAAATCATCCTCTCTATGAATCCTTGAAAGATATTGAATGAA
Source organism: Strongyloides stercoralis (assembly GCA_029582065.1). Taxonomy (NCBI): domain Eukaryota; kingdom Metazoa; phylum Nematoda; class Chromadorea; order Rhabditida; family Strongyloididae; genus Strongyloides; species Strongyloides stercoralis. Next base: position 1,548,293 of record JARPTA010000002.1, read on the forward strand.
TAAATTATCAGTATACCCTGTTTCATCATCTTTTATAGATGAGTCGTTATCTAATGAAACAAGTAATAATTGTAAAGATGCTGAAACTAATGGTTCACGTGAATCTGATAAAAGTAAATAATTATAAGGAACACCTAATCCAGAAGGATCATATGCACATATAATATTAAGCAGTGATGTAAATATAGGTAAAACATGTTTATTTTCAGCCGATGTAAAAGAAGTAATCCATCTCATACGATTTTTATCTATAATTATATTATTAATATTTATTTATTTTAAGAAATGACATTTTTTTTCTCATTTACCTGTTGATTCTAAATATAGAAATTCAGAGAAACATACTAAAAGGAGTCTTAATATAGAAACACGATTCTCGTCATGATATCCATTTATTCCCATTTTATTAGTAAAACCAACCCCAGCTTCCCAAATATATTCACATGTGTCCAATACTGGTTTTCCAATATTATTACATTCTTCATCATTTACTTTTTTGACAGTAAAATCAATCACAAATAAAAGATTAGAAAGTGCAGTTACTAAATTGGATGCAATTGTTTTTGGTTTTTGTGATGGTTCTGTTTCATTTTCATATGTCCAAAAAAAATTTTTCCATTCATCACATTCATACATAAATGGAATAATTCTTGTTAAAAAATGAATTGAGTTAAGAATTTTTTTGTGATCATTTATTGATATATTTTGTGTATCTTTAGTTATTACATTGATAGCTTTATATACAATAGATGAAAAATTACTTGGTGACTCATCTCTTAATTTTCTGATATCTATTCCATTAAAATTTGCAAAAATTTCTTTTATTGTAAATGTTGTAGGTGATAAAGTGTAATGATTCCAAAATTTTTCAGAACTACTAACATTACCAGATGATATCATTTCAGCAACTGCTGTATGAAAGTCAATTTTTGAAGTCGTGTTTCCCATAATAATAATAAGTATATTAGAAAAAAATAATAATAAAAAACTTTTTAATGATTATAAAAATATTTTTATAAAACTGAAAAAAAAATAAATAATTTGAATAAAAAAAAATTGTTTAATAATATTATTTATAGAAAAATTGATTCTATTAGGATATTGATGATACTAAATGGCCAACTACACGTTAGGAAGTATTATAAAAAGAGTAAACAAGAAGTATAATTTTCGTTATAAGAATATCGGCACTATCTAACCTCTTTCAATTGAAAATCGTAATTTTGAAAATAAATTATTATTTAAGGTGAAAAGGTAATTAAAAAAGAACATTATTCATTATTCATTAAGAATAAAAATATTTACATTAGTACAATTTAATAATTATTCATGTAATTAACTGGCAAAACATATGTTATATATTGGATCCTGTTTTTATTATAATTGAAAGAAAAACTAATAAATTATTTGAAATAATTTAACATTCAATACATTATTATTAAAATGAAACTACAACAGCATTCTTTCATCCTTTTATAAATAAAATAGCTGATATTTAAAATTCCTTTTATAAAGTGTATAATAAAATTGAGATCAACATATACTTCTTAATATTAAAATTTGTTTATATAATAAAATTATTTAATATTTATCTTTATTTATTTCTTCAAGACATATTTATATTTTAAAATAAGTGATAAAAATTTGTAATAAATATTTTTTATTATAATTATTTAAATGTAAATAATAAATAAATTTTTATAATATTTTAAAATTAATAAAATTTTAATTTATATTTTATTAAGTTTGATTATTTTATATTAAAAATAGATAAAATTTTTAATAACAGCTTGACAACCATATATAATTTTACTACTTAAAATTACTTGATTAATCAAGCCGTCAAAAAGTTATGACTAAGTATATCTACATAATTAACAATTCTTGTTTTAGTTTGTTTTTATATGATTCATTAGAAATGAGGTCATCTATACTGTTGGCAAGTGCCGAATACTTTTACTGTACTGTAAAACAGGATTGAGGATAGCTTTTATTATAAATGAGAATGAAGGCATAAAACTACATATTATTGTTGACCATATAAAGAACCTTTTATAGCTACTGATGGCATTTATATATTTACATTTATGTCCTTTATACAGGTTAGATTTTAGTATAATCGAAGGCCATTATTCATTGCTTTGATAAAATCATTATTTTATTTAAAGAATACATTCATTTTGTTAGTTGTCTTTATATATATTTATAAGGTAAAATTATTTTATGTATAAGTAATTTATAATATACATATAGTTATATATTTTATAATCTTTATATGGATTTTAATTTTAAAGAAAATTTTGATTAATAATATTAATAAAATATTTTTTATTTTAAAAATATTTTACTTTAAATGGTTATTCTTAAACTTTATTCAAATTTAACATACATAACACAACTATAATGTCCTTCAAATTACTTTAAATCCTTGTACATTTTTAAGTCACCTCTAAATACACATCATGTAAAATAATGATAGATTGATAGTAAAAATTACATCATTTTTAACCTTATTCACCTTAAATATCTTGATATATGCATGATAAATTTTTACTAATAAATGCTTATTATATGCTTTACTAGTTGGAGTTTTTTTTTAACCATTTAATATTATATTTTTAAAAATATTATTTTATAAAAATTTGAATATATATACTTTAATATATAACTTTATTTTACTATATTTTCACTACACATCTTTATTACTAAACATTTTAAACAAATATATAATATATAAATATTTTATAATACTGGCATATAATAAAATTGTAGTATCAAAAACTTTTTAAAATTGTTATTAATTATAAGAAATTATTTCATTTCTCAGCATGAGTTAATAATCTTCACTAATTGTGTCACATGCAATACCTATTTGGCAATGTTCAAATAGTCGTTGTACAACGATTTTATAGTATATATAAATATATTCCTTGACTATTAGATTTTTCTAAGCAAACTACTATTAAAGATATTCATTCGGCTCGTTAACTTGATCTATTTGTTCTTATTTACGTGTATTTACAGGATATCATTTTATATAATTAAAATATAATTTATTTACCCTCAAATCATTAAAAAAAAATTAAAATTTTTTTTAAAAATTATTCTTAAAATATTATTTAAAAAATTAACAAAATATTTATATATTTTAAAAATTTCATACTTTTATTTAATTAATATCTATGGCGCCATGAAATATTCATACTAAACTTTTTTTTTTCACATGAATATTTATACTACATTAATTGCATGTGTGAACTTTACAAAATAAATGCAAATATTATAATATTTTACAATAGAATAAATTTATTTAAGTTTACTTAAAGACACCATTGATATTTAATACATTTTTTTTTTACCGAATAATATGCGGCTCCAAGATTGTTATCAATATTTAATTCGTATTAAAAATTTTAAATATAGGTAGAATAAATTAAAGAAACTGTATATTTCAAAATTTTTTCTTTTGTTTAAATAAATTAGATTATTTTTAGCTTATTTATACTTTAAAAAATTTAATTTTTTTTGATATTATTTAACATTTTAATGATTACATCTATATTTTAAAAATAATTTTTTTTTATTATAATTGGTATAAAACTACTTTTATTGCTACATTATATGTTAATGATTTTATAATAAACATAAACATTTATGATTGATTTGCACTCCATTATTTTATTATCATTTTTTTTAGTAATATATTATTTTTCTTTTCTATATAATATTATCTTAATATATTGTATATATTATTTGTATATATTTTTTTTTATAGAATGTTATTGGAAATTAAACTAAGGGCATTTTTTGCCTTTTTAATTTCATTATGCGCTTTAGTGAATATGCAGCATAGTACCATCGTTCCACAGGTAAAAATATCTGATCAACCATTTTTGGTTACCAATACTGATCAACTTAATAAAATAGAATGGACAATGCTTGGTACTACAGCAAGTGAAACAATATATTGTGTCTCTGAACATCCTGTTAGTCAACTACGTTTTGTGTGTGTTGAATGTCTTCAAAAAAATATAACGGATATTGTTAATGTATTAAATTCTGCCCAAGACTTAACAAGAAAATCTGGCTTTCCAGTAAGTAAATTTTTCTTTTCTTTTTTTTTACTTTTAATTGTTTAAATTAATTAATATTATTTAAAAAAATTTTTTTTCTTTAGACAATTGCACTACAAAATGTTCCAGCAAAGGCTAACTGGACAGGAGTTACTATTGTATGTCAGGCTGCCTTAAATGGTGGAACGATTGATTCAGCACCAGCAGAGGTAAATGTTAGGTATATTCGTCAGCCACATGTTGTTGATAGAAATGGTATGGGACCTGTTTTAATCGCAAATCAAGGTTATCGTTTTTATGTTGAATGTATAAAAGGTCAAGATGGACAATGCCAACAAACTGTTGGTAGGGGTAAAACATTAAGATGTGCCGTCCAAGCTCATCCACCACCAACAATATATAAATGGTTTAAAAATGGTATTGAAATATCAGGTAATAGTGCTGAAATAACAATTGGTGTAGAAATGATAAGACAATCTATTCAATGTGCTGCTAATAATGGTCTTCATAATGAAAATGATATGCCACAATCACAAGCTGTTCAAATTGATCCATATACAGCCGCTAGAGTTATACAAGATAATTTTCAAACCATTCAAACATCATCTCCATTTCAACCAGGAAATAGAGTTGATATGAATCAAGTTATTAATTTAGGTTGTCAAGTTGAAGGTAATCCAAGGCCAATAGTTTTTTGGAAACAACGTAAAATTAATGGTGAAATAATTGATGCCCCATGTCCTCAAGGATTTGATGGTAATTATAAAGAAATATCAGGAGAATCCGGTCGTGATATAACATATAATAATAATGCAGTTAAACTTAATGCTGTATGTAATTTACATGTTACAAACTATTCATTTTCTGGACAATATTGGTGTACAGCTTGTTCTTATGTTTCTCAAGGTCCACCAGAATGTTCACCAACTTCTGATACACCGCCAAATAGTGTATTAAATATTCAAGTTCAAGGACCACCAATGATTTCAGAACAACAACCAACTGTACAAAAGGTAAATAAAAATAATAATAAAATCAAAAATATATAAAAAATTTTTATTATTTTTTTTTTAGAGTCAAAATGGTGAAGATGTTATTATTACTGTTCATTATTGTTCAGATCCAATGCCACGTCCACCAAGAGAAGTTGTCTTTACAATTGATCAAAATGATATACAAGTAGGGCAGTCATGGCAAAATTTTAGATTTGAAGGAACAACACAAAATAATACTGTACCAAATTGTTACTTTGCTAAATTACAAATAAATCCAATAAGAGAATCAGATGAAAGAAGGCAAATTAAATTAAATGTACAAAATGGATATGGAAAAATTGAAATACCAGTACCATTAGGTATATTATTAGGAACAAATAGTGGATTTTCTAGTGGTTTATCAGATTGGATAATTGTTATTATAATTCTTCTTGCTTTATCACTTGGAGTATCATTAATAGTTCTTATTTGTATGAAACAAAAATTACTATGTTTTGATAGTAGGTTTTATTATTAATTTATTGAAAATTATTTATTATATTATTAATATTAATAATTTTAGAATTAGATGATGTTGAAAATAAGTATACACGTGATAATAAACAACAAAAGTATGTTTTTTGCAACAATAATATTTAATTATAATAATTTAATTTTTTAGTGATTTCCGTATTCAACATGACTATCCTGATAACCATTCAATGCCACATAATTTATTTGGATCCCAAACTGGTGAGGTAATAAGACCCCCTTCATCTAATGACACTGGTATTTATAATGATTATGCTGATTTTCACATCAGTGCGCATCACAAGCAACCTTCTGTTTACCTTAGCAGAGAAGCTGTCGTTTGAATGTTTATTTTTGAAAATTTATATCATTCAAGCTATTGCTTCAAAGTTTTATTTTCCCATGCATGCTTAAAAAATATTTTACAGTCTATTTTCATTTTTTATAATATCCCTTTTTTTTACTACTATTTTTATTCTCTTTCTAATTTTCCTGCATGAAATGATTTATTGTATAATATCACAGAAACTGTCAGGTTTTAATGTGAGAAATTTTTTTAAAACAAATGCAATGTATGTTTTTACTTCAGGCTCTATATGAAGCAGCAGTCCATGCCGCTTACATTGATTCACGGATATCTTCAGTTTAATGCTTCATATATCGGATAATGGTGCTAACAGATGCTTTCATCAAACACTAATAAAATTAATGCAAGATCTTTTTAACACTTAATAGCCATATATATAACCTATTTTATTAAAAATCACAATTTTTTTTTTAAAATCAATCACTTTATTTTCAATATTATGAAAAACAAACAAACAAAACAAACTGAACCTGCCGTCAACAACACTTTAAATTTAAAATGCTATTATATATATTGTTTATTTGACATGAAATCTCAGATTAATCAACTAAATACATGGTGCTTCTAAAAATATAACATAGATCTTTAACCAATATAGATAAAATTTATGAACAATGAAAGTTTTTATTTTACATATCTCTAAGAAAGCAGGAAATTTTGAATTTTGATTTTATATTTCCTTTATTGTTGTACATATGAGATACTTTTTTTTATTATATACTTTCATTACCAATGCATAATTTTTTTTTTAATTATTATTAAAATAATAGAATTTCATTATTACTTGTTTTTAGATATTAATATTAAGATATTAAAATTTAATATATATAATGCATTTCAAATGTGTCGCATTAATATAAATACTTTTTTTTTATATTTTGTATATTTTTTTGTCTTTCTATAAATAGTTTTAAACTTTTTTTTTTATTAAAATTTAAAAAAAATTGTTATTTTTAATAAATCTATAATTTTAAAAAAAGTTAATTTTTATTAGTAATACTATAATAGTTATGTTTAATGAAGATATTTTAAAGGATTTAAAAAGATTGTTGATATGAATACTTAAAGGATCAGATATCATTAAAAAGTACTTTATTGTTTACATGACATAATGGATTTAAAATTCTTAGATACTATATAATCAACTTTAACGTTGCAATAAAAGAATTGGCGTATTTAATATATAAAGTTAAATTAACTAAAGAATAAATAATTCTTTAAATGTTCAATTGTACAGCTTGGTACGTTATGTTTAAATTGAAAAAGTTAGATTGTACAAATCATTAATAAAAATATAGTGATAACAGTTTGTACACCTTATCTAATACATTACAAACAATTATGTCTTCATGTTTGTTTAATTCTAAAAAAATAACTAAAAGAAAAGTTTAACATTATTTGGGTACTTAAATTAAAACTATAAGGAATATTATTTATATTTAAATTACTATAATTTATATGAAATAATTTTTCATTTTACATATTTAAAAATTATTTATATAAAAAAAAGTTTACCACTAAACACTTCATATATATATAAATTATGAAATATTTATTTTATTTATTACTATCCTTAAATGTCTATTTTACATTATCTTTTTTTACTAAACAATATGATAAAAATAATAATCCTGCAAATATAATGTCACAAACATTAATAAAACCTAATATGGCATTTATTCCACAAGGTATGATATAAAAAAAAAGTATTTTTTTATTATTTATTATCATTTTTTTAAGTAAATGAAAAAAGATTAAGAAAAAAAAGAAGTGCTACATTACCAAATGATATTAAAGATTTCAAATTTAATACTGTTTATTATCCAATGCCTGATCCACGTCAAGGGCCAACAGAAGGTCCAACAATCATTCCAATTGTTTATGGTAGCTTTAATATGACTGATGGTGATATGATAAAACTTTCCACAACATCTACACTGGTACTTGATGAAAATTCAAAAACTAATGAAAAATGTTACATTCTTGTTGATACCGGTTTATCATTATTTAAAAATACTATAACAGGAGGTTTAGCTGCACATGGTGTTAAATTGAGTGATATTAATAGATTAGTTTTAACTCATACAGATATTGATAATTTAGGAAATTTAAATAACTTCCCTGATGCATTAATATTTTCTGGTAATAGAGAAATTAAAAGAGCATCATTTAAAGTTAATACAGAGGAAGGTTATGAGCATTCTGAATATGGTATGCCAACAATAAAATTATGTGATAATACAGAAATAATGCTTACACCAGGACAGTCATCAGATGGTTTATCAGTAATTGTTAGAAATGTCTCAGGATATGGTGATGTTGGTATTGTTGGTAATTTATTTATATCAGAATCCGATTTAACAAAACCATTATTATGGCAACAATTTGTTAAAGATGCTAATCAAGCTACTATTTGGGAAGCAAGTAGGGAACAAATTTTGTGTACAGTTGATTTTATTGCTCCTGGTTATGGTGTAATGTTTAAAATTCCTGATGATATAAAAAATCAAGTAAAAAATAAATGTAATGAATTTAGAAATTCTCGTATCTAAAAATATTAAATATAATACTTATTGTAATTTAAGATCTTCTAAATATTTTTAAATATAATAATTAATAAATTACTTTAAAGTAAATATATTTTGTTAAATTAAAACATTAAAGTTCATATTAATAAAATATTTTCAAGTATACAATTAATGTTTTATAGTAATTTAAATATTTTTATTTATTTTTATTTATTAAAGTACACTACAGGGTCACACAAAAGTCGTGCATTACTTTTTAAAACTTTTTTCTACTTTATATTTTTTTGTAATTTTTTTTATCTGATAGAAAATTGTTAATACTATAACATATTTTAAGATCATTCTTAAGAAACTTTTTAAATTAAACTAAAGATAAAAATATATTATGATATTTATATTAATTTTTACAGTAAAAAACCTCTATTTTTTACTATTTTTTTAGAATATCTTGCTTAGTGTATACAATTTCTTTTTTAATATTAATTTTAACATTACTTAATGTTTTAAACTAATTTTTATAAATAAACCAATAATTTCTTTTGATGTAATACTGCATTATACAGTTACTTATTTAACTTTTTAGGTATTGAAATTAAAAAATCATAAAAAAAAATTCATAAAAAAATACTAAGTAGAAAAAAAGTTATTAAAGTTTTAAAAAGTGGTGTACGACTTTTGTGCGACTCTGTATACATCAAAGTTTTAAGTATAAATTTATTTATAGATTCATATTTTTACTTGTTTTAAATAATATTTTGTTATTTTTAAGTACAATTTTTTAGATTAAAAAGGTTTCTAATTTTTTATACACCTTTAATAATGCGATACTACATGAACAGTTGCGGATCTTTACAAATTGATTCAAAGTCAGGCCAAGCCACATAATCATATTTTTATGTAAACATTATACAAAACGATTAGAAAACCAAGACATAAACTATAGGTTCTAAAAATTAGGTAAAATAGTGTATTTTAAATAAAAATTTTCTACTTATACCAAAAACAATAATCGTTCTTCAAAAAAATTTCAAAAGTTTATAATTCTGCTTTAAACTGAAGTTCATGAACTAGTTTTATAAATTAAAGAAAGTAAGTCATTTTTTTTCGAAATTTGGTATAAAGATAGAAAAAACATTAATTTTTTTTATTATCAATTAAAAAATAAAAGAAATTTTATTTTAAAAAAATTGCTTATTTGAAAAAAAAAATGTTAAAATTAATTGAAGAAAGAATGATAGTTTCAATTTGAAATTAGCATTCTTTTCATAACTAATGTTGGCACTTTCCTATGAGATAGAAATGTACATGTTTTTCATCTTGAAATAGACAACTTTATTCAAAATTAAAGTTGGGTGTCTTCCTAAAATTTAATTTGCCCAATTCCTCCCAATTGTTTATTTGATTTCCAGTTAGTAGAGGCCACTCGAAAACCAAAATTCCAGTTAGAATTCCCAAAAAAGTTTGGGCCAAGTCAAGTTAACCCTAACCCAAGCTAAAAGTTAAACCCTCTAGAACTGGAGGACTTATTTAATGCTGCCTCGTGCATGCTCCTGTTCTCCTACGTCCTCAAGGCCGTTTTTACCCCTATACTAATCCCTGTTCCTCGATCCCATAAAGAACCCTCTTTGGAGGATGAACGTGGAAACGAAGAATAGGTATGAAAAGGGGGAAGGAGAAAGGGATCAGAAGGGGAAGGGAAGGGAAAAAGAAGGGGGAAAGAAGAAAAAAGAAAGGGGAAAAAAGAAAGGGGAAAAAAAGAAGGAACATGAGGGAAAAGAGGGAAAAAAAAACACAAAAAAGAAGAAGGAAAGGAAAAAAACTCATAAATGGAGGAAAAAAGAATCCAAAAAGGCTTCTGGATTCTGATTTCTACCTGTAACTACAGATTATAAACCGACTATATTTTTTTTTTGGCATACCCTACTAAATTGGCATCATTCACTCATTTTGTTTATGCTTAATATGCCAAGAATGTATGTACATATACACAAAAAAAAAAACAATTTTTAACATATATAAAAAATTATTTTTATATTTAGGTATTAATTAGCTCTTCAATCTTCAAAATTATTTAGGTCCCAATGTAAAAAATCTCTTGTTTTATATTAATTTTTAAAAAAATAAATAATTGCTACAAATTTTAATAAAAAATAACCGTTTTTTGTCCGGCTACTATGGATATAGTGTAACATTATAAAACTAATTTGTTTTAAATTTTTGATAAAAATTGTATTTATATAAAAGTTTTTAAAAAATAATTAAATTGGAATTTAAACATAACAATTAATCAACTCAAATTAATAAATCTAGATATGATTTTTGAAGCAATTTATTGAAGTTAATCCTATTTTTCTAAAACATCTCCAGTGTGAGATATGATAAAAAATATATTTAAAAGAAAGTTCTAAAAACGTATTCATAACTCATGTTGATGGAATCATAGAAGCATGAAATTTGTTGCTCTATATTTCTTTTAAGTTTGAAGATATACTTTATGTTGAAAAATTATCTCAATCTCCAATTGTTCTCGGGATATGATAACCACTATTTTTACCACGCACAACTTCTTACAACGTAAGAATATTAAGTGATATAAAAATATTTTACGATAGACTAAAAGTGTAATTTTATTTTAAGTTGAATCCAGAAAACTACATGCTTTTATCACTATTTTTAACAGAGTTATAATCCAAATCATAGATGTCAAAAAAAATATCTATTGTTTCTTACTACTTCTTTATAGAAAGCTACAACAGTGATTCAAATTTCAAAAAATCGAATTGTTTAACTCTCTGGAAAATAAATATTTAAAATAAATATTGTATCTAGGGAAAATCGGCCATGAAAAAACAAATGAGAATATTTAAAAGTATGTTGAAGGCATGTTGAGTGTATGTTGAAGGCATGTTGAAGGTATGTCGAAGATATGTTGAGTATATGTCGAAGATATGTTGAGTATATGTTGAAGGTATGTTGAGTATATGTTGAAGGTATGTTGAGTCTATGTTGAAGGCATGTTGAAGGTATGTTGAATATATGTTGAGTATATGTTGAAGGCATGTTGAGTATATGTTGAAGGCATGTTGAGTGCATGAAGGCATGTTGAATAAATGTTGAGTATATGTTAAAAGCACGTTGAAGGCATTTTGAATATATGTTGAATATACGGAGTCGCATAAAAGTCATACACCACTTTTTAAAACTTTTTTTCTACTTAATATTTTTTTATAATTTTTTTTTATCTGATAGAGAATTGTTAATAGTATAACGTATTATAAGATCATTTTTAAGAAACGTTTTCAAATTAAACTAAAGATATAAATATATTATGATATTTATGTAAATTTTTATAGTAAAAAACTTCTATTTTTAACTATTTTTTTAGAATATTTTGCTTTATGTATACAATTTCTTTTTTAATATTAATTTTAACATTACTTAATGTTTTAAACTAATTTTTATAAATATACCAATAATTTCTTTTGATGTAATACTGCATTATACAGTTACTTATTTAATTTTTTAGGTATTGAAATTAAAAAATCAAAAAAAAAAAATATTTTTTGAAAATTTTTTTAGATACAGTCCTTTTTTAATAAAAAAAGTACTTACAAACTAATGAAAGATAAAAATTAAAAATATTTCAATAGTTTAATAACTGTATTTTTAAAAATATTTAAATAAAAAATTGGAAACTTTTTAAATGCTTCATTTTTCTTTAATTTTTATAATAGAAAACAATCTATTATTGTTAACTATATATTTTTTTAATAATTATTTATCAGATAAAAAAAAATTCATAAAAAAATACTAAGTAGAAAAAAAGTTATTAAAGTTTTAAAAAGTGGTGTACGACTTTTGTGCTACCCTGTATAATTAAAAGTAAAAAAAAAAATATAAGTTTTGTGTAAATTAAACATTAACAAATCACTCAAAAAATTTGTTTATCTAACTTAACTTAATTTTTAAATCACAAATAAATTTTTTAAATGAATTTAAAAATGAAGTTTTGTAAATATATTAAAAAAAATAATAAATCTAATTTATTTTAATAAAAGTTGTTAAAGAATTATTTTTTTAAATTTGCTCATAAAAACATTAATATAGTAAACAATTTTTTTTTAAATTTATTTTAATGAGTAATTTTATTTATTATGTTAGTTAATTTTTTGTTGTTACGAATAATAAATTATATTTACACTTTCATTGTTGTATTATTTACTTCTTCCGTTGTGTTGTGCTCATTTTCCTCACTTTCATGACTACCACTAAGTAAATGAGGTGATAATACCTCAACTAGCATATTATTTTTTCCATGAATAGTTGGTGATAAAATACTAGGTGAAAGAACAAGGACACCGAAATTTTCACTAGATGCAACATTTGCAGAAAGAATTCTGGGTGAAAGTACTTTAATTACAAACAATTCTGGGGACAATATTTTTGCTTCTAAAAATTTGGGTGATAAAATTTCAGCTATAAATATATCTGGTGATAAAACCCATGAATTTATTGCTCTTGGTGTTAGAATTTCTGTTCTAAAAAATCCAGGTTGTAAAATTCTTGAATATAAAGCATTTGGGGAAAGAATTGTTGCAACAAATGCTCTTGGACTTAAAATAGATACTATACCAAATTCAGGATTTAGTATTTCCCCTATAAATGCATGTGGTGATAAAACAAGTGCTTCAAAAACAACAGGTGCGCCAACTACATTTAAAAAAACTGATGGTTTAAATACATTGAAAAAACCATGTCTGTGATGACCTGCATAATCATCTAATGGATCACTATTATTATTAACTGTTGCTCTTTTAAATTTTTTTAATAAGTAGTCGTTTTTTGAATTATAAACTGATTTATCATCAAATGTTATATCATTTAAAGCTAATTCTTTCAAATTTTTCTCTAATCGTTTTTCATGATCTTCTCTACTCATTTGTATTAAACTGTTGTAATAAAATGAAGGTAATTCATTAGAAAGATATGTAAGTGATATTTGTTCAGGAGTTAAAAAAGTATATCCTTGATTATTAATTTCATTATATTGTTTTTTATCAAATGTTTTATAAATTTTTTTATTTCTTTGTTCCATTTCTTCTATTTTCACTACATTAGGATAAATAATTTCTTCCATTTCTTTTATTTTTGGTTCCATTTCATTTAAAATTGTAGATAATTTTTTTCCTCCACCAGTAAATTCAAGTAAAAAATTTAACCAATAATTTACTTCAAAACTATTAGAAAGTAATGATTTAATTAAACTAGGAAGTGAAAAAAATCCATCTTTTTCATGAAAACTTAATAATGTTGGTGATAAAAATTTTTTTGAATTTTTGCATTTTCCCACTTCACATGATGGAATAATATTAAATAATTTAGGTGAAAAAAATGAAAATTTTTTTGATTTTGTAATAAATTCATTTAAAAAGTTAATTATACTTTCCAAAGTATCATTAATCATAATATTTCCATCTTCTCCATTACTAATTTCCTTAATTATAAATGGATTAGAATATTGACGTAGCGTTTTAGTGTTTTCTGTATTTATTCTATCAAAATACTTTTTTACATAATCACACATTTTTTGATATCTTTCTAATCGAGCAATATTTACTAAATGATCCGGTAAATTAAGATTATTTTTTTCACTTTTTGACAAATCTCTTTTAGGCCTTTTAATAATTGTATTAATCATTTCAAAATTTTTTTTAAAAAAAATATTCTTATTGTTAGTATCTTTATTTCTTTTATTCATTTTAATATTAATCTTTTTAAGCTTAAATTTAATATTTTTTTTATTTATATCATTTTCAAGTTTTTCTTTTTTACTATGCCTAACATTATCTTTTATGTTGTTGTACAATTTTTTATCAGTTAATTTCATTCTATCTCTTATATTCATTAAACTTACTAAACATTTTGCACCATCCTTTAATTTTTTAGCATCTTTCATACATTGATTATATATAATTTTTTCTTCTACCGGTAATATTGATAATAATTGTTTTGCTTTAATCTATAATTAAATTTATATATACATATTTTTTAACATAATTAATGTTTAAAAAATCTAATAGTTATGTTTAAAATTACTAAGTATTTTTTTAAAATTTAATGTCATTTTATAGCTGCATTTAGAAGCATAAAAGTTATAGTTGTTTTAATGAAAAATTTTTATTCGAAGCTATGAAATTATGCATTTATGTTTATACTAACAAAAATTTTATACTGTAATGTCGTTTTGAAAATACTGTTATTATTTTACTTAAAAGTATTAGTACTAATTTCTTACTTAATATAAATTTCTTTCATTAACAAACTTTTAATTATATATGTTTTTTTAATATTTGAAACTACCTAAATTTTCTATAAATATTATGATAGTTCATATTTTAAAATTATTGTTTTTTTAATTAGGAACAAGAAATTAAAATAATTTATTTCGTATAATAAACAAAAAGAATTTATTAAACGGTATTAAATTTTTTTAACATTTTAATTATTTTTTTTTAAACATTTTTTGAAGGATATTAATAGGCAACAGTTTTTAATTTTTAATAATGTTATATAAATTATTATTAACAGTTCTAGTTAAAGTAAAGACAAATTAAGTTGACAACATTAAAATTTCAAAATTTGTACAATTAAATATCAGTTAAAAAAAAGAACTATTGATTCCTTTATATTTTTATAAAACTTCGGTTTTTAAAAAAATTTTCTAAAGAAAAATTAAAAAAAAATTATTTAAAACCAAACTTTTTTAAATACATCATTAGTAATTTTAAAAAAATGCTTAAGTTTAATCACTTAGCTACTTTAATATAAGCATAAATAATTTCTAACAAAATTATTATAATGTACTTATATTTAAATTGATTTTTCTAAATATAGTTGTTTTTTTTTGTTGATAAAAATAGATTATTGCATTGTTATAATAAAAATGTTAATATCAATATTAATATAAACATAAATTTCATTTAGTTAAAGTAAAATTATACAAAAGTTATTTATAAATAAATTTAAACTAATATTTTTTTATTTTAAAAATTATAAATTATTTGTAAATTTTTTTAACTACAAAATGACATTAAAACTTAAAAAGAATATTAATTTTAATAAAAAATTGTAAAATTTTTTAAATTTTATTTATGCTTTTAAAGCATACTGTATAAATTTTAAATATTTATTATTTTACTCTATACCTTCATTATTGTTTTAATTGTAAATATATGATAAAGCTGATTTATTTTATCTAAATTAAATAAAAAATGTGTGTTTGCTAATTTGACATTTAAACATGAATAACAATATAGTAGCAACAAATAAATAGATAGAAAAAATATACGTTTATGAAACATTAATTTTAAAATACTATAATAAAATCTAAAATTAATTTAAAAAAAATTATAATTAGTTTTGTTTTAATATTTTATATTAAATATAACGTAATATGTTTAATAATTTTTAAAAATAGTAAATATTATACATCAAAATACATTTAAGATTTGTGTTTTCGTGTACTATATAGATTCAAATAATATTATACTTTAATTGCTTATTTATTTAGATTTACACGATGGAACAGCTGTACTATATAATTGATAATAATATTACAATAAAATTAACCTACTTCTTTAAATAGTATTCGTATTTTTAACTCAATCCAATAACTACTAAAACCTCTATAACAGAAATTGCAATTAGAAATTATAGCTATAAGAAGTTATATAATTAAAAAAAACAATGCTAATAGTTAAATATATTTCAACTTATATTATTTTAATAATGATAACATTTAATATCACCATTTTTTTACTATAGTTAATATAAAAAACAATTTATAATTTTGTTGAAAGTAAAAAAAAATAAAACTGCTTTATTTTTTATTAAATAGTTATTAATAAAATATTATAGTAGAAGATTAATCATTAAAAGTATTATCTTTCGGTCAAGTTTATATATATTAAAATTGAACTTATTAAAGTGTAGAATTATTTAAAAATTTAATATATTTTTCATTTTCATTCATTTTTAATATTTTTATCTGCTTTATTGTAATACAGGAAATGTGTATTTATAGGTTAATAATAATTTTATCCGCTGAATTTTAATAATCATACTTCCTACGTTTTTTTGTTGGAAAAAAAAATATAATTTAAAATTAAAAAAAGTAAATTAATCTTTATGATCTTTTGCAAAATTTAAAATTTCATGATAAAATTTAAAAAGAAATTTTGTAAAATTTGTGTTACAATTTTATTAAAATCCAATAACTATTCAATTTTTAAGAGTATTATAAGAAAATTGAAATGACATATAAAGTGAATATCAAATAAGTCAAAAGATGGCATTTAAGTAAATTGAAAAGGATTAAAAGTATACGTGTATCATTTATAAAATTTTTACAATTTGAAATAAATTGATAAGTAAAATGTATGGCTTAAAATGGTCATTGTTAATAATATTAAACAAAACAGTGTGTTCAAATTTGTTTACCAAATGTCGTATAAGATTTATCTTAATGTGGTAAAGATTATTTTTATGCATAATATTATACCATAGTGTACTATGATTCCTTTTTTAATTGAGTAATAAAAAAAGTTTTATTTAATCACAAATGTACCTTTAAATAATGTAAAGTATAGTAATTTATCAATTGATTTAACCATTAGAAAATATTTTATCAAACAAAACAACTCAATTTATTAAAATTTAGTAATCTCTTTAAACCATTAAGAAGAGTTATATACTAAAAATTCTTTTTCTGGTCTTTTTAACATTAAAAATTCTTCTTTTTAAATCACTTCCAAAAGATAATATTTACCATTGTTGTCCTTTATAACAGCTAACCTCTATTATTATCAAGTTATCTTGAAATTTGTTTCTTAAGTTATACATTTAATATATGTCTATGTCCAAAAGCACTTGAAATTTTTAAATAACTTAATATGTTCTTTTTATTAAATTTTATCATTCTATAATTTAACAGTTACAAAAAAAAAATTTTTTTTTTTTTAATATTTATTATATAATAAATTATTTTTTATCTGTAAAGTTTTATTATCTATTACATAAATGAGTAATAATTATCTTATAACAATTATTTTTAAAAACCATTATATATTCAAAATTTTATGTTTATTTTTAATAAAATATTATCTAATATATTTATAAGATACTTGATTGTTTCATTTCATAATGTAGAAAAAGGAAAGATAAGATATTTACATAATTTCAATAATAACTTAAATGATTTGTTGTATAATAAACAGTTAAGTTTATATATAATATATTTAAAATGTATTAATGAGAAGATTTTAAAATAAAATATTAATTTTATTTATTTAGATTAGATTTATGTTGTTTTTAATGTTACTATATTTTACCTTTTTATTAATAGTTAAAAGAAAATTAATCACATATGTGTATTACTTTAACACTTATATTAACATTGATTTAATTAGCATTTTAATTATTAATAAACTATCTTTTTTTTTAATGGATTTTTTTTTCAATTAATAAGTTAGTTATTAGAAGTAGTAAATGTCATTGACATATAAAAAGTTTTTTTAATTATCCTTATAACTTATTAATATATTTTTAATATATATATTTATAAAAAAAAAATGTTTTTTGATTTAATCTTTTGCACTTTATATTAAATTATTTAAGTATTTGTATAACTTAAAATTTATATAAGCTAAATTTGTAGGTAATCTAATCATAATATAGAAAAAAACATTTAAAAATTAATAACAATATGGTAATTTGTTATAATTTATAGAATTTGTAGTTAACCGCTTAATTGTTTAATCTTTATCTTGTTTTCAATTAAATGACATATTTTTATCTTTTTATTTGTCGGAAACCTTTCTTTTTTACCAATTGTTATATTAATATACAGTTTGCTTTTAATTTCATTCTTTGTCTTCTTTTATATATTATATCTGGTAAAGGAGATAATATAACAAAAAGGAACACACTTTTGGCATTAAAATCTTTAAATATAAATATATTTATAATAAAATATTTCATCTTTATATTAACTATATTTAATCTTACAGTACCAATCTTCTTGATTACAAATCTTGCATGCCAATGAGGGAAAGTCTTTTTAAATTTTAAATGTGCGAAAGAAATGTTTTAAATTATGCCAACTGGTAATCTGCATATAAATTTCTTCAACTTCTTTCTTTTTAAAATATAAGGAGGATGATGAAGATTAACAAAAATTTTTACAATACTTTTATGTTTATTGTTGAAATATGTTATACTTTTACCATTTTATTGAAGGATTAAATTCATGTAAAATAAATATCTTTGATTTTAATCAAATATAGACAAATATATGTACCATAAATTATTGAAATCTTTTTGTATGCTACATTTTATTAATATGTATTTTAATAAAAAAAAAGTCATTAAATTTTATATTTTTATTAAGTATTTTTTTATGATTAATCTTAACAAAATTATTGATAGTATTATTATCAAATATGTAAATTACAATGTTAATTATAAGTTATTCAAAGAAATAAAAGTGTTATATTTATGATATAATAAAAAAAATAATAGTACTTCTGTTCTTAAAATGTGAATTATTTATAATATTAATATAATAACATGATAAAAAGTTATTATTAACAAATTTAATATTAAATTTAAAGTATATTTATTGGCTGGCAAAATAAATATATAAAACATTAATATTTTTATTTACCTCTTAATTTCTTTACTAATATTTAGATATATTTTTTTCTTTTGATTATATTGAGAAATATTAATATATATTAATACTAGTTGGACTTATATAAAATCTAATATTAAAGTATTTTTTATTTCTTTATTAACATTATGACTTAACATATGCTACTTTATTTTATAGTAAATAATACAATTAAAAATACATTTTTTTTTAAAAGTATATCTAATAATATAATAATCATTCTATTTATATTAATAGAAATATATATAAATATTATTTTATCTAAATTTCTTTTAAATTGCCATTTGCCAAAAACTATTTTTATATAATATTTTGAAAATTTAAGTTGAAGTTACTTATTATTTATCTAAAATAAAAATACCATATCAATTTATGAATAATTGTTACTAATTCAATGAGTCAATTCCTAGCTTCCGATGATATAAATAGAGTAATATATTTAATGGTATACATATAATTTATAATGTCAAATGTTAAATTTTAAAAATTCTTAATATAGTTGTCATCAATAAGAATATTTTAAATATAAAAGATTATACTTTAAAAAGTTAAGATTTTATGTTGAAGTTTATTGTATTATTGTAACACTTCTTCGGCTAACATTAAGATAAAATGATAGATTGTCAAGTTTGATTATACAACTTTTATTTAATTAATATCTTATTTTATGGAAGGAGATAGTAAAATATTTTTGTGATCTTAATTAAATTGATCTCCCTCTTACTTTTAAAGTGTTTATTTATGTCATATTATATTTTATATTTAAACTTTTAATAATAATTTAAATACTTTTATACTTTTATTTGTTACTTATTTATTAAATAATTATTTTAAAATTTATAACTTTTTTTTGTCTTAAAAATTATTTCATTTTTTTTGATTTTTACGGACATATAAATATATTTATATATTTTTATTTAATTTCTTACATCTTATATTTTAATTAAAATTCTTTTAAAATATATATTTTTAAGTTATTATAAATAACAAATTTTTTACATATATACCATTTTAATTTTATCAAAATATATCACATTTCTTATAATTAAATGTTTTACCAAACAAATAAAGATATATACGTGAAATATGATGGCAATATTTTAAATGTATAAAATAATTAATAAAATAATTCATGTTTTAGATATTAGTATCTGGAAGAAATAACATAATTGTAATTGGCTTATAAAAATTGGTTACTTCAAAAATAAAAATAATTGGAAAGAAAAATTTTAAAAATAAAATTAAAAAAAGATATCTTGAAATCAGTGAATTATATTAAATAAAATAATTGAAAGAACATTTGGATAATTTAAATTTTTATGGAACAATTTGTAAAGAATTATTTTATTTTCTAAAAAAAATCCTTTACAGGTATGTTTTAATAAATTTTTTAATAAAAGTCTCTGTAAGATATTAAAATTTAAAATATACATTTTTTTTTCAATTGTTATATAAAATAATTTTGTATTATTATTACTTAATTGTTAAAAAATTTTTAAAATAATTTTTTTTTTGAAAAAAATTTTATTATTTAAAATGTTAAACATTATTTTAATCTACCTTTAGTATCCATAGTTTTATTCTTTAAATTTATTTAAATAGTCCATTAACATTAAAAAGTTTTTGAAGCACTTTGTTACTTCTTATCATCAATTAAACAACAACTATTATGAATCAACCTTTCCGGCTTTTTATTTAAATTTTTAAGATAAAAAGTTTAATAGAATAAATTTTTACAAACATATATATACATGTTGATGGTTCATAGACTTTTTATTATAGCCCTTCTTAAAACTTTTAATATTAACTATCCATTATATTAAAATAAAAGAATATTATGAAAATTGGATTTTTTTTAATAAAATAATAAATTTAAATGTTTCTATTAATATTATAAAATAAATACATCATTAATATTATAAATCTTTTAACTAGTTAATAAATTTTAAATAACTTACAATTAAAGAACCATTATTTTTTTTAATTTTATTTAATCACCTGAAAAAACTTTATAATATATATTTAATGCATCTTTTAACTTTTTAATTTATCAATCATTTTAACCCTAAAATTAATCTCTTCTTCCTCCTTTTTTTTTATTGAAAACAATTATTTTTTAATCTTCTATTATTTTTAGTAAATTTAACAAGTATATACTTTACTAACAAAATATCTATTTTTAATCGTATATAAACTATCTATGATTATAAAAATAGTGATAAAAAAATTTTTTGACATATATTTGTTAGAAAAAATAGTAATAATTTGAATATATATATCATTAAAGCCATCTTTCTTTTAAACTATCTTAATTTTAAAACTTCTTACAAAAGAAAAAAACATTTTTTTTTGATTAGAAGTAAATTTTTTCTTATAATTTTACAACTAAATATTTATATATAAATAAATCCTGAGAATGAGATATTACAAGCTCATATATTTTGTACTTTTGTTGATAATTTTATTTTTTAGTTATTAAAATATTATGTGGAATATTATTATATTTATTTTCAAATATTTTATTATTATTTTAAATTAAGTTTATACTAAAAAATTTATGAATTTTTTTTTATTATTAATCACCTGTCATGTTATAAAATATTTATAAAAATTTTTGTCTAAAATTTATTTGCAAGGTTTTTTTATTGAAAAAAACTGAACAACAAAAATTTTTAATTTTAAAATCTTTATTAATTTTTCAATTGACATAATAAAAAACAATAAATTTATTTTTAACTGTTAAAAATTGCATATCTATATATATTTTATTTATTTTTTTTTAATATTATACAAAACCTTCAGATTAACTTTTAAATACAATTTATTTTATGTAAAATATTATAAAATATTTGCACTATTATTGTAAAATGCGATATAAAATTTTTAGTGTTCATTTGTAATAAATTATAAATCAACAATTTTTTAGACTATTTATAAGTTTTATAGCAGGTTTAAAAATATATCTTCTATATAAGCATATTATTTATTTTGAATAAAAATATATATGTATACATTAATGCATATATTTTTTTATTATCAATTATTGAAATTTGTGTAAATTCCATATAATGTATGGATAAATAAAAGTACTAAAAAAATTTATAATTTTATTATTACAAATATAAAATGTTTGAAATGTGGCATTTATTCATTTTAAATTTGATATGGATAAAATTAATTAAATAGAAATATATCTTTTGTAAATATAAAAAAGATCAATTTTAATTTTTTACTTTTATTTAACAAAATATAAAACATAAAAAAAAATTATTTAATGAATTATTAACATTGTTATATTGCATTTATTATTTTTTTAAATTGTTTATATCTAAGTATTTGTCTTATTTTTAACAAAAATATTAGTAAACAAATGAGTAAAAAGTTTTTATTTAACTTTTTAATGATTATTAAAATTTATTTGTATAAATATTGCTTCTAAAACAATATGAAAATACTTTGTATTTATGCTTAATTTTTCTACTTCTTTTTTAACGTGCAAATTAGATTAGAAAAGTAATAATAAGAAATACTAAAATTTCAATTACATATAATTATTCACTTATTATACCATTTATGTAATATGTATATATAATAAATTTAAAATGAGAAATTATATAAAAATCTGTTGTTAGTTAAATATATATTCATATATATTCTAACTTACTATTTATTACTGCTAAAAATTTAGATAATTTAATAAAATTTTTATTATATTGAAAGTTTAAACTAAAACTGTTATTTACTGTTTTATTAATATATGCATGATTATTCTAAGCAAATTTATTTTTATTTCCAGTAGTTTATATATAGAATCTCCTATTTTTTAAATAATTCATCTTTGGTATCTCTCTTTAAAAAAAAAATTTTAGTAGTAGTAAAAATTCTAAATATATGTAATTTTTTTTTAAAAATAAATTATTACTTTAAATCATTTTGTTAAAGACTATTACACATTAAATAGTTCTTCCATACAAATTCTATTGATAATTTTTAAAACAAAAGAAATATTTTAAATTTTATTTTTGAAAATTTTTGATATACTTTACATTGGCCTTTTATTCAATTCAGTACACGTTAAAACTTTTTAAAACCATCACAATGCATTATCTTACTTTTTTTTTACTTTGTTATTTTAAAATAATAGTATCCCCAAGATGGTATGAAAATATTCATATTATACAAATAAGATTTTCGTTGACAAAATGATTAATGATTTAACTTTTTAAAGATAAATCCTATTTTAAAGACTTCTTTTTTAAATAATTTTATATTTATTCACCCAATTATATTTTTTTTTATTAATCTTTTTTTTATTGTCATTCTTCTTTTATCAGATTAATTTTTTAACGTAATTTTTGCTAAAAAAACCATCCAATATTATGTATTTTATTATTATTAAAAAATACCCAATAATTATATTATAATTGTTTTTTAAATAAGGAAGTCAAAATAATGTATCACATATTTAAAATAATGTTTAAAAAAAAGTTATTGAAGCAATATTATGTTTATCTTCTTTTTTATATGTTTATAAATTTTATTTAAAATTATTATTAATAATTGATTTTTTTTACACTATTAAACTGAATAATTTATGAATTATTGAATGAAACCTTTTAAAGAGCATCGAAATTTATAAAATAAATAATTAACATTTTTTATTTTACAAATTTATATTTATTCTATTATCATATTCATTATAATGGATTTTTACATGTAAAAAGTTTATTTACAACAAATTTTTAGCAAACTATATTATTTAAATATATTAAAAAAGAATATTTATTTATTTGTAATCTACATTTGAATATTAAAACAGTTAAAGCCTAATTGCTTATAACTTTATTTTCTATATTTATTTTATGGTTTTTATCACAATGATACATGTTAATTAGTGTTTGGATTATCTTTTTAAAAAAAAAACTTTTTTACTTTCCAATTCTTTTATTATATAAAATATTAAAACAAATATTAAATTTTTAAAAATATCATGTCACTTTTTTTTTAATATATCTTTTCACACACTTTTGATAACATCATTAAGACATCTGAATATAAATCAGATAAATTTTTCTTAAATCAACTTACTCTTTCAACCTCCCATCAAAATATTTAAAAACAAAACTGCTTTCATATAATTTAAAAATAAATATATATAAATATCACATCAAATTGAAGTTAAAGTTTCCATTAAAAATATATCAAACTGACACATAATATACTTCTAATTCAAATTCATACATCTTTATAGTCTAAAATAATATATAACTAAAAACTTTGAAGTGAAAGAGATTTGTTGTATATTTTTCTTTTTTACCCTGTCACATATTTGGCGCAACATTTTTTTTTTACAAAAAAAAAGAACTATCTTGCAGAGACACGTTTCATTGTAAAAAATGTTATAATTTTAAAAATATTAATATTTATTATAAAATTTTTAGTAAATTTTTTAGATTTATTTATACATACTGTAGGAGTGAATTTTAATAAAAAATATTTTTTATGGTATCTGTAAGGAAAAAAAATACTATTAAATTTTGAAATTAAAGGGAATTATCAATATTTGTAAGAAAAATATAAATTAATATTGATGCTGAATGAGAGTGGTCTTCAGAAAAAGTTTTTTCATTTTTTTTTGATGAAAATTAAACTTTGCCTTATAATTTTGTGATTTTCAATATATATATATATATAATAGTTAACTTTTTTTTGCCGTTTTTTTTGTGACTTGAAAATTTTTGACTTTCACTACTCTTATTTCACAAAAATATCTTATACATATTTTTATTGAAAAATATATCTTATTTATGAAGATGAAGAAACGTAAAGCAAAGAGAAATACGGTGGTTAGACATATCATTTTATTATTTATAATGGTTCTCCAATTCAATTTTGTAAAAATGATAAATGGTAATTTTTGTTTTAATATTCCTTATCTACTACTACTTTTTTTATGTTAAAAACTTTTTGATTATCTATTCACTAAATATTTCATAAATTTCATAACAAAAAAATTTTTTTTTAAAAGTTATTAATCACTTTTTTTTATTAAGATATCCATTACACTAGTTACATTCAACTACTTTCTTGTAAGTTGAAGTATTATATTTTAAGCTTTATATATCCCTTGATATTATTTTTTTTATGTTATTTTATATTTTTTTATATAAAAAAAAATTTCTTTTATAGATGCTCCAAAGTTTATTGTCAAACCGGATTCATCAACAGTTATTGAAAACACAAAAATAAGCTTTTTTTGTCGAGCTGATGGTAATCCACTTCCAAGTATTATCTGGAGATTGAATGGCGAAAGTGTAAATAATCCCAGGGTTATTGTTAAAACATTACAAAATGGTTTTTCAACGTTACGTATTGATCCAGTTTTAATAAGTGACAAAAATACATCTATCTCTTGTATAGCTGATAACGGGGTCCGTCAACCTATCAAAACTACTGCCTTATTAACTGTCCTGCCTAATAATGTTATTCCTTATGGTTTTCCAAAAGTTGAATCACATCCAATTCTTAAATCTGTTGAACAAGGAAAAACAGCTCATGTTAGTTGTCGTGTTACAGGTGAACCAAGGCCAAAAATTTTATGGCTTCGTGATATGATACCAATAGATATAAAGACAAATAATAGATATTCAGTATCAACACTTGGAAATCCTGGTAAGTTTTAACATTTTATAAATTGCTTTTTGCTATAGGAGAAATAATTTTTTTTAACAATTTTGCTTAGACGTAAAAAATGAAAGTAACGGTAGGATGAATTTAAAGCACAATTAAAATTATTTTTTAGTTTTTCTTTTTAAGTTTACATTTTTTTTTCAATCATTATATATTCACTGAATGTTGTTTTCATTTTAAATAATTAAACACATATTTTTGTTTATTATTAAATAAATATTATTATATTAATAATACAATTAAATATATCATTTTAGGTGCATTAATGATACAACAAGCTAGGGAAGAGGATCAGGGTAAGTATGAATGTGTTGCTAGGAATGGTCATGGTGTTGTACAGTCAAAAAGTGCCCAATTATATGTTAAAGGTTAGTTTATTTTCAAAATTTATTAATTTTATAAAAGAGGAAAGGAAATATCTTGTTATCAATTTATTAAAAGGTTGTAATATAACAAGAATATTAAATTTTTAACAATGAAATATAATGCTAAATATATTAAATATTTTTTCCAAAAATGGTTTATTTCTCATCATTTAGATAATATAAGGTACCCCATATTAATTTATAAAATTCTTTAGTCAATTATTTTGTTATTTATAATTAAAACGAAAAATAAAAAATAAAAAAAAAATTTTATAGTGTTTGATAAGCCTCTTAACTAGATAATATATCCAATTTTCTTTACTTGTATAAGAAAAAAAATTATTTAGTATAGAAATTAATGAATGATTAATCATAGTAAAAGAATGACAAAAAAGACGATACATTATAGGAAGCTTTATTTATTTAAAATTAATATAAAATATAGCATTTTGTATATTTAAAGTTGTTCTTTTTTTTTCATTAAAAAGACTTTAACTAACTAACCATATAAAATTATTTATATCATATCAACACTTTTTAATACTACATATTCCTATATTTACAATATTAATTTTTCTTATCCTATTTCTAATAAGGGGGACAAAATGGTGCTTTTTCTTTATTTTTAATGATTTGTTAAGTAAGAATGGATACATTTTGAGTAAAACAACATCTTTTTGAAAAATTATAATTTTATTGTGGAAGACTTTGAAATGCCAATCTTACTATGAGTGTTTTAAAAATTATCTTATTTAACTAATTGTTCACATATGGTTGACAGAATGTGTTTTATTTAACATTAAACCTATTAACAATTCTTGTAAAATATCTTATTACTCTTGATTTATATTATTAATTTTTCACATTGGGACAATAATTTTCAATTTTATTGACTTATAAAAGTTAACAAATGTATTAAAAATATGTTTTGTGATTATATTATATTATATTATATTATATATATATTCTAAAACTTTTACATTTGTGGATATTCTTGATAAAGATTATCTCTTTTTACAAATTATATCTTTAAATTATATGTTACAAATGAAAAGTGAAACGATATTAGGATATATTATCTTTTACTGATTCTATATGATGACTTTCCATAACTTGTCTTAGATACCCTTTTATTAGAACTTTTTCCTATCCGATTTACTTATGATATTTTATTGTAAATTGATATTCTAAAAGTGAACTTTTATAAATAGTTAAAAAATCTGTTACAATCATTCATCAAAAGATTCTTAAATCATAACAATAAAACCAGGTTTTTCATATATTATTTACTGTTTTATTCCATATCACTTAACGTGAATTGTTATTAAGCTTCTCCTAATGAATTATTAGTATGACTAATTAAGTTTTTGTATTTTTAACTTAAATATACTATTTAAACTCTAGATTAATTATATTACTATTATAGGCGTATAATTTATATGTGTTGATATAAAACTTGTAATAGTTTATATTTTCAATAACTCCTCTTATTCTACTTAAACTTTTTATAAAAATTTTTATTATTACTTTATGATAAGATCATTAATTACTTAAAATTAAATATTTATACATATTTTAATATACAAAGATGGTATATTTACTAGTATCATTAATATTGTAAAATAATTACTCTAATCCTCACCATATTAATAGTTTATAGTTATTTTCACAAATTAATTACAATAAAAGCTGATTTTAATTATCATTTCAATATATTTATATTTATATGAAATAATACTTTTTATTTTCTTTATTTTAATAAAACTATTTTATTGTTCAATTATAATTTAGGAAGATATATATACTGAAACATAAAATATCTATTTATCATTAATATTCTTAATAAATCTCACAAAAACTAATAAATTTGATAAAATATTTTTATAAAACATCATTTCATTACATTTTATTATTAAAATAATAAAATAATAAACGTTTTTTTTTATAATCATAAAAATTTATCTTATTATTTAAATAAGTTTTTTTAATATACTAAGTTAAAACATTCTCGTAAAGTAATTTTATTATTTTATAGTTCGAATGAGCTGACCAATAGTTAAAATAAAATTTTTTATCAAAAACTAAGTAAAGTATATTTTGGCATAGGCAATGTCATTCCTTATGCCTTATTTAACTTATCAGATATTTATTTTTATCATTTTTAATTTAAATTATTATGGGGAAAGCTTTATCTTTCAACATGCAGTACCTAATAAAGTTTTTCATGAGGCACAAAAATTAGCTATGGATTATAAGAGATGGGAAGCAGGAAATGATACTATTAATTTTGAAACATCTCAAGATGGTAAGATTAAATTTTGAGTAATCTTTTAACATATTGTAAATATTAACATTTCTTTTTTTAATTTTAATTATAATTAAACAAAAAAAAAAAAAAAAGAAAAAAGAAATAAAAAGTTTATATTATGATATGATATGACATACTTAAAGTACATTCCTCTTTTATAAATATAAAAATTATTTAAAAAATTTTTTAATTAAACTTCTTTTTTAATATTTAGTCCGTCGAGTTCCACCATATTTTTCATATAAACTTGAAAAAGTTTATAAAGTTTTGAAAGGTGGAAATGTCAATTTGACATGCGTTGCTGTTGGATATCCAATGCCACGTGTTTTTTGGAAACGACAATCTGATGAAGTATTATTAAATGATCCATCAACAGCACCAATTGGTAAAAATGTACTTAAATTAACTGTTGTTGAGGAGACAGCTAATTTTACATGTATAGCTGTAAGCAAACTTGGTAATATAGAGGCTTCAACAACAGTTGTAGTTAAACCATTACCAGAAACACCTAAAGATTTAAGAGTATTATCAATAAATAGTACATATATTATTTTACAATGGGAAAAAGTAATGTCTGAGTATGATCATGTTATAACACATTACGTTATCAGGTATAGACAAAAATATTCAACTGAAAAAAATTTTTATGAAAAAGTTGTTGGAAATAATGAGACAAATACAATGATTAGGAACCTTATTCCTTTTACACAATATGAATTTATGATTGCATCTGGTAGTTTATTAGGAATTGGTAAATTTTCATATCCATTAGAAGTTCAAACAGATGAAGATATACCTTCAACATCACCTACAAATATTCATGTAAAAACGATAAGTCGGACGTCCTTACTAGTTCAATGGGACTCACCAATAACTCCAAATGGAAAAATTATTGAAAATAAAATATATTATACAAATAATAAAAATAATAAAAATGTTACAAAATGGGATTTTATTATTTCTAGTGATTCTAAAAATACTATAACTTTAGATAATTTAATACCAGAAGATACATATTATTTATCAATACAATCAAAAACAATAAAAGGATATGGACCACCATCAGAAATAGTAAGTGTTGTAACTAAACAAGGTATTCCTGGAGAGCCGATCAATTTACAAGGAAAAGGAATTGATTCCAATAAAATTCAATTAACATGGGAAAAACCGGCACAATTTTTTAATATTAAAGGCTATGTATTACATTATAATATGACACCTGATGATATTAATGAAATTCAACTCCATGAACATAGTACAAAATATGTAATTGATAATTTGAAAGAAAATACATATTATTCCTTTAAAATTGCTGCAAAATCATCAAGAGGAATGGGAAATTTTGGAAATATGATTACAGTAAAAACATTAAATAAAGGTATGTAATTCATTTTTTCTTAAAAATAATTATATTTTTATTATTTTAGAAGAATTTTTTGATGGATACGGTATGTTTTCTAGTAATCTTAAATTATAATAAAAATAAAAAAATTATTTTAATGACAATATCTTTATATTTATAT
Organism: Strongyloides stercoralis; assembly: GCA_029582065.1. Classification (NCBI taxonomy): domain Eukaryota; kingdom Metazoa; phylum Nematoda; class Chromadorea; order Rhabditida; family Strongyloididae; genus Strongyloides; species Strongyloides stercoralis. The sequence goes on from JARPTA010000002.1 coordinate 1,578,381, forward strand.
TGTCTAATAAATGTTAAAGGAAATTAAAATTAAGTGTTAACACTGTTTTTTTAACATATATAATAAACTTTAAAAAAATCGGAAAGCATCAACAAAAAAAAAATTTACTACTTCCTACTAAATCCTATTTATTAGTTTTATATTCCCACTATAGTCAATTAATTTTAATATCATTTTCATAGGGAAAAAAAATTTACGACAAATTTTGTGTTGTTATTTAAGATTTATTTAAAGCAATTCAATAACTCTCATACCTCTTTTTATATACCAATTTATCATTTTTATACACTATTTTTATTTTGTAATTTAATCTTTATACTATCAAGTAGAAGTCTAAAATTATGAAAACAATTTTTCTTTACCATAAGATATAGTATCACCCATCTTTAAAATTCTTCTATTACAATTGAAAATTTTTAAAAAGTCAATTATTTTTACAATTGAAACTAGGCAACAATTGTTTTATTTCATAAAAATTATATTTAGTAAAATTAAATAATATATATATCTTTTTTATTAATATAAAACTATAATATAATTATATATTTTAAAAAATTTTTATTTTATATATATTATTTTATTTAACACATTATTTTTTTTTTTAACATTAAACAAGTAATAAAAGTTTAATGATTAAAAAGTAATAAGAACTTTTCTTTATTAATTAAAATTATTGGTTAATATATTAGTTATTAAAAAAATGATTAATGTAACATATATATATAAAGAGTATTTTTATTATTTCAATTTTATTGTTAAAAAATGTAATTTTAACACAAGAAATCCTACAACATATTCAATCTTTTTTGGCACGCAAATAGTTTACGGATGGACAAGTAGATAACTTTATTTAACATATTGTTCATTATTTTAAACTACCCAAATTTAAAAATACAAACTTATATTTTTTCTTTATTTTTTGATATTATTATTTTTTTTAGAGAGTAATTAAAATGTTTCAATCTTAATATATTCATCCAATCATACTATAATTTATGGAAGTCTTCGTGTCTTCTTATATTATTATTTTCTTTTTATGTTTACAATATTTTTTTTCATTTAACAAAATAATTTATTTATTATTTTTTTAGAAAGAAAAATACTATATATATATAAATTTTTTAAAATTATTTGTTTTTTTTATAATATACCATCATTTTAAAAATAATTTTTAATTTCATAGTCATTTTTCGATAAAAAAAATTTTTTTATAAATATTTTTTATTTATTAAAAAATTTTGACCTTATATTTAATGAGTTTTCTTTAATAGATATTAATTATAAATATATGAAATTTTTATATTTGATGAAAAGAAAATTTTGATAAATGTTGTCACTTTAAAGATTAAAGAGATTCTTACTTTAATTTGTCATAACCTTCTTTTTATTAAAGCTATCATTTTGAGTAACATGAAATAACATATACTTAGTAAAATAAAAACTTTCAAAATTGTTTGTTCATCCATTAAATATTGAAAGTTCTCCTTTTATTAACCATAAATATAGTAAATATTATTTTTCTTTTTTAAGTAAAATAGTTTGATTCAGAAAGTATATATTATTTATGTATATATAAATATATTGTTTTGATAAAACAATACTATTTATATAAACACCATCATAATATTGTCGTGGGACTTAATTTTATAATTTTTATATTAACTCTTTTTTAAAATATGTTGTTAACAAAATAATTTTTCAATTAAGCTTCATTTCATAGATCCTTAGAGATGATACATATATATATCAATGTTCTTTTATTATTACTTACTTTTCTTATACTATTATGTATTGTATTATAATACAATTACTAACTAATATTATATAGAAGCATTAATAAGTTTATCTTTAAAAAGTATATTACTAAGCCTATTCTTATTATACAATGTTATATTCTTATTCCAGATGAAAAGTATTATAGTAATTATTATAATAATTTATACTGATTTATTAAATAACTAATACCATTTTATTGTAATTTCAAAGATAAAAAAAAATGTTAGTTTCTATCTTAATTATTTTCTCTTTTTTTAAATAATTTTATTTTAATATAATTTATTATAAATTTATTTCTTTTTTTTTCTTTTTTATTATTATTTACAATAAGTTAGTAGTACAAAAGTAAATTAAAATGTTGTTTTTTTATTCTAAAGATGTTCATTATTCACATAAATTTTTTATTCTCATATTGAAAGGCAAACACAGTTGATACAAACCTAATTATGAAACTTAAAAGTAGGATATTTATAAGTGCCTTTGATACGATAAACAGATTCAAGTTAAAGCTCACATAGCCATCTGTCGTTTCAGTACAACATTTATCTTTAAATTAGAATATAGATTTTACTTACTTTTATAATCTTGATTAAGATACGTCCTTGATATTGTATAGTTGTCAATAACTAAAAATCTTTTCATGAATTTTACTAGGTAATATCGAAAGGGAGAGCCTATTAAATTGGCTCGTAAATATGTGATTTATTAATGAATATATCTTTTTGTAAGATACCTTTTAAGATATCATTTAATATAATTTATTTTAATGTTATTTATATTACTATTTTATAAATATATTATTTCTTTAATTTATTTAATAATATTCGTACTTATTTTATAATACTTTTAATAATTCTTTCCACTTATACCAAAATTTTTTTTATTTTATATAAATAAATATATTTATTAAAAATTATTATATGTTTACATTAGTTAAATTAGTTTTATATTATATATATATTTATCAATAAAAAAAATTTAATGATAAAAAAAAACTTTTTTTACTTTTAGAAAAAAAAAATCATCTATTTGTTATTTGAATAATTTATATATTAAACATAATTTATATTCATATTTAATTACTAATCACAAATTGAAAATGTTTTTAATAATTATTTTAAGTAGAAACCATTTTATTATACATAAACAATCATCAACATTATCATTTTTCCTTTTCATAATTGGATTGTATGCAAATTTTTAAATTTAGGAAATAAATTGTCACTTGTCTTTAGTTCAATTTTAAGCTTCTTCTATCTTTTCATCTATTTTTTTGACAAATTGCGGCTGTTTAAAAGTATATAAAATTCACAGCATGAAATTAATGCCATTTATAAAAGAAAAAAGGAGAAAATTTTATATACAAAACAGTTTCTTTTGTATTTTATAATATTATCCTTTTTTTTCATTATAATCATTAGTAATGTTTAACTATAACTTTTAATATTATTTATATTTTAAAATAGAAGTTTTTAACTTTTATCAATCTATAGAGAAAATATATATCTTTATATTTTTAGTTGAAAGTTTGTAATAAAAAATATTATAATATTTTAATATCATATCAATAATTATTATATAAAAGTATCAATTAATAAATTTGACAATTATAGATATACCTTATAAACACCAATCATCCATGAATATAGTTTTGGTTCAGTAGTCCCTCAATTTATATACTAATATATTATTCAAATATTAATTTCTAATTTAACATTCATTAAATTTTTAAGACTTTTTATATGTAAGGTCACTTTAACATATAAAATGTTCCTTCTCCTTTTCATCTTAATTACATCTTTTTACCACGGTTTCTTTTTTTTTCTATAATATTAAATGTGAAAAATTAAACATGCTTTTTGATTTGGACAGTCATTTTGTTTTACTATTTGTTTGATATCATCTATAGTTATATATATGTTTTTTTTTTGATAGTTCTTTTTACTATTACTATTCAATAATATTTGTTTTATTCATAATATTGTAATAGCGGTTCTTTTATAAATTTTTTTAAATATAAATCATTATTGATAAAATCAATTTTATCATGCAGTTTTTTAAATAATCATACAATAATCTTTCATCCAGTTGAATCATCAACTAAAAAAACAAAACAACAAAACTTTTTTAGAGAAATGATGAATAAAAAGGTGCAAATTATGATTTTCTTAACCACTTATATATTTATATCTATTGGCCTATTCTATCTTAAGTGTAGAAATGTTGCAAGGTGTACTAAGTGATTTGGTTGATTATATTGTATGCTATTAAATGACACATACACAACACGCTATTTTTATACATACTAACAAACCGACCTTATTCTTAAAAGTGCCAATTTAAACGTTTATTGTGCACCTGGATTGTATCCTATAGAAGCATCTATATTATTACAAATAATGCAAAATCTACTTCTTTTTTCTAAAACAACTTAACTATTATATTATTATTATTATTTTAAAGACTATATTTATTTTAATATAATTACTTTTTTCTTCTTTATTTATTATTTTCTTCAAAATCTTCTTTATTTAACTAAATATATCTTTTTAAGTATCATTTTTTTTTATTTTAATATTTGAAGATAGCATTATTATTAAAAGCATTATCATTATAATATATTTTTGATAATAGTGTAAATATCTAATATATATCTTATACCGTATTATTAATTACTACAAATGCTAATTATAAATTATTTATTTTTTTTAATTATAATTATTTAAAATTATACAAATTAGAATGTCTTTTATTTAAACTAAATAAATATATTTTAAAATTTTTATTTTAACTCATATTATATGTAGGTATAGGAATACATTTTATCTTTATTTATGGGTTTTTTTTTTTTATTTTAATTTATGTATATTCATCATCATCCAATTCTGTTATACATGGTTGGCTTAATATGACAAAAGTCCAATATAGGCAATACTCATAATATTTCTCATTATTGTTTGCGCGAACTTCTTAACTATTTTCATTTACATGTGAACTAAAATAATAATATAAAAGTTTGAGTGGTTTTATATAAGATTTATAATTGTATTCATTATTATATTATATGTATATAAAAAGATATGCTAAATATTTTATATCCATATTTTAAAGTTCTTATTTATTTATCATTCTTAAAATCAATTAAAAATTAACTTTATCTTTTGTTAAAATTTATTCATAATAACATTTATTTTTATCCTTTCCTATTTATTCGTATATCCAACTTTTTAATTTTTATTTATCATTGATTTTTACAAGTAACTTTTACAATTCTTATCAAACTAAATATATATATATAATTTTTTTTTCTACTTTTTTTTTATATTTATTTTATTTAATATTTATATATTATATTGAGATTATTAATTCTTTTTAATTTTTTCTCATAATATTTATTTTATTGATCTATACAATTAGTTAATTCTTTAAAAAAAATTATTTATCTATTTCTATAATAATTATTATAAAAAAATTTTTTTTTAACATATTAATAATATATCTATAAACAAAATCTTGTTGACATTCTCTATCATCTTCAACATTTATATATATTATATAAACAATTGATAGATAGTTGAGAAACAATCACATTTATTCTTTAAAAAGTATTCTATTAAAAATTGATAAATTTTTTTAGATTAAATTTTTAGTATCATCTATATAGTAATTGCCTTAATTATAAAAGTAATGCAAAAATTGAATTGTTATTATTATTATTATATATATACCTATAAAATCTAAAAAGTAATAATTGAAGAAGAGGAGGAAAAAAAAAAGTTTTATTTTTTATTTGTATATAAAATAAGTAATCACTTACTATTGGGGAATGATAGGTTGTTCATATAAAATTTTATTTCTTTTTTTATTACTATTTTTAAAAAAAGTATATACTGGAAGGAATGATGTATATAAAGGTTTGTCTTAATAATAAATTAAATTAAATTAAATTAAATTATTTTCTTATAAATTAAAAAAAAAAAAAAATAAAAAAGAAGAAGATTATAACAAAATTTTAAATAAAAATTTTAATTGTATTATTTATTATTATTTTAATTATAGTACCACCTGAACCAGAGGATGTTAAAGTGGAAGTAATTAATGCTACAACTGTCCATATTACATGGAAAGAACCATCATCATATAGTGGTGTAATATTAGGATATAATGTTTATAAAGAAAAACTTTTTAATGGAGAACCTGTTGATAATAAATTACATAAGGCTATTTCTGTTTATCCAAAAGAGGTAATTTATTATTTTTAAAAACAAATTAAATATTCCTCATTTTTATTATCTATTTCAGCAATTAAGTGCTATAATCACAGATTTAGAACCAAATACAGAATATTTATTTAGAGTTAATGCAGAAAATAAATTTGGGGATGGGGAACATTCAAATCCTGTAAGAATAATGATGAATGGTTTACGTAAGTTTAATATTTGAATATATAATTAATAATTGTCTTTTGTATTTTAATTATTATTCTATTTTAATATTAACATATTCTATTAATTAATATATATGTATATATCTTATTCTTTTTAGCACCATCCGCACCAATTATTCAATCTCTTAGTTTAATTAATGAAAAACCTCCTTTGACGGCACGTATTGAATGGCTACCACCAAAAGAGACGTATGGTAAAAGTATAACAAAATATTATTTATGGTACCGTCCTGATATTCATACTGAATTGAGTAGAATTGATGTATCAGGAGATGAAAGATCAATTGAAATAAGAGATCTTATAATGTTTCGTGAGTATACATTTATTTTAGCTGCAGCAACAGTTGATGGTGTTGGAGCTAATACAACTGAATCATTATCAACTCCAGCTGGTATTCCATCATCCCCTCCATTAAATGTTCGTTATGATATTGTTAGAGGAAAAATTATATTTGCATGGGATCCCCCTCCACTTGACCAACAAAATGGAAATATAACATATTATAAAGCATCTCTAACATCTGATTCAAAAAGACCATTAGTTAAAAATGTAAGTGATCATAAAGAATATTAAATAAATTTCCATAAAATAGGATTAAACTTTAGAATATGTAAGATAAAAATAATGAAGTTGAATATTATAATAATAGGAATTGTGTATATATATATAAATCTTGAAATAGTGTCAAATTGTCGTCATAACTATTATGAGTTAATTTTTGTTGTCCTCACAACAATATATATATATATAGATATATATATATATATGGATATATAGATATACATATATATATTGTCATTTAGCAACATAAAGATATACATTAATGTGACTAAAATTTTTTGTGGTTTGTTATTTACTTTTAAGTCAACAACTTCAGAAAGTCTTCTTTATCTCTCAATACTTCTCCATTATGTTAGTTAGTTAATCTTTAAGCTACTACTACATAAAAAAGATTTAAAATATTGGAAAACATTTTATTTTTAATTAGTTATTTAACCAAAATTAAACAAAGTTATATAAAGTAGTAAATACTTAAGAAACTATAAAAATTTAAGAAATATATTATTATTATTTATTAATTTTTTTTATATACTTTCTTTTTCTTAAAATAAAACAAAAAATTCTTTTTTATTAATTTATTTTTACATATTTTTATACATATATGTATATAAATTGTAAAAATATACAATTTTTATATAACTTATATAATATTATATATATGTAGATAAAATTTCTCTTATATATTTATTTATTATAATTTTTTTTTTCTATAGGTTACTGAAGGAACATCGATTGCTTTGGCAATGCCGGTTAAAACCACATCTACTTTTAAAGTAGCTGCAGCAACAATGAGCGGATTAGGACCTGAATCACCAGGACTTATTATCTATCCAGATGCATCAGGTAAATAATAAAAAAAAAGCTTCCTATCTATTATAAAAGTATTAAAAAATAAAAAAAATATTTTTAAAAAAAAAGGTAAAAATATCATGTATAGTATTATTACATGAATATGATAAATTAGATGTCGTAAAAATGATAAAATAAAAATTTCAAATTGACGTTATTTTTAATTTTCTACTTTTGTATTAAAAGTGATTTAAATATCTTTATAACATGTCAATTTGTAAGTCAACTCTTCAAAATTAAAAACGTTTAGCTTATGATGTGCTTATTCAAGTATAATATATTAACTGTCTAAATGCCAACAAACATGATAAAGGTACATTAAAATTTTATATTATATTTTATTTTATTTCTTTATATGTTAAATATGTGTATTTAATTTTATTAAATATATATAAAAATGTATAAAGCTACAAATAAAATTTTTAAATAATAACCTATAATTAAGTTAAATTTTAACTTATTTTTAATAATTTTTTAAATATTTTATTATTATATTATGTTAATCTTTGTAATAATGAATATTTTTATGTATGATTATATACATATGTTTTATATAATAAAACACCTTAATAAATAAAAATTAAAAAATTCTCTGAAGACTTATATTTTTAGTATTTTAAATGTCCATGAATTATTATTATAATCTTTAAGTTATAAAATTTAATTAAAATATATTCTTGAGGTCATCAAAACTGACTAGCAACTATAAAGTTAAGTATACTAGATAAGTCTTCTTTTTTCTGTAAAGTGTTTCATACCTCAATTTATTTTATAGAAGAGTTGACAGGATTTAGTAATAATAAATATTATACTTTCATATATTTAATATATTATTTAAATATTCACTTTGCATAATATATATTAATTTTTTTCTTTATTTTTTTTTAACAATTTTATTTTAACGTTACTTGATTGATTTAGGCAATTATAAAAAAAAGATTAAAAATAATTTACTATTTAAAATTTGTTCTTTTTATTTTTATAAAAAAAAAATTATTAATTTATATTTTTTTTTATAAATTTTAAATATCAACATAATAAAATTACATTAGTTAATTATTATAAATATTTAACTTTAAAAATTAATCGTTTTTTTTTATAAACTTTTTCTTTTTCCTGTCATTTATATCAAGAAAATTTTTTACATTTATAATTAATGATTATATTATGCCAATTGATAATATTATTATTTATAAGAAAAATTTTTTTTTCTTCAAGTTATAATTTTATATTTATTTATGCATGTTCTTATTAAAGATTCTAAATTCATTTTAATAAATAAAAATGTCTTTTGATAAAAAAGAAGAAATAACAACAAAAATTAATATTTCTACTACTACTGAAAGTATTAATAATAATACTGCTCAATTTTTTTTATCTCCAAAAAAATGTGAAGATCAGATGGTTTTAAAATTTGATGAACTTGTTAATCAATTATCATCTGGTTGGAGATATCATGTCTCAAATACTAAAGGAATAAAAGATTCATGGCATAATTTTGAGCTTTTTTATAAAGATATATGTAGTTATACACTTGGTCTGTTTAATAATTCATTTTTTCATTAATATTATACTATAATATTATTAAATGTTATAGTAATTTTTCTTCAATTTTTATAACATGATTGTATATGATAAACTGCTGTCAATATGTTTAATTGGATGTATATTTTTATTTTTTTATTTTTATATTCTTAGAATAGAGTACCATTATACATCTATATATACTATATTTTATAACTGTATTATTTATTTTTATTTCTTTTAACTGTAGAATAGATATTTTTATAATTTTAAAATAAGGAGGACTTAAACTTAACACTATCTTTTTTGTTAGTTAAAATAAATGACATTGTAACTAATTCATTAATTCACTTGAGATATCTATCCTATCTTTTTTAGGAATAAAAGTTAACTTCAACAAAACACATTTATTTCAATGTTTTTTTTTCTTAATTTAATATATATTTATATGCATTTAAAATGACTTCATTATATTTATTAATATGGTTAAGCGTACATTTTCCTGTTTTCAACTTTACTGATTTTCCTATTCATATTTTTTCTATAAAAAATAACGGACAAAAAAATAAAAATCGGGTAGATGAAAATAATCGTAGACAGTATTATCAAACGAGAAGAAAAAATATGGTAGGATATAATTTTCCCTATCCCACTAGTCATATATCAGCAGGTTTGTTAGCTAAAGTTCGATAAATATTTAGTTAACCTTATTATATTTAATATAATTTAGATTCAAAAAATATATCAATAGATGATTATAGTTGGTGGAGTAGTGCCGATATTTATAATGAAATATTTCATCAAACATATCCTGGACCTTTATATCCAGTAGTAGAAGATGATAATAACAAGGAACATAATCCTTTACATAATAAATTTTCAACTTATGGTAAAAAATATTTTTAATATTTTAAAAAGGATATTATAAATATGTTCTTAACTTTTTATGATACTTAAATACTTGTCGTTATTTTTTTTTTATTTTCAATTTCTGGAATATAATTGGTTTTCCTATTATATAGTTTAAGATAAGAAATAATTATTATAATATTTTGGGTTTTTAACAACAAAAATATTATAATAAAATATTTTAAGATATTGATATATCTATAGCATATCATAAAAAAAAATTTCTTTTACCATACTTATAGTAACATTTTGTATTATTATAATAGTGCTGTTATTTCCATATATAACTATTGCCAAAATTGGTGATACAATTTATATAAAAAAAGATTTTTTTTTATATAATATTAAATTGAAAACAAAGTACATTTATATTAATATATATTAAGTTACACTTTATAATAAAAAAAAAACCTTATATTTACTTCCTTATATTCTATTATTTATTTTAATATTTTTAAAATAAAAATATGCAACAAGAAAACATTTTTACAGCAGTTATAAAGTCATTATTAGATGGTAAAAATAAAGTTTAATCTTATAATTAAAAAAATTTTTTCAATTTTACGACATTTAATTTATTTGATATAAGTAAAAAGAAAAATTTCTATAAATATAAAGGAAAATTAAATATAATTCATGTAATTAAATTTATATTATTTATTTATTTTTCAGCTACTGTTAATGCACCAACAAATGTCAAAGTACAAGCAACAAGCAACTCCTCTGTTGTTGTCTTATGGGATTATGATGATAAGAATTTTGATTCAGGGGTAGATGGATTTGTTATTAAATATATTCATGAACCATCATTAAGGGGACCACATCATGATGTTGAAAGATGGAGATCTATTTCAATTATGGATTCAAAGGCAAGAAGCTTTGAGGTTGGGCAACTTACAGCACATAAACCTTATGCTTTTTGTGTTTTAACAGTTAAACAAAGTGTATGTCTATTATATTATTATTTATTTATTTTATCTAATAATTATTTTTTTTAGAGACAAGGTCCATGTTCTGATCCTCCAGTTACAATTGAGCAGTTAAAACCACTCTTTATACCATCTAATCTTCGTATTGAATATAAAACAAGTAATTCTGTTTCATTAAGATGGGACTATTTTGGTCCTAATGATGTTGATTTTTATGTAAATCGTACAAGTAGAAAATCATATTTAGATCATAATTTGAAACCTCAAGAAATGGTATCACCAGGAATAAGAAAAATATTAAAAGGTAATGATAGGAGTCTTTTATGGGATAATTTACGCCCACATATGGAACATACATTTAAAGTTGGAGTTATACATAAAGATATTTACTATTGGCCAAGGGAAATAATTGTCCAAACAGACAACACTGGACCACCTTTTGTAGATAAACCAGAATTTGTTGAATCAAAATCTCCTACAACAATGAATGTAAGATTAAAATGTGCTAGTGAAGAATATGGTCCAATAAGTCATTATTGGATTATTGTTGTACCAAGTAATTATTCTCAAGACAATGTAAATAATCTTGATTCACAAACATTAAAATATCACTCAGAAACATTAAAAGGGCAGTTAAGTAGAGATGGATATAATTCTCAAACAACTAGTAATGTTATTAAAAAAGTTAGACGGCAAAGTAAACCCAAAGATAGTATTATATCGATAACAGATAACCAAAAATTTTTAAAAAGAGTTACTAGATATTCTGGTGGTGCATTGCCTACTGTTCCATACGTTACTGCTGGTATTTCTGCTCAAAGAATGCAAATAATGCAAAAAGAACATGAATTATTTACTATAGGTGATGGAAAAATTTATGAAGGTTTTGAAAATTTTCCCCTTCATCCATCATCTAAATATAAATTAATGATGAGGTCTTTTGCTAAAGAAATTGAGGGAAAAAAAGCATTTTCACAACGTGCTCCTATGAATCAACCTAGAGCTAAGAAGTATGCTGATTCTATGTTGACAAATGAATTTTCTACATCATCATCTTTATTAGATCGTTCCTCACGCCATTCTAGTTTATGGTTATTAGGACCATTAATTGCTATGATTATTATATGTATTATACTTGGTATGCTTGTTATATGGTGGTGGAAATTTAGTAAAAAAAATGTAGCACATTGTGGTAATCGTCATGGTTCTATAACAAAAGTTGCATTAACTGACTCAGGAAAAGGTGTAATACCAAATGAAGCATCAAAACTTCTTTTAGGAACTGATCCATATGGAAGACCAATAATAAATGCATATGATGTACCACCAAATCATAATCCACAATGTAATATGGGTGTTATGGAATCTAGTTTAATTGATGTTAATTCTTCCTCACAACAATGTGATAATATTAATGTCGGATATAAAATGTCTAATGGACATGTACCAACAATGTATGGTTCACATGATAATTATCAAGATCTTCCTATGCCAATGCCTTTATTATCTGATTCTGCCAATGTTATTGGACGTCACAATATTTCTAGAGCACCTATACCTATTTCAGAGTTAGCTTCACAAATAGATCGTCTTAAATTAAATGGTAATCAATTGTTTACACAAGAATATGAAAGTATTGAAAATACATGTGATTTTACTTGGGAACATTCTAATATGCCATATAATAAAAATAAAAATAGATATGCAAATGTTGTTGCATATGATCATTCTCGTGTTATATTATCAACAATCAATGGTATACCAGGTTCTGATTATATAAATGCTAATTATATAGATGGATATGATAAGCCAAAAGCATATATTGCAACACAAGGACCACTTCCAGAAACTTTTAATGATTTTTGGAGAATGGTATGGGAGGAAAAATCAATGACTATTGTAATGTTAACAAAATTAGAAGAAATGAATAGAATTAAATGTGATCAATATTGGCCATCAAGAGGATCACAAATATATGGAAGTATTCGTGTTACAATTTTAGATACACTTGAATTAGCACATTATATAATAAGAACATTTAGAATTGAACATTTAATAGAAAAAGAGATAAGAGATATTCGTCAAATGCAATATACATCATGGCCTGATCATGGTGTACCTGATCATACTACACCATTTTTAATGTTTTTAAAACGTGTTAAAACATTAAATCATCCTGATGCAGGTCCTATTATATCACATTGTTCTGCAGGTATTGGAAGGACAGGAGCATTTATTGTTATTGATTGTATGCTTGAACGTCTTCGTTATGATAATACAGTTGATATATATGAATGTGTTTGTAATTTACGATCACAACGTTGTTATATGGTTCAAACAGACGATCAATATATTTTTATTCATGATGCTGTTTTGGATGCTGTTCAATCAGGATCTACAGAAGTCCCTGCATCTAAACTATTTCCACATATACAAGTATTAATGCAACTTCATCCTTTAGATCAAGTTTCTGGTATGGAACTTGAATTTAGAACATTATCATCATTAAGAATTACAAATTCTAAATTTGATATAGCAACCCTTCCTGTCAATAGATCTAAAAATAGAAATAGTATTGTTATTCCTTATGACTCAACACGTGTTATATTAAAAATGATTTCTGGAATTGAAGGTTCTGATTATATTAATGCTAATTGGATAGATGGTTATAGGCAACGTAAAGCATATATAGCAACACAATCACCATTACAACATACAACAAATGAATTTTGGAGAATGCTTTGGGAAACAGAATCATCAGTTATAGTTATGTTAACAAAATTAAAAGAATTAAGAGTAGAAAAAAGTTATGAATATTGGCCATCAGAAAAAAGTTATCAATATGGATTTTTAGTTGTTGAACCTATTGCTGAATATAATATGCAATATTATATATTGAGAGAGTTTAAAATGAATGATACACAATCAGGAAATTATAAAACAATAAGACATTTTCAATATATGGATTGGCCAGAACATGGTGTACCAGAGTCAGCTGAAATGTTTTTAGAATTTGTACAACAAATTCATAATACTTGTTCACAATTTGGTATAGATGGACCTATAACTGTTCATGATCATTTAGGATCAGGAAGAGCTGGTGTATTTATAGCTGTTTCTATTATAATAGATCGTATGAAATTAGAACATGTTGTTGATGTATTTACAACTGTTAAATTGCTAAGAATTGATAGACCAATGATGGTTCAGGAGAAGGAGGAATATAATTTCTGTTATCAAGCTGCATTTGAATTTTTACAAACATTTGAAAATCCATATTTAATATAATCTATATTTTAAAAGGTGATTCATTTTTATCACGGATCGCAATTAAAAAATTGTGAAAAGTTTACTTTTTACAATATATTTTCAAAAAAAAAGAAAAAAAACCTTTTATATAAATGGTTTATTTTCAACAAAAAGAAAATGAAAAATGAATAGTCTCTCTATAATTCTTTGCCAGCATCACACAAATTCACAATAATAATTATATTAACGGGTACTTATATTCAATTTTCAATTTTAACAAAATTAATTCTTTAATTACATTATTTTTTTTTATAAATATGCAAAATATTATTAATACAATAAAAAATTATTTAATATTTTAATTTGAACAAACTATTTTTAGTATAAAAAAAATGATAACTTTAAAAGTGGAAAAAAGGTTAATTAAGTGTGATACTATATTTATAAAAAATTAAATAAAACAGTAAAATAATGAAAAACATATTTGCAAAATTTTTGTTTTAAATTTAAATGGTATTTTTTTTAAAAATATTTTCTTATAATAGTAAATAACAAGTAATCATATTAAACAAGAATGCTTTAATTAATATACTTTAAAATTTAATTAATTACTTAAACAATTAACTTTTTAAAAAATATATATATATGTTTATATTATTATTATATTTATTTTCACTTTTTAATGTTGATTAAAAAAAACAATCATTAGTTTACCCTGTATTATATTTTATATTATTTCATAAATATATATATATAGAAATTGATTAATTAATTAAAAATTGTACATTTTAATTAATCAAAGCGATTGGCAAACAAAGTTTTGTTAATTAATCATTTTGATAAATAGTCAAGTCAATGTTATTTTAATAAAACTAAAAATTTCTAAAAATATCTAACCTTTAAAGATATCCTATTTTAAATATTTAATATTTATTTTAAAATAATTATCTTATCATTTTTATTTTTATTATATTAAAACTTTTTATATTTAGTTTTTTTATGGTTTTAAAATGTTTATAAAGAATAATCAATTAATAATTAAATAAATTATTTTTTTAGTGTATTTTAAAAAAAAAAAAAAGAAAACTTTACATTATTTTTTTTTTAGAGAATGGCTTTAAGAACAGGATTATTAAAAATTAATTCTTTGAGAAGGAATTTTTTATTAACAAGAAAAGCTTCATCAAATATGGGATTACAATATTCTGTACCTGAAGAAAAGAAGGAAGAAATTTATAATAAAAGTATTGATTCAAAAATAATTTTTAATAAAAAAAATATTGTCAAAAGTGACTGTATAGAAAAACCAGAATTAATTATATTTGATAAAGATGGAACATTAATTTGTTTTCATGCTATGTGGGTACCATGGATTATTGGATATGTTGAAAGAATTGAACAATTCTCTGAATTATATTTATCCTCTGAATTGTATGATAAATTAGGATTTTGTAAAAAAACAAAAAAAGTAGTTCCAGGTTTGTTAGCTGAAGGAACAATGAAACAAATAAATGATGCTGTATTAGATGTAATGAAAAGTTATGGAATTTCAAAAGAAAAAAGTATAAAAATTGTTGAAAAAGTATCTAAAGTAATGAAAGAGGAACAAAAAGATAACAAATTTATTAAGGAAGTAACAAATATTCAACGATTATTTAATGCTCTTAAAAATGATAATATAAAAATAGCTATATGTACTTCCGATTCAAGAAAAAATACAATTCATACATTATCATTTTTAGGTGTAACACCTTTTATTGACTTTATTAGATGTGGTGACGATATTGGGAGTGTTCCTAAGCCAGATCCAAGTAATGCTTTAAAAATTTGTTCATATTTAAATGTATTACCATCTAAAACAATTATGGTTGGTGATACTCTCACAGATTTAAAAATGGCATATTTAGCCAACTTAGGTGGTAGTGTAGGTGTCTTAACAGGGGTTGGAAATTATTCATTATTATATCCATATTCTAAAATGTTGGTAAGGGAAAAATAATAGTTAAAAAAAATTATAATATTTTTTTTAGGTAGATGATGTATCTCAAATTCCTATGTATTTTATATAAATAAAAAAAAATATAATTATTACTGTCAAATTATTATATACGAATAGCAGCATAAATACATACATATATTTATCTTAAGAAAATATTTCTTAAAAATATTAATAATTTTTATTTTACCCAAATTATTCTATTTTTATTTTTAATTATATGCAAATTTATATAAGTATTTAACAAAAAAATAATATGCTAATGAAAGTATTCATTATTTAACAATTTTTTAACGTATAAATATAAATTCTAATTTGTCTTTTAAAATTATAATATATTACGATAAAAAAAAATAATTTATAAAAAAAAAATACTTTTTCTTTGAATGAACTCATTTATTTTAAAATAACCACATTAAAGTTAATCTTAAAAAAATGAATATAAAATTTATATATACTATTGTGTGTGTATCGTAAAAGTATTATTTCAAATGGATTTAAATGTTTATTTGTTTTGTTACATTAGTATTTCTCAATAAAAAATTTTTCATCAGATTGTCAAAAGCGTTGCATTTTTTTCTACATTGCGTTGATTGGAGAAGTAATTTTATTTAATAAAAAGGTTTAAAAAGAGTTTGTTTTTTAAAAAAATTTGTATTTTTAATAGTAATTCGATCGTTTTCCAAGTGATTGACCAGCTAATACATCAAAGTAACGTCGTGGTTGCCCAGAAAAGTCGTCATGTCTTTTTCCAATTGAATCCATAAATGGATTAATAGCTCTTTTGAGTTTCTAAAAATTAAAAATATATATATTTTAGAGATAATAATAGCTTACAATCGTTTCTAAACGATGTGGTTCATAAAATATATCATCAAGATAATATGGAATAGAATTGCAAGTGATAGCAAAACATGCTACAAACATTACAAAAATGTTTAATAAAATTTTAGAATTCATTTTAGTTGGCAGGGAAATGATAGTGATTTTATCAAAATAAATAAATTGCCTTATTTCAAGATATTTATACTATCGTTCAATGAAAGGCGGGTAATGAGTATTCTTTAGTAAAAAAAAAAAGTCATGAATAATTCAAAATGGACTTTTAAAAAAAACTGAATAATTCCTTAAATTTAAATTTTTTTTCTCTCTCTTCAAATTAACTTCACGAAAATGAATTAGCTTGGGAATCACATTAGTAAACCGTCTTTAATTAACTTTTTATAAGATGTTAATTTAATTGAAAGTATTCAATAAAAGGAAATGCATTAACTAAGAAAAAAAAATAATTTGGTGATATAAACTTGATTTTATATTCATTTTTTGACAGTTTCAAGTGCCACATTATCTTAAATTACGATTATTTTAAAGATAAAATAACTTTAAATTCTAATTTTATTTGATGGCCTCTAAATAATAATGATTTTTATTTATATATTTTTCTATAAAATTCAAATCTTTTAAAAGCTTCATTATAAGTAGAAATGTTTAAATAATATTATATATTAATAAGTATAAGCTTGATAATGTTTTTATTACGTTATACCATAATAATTATTGCTTTTTATTTATTAAAAATAAAAGTAAAACATAATTTATTAATTTTTTTTTTGCTATTTACTTGGTATTTCTTAATATTGTACAAAAAAAAATATATAGGTGGTAAAAAATTGAAAATCAAAATGAATATGAAATTAAATTTATTCAAATTATAGTTATGAATAAATTAATTATAAAAATATAAATTGTATTACGTCATTTAATTTTTTTTTATCTTTTTATTAAAAATAATACAAAAATTTTATTTTACAAAATTATAATTTTACATTATTAAGTGTATCAATTTACAGCTAATTTTTAGACGATCTTGACACGAATTGGTATGTATCAAATTTTGGAAATTCAACATCAGCTAATACATTATTATTATAGAATAATATTTTGTTTTAAGAAATTAATTTTTTATTAAAAATTGCTACATATTTTTATACATCTTAACTTTTATTTTAAAACCATATTAGTTATAAATAATAAATAACCAAATTATTTGAAGTAATATTACATATATTTTGAACCCATAATTTTTTTTTAACATAAAATTGATAATATTTATTTTTATAATAAATTTAAGATATTTAATTTCATCGTTTATTGCAATATGGAAAAATTAATGATAAATGAAAAATGAAGAAAGTACATTATATTGAGATGATTTGTTAATAATTTATATAATTCCTGTCTTGCTTTAAGAGATAATATAACATCATTTTTAAAAGATATATACTTTTTAATTTTGAAAATTTATTTTAAATAATTTTACAAATACATACTACTTATATTTAGATAAAAATATTATTTAATGATAGAAATGTTATGTACCATTTTTGTAATCAATTTAATCATACTATTTTCTATATTTTAAATTATAAAATAATTATTATTTATAATATTTTTCAAAATAGATAGTTATAATTTTTTGTTTACTATAAATATTTATTAAAAGGTTGCTAAACTTATTTTTCTCATATTTTTTGATATATTTGTAGAGTGTATATTTATTTTTATAATAAACAATACATGAATCAACATATTTATTAAAAAGAGAAGCGATAACTTTTAAAAATACAATATTATCATATCATTTTTAAACACTTAGATTATATATTTCTTGATTTATATAAGTTACTTTAAACAACTTTGTTAGATTTCTTATATTTTAAGATAGGTGCAGAAAAATGTTTTTCAATCACATTATGTTTCTAATTTTAGATATTCCGCAACTTTAAAATGTTCACCTACATTACAACTTTTTGTTAAAAAAAAAAAAAACTAGGATGTTACATAAATATATTTTCAATAAATTCTTATCATTTTAAATTTAGGCGAACATTAAAAATTTATGTAAATTTACTCATCCATGACTTTTTAATTTTTTTGCTTACTAGTTAAACCTAATATTGAAACACTATATTATATAAGATTAAAAATTATAATAATAAAAAAAAACAATTTTTTTATAATATATATATTTAAAAATATCCAACATATATTATTCATTTTCAACATATACTTACCAAATATAATTTTATATTTATATTTATATTTTATTTATTTCAAAACGGCATGTAACAATTTAATTCTGAAAAAAAAATCAAATTAATGACGTAATTATCTTTATTTTCAAGAAAGCTAATTATTAACTTTTATTTCATATCTCAAAGCTTGTTTCTAATATTACTTCAGCGCACCTTATAATTTTTAGTAATATATAAGATTCACATACTCTCAATTAATGGTATATATTTAACATTTATAACTAATAAATCATTTTGAATTTATATGCATATTTTCTCACAAGTTTTTATTGTTCTGAAAACGATGAAATATTTTATAATTATAAGTAAAGTGACATTTAAAAATAAGTGATTTTGTGTTTTAATTACCTAATATTGTTGTGTTATACATAATGTAACAATAAAAAAAATTTTTTTTAATGTTTATTATTATCTCATTAATGTATCTAATGATCCATAATAAAAAATAACAAAAGTAATAAGTATTTGCTTAATATAATATTACTACTTTATGTGTACATGTCTAATTTTTGGTTGTATTTTTTAAATAATATTATTAAATAATATTTATTATATTTTATATAATATATAAATATATATAATATATATTTTATATTTTAGGTTCCAAAAGACAAAATAATGGGTAGTAATTTTTTATGTAATAAGAATTTTGGATCTTATTCTATTGATTGTCTTTTATCTTCAAGAGCTGGAACCTTATTATATTATGGTAAACATCATCAAATTGATACACCTATTGTTTTAAAAACTGTTGAAAAAAAGTATTTACAGAAAGCTTTTAAATGTTTTGATTATGATGAAATAAAAGCCTTGGTTAAGTTGCAAATTCATCGAAATATTTTAAGACTTTTTCAAGTAATATTAAAAAAATATAATACCTTATATTTATTATTATCTTCTTATTATAGATTATTGAAACTGATACACATTATAATATGATAACAGAATTTATACCAGGAAGAACTTTATATGATTGTATAATACAGGATGGGCGCTATAAAGAAAATGAAGCACGTAAACTTTTTCAACAACTTGTGGCTGCTGTTGGGCATTGCCATTTAATTGGTATTGCACATCGTGATATAAAGTTAGAAAATATTATGGTAGACAGAACAAATACTTTACGCTTAATTGACTTTGGTTTGTCGTCAGCAAAACTTAATAATTTAACACAACCTTGTGGTAGTCTTCCATATACTGCCCCTGAAATATTGGCTGGCCAACCATATGATGGAATTAAAGTTGATATATGGAGTGTAGGAGTTTGTTTATTTATAATGCTTGTAGGAAAATTTCCTTTTGAAAATAGTGGAGATCGTAATAAATTATTGTATGATATTTTTTATCGAGATTTAAATATACCATTTTATGTTTCCATACGTAAGAAAAAATTTTAAAAAACATAATAATATATGTTTTCTTTTTTTTTTAGATGCTAATGATATATTAAGAAAAATACTTGTAAAAGATCCAACCAATAGGCATCATGTAGGATGGTTTTTGTCACATGCATGGTTTAAATATGATTTAAATGATAACATAAAACATCAACTTGAAAAATATATGGTAACACATGATTATATATCACGAATGGGTATGAATAATATTATACCTTCTACTGGGGAAGTTTTACAAGATATAAATATTACTAAAACTCAATTTCAACATTATAAAATAGATAATATTGATGAAATTGAAGAAGTATATAAAGAAAAAAATTATACAAATCCATTATTTGCTATTGTAAATATGTTAGATTATCAAAATAAATCTAATAAGAAGGAAGATTATATGTCAATTCAACCACCATCACCCTCTGGACGGGGAAGTATTACAACAGGATTATCTGTTACCGGAATTGTAGCACAAAATGCAAAAAAAGAAAATATAATAAAAGATGAGATTGAATTAGAACCTGTTGAATATATTGAAAAATTAACATTAAATAATAGTCCAGAAGAAAGTAATAATAATAATTCATTAACAATGAAATATTTAGATATGAGACGCCACACATTACAATCAACTGATATAATACAACATAATTTAGCAAAATTACAAAGTTTAGCTATAGAACAAAATCAAAATGACTCATCAAATAAATATAGACCATTTCCAAATACAATGATACAATGTATAAATGGAGGTACTGTAGAATGTAACTGTATTAATTGTTATAATAATATAATTAAAAATAAAAAGGTTCGAAATCATGATAGATATCAACAAAATGAAATTTTATTTGAACCTGTTATTATTGAAGGTAAAGAATTAAGTAAAAATATTAATTTAAAAAAGAAAGGACGACAAAAAAATTCTAATTCATTTATATCATCAAATAATAGTTTTAATAGATTTCCTAACACACCTTACAATCGTCCATCATCATTAACTTCAACTAATATAAATAGTCCTGTAAGAAGGAATAGTGTTGCTACAGAACATGGTAATGTTAATAATGTATATGGATTATTATCACCTAATTATAAGCCTTTTTCAAAAAATAGATTATACTATCAAAAAGAAAGTGGAATTAATGAAAATTGTGAAGAAGAGCATCATGCAAATAATATTTCTCAAAATAATATTAATACATATGATATAATGACAAACAATTCAAAACAAATAAATAAAAATTGTATAAAAAATGAAACAAAAATTGTTACAGTTCATAATGTATCTTTTACACCACAAATAACATTTAACAAATTAAAAAATTATTTTGATAAGGAAAATTGTGAAATATTTCCTAAATTTAATATTAATAATTTTTTTGTACAATTAATAGTAAAAATTAATAATTCGTTGATAGATGATAAATTAACAGAGGAATATCCATTTGCAGCATGGAAAATAATAGTTAATTTATCAGAATTAAATCAACAAACTGAAGTCCAATGGATAGGAGTGTTAAATGAATGTAAAGAAAAAGATTACAATATTTTAATGGAAAAATTAATTAAAGAATTTATTGTTGGAACATTTTTAAATTTTTCATAAGTTATATTTAATATATATATTAATATTACATAACACAACCAAAAAGTGTGCCAGAAGGATAACATTTATCCTTTATAATTAATTATTTAAATATATTTATATTTTTTTTAAATTTTTTTAATATTTTTTTTAATCATAATTTATATAATACAATAAAAAGAAATAAATTATTATTTTTCTTAATACAAAATAATAGAAATATTCTTTTAAAGGACAATATAATAAAAATTTTCTTTTTGTTTTTTAAATATAGAAAAAAATAATAAAATTTTATCATTTAAATACAAAAATAAAAATAAATGTATTTTTTTGAAGTAAAACTTACATTTAAAATATGGTATTTAATACAATAGAATCTTTTAAAAAAATATATTTAAATTAAAAAATAAACTTTGAAGAAATGTATATTTACATTTTAAATGCTATATATTTATCAGAAAAATGTTTTAAAATTTTCTAAAATAATATTAAATTTTATTAATAGAAATATAGAATAATTTAATATAACTAACTATATAAATGATTTTTTCTTTTGCTATAACATTCCCATTATTATTTAATGATATTTAGTTTTAAACACATAACTTTAAAATAAGTTAAAAATAGAATAATATTATTAACAATTATATTTTTTGCAATAAAAGTATTGAAAATAAATATTTTAAACAAATTAAATAATAAAAAATATTTTTATATAAATTATATATAATAAATATTTGTAAACTAAATTTTTTTTAAAGTAAAAATATCATTTTGTCTTAATTTCAAAATGATTCTTATTTATTTAAAAAAAATTTATATTTTTAATATATTTTCTTAACCTTAATTACTACAAAAATCTTTTTTCTTTTAAATAAAAGATATAAATTTCTTAAAATCATTCTATTAAAAGAAATTAATTTTATTAATTAATAAAACATATAATAATATTAAATAAAAAGTACTTGTACAAAGTTAAAATATAACTGAATAGAAATATTATTTTATATTAAACATATTTTTTTTCAACATTACGTGCTATTAAAATATTTAAAGAAATTTTTACTTTTACTAATAACATTAAAATATTGTTTAGTTTTTAATTTTTATTCTTAATTAAATATAAAAAATCTTTGCAAAAATCTTTTAAAATTATTATATTGTAAAATAAAAAATTTTTAAGGAAAAAATTGTTAAAACAGAAAACATATAAATCAAAAACTATGTAGTTCTTTGAAATATATTATTTCAGCATATTATAATGTTTTATATTATCAGTTATCATATTAAATAAAAGAAAACCTAATTTATTTTAAAATTTTAGAATTATTAAATCATTGATAGGTTAACATTATGTAGGAAAAAAAACCAAATTTTTTAGAAAAAAAAATATATTTTTATAGCATCCTATCAAGTGTATTAAATAGAAATTAAAAATATTTCAAAAATGAATTACTCAAAATGTGAAATCAATTGATATTAAAATAGACCAACTATATAAATAATAATTTTTTTTTACTTTTTTAAAGATAAAAAAAATAGTTATACAAGAATAAATAAAATTATAAAAAAAATATATCTACATAAATAAATTTTTTCTATTTATAAAATGAATCAACTTATAATTTTTATAAAAAAATATTTAAATAATTCAAAAAACTTAATTATTTTATATCTTTGATAAAAAATTTAAATTAAATAGTTAAAGCATCATAAAATTTTTTACATTAAAGTGAAATTTAAAATTGTTTTTCATATGTTAAAAACATGACATTTATAATGGTTGAAAAATAAAAAGTATATATAAATATTTACATTTTTTTATATATTTTTTTTTTGCGTAGAATGAATGATTTTTTTTATCAGTGAACATCTTTTAAAATAAATTAAGGGTTTTTTTATATAGATAAGCGTTATAATAAGTATCTTAATATTTTGAATATTTGAAAAAATATTTTTTATCTAAAAATAATTTTTTATTCTTTTAGGGTAAGTACATTTATAGTATAAAAAATTTGTTATTGTAATATTTATATTATTAAATATATGTTAAATTTTAAAAATTTTTTTTTATTAACAATTCTATTTACATAGTTTTTGAAACCATGTGCTGATGTTATATTTAATTATTTTAAATCATTAGGGAAAAAAATAAAAAAAAAACTAAAACAATAATATATAATATATGTTTAATGTTTACAAACTTCAGAATTCTAGTCATAATTGATTTAACGTGTACAGGGTCACACAAAAGTCGTACACCACTTTTTAAAACTTTTTTCTACTTAATATTTTTTTATGAATTTTTTTTTATCTGATAGAAAATTGTTAATACTATAACATATTTTAAGATCATTTTTAAGAAACTTTTTTAAATTAAACTAAAGATAAAAATATATTATGATATTTATATTAATTTTTACAGTAAAAAACCTCTATTTTTTACTATTTTATAGAATATCTTGCTTACTGTATACAATTTCTTTTTTAATATTAATTTTAACATTACTTAGTGTTTTAAACTAATTTTTATAAATAAACCAATAATTTCTTTTGATTTAATACTGCACCATACAGTTACTTATTTAACTTTTTGAGTATTGAAATTAAAAAATCATAAAAAAAAAATCATAAAAAAAAATCATAAAAAAATACTAAGTAGAAAAAAAGTTATTAAAGTTTTAAAAAGTAGTGTACGACTTTTGTGCGACTCTGTATACATCAAAGTTTTAAGTATAAATTTATTTATAGATTCATATTTTTACTTGTTTTAAATAATATTTTGTTATTTTTAAGTACAATTTTTTAGATTAAAAAAGTTTCTAATTTTTTATACACCTCTACTAATGTGATACTACATGAACAGTTGCGGACCTTTACAAATTGATTCAAAGTCAGGCCAAGCCAATAAATCATATTTTTATGTAAACATTATACAAAATGGTTAGAAAACCAGGACATAAACTATAGGTTCTAAAAATTAGGTAAAATAGTGTATTTTACATAAAAATTTTCTATTAACACCAAAAACAATAATCATTCTTCAAAAAAATTTCAAAAGGTTATAATTCCGCTTTAAACTGGGGTTCATAAACTGGTTTTATAAATTAAAGAAAGTAAATCATTTTTTTTCGAAATTTGGTATAAAGATAGAAAAAACATTAATTTTTTTTATTATCAATTAAAAAATAAAAGAAATTTTATTTTAAAAAAATTGCTTATTTGTAAAAAAAAACATGTTAAAATTAATTGAAGAAAGAATGATAGTTTCAATTTGAAATCAGCATTCTTTTCATAAGTAATGTTGACACTTTCCTATGAGATAGAAATGTGCATGTTCTTCATCTTGAAATAGACAATTTTATTCAAAATTAAAGTTGGCTGTCTTCCTAAAATTTAATTTGCCCAATTCCTCCCAATTGTTTATTTGATTTCCAGAGTTAGTAGAGGCCATTCGAAAACCAAAATTCCAGTTAGAATTCCCAAAAAAGTTTGGGCCAAGTCAAGTTAACCCTAACCCAAGCTAAAAGTTAAACCCTCTAGAACTGGAGGACTTATTTAATGTTGCCTCGTGCATGCTCCTGTTCTCCTACGTCCTAGAGGCCGTTTGTACCCTTATACTAATCCCTGTTCTTCGATCCCATAAAGAACCCTCTTTGGAGGATGAAGGTGGAAACGAAGAACAGGTATGAAAAGGGGGAAGGAGAAAGGGATCAGAAGGGGAAAGGAAGGGGGAAAGAAGAAAAAAGAAAGGGGAAGAAAAGAAGGGGAAAAGGGGAGTACGAAAAAAGGAAGGAAAAGAAGGAACATGAGGTAAAAGAGGGAAAAAAAACACAAAAAGGAAGAATGAAAG
The DNA here is from genome assembly GCA_029582065.1 of Strongyloides stercoralis. NCBI lineage: Eukaryota > Metazoa > Nematoda > Chromadorea > Rhabditida > Strongyloididae > Strongyloides > Strongyloides stercoralis. The sequence continues at coordinate 1,604,549 of JARPTA010000002.1, forward strand.
GAAAAAAAGTCATAATTGGAGGAAAAAAGAATCCAGAAAGGCTTCTAGATTCTGATTTCTACCTGAAACTACGGGTTATAAACCGACAATACTTTTATTTTGGCATACCCTACTAAATTGGCATCATTTACTCATTTTGTTTATGCTTAATATGCCAAAAATGTATGTACATATACACGAAAAAAAAACACTTTTTAACATATATAAATAATTATTTTTTTATTTAGGTACTAATTAGCTCTTCAATCTTCAAAATTATTCAAGTCCCAATATAAAAAATCTTTTGTTTCATATTAATTTTCAAAAAAATAAATAATTGCTACCAATTTTAATCATATAATTAACCGTTTTTTGTCTGGTTATTGTGAAATTAGTGTAACATTATAAAACTAATTTGTTTTAAATTTTTGATAAAAATTATATTTATATAAAAGTTTTTAAAAAATAATTAAATTGGAATATTATAATGACAATTAATAAACTCAAATTAATAAATCTGGATATAATTTTTGAAGCAATTTATTGAAGTTAATCCTATTTTTCTAAAACATCTCCAATGTGAGATATGATAAAAAATATATTTAAAAGAAAGTTCTAAAAACGTATTCATAACTCATGTTGATGGAATCATAGAAGCATGAAACTTGTTGCCCTATACTTCTTTTAATTTTGAAGATATACTTTATGTTGAAAAATTATCTCAATCTCCAATTGTTCTTGGGATATGATAACCACTATTTTTACCACGCACAACTTCTTACAACGTAAGAATATTAAGTGATATAAAAATATTTTACGATAGACTAAATGTGTAATTTGATTTTAAGTTGAATCCAGAAAACTACACGCTTTTATCACTATTTTTAAGAGAGTTATAATCCAAATCATAGATGTCAAAAAAAATATTCATTGTTTCTTACTACTTCTTTAACTGGTCTGAAACTTACTATACTACAATGAAATAAACCTTATCCAATTTTTTACATAAAATACTTAAAACACATTTCTCCAGTCGATCGGACATTTGAGATACAACTCAAAATCCTAACCCCCTATTCTTTATTTATAAATATGTAAACCTATTGAAGTTATGTATACTGGTCAAATGTTTCCGCTTGAGAGTTTCATAAAAAGCAACAACAGTGATTCAAATTTCAAAAAATCGAATTTTTTAACTCTCTGGAAAATAAATATTTTTTAAAATAAATATTGTATCTAGGGGAAATCGGCCATGAAAAAATAAATGAGAATATTCAAAAGTATGTTGAAGGTATGTTGAATATATGTTGAGTATATGTTGAAAGCATGTTGAAGGTATGTTGAGTATATGTTGAATATATGTTGAAGGCATGTTGAATAAATGTTGAAGGTATTTTGAGTATATGTTGAAGATATGTTGAAAGTATGCTAAAATCATGTTGAAGGTATATTGAGTATATGTTAAAGGCACGTTGAAGGCATTTTGAATATATGTTGAATATACGGAGTCGCACAAAAGTCATACAACACTTTTGAAAACTTTTTTTCTACTTAATATTTTTTTATAATTTTTTTTTATCTTATAGAGAATTGTTAATACTATAACGTATTATAAGATCATTCTTAAGAAACGTTTTCAAATTAAACTAAAGATATAAATATATTATGATATTTATAAAAATTTTTATAGTAAAAAACTTCTATTTTTTACTATTTTTTTAGAATATTTTGCTTTATGTATACAATTTCTTTTTTAAAATTAATTTTAACATTACTTAATGTTTTAAACTAATTTTTTTAAAAATATCAATAATTTCTTTTGATGTAATACTGCATTATACAGTTACTTATTTAACTGTTTAGGTATTGAAATTAAAAAATCAAAAAAAAAATATTTTTTTAAAATTTTTTTAGATACAGTCATTTTTTAATAAAAAAAGTATTTACAAACTAATGAAAGATAAAAATTTAAAGTATTTCAATAGTTTAATAACTGTGTTTTTAAAAATAATTAAATAAAAAATTGAAAACTTTTTAAATGCTTCATTTTTCTTTACTTTTTAAAATAGAAAACAATTTATTATTGTTAACTATATATTTTTTTAATAATTATTTATCAGATAAAAAGAAATTCATAAAAAAATACTAAGTAGAAAAAAAGTTATTAAAGTTTTAAAAAGTGGTGTACGACTTTTGTGCTACCCTGTATATAATGATTCAATTTTATATGTAATTGTTACATATGATAAAAAATAAGTTTTGTATGACAAAAAAGCCAATAAAAGCCTTATCATTAATCATTAAAAAAAATAAAATTGACATTTTTATTAATTTAAAGTATAAAAATTTTTAAATGTAATTTTAATTATCAATTGTCTATAGACAATTAAATAAAAGTCATTTTTATTTATTTTATTATTTATTTATATTGTTGTAGTTTATCAAATAAAAATTTTTTTTAATTGTTGTAATTATTATTAAAGCAACTTATAATTAACTTGACAATTATTAATAATTTTCTCATTAAAAAGATAATGATAAATATAAAAAAATTTTTTCTGTAATCAAAAATAAACAATAAGAAAATTATTGTTATGAAAGACTAATTAATAATAATTTTTTGATCTTAGCTGAAATAATTATTTATAATGAAATAGAATAATCTTTAGCTAAAATTGATTAATAAAAATTATCATAAAGTACTTTAATACATTATTAAATAACATTTCTTTCAAGTGATTGTACAAAATAAAAATGGGTAAAATTGGTATACAAAAGAATCTGTTTCCTTATTTACTAAATCTTTCCTCAAATAACTGTCAGAAATTTAAATATTTAGATTATTATTTGAAAAAAAACATGTTTAAAAAAAATGAATAGTATAAAACCTACAATTTTAAAGTTTATTGGTTTGTTTTTTAAATAAAATTAACTATCATTAAAAATATCGGCATTAATGTGTTAATTCAAATAACTTTTTTTTTTATTAAATAAGACTATTAATCTATCATCTAATAAAAATTATTTAAAATTACTTATTTAAAAGTGACATTTATCTTAAACATTATAGTAAAATTATTGTAATTATATAAAATTTTCCAGACTATTAGAAAATGAACTTTTTTTCATAAAGTACTAACAAATATAATATTTATACCAATTAAATTTGTGCATAAATTAATAAATTTTTTCAAATTTATTTAAAAAAAGCTTGTAATAATATTAATATTTTTATGTTATTGTTTATTTTTACGCTATATAAAGCTTAATCATGAAGAGAAAAAGTTAATAAAGTTTTAAAAAATGCAACATTACTTAATGGCAGTTTTTTATTAATATAAAATATTATTATTGTTTAATTATAAAAGTAAGAATATTAACCATTTTTGTTGATTTAAAAACTGTTATTCATACATATTAATATATTTTATTAGAAAATAAATTATAGAAATAAATCAAATTGTAATTTTTTAATCTGTTTTCAAATAAATCTTTTGATTATTTTAAATTGTTGTATTTAATAAACTTTTTATAAAAAAAATTAATAAAATAATTAAATTTTTAATTATCTATTATTAATAGTGAATATCTTTCAACGAATAACATCCATAAATAACATTATTTATCTTTTTAATGAAGTTTTTTTTTCGTCAATTAAAGTTTATTTTAATATCAATTTTTTACACATATTAAAACACTTTTTTGTAAAAAATGATTTTTGTCTTTTTACAATTATTATATTATTTTATGAAATATACTTTTTACTAAACCTGTATAAAATGTAATATGGTAAAAAGATTATAATTTTTTTTAAGGTTAAAAAAAGTAAAATCACTTATATTTTTTTTTACTTCAATCAATGCTTGTTTTAAAAACATATAATTCTAAAAACAAAATTATAAATCAAAATTAGAAAGAAAAACTTTATAAATAAAATGTATGATATAATGTTTTTTTTAGAATGTAACATTATTATCAAATATAAAGAAACAAATTGGATGAACTTTTCGTTTTGTTTTTTTTTTCATACTTATCTAAAATGATTTTCCTTATTATTCACTTCAATATGTTTATATATTGTAATAAATATATATTTAAATAAAGTTATTTTAGCAATTATAACATTTGATCTTTCTTTTTTTTTCCCATCTTTTACTTATCTCAATTTTTAATAGCAACATTATTGCACTTTGTTAATGATTTAACCTTAAAATATTTTTATTACAATGTATTTATATTAAATAAACTAAAAAGTAAATATTATAAAAAAATGTATGATTTTCACAAAAGATTTTCCATACTAATCTGATGCCGCAATCAAAATTTTCTTTTTTGATCTTTATTTTTATTGCATCTGTGAAATGTACTAATGATCAGTTAAAAATTTATATGTCAAATTATAAAAATTTTGTTTATTTAATTTAAGCATTTTAATTTTATATTTTTTTTTAACTACCGGTTATATAAAATTTAATTACATATATATCTTTAAAAAAAATGAATGGTTAAAAAAAAATTGTAAGTATATTAATATGTCTAAATATTATAAAAGTCATGATTTTAGGCAGCTGTAATAATATAATGTATTTTATCATTTTTACCAATCGTTTATTAAATTTAATAATTGACCATTGGCAAGTTTTATATTATGAGAAAATTTATATACAAAAATGTATTAAAGAGTCTAGTTTTATTGATTCTCTAATCTCTTTAAAATGAGACTTCTTCATTCTCGCAGTAAGGTACAGAATTATATCTCCATACAACATGATTTTGAATGCCTTTGTTGCCTAAATAATCATTCATCCCTATCTATTACCATCAATTCCTCTTTATAGTACACTATTTCTCTTCTGTTCTTACAATATTAAATGGAAATCTGAATCTAGATTACTTGATAATACCATTTATCCAGATACTTCTTGTATAGAAGACCTCTATCTCATTTCTTTAAACTGACTTTTGATGGAAGGTAATTTAAATATAATAAATAGATAAATAAATATATACATATATAAACGATAAAAATTGGAAACTCACAACAACGGTATCATAAGATGAGATAACCAGTGGTAATAAGTATTTAACTCATTTTGCATACATTAATATGTATATATATAGATAGATATATTTTATTGTTTGTAACAATTAAATTCTCAATTCATAAAAATCATTTTAAAATGTAATAATTTATTATTAAGAACATGTATCGAATAACCTAACTTTTATTTCTTTACATACTATTTAAAATACCTCAATTGAATTCATAAAAATATTACATATATGTGTATAATTTTTTATAATCCTATATTTTATTTCTTAATTTTATAATATTTTTTTTTAATATGAAAACACTTATACAATTTAGGTAAAAAAATTTTTTTTCTATTTTTTCTAAAACTAATAATTTAATATGCCATGTTAAATTAATGATATTGTAAATTTTAAATAATAAAAAAGATATATTTTTTTCACACAATCATTTTATTTGATAATGAGGTAAATTTGTCAACGAGACAAAAGACTTTGTTTAACATTTCAATCCTTTTATTCTTTACCGACATAACACAAAAAAGTATTTTTCTTTTGTTCTACAATAATGTTAAAAAGAATTTCGAGAATTGAAAAATTAATTACGATTTAAAATATTACTATTATATGAATAAAATGAAAATTATTCTATACCTAATTAATGTCCCACATTGAAGTAATTGTAATTTATTTATTTTTTTTTTAATATTTTTTTTTACAAATTGTTACCATTAGATAATGTAAAACTTTTATTAACAATATTGAAATTTTTTATTTTTAACCAGTTTATGATACTAAAATTAATAAAATAATAGTTAAAATTTCTTTGCTTATATATTATTTAATAATTTTAAAAATTGTAATCTATCAGTAAAGTGCATCCTGAAGGAAATTTTAATAAATGGTTTAATAATATTATATAAAATATATCGTAAAATTAAATTGAAACATGAAATATATATACATAATATACATATATATATATATATATAAATATATTAAATTATTTTCATCAGTTTCATTTTAAAAATGATGATCACCTCTTTTAGAAGGTATGCACATCCTCATAAAATTTCATTTTTAGTGATCCACCTAATTATTCATGTATATTATATTTTTATTTCTTTATTAATTCTTTATGTTAAAATTACTTTTAGAAAATTAAAATATTATCTAATTTTATACAATTAAAATTGTTTTGGTCCATACTCTTGTAATTATAATTTTATTTTTATTTCCTCATTAATTATATTGTTAAAATTACAGAAATTAATTTATCTATAATATTTAACTATATTAATATAAAGATCAAGATTATAATATATATGTATACAAACAAGTATGGATATAAAAGAATTTTATTAAAATACTTTCATATAAACAACATAATTAGTTCTATAAAAGTGATTATCATAATTGAAAAGTTATATTTTTAAAAAGATAATTGTCAAAAGAAACAATTTGTAGATTGAAAATATATATATTCATTCATATGATAATATCCATATATCATTTTCTAAAAATCATTGTAAATGTGTATTGACATTATTAATATTGCTAAGAACATTCTTTTGTAAAATTATTTAAAATTTAGTTGAAGAACTTTTTACAATATTTTGTAAGATATATACTGATTTATTAACATGTGTAATTAAATTTATTATTATTTTATATTCATTGTTTAATATATATATTACTGAACGAAAAGAATAAAAAGTAGAGCCAATATAGTTATTCTTATTATTTTTTTTTGCCTCCTTAATATAAAAATTATTTAATATAATTTTTATTATTATGTATATATATATATTTATTTATTATTTAAATACTTTAAATGTAATATAAACTTTTAATATTTAAAAATATAACTTTTCTTTAAATATAAAATATTATTGTTCCTTTTTTTTTCTTCACTAATAATAATATAGGTTAAATAATTTAAAGTTTATTATAGTACCGATTTTATTAGAATTTTATGGAAATTTAAAGTTCAATGGATGGTAAAATTTTTACGGCTTGTTACCTTTAAAGATGGCATAATAATAGTGGAACTTTTAAAATTTAGAGACGGTTTTTTTTTTTGGTAAACGTTTATATAAGTACATATTTTAATGCTCCTGTAAATGATTTTTTTTTTTTTTTTGCAATTCATTTTACGATTTTTTATTAGTTTAATAGTAAGTATGTTTTTATAAAGATATTTTGTAAATATTATAGATAATTTTAAATTATCATTTTAAATGGATTGTTTGCTTCATGTATATTAATTCTTTTATAGATAACAATTTTTGTTTAATTTAAATAAATGATAATTTTCAATTTTATTTATTTTTATATTTTTTAAAAGTCCCTATTTGTAAATTTTTTTTTAAATTTCCTTTTCTTATTGTTTTATTTCTTATTATTTTATCTATTAAAATACAATTATTTATTTAGTATTGTATAATTATTTTTAGCAAACACAAAATAATGTAGTGAGTACTCATCAATCTACTCTTAATATATGTTAATTTTTTGATCAAAACAAGAATATTATTATAGTTTGCCTCATTACATTTATTTTTTAAATGTTTTCCTCCTCATGCCTATTTTTAAAGTTGTTTTCCAAGACAGGTATCTTATTTCTGGATGACCTTCAACAGATATATATTTTTTTAAATATTATTAGTTTTTGGATAAGATAGATCTAGTCCATTTCAAAAAAAAACGACATGTTTTTACTTTTATTATTTGTATTATTGCTATTTTTAGAGTGAAAAGAAAAATTAAAGTATAAATATATTTTTTGATAATCATTAAGAAATATCTTTTTTTTTTATTCAACAAACATTTAAAATTATTTAATAGATTTTTATTAGAAATAAAATTGATAGAAGAACAAAAATATAATTTAATTTATAAAACATAAAAATAAATCAAAAATTTATTTTCATTGTTATCAAATATTTTAATTTTTTACAGATGTCTTTAATATTTTGGTTTCTTTTTGTTTGCCAATTTTGAGGTTTGTATCATGACACGCCTGTGCTTTGTTACTAACACAATCATTTTTATAACAATTATTTAACTCTTGCTTCTATCATCAATGTATTATTTATTTAATGTAATGATATACGGTACCTATTGAGCTTTATTTTTCAATAAGAATAAAAGATTTATGTATGTCAGTGCTATCGTAGTTATGTCACAAATTTTTTTGAACGTTCATAGTTAATCTTAAAAGACAAAAAAATGACTCAGAATAGAGTTAAATATATTTAACATTAATTAAACTTTTTATGCATCATTCTACTTCAACATCCGACTTTTTGATCATCTTTTTAAGTAAATAGTAAAGTAAAAATAAAGAAAATTTAATAATACATGAATAATTTTATATAAATGTTAATTTTTGATAAGCATGTCATTAATTATCTTTTTTCATCTTATACTTATTGAGTAAAAATACTTTCTTTCATTTTTTTTAATATTTACATTTCTTTGATAATAAATAAGATTTTTTTTTATTTTAGTAATAATCTATTCATACATTTTTATATAAAATATTATTTAAAAGGAAAAAAAAATTAATAAATTTAATATATACTTTTTATTTAAATGATTTTTTTTTTTACAATTTTTTTTATGAATAGAAAAATAGTAATTATTTATCTTTATTGTCTTTTACAATTGATGACTAATATAGTATCATTATTTTGTTATTTTACTTAATATTCTAAATTTGTTTCAAAAAAAAAGTAAGATTTATTAATCTTGTGTTCGAAGTGAAATAATATAATAATAGGAACCTAATTATCTTATTGAAAAAAAAAGTTTAAAAGTAGGTTGTTGGAGGGAATTGAAAATTTAAAATTTATATTTAAATTTTTAGGTTATTTAAATGTAATATTATATATGTTAAAAATATGAACTATTGAGATCTGTTGCATAGATAATATTTTGAAGTGTGCCAATGTTATGGTAAGTAGTGATTATAAGATTAATAACCATAATTGACCCTTGAAGAAAGATTAGCTAAGAATTTAAAAATGTTGTTATATTTAATTACTCATTTTAATATATCTTTTTCTGGTAAAAAAGTTAAGATTACATAAATTTTTATTACTTATAAACATTACTTTAAACATATAAAGTTCATTATTTTTTTTATAATATATAATTTTAGTGTTCATCTTTTTTTCTTGTAGTATACATGATTTCATATATATATATTAATGAAAACTATTACAGTTTGATTATATATACATATATTTTTATTATTATTAAAAATCTAGCTTGTTATTTTTTTGACTAGTCTTTAATGGTTAAATAAATTTTTTTAAACGATGTTCAAAAAAGCTATACTATATTTAGTATATAGTTAAACTTCAAATATCCACTTATTTATTTTATATCATTTATATGGTGTTGAGCAGTCACAAGCACTATAAATTTTTTTTTCTTTGATTATATAAAGAATAAATTGTAAAATCACAAACATTTAACTAATATAGAAAAAAGAATTCTTTTTTTTTTACTATTGTAATAATTATACTGCTTTTTTAACAGCTTTGATGTGTTATATTTTCAATAATTATTTATGTTAATTTCATACGTTATTATGTAATCATTGTCATTTTAATGAACATGTTTCTTTGTTACATATATTATTATTACTAAATATTGTTGAATTTTGTTCCTGTTTTGACTAGTTACTAAAATTTAATGGTGACGGATAAATAGATAATTGAAATTTAAAAGTCTTGAAAAATTCTTGATTTATTTATTAATTAAAATTATAATTGTTATATTTCTAATGTAAGATATTTTATTTCTTATTTTATAAGCTATCATATAATCTATATATTTACAAAAAAAATAATATTTGATCATTATTTTTTAATGACATTTTAAGAAGTATCACAATACTAAGTGCAAGTATTGAGCATCTAGTAAAAGATAAGAGACAGATAATTTTTATATTAAATATAAAAAAAAAGTTTTAATCTTGAAAAGAACTGTAAAGATTATATCATTAGGTACTTTTTATTTCAATGCATTTTTGTAGAAATTCAATGATGATGATGATGATGATGATATATTTAAGTCCATAGCTCAAATTTTGATATGAAACATAAACAACCATAAATTAGATAAAGAATATTAAAAAGTACTACTTTTTCTATGATACATGTTTCATTAATATTTTTATTCCGGTATTTTAAATTAATTTCTAAAATATATAGATAAATATACATAATATTTTTTTATTGTCATTAATCTTCCAATATATAGCTATATAGTCTTTCTTTTATAAGCATATTCAATTCTAATCATCATTAATTTTTTTTATTAAAATAAAATATTTCCAAAAAAAAAGTATGAAACCTGAAGATAACCAGATCATTATGAATATTATTTATATACATCATATATTATTTGTCTTTACTTTAAAAATACTAAATAATATTGTAAAAGCATTAAAGAATTTTTATGTATACTAATATATATGTATATTTATGATAGATATCAACGATAAAAATTATCTTTAATATATATTTTTATTTTTAAAAAAATTTTGTGATTTGTTTTGAAACATGTATTTTGTTAATACATTACAAACATAAGAAGAAGTTTTAAATCAGTTTAAAATGTTGTTAAGTTGTTGTAATTAGAAAATGATACCTAAAAGTTGTTGCAATTAATATGTATAACTTCTTTTTAATAAATTATGATGTTTTCAAAACAGCTTCAAACAAATTATATATTTATTAAAATGACCACTTATATGTAGTAAGATAATAATTATTTAAAAAAATAGGTTATTATAATTTTTTTTTTATTTATTTATTTATTTTTTTTAAAAAAGAACATATTATAAACATGGAAAAGTATTTATAAATAATTATTTATAGTACAAAACTTCAAGAGAGCTTGTTTGGTAAAAATTTAACAATTATAAGTAGTTTATAATATTGATAAAGGAGTTTCTAATGAAACATACAATTAACAATATTTATGTATATTTATTCTTATATCTCCACCTGTTATTATCCATAATAGTAAACTACTTTTATGTGAAGCAGCTTATTCATAGTTATCATTGGAATTTTCAATCACCTTGATTATCCTTAATTTGTTTTTATCATACTATTTTAAAAAAGCTTTTGTGTAAATACATATTTTGTCTATTAGAAATTTGCGCTATTATGAATGAGCACTTTTAATAAAGAAGACAAGTTGAATTATTATATCATCTTTTTTAATATTGAGGATACCTCAATGATCTTTTATTTCTATAAATAGAAAAATATCCTTAGATATTTAAAATACTAGGTAAAACCAGCTTATCCTGTGCTCTTGGTAAAACAGTTATTCAATTTAAAAATTTTACGATTAAAAAGAATAGTATTATTTAATGTACATTTATTTATATATCTATAAAAATAAGAAATTTAAATGTTACCCTTAATTAGTTATAAATTTTACTTTTATAAAGAAATAAAATTTAAAAGTTTTTATAAATATATATTTGATATTAAAAATTATATTTTATTATTTTTACTCTTTTTTAATAAATTTAATCTTGTTATATTTACTATAATTTTTCTATAATTTAAAACATTTTAATTTAATTTTCTAATATATCATTCTTTATTAAAATTCTTTTACATGATAAAATTTTTAATTAGAACTTATCCAGTACTAAAATATCAACTTTTCTTTATACCACCTATTTATTATTTGTCAAAATTTTATTTCAAAATAAGTCTTAGGGTTGTCATATATGTTGTATTTATTAATCTTTATCACTAAACTATTATGTGATCTCCCTCATAAAATGCAACTATTGTTTTCAATCCAACACATCTGTTGTTTGGATCATGCAAAATCATTTTAAAATTTATACATTCTTATATTATTTGAAAAATTCTAGTTTCAGGATAAAGTGACTTAATCAAAGTATCGTAAAATATTTTTATTTATTTGGTAATTCACCTTTTTTTTATTTTTTGTATATATAATATTTTATATTCATACATCTTGTTATAGCTAAAGTGACTGTAAATATATTACGATTCTCTTATCTTATTGTAATTATTATTTTTGTAAAGATAAAATGACAAACTTTTTGTCATTTAAGAAGTAACATTTTTTTTTCAAATTCTATTACATTTTATTTAATTTTTCTTGACTACATATATGTATATAAAAAAATCACATTAAAATATTTATATATATATATTAAATATTAACATTTGATGGCATCATAATTTTTTTTTTTACTTATTCTTGTATTTTGTTTTAAAAAAATACTATTAACATGATTTTGATGTAGTTACACCTAGTAAATGCAATATTTACCCGATTAATCTTAATAAAAATCAAAAATCCTTGAGATTATAGAAATACCAGAGCCAGCGGCTATTAGATGTTTGTATCTTTTTCGTTATCTGACATTGAATATTAGTTGAATAATATATATTAAGAAAAATTAACAATATTACCGCTAAAGTATAAATTAATAGTAATAATATTCAAAAAAGCAAGTTTATACAGCACTTGTCCATTGAAACATATGTAATCAAGATAGTCAAGTTACTGACCAAATGAGTCACTTGATAACCAGATTTTTGAAGATGATTCCATATGTTGATTATTATTGTGTAAAATGTTATTACAATATTGCTCCATAAATTTTTTTATATCTTTTTATTTAAAAAGTTGTTTATTAGCATACTTTGTATAGCATAATGATCAAAAACAAATTTATCTTTTTTTTTTCCTATAAAATAACAATTAAATGAACCTTTGCTTATCTTTTTTTTTATTATTATCATATAAGATATAGCTTATAAAGCTATGATTATTTACATACTTTGCCTAAGGCAATTTTGATTTATCTAATTCAAAATTAAAAGAACGCATGAATGGATGTGTGACTACATAACATTAGGCTAATATTCGTTATATATTTTTAAAATAAAAGGTAAATTTAACAAGAAATAGAATTTAATATATCAAAAATCCATTTATTGTGTTGTAATAAACAGCTTTTTTTTATACTGAGAATCTTAGTATGGATTAGATCAGTTATTTTTGTTGCCTCTCTAGTTTCTTTTTGATACACTTTGTTGTTTTAAATAACTAAATAAGTTGATGAAGATGTTAAATTATGGTATAAATTTAACTAATGTTATTAATTAATTGTTTGATTATCTTGTTTAATTATATAAATGTCAAATAAATGACATTTTATAGCAATCATTAAAGGTACATACATATATTTTTAAACATATATCCCACTAAATATATCTCTTTCTTTCTCTATAATGATAAAATAGTAGAACCAATGTATACTGTATACAAAGAAAAATTTTTAAAATAATAGAAAAAAATACCTCTTAAACAATTTTTATTCGTATCACTATATTTTTATTTTTTTATTAAACTGATAACAACGAGATTAATATTTTTCAATCTTTATTTTATATATATACAAATAATCTTATCTTGAGTTTTTTAAATATAATATTACCAAATACTAATATTCTGAATAAAAAATTTAGTATTGTTTATTTATTTTAACGTTATATATTATTTGATTATTACGATTTTTCATCATTAAAATTAATTAAAAAAGTAATAAATACTTATAGGTATTAATGCTAGTATCTGATTATATTTCATAAAATATTATTTAACTAAATAAATTTAAGAATTATTTTTTTGTACAATATTTTTTTTATTTAAAAAAATTTCTTATCGTATTATGTTTAGCGGAATAAATAATTCAATGTCTGCCAATCAACTTTCTAATCTACCTTTTACTTTTTTTAATCAATCTTTAAATGGACAATCTTCAAATAGAAATAATGAATTAAGTCTTAATATTTCATCAAGTAATCCAACACAACTTTTGGATATTAATAATTCTAATAATGCATTGGGAAACGTTTCTATAGCACAACTTAATTTGTTAGGAAATCTTCATAAATTTTATATGAATCAATCAAATGAACATCCAAATTTAATTGTTGAAAATTTTAGAAAACTTATTGCAGAAAATAAATGGGATCAAAATTTTTTAAATACTATTCAATGTAACAGTAATATACCACCATTTAATCTTCTTACAAATAACTCTAATTTAATATTTAATAATTCTTTATCAACGTCATTTGCTAACAATAATAATTCTTTTGATAATATTACAAAAAATAAAATTGAAAATGTATCATCTGGCCCAGTACCCCATAAAAGAGGGCACCGTTCACGTGGTGGGACTACACAAAAAACTGCAAAAGTTTGGAGATTTTTTGATGAATTAACATCATCTGAGGAGCAAGCTGCTACATGTAAAATTTGTTCTAAAACAATAAAAGCTACAAATAGTAGGTAAGTATAATTTGCTTATATATTTTTTCAAAATATAATTAACAATTATTATTATTATTATTTCTATTATAGTACAACAGGTATGATAAGACATCTTAGAAGTTGCCATCATGATGAATATCAATTACTTCAGGAAGCTCGTCTAACAAGTATGCTTGAAAAAGTTGGAAAATTAGGTATGATTATTTTTATCTAGTTCTAATATAATATTTTTAGATGAAAAAAATGAGACAATTAAAAGCATGTTTGAAGATCCATCAACAGCAATTGTTGAATTACAAAAACAACAACAAAATGATTTGAAAAAGAACCTTATTGGTAATGATAGCCTTATAAAATTAATTGCAGCAAAGATAAGTGCTAAAAATGAACCAGATAGTAACAAGTTAATTAAGAAAGAGGAAGGTAAATTATCATCTTCAGTTGATAAAACAGATGAATTAAGTAGTAGCCCAGATAATTTGAAACCTGTTGATAAAACTTTAGATTATACAATTAATTCTGTTAAAAATGTAAACATTCCTTTAGACCTCAATCTTTTTCCTGATTTGTTAAAAGAAGATAATGAAAATAAAAATTGTATTAATCAAAAGAGACAAAGAGGAAATAGTTTATTATATTCATCATCTACCTCTAATGATACTGATGAAGAGTCGTTTCCTGAAAAAAGAAAATACAACAAAAGGTGTCGCAAAGTTGGAATTTTTGATGAATCAACAAAATCCTGTTTTATGGATGATCAAAATATAACTAATGCTATTCTTCTTTGGTGTTCAATGGATGATATTGAACCAGAATTATTGTATCGTAAAGGATTTATTAATTTTATTAAAAATATTCTTCCAAGTTATGAACTTCCTGAGTTGTCACAAATAAAATTACTACTTAGAAAAGTTAATGAAAATAATATATTTTCTCCACAATTTGATAATGTTAATAATTTGGCTCAATTACCATGTATTTTTAATAAAAACAATAATAATATTGATAATTCAATAATGCATTCACCTACAGCAACAGTTACAAGTGTTGGGACAACTTCATCAACAATTTCAAATAATGGTTTACCTCTAACTGAAAATTATGATATTCAATATAGTAATCTTAGTGATAATTCACCTACATTTAATAGTAATGATGAAGATAGTGAAAAAATATCATCACCAGATATTGTTCATGATAATTTAAATAATTCTGTTTTAATTAATTCTGTAAGAAATCAATATATTTCAAATAATTTTTCACATTCAATTGATTTAATTAATGAAAGAGATCAAGAAAAAGGTGGTACGGATTCTGAATCTATTTCTAGTGTTGATTCGGATGTTTCTAATGATGAACGGATACATCTATTTTTAAAATCATTAGATAATAATCAAGATACTACCTCTAATTTTAATTTACTTAAAAGTATTTTACTAATAACGGATTTCGTAAAAAATAATAAAGAAATAAGTTCATTAATTACAAATGATCAAACAAATACCTCAATAAATGAAAGTATACATTCAAAGTATACAATGAAGGAAATAGTAAAGTATCTCAATATTTTGCATTCAATTACTTTTATTGGTAAGTTTTCTTTTCTATAAAATTAATGAAAAATAATTATTTTCTTTAGTTACACATTGGGAAAAATTAATTTTAATTAGTAAGACAAATTGTTTACCATTTGAATTTTCACTTTCAAATAAGGAAGCAATTTATCAAATATATGAACAAATAACAGAATAACTTTTGGAATATCGCTTTCAATTTATGATACTCAATTTTACAATAAATTCATTTTTTTTAAAACAATATTTCAAAGTTCAAAGCTTTATAGAATTAAAAATTAAAAAAAATATTTGAAGGCAAATAAAAAGATAAATTACTAAGTAAAAATCGTAGTAAATATTGAATTTAAAAAACAAAGTAACAATTAAAATATTTTTATGTTTTTTTTTAATCATATCATATTTTATATTAATATACAGCAATCAAAAGTTGCCTCTGACTCTTTCATCCAACAACTGTGTAATATAAAATTTTTAATCTTTATTATTTGATGTCTTATTATTGTGCATTTCAATGTTTCAATATTGTTATGTATATCTTATTTGTATTTTAATTTTCAATTGATAGATATAATGTTAATTATAGTTCTTAGATAACCACATTAATGTTCAATAAAATTATTTTAACAAAATTTTTTTTATTTATATTTTTTTCTTTTTATTACTCAACAAATAACCAAAAAAAATTTTATGATTATAATTAATTTTTTTTACAATTTATTTAGTTATTTAAACATTTTGTTTCTATAATTTTACTTTAAAAAGTAAAATATAATTTTTATCATTATTAAAGATTATAAAACTAGAATTATTTTTTTAAGATATTAATAAAAATCATCATAAAAAAAGTGTGAAATAATTTTTTATAAATTTATTCACTAACATACTCTGCAAATAAAAAATTTTCTGGTGATAGTACAAAAACAAAATATATAGCAAGATATACCATTAATAATATTTGAATAATCATTCCTAAATATTGAACAAAATTTTTTTCACAATTACTAACAGATGGATTGTATATAACTAAATAATTTGCGATATCCATTACCTAAAATGTATATATATTTTTTTGTTTTTTAAAAAAACTTACAATATTATGAATCATTTGCATCCAAGCAAAAATAAATGCAAATAATAGTAGAAAAGTTATAAATCCCATAAACTTCTAAATAAATATAAGAAAATGTACTTAATGATGAATATTATGTTACATAATGTAACATAAAAAAAAAGAACATATGTGATATTTTATATAAAAATGATTGGTATAATTTAATAATAAAACTTCGTATGAAGAAAAAATGATGAACTTTGATATTAATAAGATATAAACAATCATAGATAATTTTAACATCAAGGAAAGAAATGATAAAGTATGTATGTTTAAAATAAAATATTTTATCAGTAATGATCAATAAAACTTTGAAACTATGTTAGTTGTTATCGAATTATGATGAAATATTATATTCAAAACGTATTTTTTTTTATTTTAATACAATACATATTATAAATTATTTATGTTATTCTTAACCACTTTCCAAATACTGATAAACTAAGAATATATCTTGTTTTCTTTTTAGTAGCAAAAAAACAAACTATATATTGACATTCTTAATTATAAATGTACTTTTTTATGTTTAAATTTCACAAAAAAGCAAAAGATAAATATAAAATTAAACCAAAAATTTTAAATTTGGAATAAAAAAAAGTGATTAAGATAAAATTTATATATTTTTGCATGAATTAATAATAATATTATAAATAGATTAATCTTAATTGGTTGGTAAAACAGTTTTTTCCAGTAAAATTAAATATTTTTGAATTAAAAATTTGAACATTAATATAACATTATTGCAATAGTTACTTCCTTTTTTTAAAGTAACTTTACCCAAAATTTTTTTTAATTTTAGATATCAGAATTATATACAGTTTTGTGGTTTAACACTGTAATACTTCAAACTATCAATTTTTGTTGTTTTTTTTAATTTTCGAGATATTTGTAATTGAAGATATAATGAATATAATGCTATTATAAAAAGAACCTAAAAAAATATTTTAATAAGTTATATGAGTAAAAATTAAAATACTTACTAAAACAAATCCACCTCCCAAAACATATATGTGTGTTTGTAATCCAAAACAACAATCAGTTCCTGATGGTCCACAACAGACATACCAATGAATTGGACTAGCTTCAGGACATTGAACATGTCTTAAGAAAAAATAAAAATAATTTATTAAAATAATTATTAAACATACTGATTTGTTGTAAAATTTCTACACCATTGACCAAAATTTTTATCATCATATGTTAACGGCCTTGGCAAATTTTTATTAAATGGTACCATATCATCCCAAATTGCTAGAATTTGAATATTTAATAAAGCTATAATTGTAGCGACTAAATATTGTTTTGCATTAATTAATGAATTGATCATGATTATTATTTGTTATTTTTAGAAATAAGTATAGAAACCTGCAATACTTTTTAATAGAATAAAAAAAGATCGTATTAAAATATATTATATAGGAAGTATGTCTATTTGTTTAAGGATAAAAACGTGAATAAATATTTATAAATGTGGATCAAGTGGACATAATTTAGGAAACTTTTATTAACAGTCACCATAACTCCAAATTTTTTTCTTTTTTTTTTTTTAAAAAAATTAGAGTAAAAATGTTTTATATTAAAAAAATTATTATTAATAATAATTTACCAGTGTATTAAAGAAAATAAAGTTTTTATATTGTAAAAAAAACATGTAAAACAAATTTTGTTTAAATTATGAAAAAATGTATTTTATTTAAAGATACTTATAATAATAACAAATTGAAAAAAAAAGAAAAATAATAATATACTTATTTTTAAAGTGAAAATGACAAATGAAGGATTAGTATTGAATATAAAAGAAGGAGATAAACTTTATACAATAGTAGAATCTTTTCACAAGATTATATTGGTAAATTTTTACACATAATACATTTTACAATATACATTATTGATAATATTTTGTAATAAAAATTTAGGATAGGTATGGATAAAATTGTAAGAGAAGTATATTAAAGATATCTAAATTGTATATTTAAAATTCAAATTACTTTAAAAGATTATTTATATTAGAAAAATTAATATTAAATTATAAAAATTAGAGTAATATCAATTAGTTTTGATAAAAAAAAAATATTTACTATGATAAAGTAAAGAAACAGTTTATATTTAAAATTTTTTTTTAGATTTATTAATAATGTGCGATAATTACAACTAATGCTTTATTATATTTTAAATTTTAACAACATGAAAAAACAAAATAATAAGTAATATGTTTTGTATAAAAATGTATAACATGTTGATAGTTAATAATTATTTATTTTTACTTAATAAAAAGGTTATAATCAGCAAATTGAAACCTTGATTTAACTTTCAAACATGATTCAAAATTACACATGGTTTATTATTTTAGCTTTTTAAAATACATAGTTGTATAATATTATTGTATATTACCATAAATTACTCATTTAATGTTATTAAAGATGATACAATTTAAGATTTTTGAATAATTTTTTTAAGTAATTATTAAAATACTGGATTCAAACTGAAACTAGTATATAGTAATTAAAGGAAACCAAATATTTTCGTCAATAACGGGTTAAAGGTAACCTCCAAATATTTTTCAATAACGTGTATACGTCTTTAAGATAAAACTTTTAAAAAAAAATCTCGTTATTTTAATAAGAAAAATAACATTTTTAAATATTAAGATAATAATAATAATATTTGTGAAGAAATTTGATAAATTTAAAGTACATGTTAATAAAACAATCTCCTTGATCTTAGTTAATTTGCAATAAATTTTTTAAAAAAACAAAATAAAAAATTAAATTTATAAATTTATCTTAAATATTATATAAAAATTTTTATTTAATAAATAAAAAAAAATAATAAAAATTTATTTGCAAAAATTTTATTCTAAGTATAAAATTATTTTGAAAAAATATTTTATGATAGCAACAAAATAAAAATTAAAGATGAAATAAATAAACAACAAAATATAACGTTAAATTTTACTAAATTTTAAAATATTTTTAAACCATATATGCACTCTAAGGGACTTTTATAATCGTAATAATTATAAATTGTAAAAATTATAAAGTGCAAAAAATTATAAGATACAAACTATAAAATACAACAAAAATTGACCTAACTTATTTATTAAATTATAAATCGAGATATTTTAAAGTTAATTAATTATTAAAAGAATGTTTTATTTAAGAAATAACTATTCTTTTTCTATAAAATAATTCTTTTAAAAAGTATTTTATAGGCTATTGATATATTTATATGGTATATTAGTAAAACTTCAAAGAATATTTTTATATTACCTTCCTTGTAGTTTATCATTTACGAATAATATTTCGTCATTTTATATATATATATATATATTTATATATTATAATAATTATTGTGTAAAGTTATTTCAATATAATTTAATGTATTCTTTTTCTTATATCTCATTGTATTTCTTAAATTATTTAGAAAAATATATGGAATACCATTAAAAAGACAGAAGATATGGGTAAAATTGAAAGTTTGACCTACTCTAATATAAACGCAATAAAATAATTAAAAATTTTTCTTTATTAATTCTTAATATAAAATTAATATTTTTATCTAATTAAAATATGAAATTTTATAGAACAATTTAAAAAAAGAATCATTTATATGTATTTATTTAAAATAAGATATAAAAAATTAAAAAGAAAGAGAAATAAAAAAATATTACATTACTTATTTTATTTTATCACTCCACATTTTTTGATTAAAAAAATTGAAGTAATAGTCATATGTAAATGTTAATATCATTTTTTAGGCAAGATATTTACTTGATTACATAATCAGATCATATAATTTATTATTTTTTTTTTTCAAATTTTATAGCATTGTAATATGTTGCGTAGGATCCAACCATGGCCATGATTTTTCACAATTATCTTTTTTTGGTAATGAATAAATATTTGAAATTGCAGATTTATCTTGAAAACTAAAAATAAAATAATTATTACAATTAAATGTTTAAAAATTAATTTTTAATTATACTTTAACGTATAAATAATTAAAATTTATTCTAAAAACAATTTCTTTATTTTTATTTAAATAAATAATATGCTTCAAATTAACTAAATAAATAATATGTCCTTTTATAAAATTTATCTATATATTTTATAATATGAGTTATAATTGGAATTGTATACGGTGTTATTAAATTATTAAAAAAAATAAGAGATTTTATCAACATTATTTTTAAAAAGAAATTTTTATGCTTTGTTCTTCCTTGACACAATGTATTGTTAAATTTTATTTTACTACTTTTATATTTAACAGCTACGTAAAAACATATATTTTTTAAGTTGATATTAGAAAAATAAATTTTAACTCTTATTTAATTCCTAAAAATGTATCATAAAAAGATTTTTTAAAATTTATTTCTTACTTTAAAACTAAAAGACTTTTTATTGATATATTTCAATTTTTTTTTACATCTTAGTTATAAATTTAAAAATACATATTTAAAATAAATAAAAATAAAATTATAATATATTTTAATTTAGTTAAATAATGGTTATATAATAAAATATATAAAGTTACATAAATATAACTAAAATTATTCACAAAATTAAGATGTCTAATATGTCATTTTATTTATTTATTTTTTATTTATAAATTTACTGAAACCTATCAAAAATGAGAACATTTCATAAATAAAAATTTTTCTATATAAACAATTTTATATTAGATTTATAAGATGGCAAAAAAAATAATACATGTATACGAAGAATGTTGAAAAGATTAAATTTTTACAATATTTTAATATTTTTTTTACTTAAGGATAATAATTATAATAATTTTATTAATATTTTGATCATTTTTTTATTGATAAAATAAGTACATTCAATTTATCTTATAAAGTTTTATTAAATGTTATTATAGTACTATTTTAAATGCCTCAATCTCATATGGATAAACATTAATTTTCAAGATATTTTACATTATATTAAAAATATTTTGTGGTATTAAATGTAAAAAAAAAAATAAAAGTAAATAAAAAAAATTATTTTTAACTTTAAAATTGCACTTTGTTTATTTATTTATTCTTTGTTTTTTTTTTTACAAATTTGTATATTTAATAATAACAAATCTTGGTTATTTCTTTTAAAATTTAAAATAAAATATTATCCCCCTTTATTTACGTGTTAATTTAGTTATGGTAAAACCTAATATAATAAATAAAGACTTAAGTTACCTGATGTTTGCTTCATTTACTGATAAAAGGTCTTTAACAGCGTTTTCATCCTTACTATTAGCTTTTATTTTATTGCTATATTTTTCTAAATTATTCTCTTCATCACTTAACAATTTTGTTTTTATATTATCACCTTTCTGTGATAATATAGTTGCTTCTTTCCTTAATAATGCATCGTATTCAAAAGAATTGCCATTTTCTAAAAGCTGTTTAGTTTCTTCTTGCTTTTCGCTGTATAATAATATTAATCTTTTATCATCGCATGATCCTAAAAATAATTTTTTTTATATTTTATATATAGATTTTATTAAGTAGTGTTTTGTTATATTTTATAGGAAGAAAAAGAAATAGAAATGGTTAATTTTATAAAATTATTTTATTCAATCAAATACTATATTATTATATTAATTTTTACTAAATTTATTTATACTTATAAAGTTCGAAATCCAAAACATACCACAGAATGTTATGATGATACAAATAAAACACCTCAACATGTTAAAAGATGCGCAATTAATGAGGTAACCTAAAAAATAAATATTTTCAATTATACGTTTTAAGGTTTGTTATCATCAATATGTTGCGTTTAGAAGTGAAAAAATGAGACTTTTAGAATTAGTAGATCGTTTTTGTACACCTATTTATCATTGTAATAGTCGTGGATTCGATTCAAAATGTTTAAATGACAAGGAGTTGGATCCTGTTATTCAACATACTTTTTATAAGGAAATGCAATTACGTTATCAAATGTCACGAAGTCAAATTTTATACTCAGAATTCTGTTGTTGTAATACAACAAAATGTAATGGTATTGATGTAATGAAAGCAAGATTAAAATTTAATTCAACTTATACCTCAAAATCTTCTCATATAATAATTAATTATAAATATATTTTAAAAATATTATTTTTATTTTTTTTTTTTACCTAATTATATAGCTAGCGCAATATAATTACTTTATGTTTTCTTATAAAATATTTATATAATATTATACATTTTTTTTTTAAATACGTTACCATGTAAGCTGCAAAAATTTTGCTTTTTTAATTCTTCAATTAACGACCACAATTCTAATGACAACTAAAAAAAATTAATTGTAAAAAAGATTAAAAAAAAGAAAAAAGTACTTACTTCTTTTAATTTATTTCTTAATTCAAAATTTTCTTTTTCAATTCTTTCTATTTTTTGTTTATTTGTTTCCATAATACTGTTATTCTTTTTTAAAGTATTTCTAAATTGTTCTGATTTTTTATTAACAACAGATTTTAACATTCCTTTTCTATATACTTTTGTATTTTGATCATTATCATGCCTTGCCAATTCAACAATTTTAGGTACAAAAACAAAAAATAACGTTAATGTTGTACAAAATATTATAAAAAAGCTCGAAAAAGCATACGCTTCATCAACTTTTTCTTTTAATAATACAGCTAATGACACTCCAAGCACACTCATTACAACTATATTATATACTGACATTCCAATATATTTACTGTCATTTAATGCTGGAACATTAACATGCCTTGTTTCCCATGCTAGAAAACAACCAAGAATCATAAGAAGGCCTTTAATACCATAAAGTAATAATTGAAAAATAAGACTATTATCACTTTGACAAACTTCTAATTCAGGTATAATTGCTAAATTGTTTGAAAGAATTTTTGGTTGATCTATTATTTTAAATGAAAATGGTGATAAAAATGCCCATATTCCAAGAATAACTATATCAACAGCTAAAATACATGCTACGATAAAAAATAATTTATAATCTTTAATTGCTTTCTTATTCCATTGTATATTTGTAAATATAGAGTGTACTCTCCATGTTTTTGAAAACATTGATCCAAAAGCTAATGTAAAACCAATACAAAGAACCCACACTTTTGCATGACAAAATGGAACTAAATTGTTAGAGCTTACCATTCTTGTATCTACACCAAGAAGAATAACAGAGATGTATGCAAAGATAGAACCAAAAATTATTAAATTATTCATATTTGGACTGGACATTTTAATAAATCTTTAAAAAAAATATAATATAATTTTATATATAGAATAAATATATTTTAACATACCGATGATTACGATAACGGATATTAATAGCTAGAAAGATAAGAGCAATACAAATTCCCACGATAGATATTATATTCATTATCCATATTAATATTTTACTAACATATTGCCTTTCACGTATAACAATTGTAGCATCCTGTGGGACTATCCAATTATATTTTTTAGTTATGTTAAGGATATTTAATTTATCTTCAATACCATCATAATAACCAAACATATGATAAGATTTATTTAAAAACTGATAAATATTAATGATTCCTAGTCTTTCATGATTTTCAAAACCAACTTTTCCTGTCAATCCCTCAAATCGATTTTTATGAAGTGAAGATAAAAATGTATCCCTGTCAAATTCAATTGATGCATCATTTTCATTTTCTAATGTTTTATTTAATGCAAATACTAAAGTCCAAATACCATCATAAGCATATTTAGAATAAATATTATTTTTACAAACATTCTTGCATACTTTTTGCAACTCTTTTTCTGTTTGTTTTGCAGTTAATCCACTAACTAATTTAGTTTTTTTATCATATCTATCCATTGCAAATTGTATTGAAAAATGCCCATCTAATACTTTAAGAACATGTTCTTTGGTGCAATTGGAATCTTCAAAACTAACATCCCACCATGTTTCATTATGATATCCTGTTAATATCCATACATAATTACTACCATACATCTCCTTAGAATATGCTTCACATAAAATTTTAATTGCTAAATGACGATCAAAATCACCAATAATAATTCGAGCATCACGACTTTTCAATTCATCTAATTCTGAAGAAACTTTTTCTAACTCATCTAAATTTAAACCAGCAGTATATACTACCCGAATTCCATAGTTATTTTCTAATTTGGTTGTTAAAGATTCATGAGCCTTAAAAAAATGAATATATATTATTATATTTTAAATATATTTTTAAAATTAAAAAAAAAATGAATAACAAGAAAATAAAATAAAATAATTTTTTAACTTACTAATGAAAATCTTGCATCATCAGCTTGTTTTATTGTTCCTACTCTTCTCCAATTGTGATATAAAATCATTTGACATTTTGCAGCAATAGCATTCCTATCACCAGGAACCATACGAAAGAATGTTGGATATAATTCATTAGCATCAGCTGTAGCAAATTTAGAATGAGTCTCTGCATATGATAAATGTAATAAATCCCAATGTCCAGAAGTCATAGCAACAGGCTCATTTACATTAGTACAAACATCTCCAAAAACAGCGACAGGTTTTGTATTTCTACTCATAAGATCAAATAATGCTTTCATTCCTAGTGATGTTTTACACTGTAATAAAAAATACAATAATAACAATTTTTTTTAATAAAAAAATAAAATTTTATATTAATAATATTACCTCTGTATCTTTAAATATTAAATTAAGGCAATAATCTGGAATAACATTAGGAATATTATGTGCATGACGTAATGCCAATTCTATTGCTGGCTCAATTTGTTTTCTATAATCTTGTGGAAGAAAAACACCTAAGGAAAGTGATTCTCTATTATTACTATCATTACTATATTTACATTTTTTGTAATTACTAAAGAAACTAAATGAGTATGTATATTTTGAAATTAGAATAATAACAAATAATGTAATAAATAACATTTCTTTGATAAACATTTTTATGTAAGTGATAATTTAAATATATCTGTTATGTTGATTTGCTAATAAGCCCTGCTGTAAAAAAATATAAAAAAAATAATGATAGGTAAAATGTATTGTTTAAGTAAATTGACTATTTGAAATAAAAGTTGTTTATCAGTTAATTAATTTATACTCTCTTTAGATTTGAGAAGATTAGTAGAAGTGTTAATATAGTATTGGTAATGCTTTTGTTTTTTATTTTTTAAAAATAAAAAAACTTTAATATTATTGAAAAGAAATTTTCTTTATTAATTTTCATTCATAAATGTTTAAATCATAAAAAATTTATATCAATTTTTGGCTTTTTTTTCCCATAATTCTTTTTTTTTCTATCCAGACAACTTTTGTCTTGTTGATTAAATTTAAATTCTTCTATAAAATATACATAATTCTTGAGATAGTTAAAATTTTATATAATAATCGAGAATTTTAGTAAAAATCGTCAAATATAATTTTTGAAATAATAAGACATTGCTAATAAACGTCAATAAATGTGTTAACAAACTTTCTTAATAATGTCTGTATACTTAAATAAAAAAACCAAACTTAATATTATTGTATATATACATAAATATATATATATAAATATTTTTAAAAAAAAATTAGAAACAGTGAATCACAATGAGTTAAAATGATGTAACGAAAAATTTAAGTGTTAGTATGTTAGTGTACTATATTTTGTACTACTGACAAACGTGAGTGTAGACATATAATAAGTTACGTAAAGGAAGGGTAGATAAAAGAATAGGAATAAACAAAAAATATAAGACATGGTTTTCTAAATAGCCCAATTTTCAAGTTAATATTAGTTCTTAATCTTTTTAGAAATTTATGTTTATGGAATTGTATTTATAAACAATTTATTTTTTTAAAAAATTATAAAAAAAAGTAAGTTAGAATTAAATATATAAAAATAGTATTTATTTTAACAAAAAAAAATAATAAATTATTTCTTCACTTATTACACCTGTTTGATATTAATCACTAGTAATAAATTATTTTTTTTTTTACTTTTGGATTCTAAATATTTTAATTTTTTATAATATTTTATAAAATTATATATTTAAAAGAAATTTAATGTAGTTTTAAATATTTTTAGACAATTATATTTATGAAAAAACTATAAAACATTAAAAATATATATTTTCTAAAAAAAAAAAAACAATATAAATTTAAAATAGTGATAAAGAATATAGAATTTTTTTTAACAATAATAGGATAAATGAAACATTTAAATGGTAATGCTTCTTTTCCATAAAACTATATAGAATCTGTACCATTTTATTAACTTCAATAAGAAAGCTACTTAAAATACCACAAGACATTTTTAAATTATAATTTTTTTTATTTTAAATGTAAATTTTTTAAAAAGAAGATATAAAATTTTCGAGTTGGAAAATGAATAGTATTTAGTTTAATCAAATAACAAATTTTGATATAAATACAAAATTTTGTTGCAATTCTAATATTTCATGGAGATAAGATAATATAAACAAAAATGCAATATTAGACATTTAAATGGCAATAAAAGAGATGGATTATTTTTTGTTTCTGAAACTTTTTTTCCGTCTTAACCTACTATTCATTTTGAAGATGTTACAAATATGTGGCCCTGGAGAATTGTTAGTTAAGAAGAGACAAAAATAAGTTCAAATACAGGAAACTGTCACTATTGAAGGACAATATTTAAATATTATAAGACTATTTAAAGTTAATTTTTTTACGTATTTCAAAAAGATTAGGTGATGAATGAGATTTAAAGAAAGAATATACTTTGAAAAATGATGTCATATTGAAAAAAAAAGAATTTATCTTGTGCCAAAGATAAAAGATATTCAAATATTAAAAATCGTGATAAAGTGTTATTCAAAAATAAAATAATATTTTATTTTTAAATTAGAAAATATATATATATCTATATATCTTTATATATATATTTATATATTTAATTTATAAATTCTTTTTGTTCAACTTTTAATATGCTATTAATTTAAAAAATAATAATAATAATAAATTACTTTTATAAATAATTGTCAAAAATAATTAAAAACAACTTTAAAGAATGTTAAAAATTTATTATAATAAACATATTTATAAATAAATTGTTTTTTTCCTATAATTATTACCGATTTTAAAATAATTCAATGTTTTCAATCAACACTTTAAGGACCATTGAAAGTTAATCAAACTGTTTTGTTTAAGTAAACTTTCTTATTATTGATTTAATAAACAGGTATAAAAAGTCCAACATTTATATAAAGTATTCACAATTACTTTTAATATATTTATAAAAATCAATATATATTGTAAAAGTATAATAAATTTAAGAAATAATTTTTTTTAAATATATTTAATATTGGAATATCTTTTTTTATTAAATTAAATTATATATGTATATTTATTTATAATTTTTTATATATGTATTTTATATTATACATGATTATTTATTGTTTTAAAATTTTGAATAATTTTATTGAACAAAATAATGCCTATAAAATTCAAATTAAATTTAATATTTCTTTTCTTTATTAAGTTATTTTGAAAAATTAAATAAGTAGATATATTGTAATCTTTTTTTTCATCTAAAAAAGTTCAATTGTTGAAAATGAAACTTTAATTTATTTAACAAATTTGATATAAAATTTATATAGTTCTAATATGAAAATAAAATTGAACAAATTTTATGATAATAAAATATATCTATTTGCTAATTTAAATGGCATCTTTTTTTATATAATTTTAATACTATCTTTAGTCAAGATGGTTTCAATTTCCTTTTAAAATTAAATTAATATATCTTTATTTGTTAAAAACTAATCATTTTTTAAATTTTATAAAAATATCTAATTTCATTATTTATTATACTTTGCTAATAAATATTTTATATCTAAGAAACTTTAATTAAATAAAATTTTTGTGCTTTAGAAAGAATATGTAATTTTTAATTTATTTCTAACTAACTATACCTTTAGTTTAAACTACACTATGTATAATTACTTTAATTCATTTATTATTTGTATTTTTTCAACCTAAAATTAATTAAAGAAAAAAAATTTCCACATGTTTATAAGTAGCTTGAGGTGTTTTAAAAAATTTATAAATTTATTTAATTTATATATATATAAACTTGTACTTTTTAATTAAACTTTTGTTTAATTCTTTTTTTTTATTTTTTTTTTTTTGATAAATAATTTTACAACATTAAGTTTTATTAAATAAATGTAATTTGAAGTTTCTTTGAAATTTTAATATTAAATCTAAAAGACATTATATTGGTTGAATTTAGAAAGTAGTAAGTTAGTGATGGTTATAAATCTGTTATTTAAATTTGTTTTTTAAATAAGCTTATTGCTACTAATTTATTTTTTATTATAGTTTGTATCTTTCTAATAAATATTCTTTTATTTGTGGCTAATATATATTTTTTAATATACTTTGGGACTTATCTTAAATATTAACACCACTACATTTATATTTAAAAAGACTTTTTAATTTTTATTTAAAATTAATAAGGTTAGAGATAAAAATCAAAATATTAACGAGAACCATGTTTAATACTTTTATAATAATTTATATTTTATAACAACATAAGTAAAATTTGTAGTAAACAGCTCTTAACTTAATTTATTTTCTTTTATTATACACTACATTGTATGTTTAATTTAGATAAATCTTTCTTCTCCCTTTTTTCAATGATTCATTTGTCTATGACTAATATTAGAAAAAGAAATTAATATATAGTCAATGTTATAAATATATTTATATGTTATATATAAAGATAAAATGGCATTGAGTTAGGAAACTCGACCTTTCTTTATATGTATATATGCCATTCTTAGTAGAGTAGTATAAAATTATGTATATAATATATTATAATGTCCTACAACGATATTACATAGAAAAACCATCATATATATACCCAAGCACAACCCATCGATTCTAAATATCTGCAATAAGTTGCATTCTTTTTTAGACTCAAAAAATTTTTGTACTGATTTTTTTTTAACAATTAAAAATGCTTTCTAACAATAATACATGTAAGTTATAAGTATAATTTTATATTATTAATTATTTTTAAGCAATTTCTCAAGATTCCATTAATAATCAAAATAGTGGTACTAATCCTTTATTAAATAAAGATACTTGGGGAGAATATCTTCAGTGTACTGGAGATCAACAAAAATATATGACTTCTATTGAGGGAGACTCTAATACCTTTGATGGTAATGATAAATACCAGAATGATAATGGAAATTATAATATAGGGTAAGTAAAATATATTATTATTTTTTTGTTAAAGCAAAGAAAACAATTTATACAACAATGAATTCTTTATAAATGTCCACAGTATTGAATAACTACTACTACTATCACAAATAAAAATCTTTTTAAAAAATTTTAAAAAAGATTAGGATTTGGTAATAGTAAAGAAGATTGAATTTTTTTTTTTTGTTTTTTATAGTATATCATTCAAAGGGCAAAAAATATACATTTCCAGAATAACTATTTTTTTTATTATTATTAAAACAGACTTAGTTTTGTTGAAGAATTTTTATTTGAATTATTTTGGTCAATTTCAATTTATATATTTTTTATGTAAACAGAGGCATACGGTTCTATCTTGGGTAAATAAGTGGCAATGTATATTGTCAATAGCTTTTGAATTAATTCAAAGCTTTTATACATTATTATATTTATAATGTCAATTTAATGAAGTATAAAGTCAATTTAGAGTATTTAAAAGGATTCTTTTTAAAAACTATTTATTTTTATATCACCACCATCGGACAAAATAATAATTACAAATTAATGGATAATATTAATAATGAAAAATATTATAGAAATAAGGTTATATATTTTTTTAATTATTATATATTACAGGTTGGGTTACACCAATGATGGTAGTAGTGTTGGTTATAATGATAATAACATTGGAGAAAGAGGTATTTTGCATTTAAAATAAAAAAAAAACTTTATTTGATTAAACAAAATATGATAAAGTATATATAGCTTTCGTTCTGTATATATTATATCAATCATTGTATATTTTTTTTTTAATTATTGGTGTTGTAAATGTGTAAGCGTTTTAGTTTATCCTTAAAGAGTGTAATATTTATTCTAAATATAAATAATAATTATTTAATGTGTACTAAAAAGATAAAGCAACATATTAATAACACGGCTTAACTTTTTAAAAAAAAATAAATATTTTAAAAAAAATTGAAAATAATTAAATATTTATATTTTTTTAGATTCAAATTCTGGTAATCAAGATGATGGAGACTATATCAAAGGAGATAATGGTAGTTCATCTGGAGGAGAAAAATCACAAGTAAATGTTTCAAAAGAAAGTGTATTTTTCAGTGGAATTCCATTAAATGTTGATGAAAATTATCTTAAAGAAGTTTTTGGATGTGGTGGTCAAATTGCTATTAGTGAATTTAACGGAAGACCTAAAATTAAACTTTATATGGATAGAGGAAATTTTAAAGGAGAATGTATGATAACATACACAAATGCAATGACTGCTAAAGAAGTAATTGATAAATATAATGGATCCACATTTCCAGGAACAGAAAATGTTTTAACTGCAAATTATGCTGTTTTTAAAGATAGAGGTCATAATGATTCTAGAGGAGGACGTGGTGGAAGAGGAATGCGTGGTGGATTTAGAGGTAGTCGTGGAGGTAGAGGAGGACCAGATCGTGGTAATTTTAGTAGAAATGGATATGGTCCGAGATCTGCACCATATGGAAATCCAAGAGACAATTCAAGAGGTCGCGGTCGTAGAAGTTTTGTTGACCGTGGTAATTCTCAAGGAAATACAAGTCAAGGAGGTATGTATGGACAATATTCTGGAAGTGATAGTTATCAAGGTAATCAAGGAAGTTATGGTGGTCCATATAGAGGAAGAAGAGATGGTGGTAGTAGAGGTGGCTTCTCAGGTGATCGTAGGGGAGGATACGTTGACAGAGGTAACTTTAGAGGTGGCCGTGGTGGAAATAGTAGTGGAAATTATGGATCAGGAAGAGATTCATACAATCAAAGTGGTGGTTATCAAGGAGGATATAACAATCAAGGAAATAAAAATGGATTTAACAGTCGTGGAAGTAGTAATAGAGGTGGACGAGGAAGTTTCCGTGGACAGACACAAAGTTCAAATAGTAGAGGTCCTGGAAATTCAGAAGTTCGCCCAAATGATTGGGTTTGTCCTTGTGGTAACAATAATTTTGCTTTCCGTACTGAATGTAATAAATGTAAAGCTCCAAAACGCAATTGTTATCCTGCACCTACAAACCAAGGAAGCAATTATCAACCTGATACCAACAAAGGATATAATAATAGTGGATTAAGAGCAAACGATAACAAAGATTCTCAATTTTTTTAAACAATAGTACTAATAATATTTGCTTAAAAATAATTTTTTTTTGTTTGCAATATTTTTCGCTAAAAATACTTTCCTTTAATTTTTTTAAAATTTTTTTTAAACAAGTTTTAAATAATAAAAGTGTATTAAAAATATTTAATTTTGATGGTTAAAAAATAGTTACAAAATATTTTTAATAAATTTTTGTTTATTTTATTGAATTATAAAGTTAACTTCTATGTTATCATAGAAATATTTGATAAATGACAAAAGTTTCTGTTTTACTTCCAACTATTTAATAAAAATAAAATTCATTTTGAATAAAAAAAAAAGAGAATATATTAGAAAGTTTATTTATTTATGATTTGTGTTTTCTTTTTTTTAAAATTTCATTTTCTTCTTTTAACATAATGTTATGTTTTAAAACAGATTCAAGTTGCTAAAAATATAAAAAAAAAATTATTTTAAAACATATAAAAACATACAAGTTCTAAATCCTTTATTTTTTCATTTAAAATTTGTATATTGTTTAAAGGATTGACAAATTCTTCATTGTTTGGGACTTCATCAGTAGTAATTTTTTTAACTATTTTATTTTTGTCATCAAAAATAATTTTTGAAGTTATTTCTCTAAAACTACCAGTTTGTGATAATGCATCAGCGTCAGTACTATTATTATCTTCACAATCAGCTTCTTAAAAAAAATAAAATTTTTATATGTAATAAAAATAGAAAACATACCTAAATCAGAGGTTAAATTTTCACGCCTTCTTGCATTTAAAAATGAATGATTTTTAATAGGTATTTGAATGGGATTTTGAATTTCAAAAACAACATTTTCACCATCATCTCCACTTGTTGTACCATCAGTACTAATTACATTTGTACTAATAAAAGATCTTCTCTTTTCTCTTAATTTCCTTTTATCACAAGATCTATGAGATGCCCTAACATGTTGATGGTAATGGTGTAATGGAGCACGTTTATCTTTCCATCTTTTAGGTAAATTTATATTATTTTCACTTTGAAAAACGTTAATACTACTTGAAGTAGGAACAGTAGTTATTGGAATAGCAGTTGAAGCACTCATTTATAATAAATACTATAAAAAATTAATAATAATAATAATAGTATATATAGCATCAATATATTAATACATAAGTGAAAAAAAGTTAAAAATATTTTAAAATTTTAAAAATAAAATGATACATATAATTATATCACTAAAATAGGATAAAAATAAAATGTAAATAAAAAGGAAATAAAAATATAAAATAAATGTTTTTTTATGTTATAAAAAAAGAATTGATAAAGAAAAAGCTAACTAAAAAATTTTATATAAATTTTAAGTTAAAAATAGTAATAATTAAAAATAAAAATTTTCTTCAACAATAATATTAAGAAGTCTGGTTTAATTTTATATTTTATTAATATATCAACGTAAAACTTTAATAAAAGTTAATATTATAATTAAAATTTTATTATAATACTATTTTAATTTAAAAATAAAATTTAATATTTTAAAAGTTGATGAAAAACTGTATGAAAAAGAATATTTAAATAACATAATTAATAGTAAGTTATGAATTACGATTTTTATAGCTATTCATACACAGTTATTAATATTAATATAAATGTTAATTTTAAATTCTATTAAAAAAATAATCATAATTATTGTTTTCTCATCTAAACCCATAAAAATTTTTTTATTATTTTAAACATAAAATATGGTAGAAATTTAAAAGACACAATTTATTTCATATACATTTTAGAAAAATGAAAAATTGATGAGGTTTTGTGTTTGTTAAAAAGTACCCTTTCCTGTACAAATATATAGATATTACAAAATAACATTGTCCTCCGAAATTGTGAATATGTATCATTTAAATAATATTACTTAGTACTATTAACTTGATTTTGTTAAAAATGTCAGCTGTTATTACAGAAGATATAAATATAAATATATATATATATACATAAATTTGTTAAAGCTAGAAATAATAAAAAAAAAATAAAAAAAAATTTTGTTCGCGAGTATTATATACTGGTTAGTTTATTTTTATATTTAGAAATAAACTCATTTTTTTATTCACATATGGCATAATAAAAATGTTGTTATAAAAAAACTGTAATATATATAAGAAAATCTGAAGACTATGTTTTTTAAAGATTAAAAAAAATTAGTTTATTCAATGTGCATGACATATATTTAATATAGATGTTTGAATTTTTACTTCCTTATAAACAAAAACCAAAAAAAAAAATGAAATGAATGATAGTAAAATAAATAACAAAAAATGTTTTATAATATACTTAAAAATTTATTGATAAATTATAGTTAAATTTATCTTAAAATAAAAAAAATAGTCAATATTTTTAATAATAATATGTATGAGATATATACTACTTACAGCATAGAGAAAAAAATTAAATATTTTTTTTAGTAAAAATATACTTAAAATTTGGAGTACTATGCATAGTAAAGCCTTAAAATATTAAATTCTAACGTATGTGTGTTATCGATATTTATTGGTCAATGAAAAATTATTAAAAATTTATTTTAATGTAACTTATTAAAATGTCTAGTAAAAATAAATAAAATAACAGTAATTAAAATCATAATTATAAACACTGTCAAAATACTTAAGAAGTATTGTAAAGATTTTATAAAATCAAAAATAATAATAAAACAGTTTCTTTTGATTGTATCACGTGAAGTTGGACTTAACCAGTAACAATATTTTTATATTAATAAAATTAAACTAGCATTTTTTCTTTGTAATATATAAAGTAAAATGTTAAGAATCAAAGATTTAGAAATAAATATTTTATATTTTGTTTTAAAGATAAAATATTAATAAACAAAAGTATATTATTATAAAATAACGCAATATCTAAGCCAATATTAAAAAAAACAAAAAACTTTTATCTTTTTTTCTTTATATATCTTTGGTTTTATGATGACTGGTTAAGAAGCAAATGAATATATTTTGGTATCTATAAATAATTAAGAAAGCTTTACATTAGAAAAAAATAAGTATTTAAATAAGTAATAAACAATAATATTATTACATTCTTTAATTTTTTTTTTTTAAATATTAATTTAGAATGACGTTAAAATTTAACAATAATATACATAATTTCAAATAGAAAATTATTAAAAATAAGATATTTTATATTTTAAATCCGATAAAGTTGTATTAAGATAGAAATATTTATATTAAAAATTAATATAATGGATAAAAATAAATAACACTAAATATATTTTATCTCGATTTAAGAAAAAAATGATAGATAAGTAAAGTGTTTTAACTTTTTTAATACATTTTTATATCAATATAAATATTATTTTATATAAACAATTTGATTTTTTTATATTTTATATACATTAAAAATATATATAAATATACATTTTTTATTAAATAAAAACAAAATTAAAATGTTAAATATTTTATAATGATATAAAATTAAGATGAAAGGACAATATATATATTATTTATATACATATGTACAATACTATTCATAAAAGGCTGTAATGGCTAAATAAAAGCCTTGACATTGTTGGATTGTTAATAACTTCTACATAAAGATATAA
Source organism: Strongyloides stercoralis (assembly GCA_029582065.1). Lineage (NCBI taxonomy): Eukaryota > Metazoa > Nematoda > Chromadorea > Rhabditida > Strongyloididae > Strongyloides > Strongyloides stercoralis. The sequence goes on from JARPTA010000002.1 coordinate 1,640,493, forward strand.
AGAATTTAAAAGAAAAAAAAAAGGAAAAGATATAATTTTAATAAAATTCTGTTTAAATATTTTAAAGGTATTATAAGTATGAAAGAAATTTTTATTTTATGTAATAAAACAAAGGAAATAATGTTAAAATATCAATTGATTAAAAAAAATTGCCTATAGAATAAAAAAAGATAATTTTTTTTCTTTTCATACGTAATTTTATTATAAATAATCACACACAACTTTAAAAAAATAAAAAAAGAATAATTTGTTTTTACATCGTAGCAAGTTAGGATAATTAATTATGATGAAATAATTTTAACCAAATGAATAATAAAAAGATATTTTTAAAATAAATAAACATTAAAATAAAATAAAATAATATGCTAAAAAATATTTCTTAAAAATAATTTTATTATTTATTATAATTAAAATATTGTGTTTAAATGTTAATATAAGATTGAACTTTATCATTTTGATTGTTTAAATAGTTTTTAATTAAATCAATAAATAATACTATTTATATATAAATAAATTTTAGATTATTAGTTTAATTTATTAATTTATTTTATTTATTCTATAAAAATAGTAAAATATTTTTAATACGGAAATTAAAAAAAATATATATTTTAAAAAGCAGTAAATAAATTTCATTATTTTTATAATAAATAATAAAATTAAATTAAAAAAAAAATTAGACTAAATATTTTAAATATAAATAAATAAAAAAATATATTACTATTTTTTTTTCTAGGATAATTTAATTTAAAATTTTTATTTTAAAAATTTAAGATCAAATAAAAAAAAATACTATATAAAAATTGAGTAAGTATTTTTAATATATAGTAATTAACGACGTGTTCCATCTTCGAAAAAGACACCACCATCCAAAGCACAGTATTTTGGACAAATACCTCTTTCACCTGGTGTTCCTGGTTCACCTGGAGCACCAACTTCACCTGGAATTCCTGGCTCTCCTGGAGGTCCAATTGGTCCAGGTGCTCCTGGTGGACCTTGTTGACCAGGAGAACCATCTCTACCAGCTTCACCATCATCACCAGGTAATCCAGGAGGTCCTGGCTCACCTGGTTCACCAGGTTCACCGGGAATTGATGGTGTACTTGTAGCAGGTCTACCTTGATCACCTTTTTCTCCTTCTCTTCCTGGTGTTCCTGGTTCACCTGGTGGTCCATTTGGTCCTGGTGTACCTGGTGGTCCATTGTTTCCTGGTCTTCCTGCATTTCCATTACGTCCAGGTTGTCCAGGCATTCCTGGTGTTCCTGGAGGACCTGGTGGTCCAGGTGGACATGGATTACATGGTGGAATTTCAGGTTCTTCACAAACTATTGGTGGACGTCCTGGTGGTCCAGGTCTTCCTGGTTCACCAGGTGCTCCTGGTTTTCCATTACTTCCTGGTGGTCCTGGTCTTCCTGGATGTCCAGGTATACAACATGATTCACACCCTCCAGCTTGACGTTTAGTACGATTTCTAGATGCTAAATTTTCAAATTTAAATTTTGGTTCTCTTTTAGATACTTCACTAATAATATCTATTGCTGATGTCTTAAAAAAAATTATTTTAATAATTATAATTATTATTTACCTTACAAAATTCTAATTCTTTTTTTGATTGCAATTGTATATGATCAACAAAATTATACATTATTGGCATTGTAATACCTACAGCTAAAATGGCAATAAATGATAACGTTACTGCACTATAAGCTACAGCTTTATAAGCTTTTTCTCTTGTATCTTCCATGATTTATTTTTTTTCTTTGTTTTGTCTCCAGAATAAGTTTTTATTAATGTTAAGAAATATTATAAAATATAAAAACTAAAATTTTAATATATTATAAGGGAAAAGTTTTAAATACAAAGATAAAATATTATTGAGGTAAAACTTTTAGAAATTAATAAATGTATAAAATATTGTAAATGACAATGTTCATTTAAATTATCTGAATTATATAAGATATCTATAAAAGTATTGTAGAACAACCCATAATATTGTTTTATAATTCGTTATGAAGACCGGTCTGGAAAAAATTTTCTTAACCATATCTTTATTATGGATAGTAATATACAGTTTATAGTATCAGGTTGGAGAAATGGACGCGGACGTGGAACGTAATTTCTTAAGTAGCTATCAACTAATCTTAAATAATTATTTTATTGTATAATCTTCCTATATCTACTTCTGGATTGTTATATTATATTTGGTAAGGAAGGTCGTTTACCATAATCAACATTAACTTTATCTTTTTATCAAATCATAATATTAAACACATGTTTTATAATCATTATGTATAAGCATTGTAATGGAAATACTTTTTATTTTTTTTTTTTTTGAAAATATTTTATTTTATTGTCTATAGAATTCTATAATTATTATATCCTTTATAATGTGTTTTATGTTTCTATAATTATTTTATAATTTAAAATATATTAAATAAACAATTACATATTCATTCTATTTAATAATTTATACATATATTAATTATTATTACATTGAATTAAATTTATTAAATAAAAAAAAATTTTTTTTTTTAAACGCAAATTTATTACTCAATTATATGTTTTGCATTTTGAATGTTACAAATAATTATTTTATTAAAAAATTTAATATTTTTGATAATATAAATATTATGTTATTTATCAAAACAATAAATTAAATTATATTAAAATAGTATGACATTTATCAAGTAGTATCATTTAGTGATAAAATCTACTATTAAAATGTTAATTTTACAGTTAATGGTATAAATTAACATATTTATTAATTCATTTAATAAATGAGTAACTTTATTATAATTATACCATCATTTTAATATAGTTTATTTATAACTATATAAATTTGTTTATAAATTTAATATAAATAACCTTTAATTTATAAAATAATCAACATGTGTTAAGTTGATTATCGTTTTTTGATAAAGGTAATATATTATGTTATTTATTAAATAACTAAACATATAAATAGAGAAGTAATTTATATAACAATTAGTGAAAATTATCGAAAAAAATATATGTTTGTCATGAATATAGTTTGTAATAATGCAATTTTAATGATATTTCAGTTGATTTATAATGAAAATATAAATATCAGAGATTTGTTGCACCACTACTCATTACAACTACAAAAATTTTTTTTCTGATACAATGTATCTATGATTGGAATAGTATATGTATCAAAAATTACTTATCTTCACATTAAATTTATTTTTTTATTTTTAATTTTAAATTTTTATTTCTTTGAATATATACTAATAATATTATAAAATATTTAAAATTTTATTTTAGTCATAAAATTTATAAGAATAATGGGAAAGAATATTACTGGAGAATCATTAAAAGTAAGTTAATTTATAAAATTATTAAAATATTTCTTAGAATGCACTTTTATCAGGTAATAATGAAGAAGGATGTAATAAACTTCCAAATGATTTTAAAATTCAATGTATGAAATTAGCAAAATATTATTTATCTGGTGTATGGCAAAATTTGTCTGAAGATGATTTTATAGTTACAAAAGTTACTGGTGGTTTATCAAATTTAATTTTTAAAATTTTACTACCATCACACATTAAACCTATAGGTAAAGAACCATCATGCGCTTTAATTCGTATTCATGGCTCATCATCATCTTTAACTCTTATCATTGACACTATTATCTTTACAATATTATCAGAAAGAAATATGGGCCCAAAGTTATTTGGAATTTTTTCAGAAGGAAGAATAGAAGAGTACATACCATCACGTTGCCTATCCACAATTGATCTTCATCAAGAGTGTGTTCAAAAAAATGTAGCATTACTTCTTAGTCAAATACATACATTGTGTTGCCCAATTAAAAAGAGATCAGTTCTTGTTGATCACGTCAAACAATGGTTAAAAAATATTGAAAATAAATTAGGTAAAAATGCTAAATGGGAAGTTAAAACAACACAAATTGATGAAAAATATTTAAAAAATGTATCAAAATTTATTACATTACAAGATTTAAAAAATGAATTAGATTATGTTGAAAAATGTCTTATTAAAAGTAATAGTCCAATAGTGTTTTGTCACAATGACCTTCAAGAAGGTAATATATTACTTAGTGATGAATATGAATTATCAAAAGAAGGTGAATTAAAAAAAATTTATAATAATATAGAGGAATCTCAAATTCAACCATTTTTTGTTATTGATTATGAATATGCAAGTTATAATTATAGAGGATTTGATTTCGGAAATCATTTTTGTGAATGGGGAATTTGTTATGATACCAAAGATTCATGTGGATATACTATAAATACAAATCACTTTCCAACAGCACAAAAAATGACAGTATTTTTTAAAGAATATTTAAATAATTTTTATAGTAATCAAAATACAGATACTAATTTCTTATTAACGTATGATTTTAAAGAAGATATGAAACGATTAATTGAGGAAAGTGAACGATTTATGTCTGTAAGTCATTTTTTCTGGTCAATCTGGTCTTTTGAAATGGAACTTCATAAAGAAATTGAATTTGGATATATTCCTTATGGTTTGGATAGATTGTGTTTATATTTTGAAGGAAAAAAAGAACTATCAAAATATTTAAAATAGTTATATTGTTTTTATTATGATTAATAGTTTTTTTTTATTTAATATTACAATAACGGTATGTTTCTATAAAATTGTTTTATAATGATGAATATTTTTAAAATTTTTTAATTGCATATGTATAACATTTAATATTTTAAAATTATCAATAAAAATAATACTTTTATTTTTATCTGATATATCAATGTGTAAATAAGCTATTATTATATACTGTCAATGAAAAACTATTACAATAGTAAAATAAATATTTTTAAATTTTAAATTTATTACTATTAAAACTTGTACATCATTTAAAACACACAAAAATATAATTAAAATTGATATTTACTTTTATAAATGATATTATCTTTTTATTTTTTAATAACTCATTAAAAAAAGTAGTTTAAAACTTTGCAATGTATTACATATAATAATAATAACATTGATATGTTTTTTAATAGTGATTAAAACTAATATTAAAATAAAATTTTATTTTATTAATCTACAATAAAACGAAAAATAAAAATAAAAAATATTTTTATATACAAATTATACAATTGTTTATAAAATCAACTGTTTAAATGTTATTTGTAAAATTGTTTTTATAAATTTGGTATGAAAAGTTTAGTAATATTTTTAATATTGAAAAAATATAAATTGTATTAAAAATTTAGGTTATAAAATAAATAAAACTTGATAAAAATTTATGATAATAATATTAGGTTATTAAGAATAAAATACATTCTTTTTACCCTTATTTTAAGTGCTAACAACTCAACTTAAAATAAACAATTTTTATTAAAAAATTAAAACCATAAAAATTACTACAATTTTGCTAACAAGATGCAAGCTTATTGATTTCTATCACATAATTTTCATACTTAAAAAGGTGTTTTAGACTAGACTTTTGTACAGTTACAAAGATAATAATATTTTAGAAACAATTAATCAAACTAAAGATAACACTTTAAATTGATAAAAAATAACCTGATATTTAACATGCAAAAACTGCAACATTTTGACATAAAATTTTATTTTAGATAAAATAAACTCCAAAAGTAATAATTCACAACAAACTTTTTACATTAAGACTTGAATATTTTTAAAGAATCATAAGCTAATTGATATTTAATTAAAAAAACAATTTTTATATGATAAAAAGTGTTTTTTATTTGTGTACATGTACATACACATTCTTGGCATATTAAGCATAAACAAAGTGACTGAATGATGCCAATTTAGTAGGGTATGCCAAAAATAAAATATAGTCGGTTTATAATCTTGAGTTACAGATAGAAATTGAAGTCCAGATGTCCTCTTGGATTCTTTCATCTTCCATATACGTGTTTTTTTCCTTTTCCACTTCTTTTTCGTGATTTTTTTTTTCTTTTTTTCTTCCCTTTTCCTTTTTTTCTTCCCCCTTTTTCCTTCCCCCTTTTCCCTTCCCATTTTTCCCCTTCTCCTTCTTTTCCTTTCCCTCTTCCCTTTCCTACCCTTCTTCGTTCCCCCAGTCACTCTTCAAAGTGACTTCTTTGTGGAATCAAAGAGTGGGGACCGCTAAAGGAACAGGTGCAACTGGAGGGGCAGTGAAAGTTAGAGGAACGCGCATATTAGGGACTTGTGTAGGGTTTCCAAACGTAGGGGTTTACTTTTAACTCGACTTGACCAAACTTTTTTGAGAATTCTAATTGGCGTCTTAGTCGAGTTTAACCTTAAGGAGACAGCCATTTTTAATTTTGAATAAAGTTGTCTACTTCAAGATTAAGAACATGTTCATTTCCTTCTCATAGGAAAGTGTTAACATTAGTTGGGGAAGGAATGTTGATTTCAAATTGGAATCCTTTCTTCAATAAATATTGACGTGTTTTTTTTTTAAATAAGTAATTTTTTTCAGATAAAATTTCTTTTATTTTTATACTTGAAAATAATAAAAAATTAAGACTTATTATATTTTTTTTACCAAATTTCAAGGAAAAATGATTTATTTGCTTTCATTATCAGTGTAAAATTATGATTCAGAATACATTATTAAATATTGAAAGCTCAAAAAAAATTTTTTAATTTTTTTTATCATTTGTAGATATAGTAAAAATGTTTTTAATCATTTTTCTATCATATTTTGATACGAAAAAAAATATTCAGTGTTTTTATTTAGAATGGACGTTGGAAAAAAGTATATTTTTAAAAGAATAAATAATGTCTATAAAAATTTGTTACAGGAAATTAATGATAAATTAAATAAATTAAAAAATGTTGTTTACATTCCTGTTTCCATTGATTTATTTATAAAAAATTATTATTTATGTTAACAGTTTTGTTTAAAAAACCAAAAAAAATTATAAAACGTAAATAGGACATTTATTTTAAAAAAAAATTAATATTCAGACTAATAATGACTATTTATAGCTTTTATAAGTAGATAAATAATTTAAAAAATAAAAGCATATTGAAAAAAATTTGAAAATAAATTATGCTTGTTTAAATCTGGAAAAACATTTTTTACTTTTGAAATTATTTCTATTTTCTATCTAAATTAAAAAACTAAATTAAAAAATAAAAATTTTTTAAACTAGAGGTTAAAAATAAAAAAAATTCTTTATACTTATTAATATTATAGATAAAAAAGAATCAGCTAACAACAAAGTTAAAAAAATTGTAGCATTCGTCTACTACAAATCACTTTTAAAACGAATTCCTGGACTTAAAAAATGATGATCAAAAAATGATGATTCGATTTTCTATAAATATATAAGTATTTTATATTTTTCTATAATATCTCATTTTGTCATATTTTTGTATTCATTTATTTCACTTACGTTACTAATATGGCGGTTATAACGAGGAGCATGGCAAGAAGAATGGCTGAAGCTGCACGTCAATCAACACAAGTTGAGTCCTTGCCAAGTCCAGAAATTTCTAATATATGTGAAGGTAAGTTTTGTAGATAGTCGAAAAGATTCTTATTATAAATTTAGATAACGAAAATGACTCAGCTTCTTTGTTGGACAATGCTTATTCAGCACATGTCGAAGAGCCTATGGAAGAAGAAAATTCTAATACTGGTAGAAGGACTCAAGTTAAAAAAAAGGATAATACTGAAAAGAAGACTGGAACTAGAGGAAAGTCTTCAACTGTGAAAAAAAATAAAGTTGTTAAGGAGTCCAATGCTGATAAAGAAAATAAAACTACTAAAAAATCAGATGCTGAAAAGAAAAATAAAACTACTAAGGCGTCTGATACTGAAAAAAAGCCTAGGGCTCAGAGAAAAAGAAAAATTGATGAATGAATTTAATATGATTACTAATCGTGTAAATTAAACTTTATAAAATTGTAAATTTTCTACTAATTTTTAAAAAAACTCAAAATAGAATTTATTTTTTTTATTGTACTTATATATGTAAAATAAAATTTTATAGAAATTTTTTTTGCTTTGCCAATTTTTTAATATTTTTCATGACAAAAAAGATGAAAAATGTGTATTGATAATGTGTAATCGTTTTTATTCAATTATCCCAAACATATATGAATTCAAATTAATTTGAAAAATAAAGGTTCTACTATAGAAATTTGTGTTATTTTTTACTTATTTCTTAAAATATTAACTTTTTAACAAAACGTTTAAACAATATTTTATTAAAAATAGATTTTTTCTATAAAAAAACATTAATAAATTTTTTATATTAAAAAGATATAATTTTAATTGATAAAACACATACATACACTTAGTTAATCTAAAATTTTATTTTTGCGGGATGTTAAACTTTTTTAAATTCTTTATTTTATTATTAAAACATTCGTTTAATTTTTAAATCAATGTTTTTACAAATATATTTCATATTTATTATCAAATTTTAATAAAAAAAATTAAACTATCATATTATTATATATTTTTTTTATTATATTAACTTTTATTTTAAAAGTGATTATTGTAAGTACAACGTATAAGTGTGAGGCAAAAACTATTAATTTATTCTTGTTAGCTTTTTAATAACTACAATACGTTACAATTTAACTCAGTTAAAGCTGATAAAATTCTTTTTTACCTTATTTTTTTTAGTAAAACTAATATCTAAATAATTTAACCTTATTTTTGAAAAATTTAAAATATGTATATTTGTAACATTTAATTTTTAAATTGCGGGTTTTTTAAAAAAATGTTTTATTTTATATTATAGTAAAGCTATAAAATATAAAAATAAATATCTTTGTTAGATAGATATATATAAATTAAAACTTTATTTTAAAAAAAAAATGTTCAAAATTAGGCAAATATTAAATTTTTTTAATCTATAAAAATATTATTACTTTTTCTTTTCAATAATATTCATTGATAAATTACATTTGTATACATTTGTGTTTAATATTGTGGCAAAAATATTGTTTTTATCTAAAAAAAATATTGCATTATTCTATTCATTATTAAATATTTTTATTTTTTAGAATTATTGTTATAATTACTCGAATTGCATGTATTAAAATACATTTTATTTAATTTAAATATATAAAATATTATTATTAAAAATAATTATTTTTAAAAAATGTAAAAATATCTATTTACTAAGGAAAAATTTGATATATTTTGTTTTTTAGCTTTATTATGAATAAATCTTTTAAAAGATTTTATTCTAATATTAATATTTATTTTTTGAAAAATTAAAGTTTAAACAAAAAATATTTTATTTTTCAAAATGGTAATCAACTTAAAATCGTTTTTGGAAAACTTTACAGATATTTCATTTACTTTCTTCAATTTTTTTTTAAATTTAATATATAAATATATTTTAAAAAGATTAACAAGATTTTTTAGTTGTTTAAACTATATATTTGTTTAACAATCAAAAATTTATGATATTGTTTAAATAAAAAAATGTTTAAGGAAATTTGAATGTGTTTTTATATAATTTGTTTTTGAAATGTATGATTTAATGATTTATGCAAACATCTTTATTTGACTAAAAGTTCCGTTTTAAAAAATACTCATATTGCATATTAAATTGAATCTTTTTTAATTACAATATATGAGATATTGTTTACCAATAACATAAATTTAAAAAAAAATTTAAAGTTATAAAAAGTAGGTTAATTTTAAACATTTAACAAAATAAGAACATTTTAAAGTAATTAGCAATAACTATTTTATAGTAATTTATTTTTAATAATTAATTAATATTAAAAAGTGTATTAAATAATTTATATATTTTAATTTTCTAAATGTCTATAGTTTAGTGTTTGTGGTATTTTAGAAAAAGATATGCTATTAATAATTTTTTAAAATATTAAAATATTTGATTTTTATAATAATTTTTACTATCGTTTTAAATTTATTTGTGATAATTATAATACAAAATTAACATAAATGTAACAAAAAAAAGCTTTTAAATTATATACAAAAAATTTCAATAATTTCAATGACATTTTAAAATTTTTTCATAAAAACCAAACTTTTAAAAAAAGACTTATTAGTTATTTTGTTCTTTAAAATTTTTTTCTAATTACCATAAAAATCTTTTTTTAGTGTTAACTGAAAAATTTAGCAGTATTAATTGTTTTTTTTTAACAAAACTTTTTCCTACCCTAATGGATTATTGTTTTTATCTATAAAATATGTTTTAATGATAAGATAATTTGTTTTTAAAAAAAAATGCAATTTTTAGTTTTTTTTCTTTCTAATGTGTAAATAAGGTTGATTGTTTTCTTCTTCATAAAGTAAATAGACAATTGCAATTTCAATTTAAGAATTTTCTAATGTTTTAATAATTTTTTATTTCATTTCTTTAGTATGTTATAAATTAATTTTAGAATAGTATAAGAATTCATCCAATAAACTTTTTTCATTTTATAATATTTATATAACAAAATTTCTTTATTAAAAATGAATTATATATTGTTTATTGAATAATTATGGTCTTTTTTTATTATTAAAATAAAAAACAGCTTTTAAATGTAATTTAAAATTGATTAAAAATCGACAAATATTGTTAATTTAAATATACAATTGATAAATTAACTAGAAAATTTATTATTGGAAATATTAAACATTAATTAAAACCATAAATTTAAGTTTATTGTGTTTAAAAACGTTTATTGTTAATGTTAAAATATTTTTAAATAAGTAAATTAATTTTTATTAACTTAAAATATTGTTGATGAATCTTTTTTCTTTTCACATATTTGAAGATTTGAATTAACATAAATATGGGATTTGCGACAATTAGAAACAATCCATGTACTTTTATTAGTAAAGACTAATTCATATTTTTCTATTGGAACATTAATAAAAGGTAACCATCTCCATGCATATTTGAAACCTAATCGAAATCTTATGTGCATAAAATAATAAATAATTGGATTGAGAATTGATGATGCCATACCTAACCAATAAATGTTAAGATATATAATATTTTCAATTTTATTATCTAATTCTAATGTTATATATGATTTTAGAAGGAAGTATAAATTATACGGCATCCATACTATCGTAAACATTACGACAATTAAAGCAAGCATATTTGCTACCTAAAAATAAAAGATAAAATTCCTTTTTTAAATATAAAAAATGTTAATATTACTTTTCGTTTTGCAATGATATTATCTAATTGAACAGAATCTCCAATAATTTCTGATTTTCTAAGGACAACAACTGTTTTACCATATGTAAAACATAAAATTACTAGTGGAAGTACATATTGAATGATAAAAAGTGCATTATTATATAATTTATATAAAATGCTTGTATTTTGATTACCATCTGGAAAATTAGTAGAAGAACATGTTTGATCTTCAAAGATTAATTTTTCTTCATTATCCCAAAAAAAATGTTTATTAACTTTTGAGGCAAAAAAATTAGGCAAACCCCATAATATAGCAAAAAACCAAATTAAAAAAATAATTGCTAAAGTTTGAGTTTTACCAGGTCGTTTTCTTAATGGAAAAACAATAGCAAGATACCGGTCTATAGACAATACAATCATTGTAAAAACAGAAACACAAATTGGTGTTATTCCCATTAGATTATTTACAGCACAGTAAAATGAACCAAATTTCCAATTATAATAAAGATTATACATACCAGAAAATCCGGTATTAAAAATTGATATTGAAATATCAGCAACAGCTAAATTTAACAAATAATAATTTGTAACTGTTCTCATTTTTTTATGGCATAATATTATCCATACAACTGTAAGGTTACCTGCTAACGTTGCAACAATTATAAAAAGAAACATTGATATATAGATAATTTGTATTAATAAACTATGTGATAATGGAAATGGATAACAATTTAAGTTAAAAATATCTTCATTAATTAAAGAGACATTTTGACAGGAACATTCTGAATTAATAAGATTTTGAATAATTTTTTTATCAAATGATACATTTTTATTAATAATACATATTTCATTGATTTCTTCCATATTTAGTTTTAAAAGTTTTAGTAAGATAAAAATTTATCTAAACATAACATTAGTAATATTGAAAGGTTTAACAATCGTTTTCGAAGAGAAACAATTAAAAATATGGAAATAATTTTAATTTTTTATACAATTATGCATTTCCTTTAATATAAAAAAAACAAATATACGTAGTTTGTTTTTTTAAAATAACAATTAAAAAAAGAATAGAATATAGCTTTAAAATATAATGCATTTTTATAGTTTAAATACACTTCTTTTGAAATATGTTTTTTTTTACTAAATGCTTTCTTTTTAAAAATTAATTGAAAATTAAGAATTTAATTTTTAAAAGAAAAAAAAATGGTTTCTCACCTACTAATTATAAATAAATTTGCTAAGAGACTTTTTATAATTCAAAATATCTTAAATATAAGATAATATTTTATTAACATATTAGTTACAAAAAAAAGTTAATTATATTTCTTTTAAAAAAATAACATTAAATAATCAAATTTTTCAATTTGTATAAACAAAAAATTATTAAAAATGACAAAAGTACGTTATCAGTTGAAACTTTGTAACATATTAACAAAGTACCAAAGAAGTATTATAATCTAATTTTTTACATATATATAAATATATACAATAAGTAATTCATTTCATGTTAATAAAGTTATATTTTAATAATTAATAAATATTAAAAAAAAGTATTATTATTCTATGTGTAAAAATTATTTTCCTTTTTAAATAATTTATTTTAAATTTAATATATACTTTTTTTTCAAAAAAACAAAGTATACCTACTTAATAAATAATAAGTTATTAAAAAATTTATTTTTGTAGATTAAACAACATTAAACGATACAAATTATTAATTTAAAATATAAATTTTCTTTTTAAAAATCATTATTTATAATAAAGATTCAAAAAGTTTAAAAAGATTTATATTTTTAAACAAAAGCATTTTATTAAAAAATAAAAAGTATTAAAAGGAAAATATTATTTAGATAAAAAAAAAATACATTTATAAATTTTTTTTTTAATTTAATTTTTAAGGATTATATTTCAATTACAAATGTCACGTATACAAAAAAAAAAGTATTTAAATTATAGGGTTCAGAAAATGATATTTATTTTTTTATATAGTAAGTAATTAGTTTGTCATTACTGTAAATTGCTAAAATTGTAAATATTTAAATCAAAAGTTAAAAAAAAATAACAAGAAAGTTTATTTGTTTTATATAAAAATCATATTTAAGATGAATAATTATTCAAAATAAATACTATCATTATATTAACGTCATATTTTTTCATATTAAAAGAATTATGTTCCAAGTGAGTTACTCTTCTATAAATACATAATTCATCTGACTAATACTAAAATTTTTCATAAATGAAGCCTTATCAAATGTTATATGATATTTTCCTTACAATTTTAGAAATACTTTACGTCACTTTATTAGTAGCTGTTAACAAAAAATAAAAAAAAGAAAGAAACATTTAAAATGTAGATAAAAAGAATTTATTTTACAAATATAAGTATAAAAAAAGAATACTTATTTTTAATGTATAAAAAAAATTTTACAAACAATGTTAAAATTAATACGTGAACCAAAAAATAATTAACGATATTTGCTGTTATAATTATTTTTAATGTTAAAAATTATAAAAATAATTATATATATATACTTGTTAAAAATTTAATGAAGATAAAATAAAATAAATTTTATTTAAAATTCATAGATTTGACAATAAAAGTAAAATAAAATATATAATTGCATGTGCTTAAGATAACATTAAAATAAAAGTTAAAAAAGGATATCAATTTAAACAAAAAAAAATGTGTCATAAACATTTAGAAAAATTTTAAATTTGCTTTTAATGTAAAAAGAATATTTAAGTAAAAAAAGAAATATATAAAATTTCTAAAAATATTAAAATGATATTTTATACTTAAAAAAAATTTTTTTAACTAATTAACTATAATAAATAATAAATATATCAAAAATAATCTGTGATAAAAAAAAATACAAAATAAAATAACATTTCAAAAATAAATATAAATTTAACTAGTATAAAAAAATTTAAAAATATAAAAATTTAAATGTAATAAAAGTAAAAAATTTAAAAAAGTTTTGTAATTTATAAAAAAACAATTATTTTAATTTTTTTTTCTCTTTTTTTACATAGTATTACAAGTTTATCAACATTTTTATGAATATAAATTAAAACTGAAATAAAAGAAACCTAAAAATTATTAAAAATTAAACTTAATTATTACTTAAGAACTTTTTTTTAAATAAAAAAAGATAAAAAATTTATGCAGTTTAAATATTTTAAATTAAAAATTACTTTGTTGTGATTCTATAAATAAACATTTTGAAAACATAAAATTTTCTATTTTAAAAAAAACTAGAATTTTTGTTGTTTTATATAAATTTTCAAAAATAAGAAACATATTTTACTTTTCAAATTAACAACTACATTTATAAAAATAATTTTCATATTGCTTATTAATTAATTATTCAAAATTTTTATATAATAATTATAGGTAAAAAGTAATTAAAACAAATTATAGAGATCATTAACTTATAATTTAAATAAAAATTAATTTAAATATTTTAACAATTTTTTCCACCTAACATTATAAAAAGAATTTTTTAAAATTCATTTTTATACAACTGTTTCATTAAGAGTATGTTCATTATTAATTTTATTTAAAGAAGACTTTTCTGAAAGTATATGATCATTATTTAAATAAGTAAAACTTCCAATAGAACGATCACATTCACTTTCACATTCCTCTGATGATTGTGTTAATAATTGTTTTTGATTTTGTATATCATTTATAATTGCTGAATTAGGTATAGATCGATGTCCACGACTACTACTTCTTTTTTTATAAAATCTTTGACCAATTTTAGGGGATGTTGGATCAGATGAAACATTTATTTTATTATTTATTATACCTAATTTGTTTGTTGGGTTAGTAGAAATAAATTGTTTTGAAATATTACTATCAGTTGAAGAGGATAATTGCTTATTTGTTAAAGACTTGTCAGATGGCAAAATATTTTTTTGAGAATTAACTTTTAATATACTCTTTGTTTGTTGGTTATTAATATTTTCTGAAGTACAATTATCTATTTTTTTTGATGTTAGTAATGGTGGATTTGGTAATCTCATAGTGTTTTGTTGTAATAAATTATCTTTTATAGGGGTAGGATAATCTTTTTCAACTTCAAATTCAGTTATTTTTTGCCCTTTTTTGTTTAGTTTATCATTTTTTGTATTATCTTTCTTGAGTATTGATGTTACAGTACATTCAGTACCAAATGTAGTACTTTGTAATAAAAAACTTTCATTTGGCTTTAAATATTCATTTTCTACTTTGTCTGTATTTGATAAACTTGAGCCTGAAAATGGTTCTTGAGCATAAATAGATGAATAAATATCATCAGGATTACTAAAAATAATAATAAAAATAAATTTTTTTTACTTACTCTTTATCAATATTATTCCAATTATTAACCAACTTTTGTTTTTTCGAATTAATTAAAATTTTATTTTTATTTTGTAGTGGTACATATTCATATACAGTATCTGATTCATTATTTGATATTTCACTAATAAATGATTTTCGTTTTTTGACATCATGAGTTGTATTTAAATTAGTAAAAGAAACCGATTTATTTAAAAGACTTTTTGAATTTGTTTGATCATAATTTTTGCGTAATGATATTGTTGAGGGACGCCTCTGGAATGAAGGTAATTGTTGGTGAGATTTATTTTTATATAAAATTGGTTCTGTCGCAATACTAGGATTATTTATTATACTAGTTGATGACATTATATTATTATTATACCTTTTAAAATTTGGGACTGAATTTGCTCTTTTAAAAGAAGTAATAAAATTATTTGCCATCAAATTTTCAGGGTTAATTGAATTGTATGGTATAAAATGATTAATAGTTTGTTGATTTTTCATCATCTGTGCCATTTTAATTTCTTTATTTCTTATAGACCTAGCGCAGTCTCTTTCAAATTTACGTAATGCAGATGAGTCAACTTTATAAACAGCTGAAAATGATCTTTTAAAGTTTTTTTCTTTATCTAAACTAGGTTGACTACTTATGGTTATTAAGGGATCCTCACAATTTTCAACATCAATTTTAACTATTTTGGCATTATTAAAAGAAAATGATGTTGTAAGACAACCTAATGCAGATGCAAATATATGTAAAATAGTTCCAATTATAGATGCATAAAATGCCCATCCAATAAATTGTTCATATATACCATCTTCTTCTTTTATTACATTATTATCTTGATAATTTGCCCATATATAAAAAACTAAATCTCCAATAATTGCAAAAAATGCTATAATAAATTAATAATAATAATAATAATGATAATAATAATAAAAAATATACCTGCTATAGAAACAAGGACTGTTGAAGCACATGTTAATGTACGATGGCAAAATGCACATATACCTATTAATAATGCTCCTCCCGATGATACAATTGATAATAAAAAGGCAGATAATGATACAGCTTTCCATGCTAATAATAAATGTTGATTTGCATCATCTTGTAATTTATTTTCATCATAATTATGTTCATATAAATCTTCAGGATCAATGTAATAATCAAATTTATATACACACATAAATTGTGGTAAATAGAACATATCAAATGGACTTCCTCGATCTGCCAACCTATATAAACTTTCATAATATTCTTTTGTTCTTCCATAATCATTGGAATAGTCCCTTTTACAATCTAACCATAAACCATGATGATGTTCAGTTCTTCCATCTTCTAAATAGACATATTGCCAACTAGGAGACGTTAAAGCTATTAAAGATATAATAAATGCAAATATTTCAACAATAAAATATATAGATAAAGGAATTCTCCTTCGTACCATATTATTAAATATAAATAATTATTATAGTTAGTTAAATAAATGATTTGAATTAATAGAAAAAATTTATATATATCATTTAGCTAATAAACACCCATAGGCATTCCATGAACAATTAAAATAAATTTTAAAAATATATTCTTAAAATAAATAAATTATTAAAACTGTTTTATGATTATTAATTATAAACAAAATATAAAGATTTATTCTTTTTACGGTTAACAATTTCCTTTCTTATAAAAAGTTTTATAATACCTATATACATATACCAATATATAAGAAAAGATGATATCAGAAGGCTTTTCTTTATCTATTTATCTTTATATAATGATCAACATTTTATATATAAATAATTATTATAACTAAAATATACAAATATAACTACTATGTATATTATGCGATAATATAAATTGAGAAAATATAAAGTATAGAACTCCATTTTAACAAAATATATATCATCTATAAAATTGGATATTTCAAGGTCATAGGGATGCTTGTATACCATAACATTTATTGTTAAATTTGATGGAAAATTTTGTTTAATGTTATATTTAACTGTAAAATAAGTAAAAATGGTAAAAATCAACATACTTTCTTTTTAAAATAAAATTTTTTAAATAATATAATATAAAATTAAATTTAAAAATGAAAAAAAAATTTATTTATGTGGGAAAATTATATAAGGTCATTTTTTTGTTATTGTTGTTAATAATAATATAGTTTAAGAAAAAAAAAAATAAAAAATTGTTTAAATATATACATATATAGTTAAATAATCATAACTATAGATATATTGACTTTTATATTGATGTTAAATGTAAAATATATCAATAAATATTTTTCATTTTATTCTTAATGTACAATAAATATATTTAATTGTATGAATTCATATTATATACAATCAAAAGACTGTCCTAATAAATAGTATGCCTCCTGGAAAGATAATAGATAATGATCACATCAAAATAAGTATTTATAAAAGTTAAATAAAATTACTTTTAAAAATTATTAATAACTTAAGAGGTTAATAATTATTAATTTATTTTATTTAACTATTTCAAAGAAAATGCATAATTTCAGTTAATCAAATAAAATTCTTTACAATATAATTTTTAATTTTTCTAATGTCTTTTTGTTTTCAATGATATCTTTAAATTATAAATTTTGTTTAATCAAATCTGTTTTTAAAATTTTTGGCTAAACTGTACAATGAAGAATTTTTATTACATTTTTTTACAAAATTGTACAAACGTGAATTTTTTTGAACAGTTACATAGTTAAATTCAAAGTTAAACTTTTATTCTTATACAAATTGTTTTATTTTTTTAATAAATGAATATTACGTTGTTATAATTGAATAATTTTTATTATAACAATTTAAAAAATAAATGAAATTTTTAAAGTATCTACATAATGAATTTATAATAAAAACCATAATAATTTTAAAATTGAAAACAATATAAGTAAAGGTTTTCTTTTAAATTGTGTAAAAATTACGAAAAAATATTTTATGTTACAAATCGTACAAACATTAATTGTAATTTTGACTCAAAACAAAAAAATTTGTTAATTGGTTACATATCATTTTTTATTTTTATAATTTTAATTATTTTTATTTAAAACATTTAATTTTTTTAAAAATTAACGCATAATTTTTATATATCAAGCAACCTAATTATATTGTAACAAATATTTTTCAGTGTACAATAATGGACGGACTTTGTATCCTATTTTTTTTGATATATTCAATACTTTTAAGTAATTTTAATATTTTTACTTGTTGCGAAGATACTATATAACATATTTTTTTTTATAATTAATTGCTTGCCCTAAAGAGGGCATTTGGATTAGCTTTTTAGTCAAAATAAGGTGGCGGTGTAAAAATTGCCAAAAATTCTGATTTTGATTGTACCAGACGTTTTAGGATTTTAATATTTCAAAGATTTTTGAAAAAAAAAATAAATTAGCTATTTGTTCTTAGTTATTTTTATCATTTTTTAACGTTTTTAAACTTCAAAAAAAAACATTTCTGAAACTCCATAAAGTTTTATAACGATACAAAATTTTCCCAAAGGTATTAATTAGGCATTGTTTACAATATTTATTTATTAAATTTACAAAACAATTTCTTTAAAACTATAAAAAAAAAGTGCGTTTACTATTGTACAGTTGCTCCAAATCAACTTAATCAACGTTATTAAAAATAAATTTTTATTTAAATTGACATATAAAAAAAAGATTTTTTTTTACTAACTTTAAATTAAATATTTAAGTATTGAAGTGACAATTTAATAGAAAGAAAATTGAAATTTGCGCAATTGAAACCTTTATACAAATATATCTAAACAAATCAAAATTATATTTTTAATCAGATATAAATTTCACGACATATGCTCTATTTTAACTATTAAATAGTTATATAATATTGTATCAAAATATGTTATAATTATAATTACATGGAAATTTCTTGCAAAGACATATATAACATTCCTCGTGGAACATCGTCCACTAGTATACGACTCTTTCTATATCAAACATTACTTCTTATAAATCATCCTTTTCAAATATCTTTCATTTATTTTAAATTGTATTATAACAATTTATAGTAGACAAAATTATCATAATAAAGGAGGTCTTTTTTTATCAATTGATACTACACAGAAGAAAGAATGACTTGGGTACCAGTCCAGAGTGAATTAGAACAAGTAAGTTAAATATAACATTATCAGTATAATTTATTATAGGTTCTTACTTTACTTAATCAAACACATTCCGGAAGTACTGAAGTACAGAAAGATGTTCGTTTGGAGTTGGAAAGATTATCTAAACATCCACAATTTAGTTTATACTTGATATATATTCTTAGTACAATGAAAACATTAGATGATTCTAATAGATCTGTTAGTGGGTTAATTTTAAAAAATATAATTAAAAATAATTGGATTAATTTACCTGATAATATCAAAGGATATATTAAGGAAAAATGTTGTGAAACAATATCCGATTCATCCTCCCTTATAAGAGCTATAATTGGTATTTTGATTACAACAATATTTACAAAAGAAAAGGCTGGTTGGAATGAAGTATTATACTATTTAATAAAACTTCTTGATAGTAATGATCAATCAGTGTTAGACGGTGCATTAGGTGCATTACAAAAAATTTGTGAAGATTCTGCATCAATTATAGATGAACATCATGTTGAATGTCTTATAGCACCTGTATTAAGATTTTTTAAACATGAAACTCCAAAATTGAGAAGTATGTCATTAAATATTATTAATAACCTTTTGTTATTTAATAATTTATTATTTACAAAGTATTTTAATGAATTTATTGAATCAGTTTTTCAATTGGCAAATGATCAAGATCCTGAAGTTGTCAAACAATTGTGTCGTTGTTTAACTTTGACAAGTGAAACATTTTTTGACAAAATTTTGCCACAAATGGATAATATAATGAATTTTATGATATTTAAGACAAAAGATCCTAATGAAGAAATTGCACTTGAAGCTTGTGAATTTTGGTTAACATTAACTGATCATGCTGAACAAGATCAAAATATTTTAAAACCAATTTTACCACAATTACTTCCTGTTTTATTAGGATGTATGAGATATACACCACAAGATATAATGTTACTTAAAGTAAAATAAAAAAAAAAATTAATTTTATTAATTGTTAATTACATTTTTTAGGGTGATGTAGAGGATGATAGTAAAGTTCCTGATAAAGAAGAAGATATAAAACCAAGATTTCATCGTGCAAAAATACATGGTTATCAAAGTCAAGAAAATGAGCATCAGATATTAACAGAAATTGAACAATCAGGTGCAATATCTTTGTTAAATAATCATAATGGTAATGATGAAAATAATAGTGACGAGGAGGATGATAATGATGATAATACTGATTGGAATTTAAGAAAATGTGCTGCTGCAACTTTAGATGTTATTACTGGTATATTTGGTGATGATTGCCTTCCAATTATCTTTCCACTATTAAAAGATTTACTTTTTCATAAAAATTGGGAATTTCGTGAAAGTGGTATACTATGTTTAGGAGCAATTGCTGAGGGATGTATAACAGGAATTATTCCATACCTTAATGAACTTTTCCCATATTTAATTGAATCCCTAAATAATGAAAAAGCTTTAATTAGATCAATTACATGTTGGTCATTATCGAGGTATTGTCAATACATTTGTCAAGATACATCAAGTCCAGCATACTTGTTACTTTTAAAAGGCCTTCTATCAAGAATGTTAGATTCAAATAAAAGTGTTCAACGTGCAGCATGCTCTGCATTTGCCATATTAGAAGAAGAATCTGGTAAAAATTTAGTTTCTTTTTTAAATGAAATTGTTGACACTATAGCAAAATGTTTCACTTTTTATCAAACTAAAAATTTACTAATACTTTATGATGCTGTTGGAACATTAGCTGATACAATTGATGATGATTTAAAAAATCCATATTTTACAGCAAAAATAATGCCAATATTAATGTCAAAATGGGTAACTGTAGAGGATTGTAATCGTGAATTATTTCCACTTCTAGAATGTATGTCTTCAGTTGCTAGTGCACTTCATGAAAATTTTATTCCATTTAGTGAACCAATTTTTGATCGTTGTATTAAATTGATTCACTTATCATTAAATAATATACAATTAACTGGAAATACTGATGCAACAAATAACTATTTTGATCGTGAATTTATTATTGTTAGTCTAGATTTGTTATCCGAATTGACAGAAGCACTTGGTAAACATGCTTTGCCTTTGCTTAAAAAGTATGATATTATAACAATTTTATTACGCTGCTCAGTAGATACCAATGATGAAGTCAAACAAAGTGCATTTGCATTTTTGGGTGACGTTGCTAAAAATTGTCCAAAAATAGTTGAGGATAATTGCCATCAATTTGTAAAATTATTAATAAGTAACTTTACTGAAAAAAATACATCATTAATGAATAATGCTATATGGGCATTTGGCGTTTTAACATCAATATTAAAAGAACAAGTTGATATGTATGTTCAATTTGTTGTACCAATATTGGTGTCGAAATTAAGTCATGAACAAACTCACAAAACGATACTTGAAAATACGGCTATTGCAATAGGAAGGTTAGGAATATATTCATCACAAAAAGTAGCTCTACATTTATCATCATTCATAAGACCATGGTGTTTGTCATTAAGAAGCGTTAGAGATAATGACGATAAAATTGATGCTTTTGAAGGACTTGTTCGTATGGTTTATTGTAATCCAAATGGTATTTTGTCGGATTTTATATTTTTTTGTGATGCTGTTAGTTCATTCAACAGTCCACCGGAAAATTTACGTGCGCAAATTTCAACCGTAAGTATTCTTTTGTCTTTATAATATACAATAATTGTATGTCTACTTTTTTTTATAGATTCTCAAAAGTTTTCGCATGCATGTTGGTGACATATTTTGGAGCCAATTTATCAATCATTGCCCACCTGAATTGCAACAAAAACTTAGTGCATTTTATGGTGTCTAAGAATTTTTAATAACTGTTAATTCTAACCATTTTTATTTATAAATCTAAAACTTTTTACAAAAAAAAAACTGAAAACATTTTTTTTTGAATTTTAACTTACACAAAATAACTTTTAATAAAAATTTCTACAGTGAACATAACATTTTAATAAAAAAACGTACAAAAAATATTTTTTATTAAATTATTTAATATAATGTAGCGTTTTTTTTATAAATAAAATATTATAAATGGTTAAGAAGAAGCTGTAGTAAAATAATATAATCTAAACTAAATATTTGACCTTGATAAAATTTTCATTTTATTAATACTAAACATAATGAAAATAATTTAAAGCTTATCAATAATATACAACATTTTTAAAAGAGAATGACGTAATTATTATCTTTTTTTTGTTAAAAATAAATTTGTTTTAATTTATATTAGAAGTATTAGTTAAGTAATTAATAAACCTAGAAGAAAAATAAAGAATATGTTTAGTTATTATTTAATAATAAAGATATATTTAAAAAAATTGTCTTATTTTATTTCAATATTAAAAATAATTTTTATACATTTTAAAAATATTAAGAATAAAAATATACTAATCAAATTTTTTGATACATAAATTTAAAAATAAAAATTGGGTAAATATTAATAAATATTAATAAAAGATGTTTTTATTTTAAATGTTATAAATTTGAAAATAACTTTATTTGATTAAAGATTTTATTTAATAGTAATTATAATATAAATTTATAAATTTTATAATTAATTTAACTAATTTAGATATAAAAAATAATAAATAAAAAATTAGACAATTGTAGTATGTTAAAATTTTAAAATTATATTTAATATTTTTAAGTAATCACGTATTTTTAGTGGAATTTTCCTGTAAATATCAAAAAAAATAAAAATTAATTATAAACATCAAAAATTAATTTATTTCTAATTTTAAAAACAACATTTTTAATATAACTTTTATATATGTATATTTTTAAAAGGTTATTATTGTTCTATTTTTTAAACTAAATGTAAATTAATAAAAAATATTGTAATTACAAACAAGTTTATAAATGATTATTTAGCAATAAGTAAAGTTTTTGTAGTTTTTTTATTTTTATTAAATTAAAATATAAATTTGTTTTGATGTATAGTTATTGTATGATCAATTTTATTTTTTCTATTTTTTTATTGTAATTTTATCAAATAATTTTAAAAATAAAGAAAATGACTAAATTTTTAATGTTATTTTATTCAAAAAAAATTAGTTAAATGATATAAAGTATATAAAGATTAAGTTTAATCATTGAAATAAAAATGATAACAGTATTATTATATAAGATATTATAAAATAAGAAAAATATCATTTAATGAACTGATGTATAATTGAGATTATTTTTTCTATAATTATTTTTTGCTTAATTAAAAAATTATTGATAAGAATTTAATTTAATATTTTAAAATAAAATTTAAAAAATCTAAATTTTAAAATATTTTATTAGTAGCATCTAATGTAGAAAAATTTAACATACAATAAAATATATAAATATTATTAAAAATTTATTAAAAATGAGTAGTTTGAGATTTATTACTATGTTATTATTAAACATAATAATATATATTATATATATTATTTGCATTTTATAAAACAAAAATAATTTCCGATCATTAAAAAAATATTATTTTTTAACCTCTTAGATTAAAAAGACTTGGTGGAAATGTGCATATATTAGAATCAACGGCTGAAACAATATTTAAAAGTCTACTAAAACCATTTATCATTCCTTTTTTCTCTAATATTCTATTAACAATTTTTTCATATTTTTGTTTATAAACAATAGGATCTCTTGCAAATACATAAATTGGATAGTTACAATTAGCTGAAAGAACAGTGTACTCGTACTCACCATTTGAATTTATTGGGCCATTATGAATAACATGAATATTAACATCATCTGTATTTGATGATGTTCTAAAAATAAGTTCACCAGTTGCCTTAATAATAGCATAACCAGATGAAATTTTTGGCTTAGCATATGGACTGCCATCAGTTGTATATTCAAATATTTCAAAAATTGAACCAACACCACCATTATTAACATCAGCAAGTTTTTTATAACCTAACATAGAACATGGTCCTGATGATAAAGGTGGTGAATAAACAACTTGATACCATTGTCCCATAAAAGCATCAAGATTAAAATCATCAACTGGTACAGGTTTTGGATTACAAAGTGGTGATGATGGTTGAATAATTAAATTTTGAATCATTTCAAGATTTTCATTTATAGCAGCTTGTTGTGATGATGTTAATGTTAATGGAATAGAAGAATTTTTTGTTAAATCTAATGATGGTAATGTTTTCTTTTTATCATCTACTTTGGAATTATCAGCTGTAGCATTTTTTTGAACTGATCCATTTGTAAGAGCTTTATATAATACACTACTAATCATATCTTTTGCTGGAAGTGGTGAATCATTACCACCAATAAGATTAGTTAAAGCTTTATTAACTGTATCACTATCAGCAGGTTTTCCATCCTTATTTAAACCAAATAATGATAAAACTGTTCCAATTAATCCACCAGATGATTTTGGTTCTTCAGATAATCCTTCACCTGCTTTACCATATTCTGAATTTTTAACAACTGTTGATGATAATTGTTCTGTATTAACAGGGGCACGACGAATTTCAGATGTTGGTGAAAGACCACCATCAGGAATTTCTGGACGTGATGAAGCAAATCTTGGAAGTTGTGGAAGTTTATCTAAAACTACTGGTTTACGATTGATTTCTGGTGTTGATATTGGAGCTTTAGGAAGTTTTGGAAAAACTTTTGGAATACCTTTAATTGATGATTTTGGTTCAATTCCAGAACCTTCAATTTCTTCATCTTTTACAACAACCTAAAAAATTTTTATATTTTATTAAATATGTATTGAATTATATACCTCTGGTTTTTTATTATTAGAAAATGAAGTTGGGACGGCATTATTATTTAAAGAAAAACCTTGACCAAAACCAGGGGGTAATTGAATATCTGAACCTTCTCCTGGTGATCCTTTAAAGAAATTTTCAAGTGCTCTTTCAACACCACTTATACGTGGTGATGATTGACTTATTCCAGATTGTCCTGATGAAGCAATTTCAAATGTTTTTTCAGGAAAATAACCTCCTGGCCTTGGTCCCATTAATGTATCCATTAATTCTCTAGCATGACCATCAAGTTCAAAAAATTTCTTTAATTCTGGTGGAACAGTTGGCTTTGCAGCATATCTAGATGCTGATGGTAGTGCAAATGCATCTAATTGTCCATTAATATTTGTAAATAATGAGGAAATAACAATCAAGCTTGATACTATGTAAAACTTAACCATATTGTTTTTTTTTACTAATATAGAGAAAAGCTTGATGTTTTAAATGCTTCTAAAAGGAATAAAATTTAATATTTATATATTTAGAAATTTTTAAGTTTATTTATATATTATAAAAAAAAATTAATAGAATAAATTACAAATAGTAATTACATGATATTTACATTTATTAATCATTCTTTAAAAAATACATGTTACAAAATGTATATGAGATGTTTATTTAATAAATTAAAATAATAATTTAACCTAATTACGTGACAAAGAAATATCAATTTATTTATTTGATAATAAAAAGAATGGTAAAATAATAAATTGATATAGGAAATAAAATGTATTTGTGGTCATAGAATATATTCAATGAATGAGTAAATTGTTATAAATTATGTTATGTTTATTATTGACTATTCAAAGATTTAAGGGATATTTTTGTTTAATACTCATAGTTGAATTGATAAAAATATAATAGTAAATAGTTATATTATAAAATTTCATCAAATGATGACCATTATGAAGGATAATACGTTGACAATTATTTAGAAATCGTGATCATATTTTAAAATATAATAGGAACATCCCATAAACTGTTTAAAGTTTAAATAATAAAAAAAAAGATTTAAAAAACATAATAATAAATAAGTAATAAAATTTGTATTAAAGAAATCTTAAAAAACAAAATTTTTAAATTATATTTAATTTTTTAATTAACAAAATAACGGTAACCATAAATGTTGATCAATCAAAAATTTCTGTTATAATTGAGCTAAACATATCATTGCCCCATATCTTTATAGAATAGGGTTATCGCTAAATGGTTAATTCAAATTTGTAATAGGCTACAAATAATTGGGTTGATATAATGAGGCCATGAGGTGACATACTAAAAAGAGCGATTTATTTTGTAAGCTTTTTACTTTTGTAATATAATATAGTCATCAGTATGATAAGTAAGTCATTTATACATATATAGGCATTCTTTGTTAATGCAACATTAATATTAAAAAAGAATTGAACTATTAAGAATATATATATATATATACAAAATATAGAAAAATAAGGTTAAATTAGGGTCTTTTTTTAATATTTATTAAATTGACATTGAAAAATTAAATGATATTGTAGGTTTCTTTAATAGAAAAAACAAGGTTAATAGTATCTTATATTTTATTTCATATAATATTTTCCGTTCTATAAATATATAAGAATGTAAAAATCTTATATAGAAAGCATATTAACTAATTATAAATAAATGAAACGTTAAAAGAAACATTGACCATTTTTATAAAAAAAAAATCTTGAATAAATGGCATAAATGATGAACTTTTATGGTAACCTTTAAGATTCTTGTAGGTGTGTAATCTAAAAAAAGGTCATTAACTTTAAAAAGATTTTAAAGAAAGTCTTATATATGATAGTCATCAATGATAATTTTATCGTAAAATCTCAGTAGATCAAGGCTTTGTAA
Source organism: Strongyloides stercoralis (assembly GCA_029582065.1). Taxonomy (NCBI): domain Eukaryota; kingdom Metazoa; phylum Nematoda; class Chromadorea; order Rhabditida; family Strongyloididae; genus Strongyloides; species Strongyloides stercoralis. Next base: position 1,667,715 of record JARPTA010000002.1, read on the forward strand.
TATTAAAATGTTAGATTATTCTAAGATTAACACTTAAATTGATGGAATATTATCATAAATAAAAAAAAACAACAAAGATTATATCAAACTTTATTTGCGTTTACTATATTATTACTAAATTATTAAAATTATTAATATGCATAATGAAATTGTAAATATGAATGCATTGATTAATTTTTTTTCTCCTTTGAATATTTGATATCTTAATGAAAAAAAAATATTTTTTTATTATTATTAATTAAATTTAATTTCTTTGAACAAGTCTTTGAAGTGCTAATTGAGGATTGGATAAAAATTCAGCAATTGGTGATTCAGGAGCTCCTGTATTTTTTTCACCTCTTTCAGCTGCTACTTTTGCTTTTAAGGCATTTTCTTGATTTTTTAATACTCTTAAAAAAATTAATTTAAAAATATTTACTTTTTAAAATAATACTTACCTTCTTGCAAATACTTCTTTTTCTGAAGGATATTCACAATCAGGACCTTGATAAATTGGTTTTGGAGCATTCCAAAATACTTTACCACCAAATCCAGCTTTTTCAAGATAATCTGTTGTTTCCTTATTATAATTCTAAAATTTATTTATAAAAACAAAAAAATATACATTATTTATTTTAAAATTTATTTTTTTGTATTAAATATAAAAACTTACTTGATAAAATGTTATAGGATCTCTAGCATAAACCATAAGACTCATTCTATTAGCATCAGAAACAATAATATATTCAACATTACCTTCACCGGTTTCATTATTAAAAGTTGGGCCTGCTTTTAAAATATGAAATTGTCTTGGATAAAAATATTCCTCCGTATACATCCAATATTTTCCAACTCCAACTTTATTTAAATCTCTCTTATATGTATCAAGTGGTCCATTTTTAGTTCCAGTACGGAATGCTTCTTCCATTGAAAAGCCATCTTCACCCATAACTGAATTTTCTTTAAAATATGCAATATTACAATACATTTGTGATTTTTCTGCATCAAAATTTAAAGCTGATTTATACATTTGATACCATTTTCCCATTAACATGTTTGATTTAATATCAATTGGTTGAATGTCATTTCGAAGAAGATAACTAAATCCATTAATAATACCAGCAAATGTATTTATATCAATCTTAAGAAATAAATTTATTAAAAATATATTATTTTTTAAAAACTTACTGGACTTTCCCCAATACATGATACATAATAAATAAATGAACAAAAAATTACAATAATATTTAAAAAATTCATATCTAAAATAAAATAATAATATAAAATTTATTTAGTCGTAGTAGAATATTTGTATTCTTTATGATACCATCTAATATGATTTACAGTGATATTGTCAATTAACAATTATAAGGTGGGATGTTTAAAATTAAAATACTATTTTAAATGTGTAACATTCCGTGTTACTCATTCATATATGGAATGGTAAGATAAACTAAAATAAGAAGTTATATTATATCTTATAACAAATAAATAAATTAATCTAGGTTGACAAATAAAATTTTCTTCATAACCATATGTTGACATCCTTCAAATGACTTCTTAAATATTATATTTATATATAAAAAGAGTAAATTATATCAATGATAGGTCAGAAAAAGTGATGTTAAATAAGAAAATATAATAAAACATTTATTTTCTAAAGCTAGTTACCTTTAATTAACTTATAATTAGTCGTTAATTTTAATTAACATTAAAAGTATTTGACCTAATTTTACACATTAAACTAAAAAACTTTTTTTTTTTACAAAAATAAACAGTTAAAAAATTAAAGAAAAAATTAACTTAAAATTTATTAAAAAAAAATTTGTCCCTATTTTGAACTTTCTTTTTAAACGTAAATTAATTTTTAAAATAATAAAAAATATCCATAATATACAAAATTATTGAAATTAAATTTTTATTTAATAAATAAATCAATTTATAATTTTAAAAAATTAAAATCCAAAATTACGAAAAAAAAGTTATTATTTATAAGAATTTTTTTATTAATTTGCTTGCTTAAACAATTTTTTACAATAAAATCTCTATATTTAGAGGCAATATTAAATTTTGCAACAAAAAGATTTTGTTTAACAGTATATATATTTATAAAACAGTTAAAGTAAAACTAAAATGATAATTATTGTAAAATATTATTATTATGTAAATTATTATTAATTTTTTTAAATATTAAATTATTATGTTCATTTGCCAAATACTTCAAAAGTACTGTCAGCGTATTGACAGGAATTGTATGATGCAGGTTGAAGAAGATTAAAAGCACGAACAAATCCATTAATAAATCCTTGATCTTCTAACCATCTAAGAACTTCAACTTCATACTTCTTTTTAAATGTGTCTGGATCACGTACTAAAACAGTAACAGGATATTTAACCCAATTAGATACAATAGCATATTCATATTGTGGATTGTCAAATGGATCTTTTCCTTCTGGTCCTAATTTATATATCCAAAATGGTTGAGCATCAGATGATTCTGAAGAATGTAATTGAAGCATAGCATTTTTATTTCCACCACGGAATGCATATCCAATAGAATAACGAACTGGTCCAAATTCTGATCCTTCACGATAAATTTTAAGTGCTGTAAATGTTGCTGTTTTATCATTTTTAGTAAGACCACCATAATGATGGACAACACAACGTTGTTCAGTGGCACGTGGAGAATTTATTCCTTCAAACCAACGACCCATAAATTTACCCATATCAAATTCTTCTGGGGTTGCTGGAAGAAGAGCATCAGTTACATTATCAGCAAGTGTTTGAAGCTGTTCTGGTGGAATGACATCAGCAAGAGTTGTACCATTTGATACACGTCTAGTAATGGAACCAATTAAATTGACAACATCAATTTGTCCTTGAGCATTTCTTGGAATACCACCTGGTAATAATGGAATTCCAGGAATTCTTGGTAATCCAGCATGTGTTGGTGAATTTGGACCACCACCACCAAGAGCTGAAGCAATTCCAGAAAGAGCACGTTCAGTTGGTGATTGTTGTCTACGAATGTCATGAGAAACAGAAGCAACACTACTTGGATCAGCATCATGTGCTGCTGAAATTTCACCTGTTCCAGTGCTTGTTGAACCAGTACCTAAAACAGATGGAATTCCTTGTGCAAGAGCATCAGCAACTCCTGATTCTTTAACAAGTTTTCTAATAGATGTTGATAAAAGTCCAATTAACCCGTTTTCACCTGGTGTTGGTTCGGGAAGTGGAACACTTCCTGATCCATGATATGCAGATCCTCCTTTAACTTCATTCATTAATTGATTAAGTTGATTAGCAAAATTTGGATTAGCTTCAGATAAAACATTTGATTGTGGTGTTGCTGGTGGTGGAGCTCCTGGTACATGTTCTGCAGGTAATGCTTGAACTGGAATACCAGCTGCACGAAGTTCTTGAACAGCACCAGCAAAACCATTTGGATGATTTCCTGTTAATCCAGGTATACCAAATGAATCCAAACCAAAGAATTTAATTAATTGATTTTGAACATCAGTTGGAATTTGAACTGGTGGTGGTGGTGGTGGAGTTACAATTTCTCTTGGTGTGAAATTTGAATTTCCTGGAGATCCTGGAATATTAAATAATGGTTGTTGAACAGATGGTGGAGCTGGTGGTAAAGCTCCAAATGCATTTGGTTGTGTTGGTGCAACAGCAGCAGCAGGAATTGGAGGAAGAGTTGGTAAAGATGATGAAGGTGAAGGAGAATCAAGATTTATAGTTTGAGCTGAATGTAATTTTTGAGATGGTGGATGAATAGCACGTGGTGGTTCAACTTCTTTCATAAAATTTGGTTTTTTTGGTTGTGGTTCCAAACGTATAACAACCGGTTGTTGAGATTCATCTAATTTAGCATTTGCTAAAAGAATAATACTTAATAGCAAAGTAAATATATTAAAAAATTTTACCATTATCCTAAAATAATAATTATAAAATGTGATGTTAAAAATTTAAGAAATATATATATTATAAATAAATTATGAAGTCAAATAAAGAAGAAATAATCTATTAACTTATTTATCTACCATACTCTAACCATATAGTGCTACTTTTCAAAATAAGTTGTAATTATGTTCCCGTTTATTGTGCATCAACTATGATCGGGCACCAGGTCAAGGTCTGTAAAATTCTTTTTCAAATTTTAATGGATTTGTGAATAATAATACCTTTAATTTATATTATCAATATAAATTTAATATAAAAATTTTGTAACTAGAAATTAGACATAATTTAGAAAAAATCTTATTAAAATAAATATCGAGACAATTAGAAGTTAATTGTAAAGATAAAATACATAACATAGTAAGATTTATTTCATTTAAAAGAAATTGATAAGAAAATAGATGAATTCTTTGTTTTAAATATTTTATTTGTCCTTAAAAATTATTATTGAAGATGTAACATTTTCAATTAAGTAAAATATTTATTGAATGAAGGTTAATGTTTGAATATGTTTATGTTTAAAATATGACAATAACTTTAGAAAATAAATTAAGCTTGATTCTACTAACCTAATTTATAATTTTGTGATAATTTTAATTTTATTAAACTAGATACCATACAAAATATAACATAAAATGATAATTGCTTTTTATTTTATAAAAAAAAGTTTATAAAAATTGTTAACCAAATTTATTTTATATAATTATTATAAAAAACGTTCTTTTTATATATAAAAAAATTTAAAAGGATAATAATATTATTAAAAAGATTATTTATTTATCAGAGATATAATTTTCCAGTATCCAGAATGTTTTTGTTTACAGATAAATTCAACCACATTGTAAATATCTAAAAATAAAATTGTTATGTTAAGATTAATATATTTTACAAAATTAATAATTTAATAATTTATACTGATTAATTAAATTTTATTAATATGTACTATTTAATATTTTTTTTATTTCAAAATAAATCAAATTTGCATGATTATTAGTGCTTTGAACTTTTTTTAAACTCATTTTATTTGATAACTAAGTTATTAAAAAAAAATATACATTATTTATTTATAAATTAATATCTATAAATTTATAAATAAATAAATACTATAAGATTTATATAAATGACGTTGAATTTGCAACATACTAATAAAAAATTAAAAAAATCTTTTTATATTTTTCCCAAAGTCTTGCGATTCATATATAAAATATTTGTAAATGTAATTAAAAATTTTTATTTTTACGATTATTTTATATTTTTATATTAAAATAATGAAAATAACACATATATTATTAAAAATTTATTTTGAATCACATCATAAAAGAGTAATAAAAGGATTATCTCTATGATTTAAAATGATAATGTTAAAAATTAGATTTTTTTTAAAAATTTAATAAGAAAATAGAATGATAACAAAATAATCACAACTTTATTTTTAACAGTTGTTAAAGTACAATTTAATTTTTTTTTGTTATTAAAATTTTTGAAATTATTAAGAATAACCAATAACATTATTCAAAATAAATAATTATAAAAAAAATGTATAATATAATGTTTAATTTTAAGAATAAGTAATATCACATGTTTTATTAATCATTTATTTTTGTTACAAAAAAAAAGGCAAAATATTTGACGTAGACAAAAAACAAATCAAAATAATTTTGATTTAAAAATACAAAAATAATTAAAAATAAATTCTTAAGTTATTAAAGCTGCTTAACAAATAAAATTTTACATTTTAAAGAAGTGAAACTTGATTTTAAAGATTATTATTTAAAATAATTTTCAATTTTGTCAAAAAAGTTTGTTTATTTTAAAAAAAACTTTTCACAAATCAGCTTAAAACTAAACTTTTAAATATTCTATTCACTATTTTAAAAATGTTATTCATAAAATTTCCTCATTTTTTTAAATAAAAAAAAGTAATAAGTGTTCCTACTTCATCTTATTATTTAATAATAAAATCAATTTTATTTAATAATATTTTAAATATAATCTCTTTTTAAAAAATTATTACACTATAATTCTTTTAAATATCACTCTTATAACTTTAATATAATTTTTTTTCTAAAAAAAATTTATAATTAATCTTAATAGCATTTATATTTTATTATAATGGTAAAAAAAATTTCATTAATTTATGTTAAATACTTCAAAAAATTTGTTTCAAAACAAAATTTCTAACATTCTTTTTACAATAATTTAGGAAATATATTTTTTTTTAACTTGAATATTAATTATAAGAAATATAAGATATATTGACTTGTATCAAAGATGTTAATAATTATGATATGTAAAATATAAATATGTTAAAAATTAATGTTTTTTAATAATTGAAAATTTCTATATTCGTTAGAAGTACATATGTTATAGACGTCGATATTTGTAAATAATTTTACCTCACTTAAAAAAAAAAATTCACATTTATATGCCTCTTTTATTTAATATTCATATTAAAATAAAAAAAAAATGTTTAAGAAATATTGGGTGATGTCTGTGTTTATTGCAATACCTGATTGCTTTGAGTCACACATTGTCTCGTCCAAAATTATTGGCTTAGTCGTATTTATAAATAAATATAAAGCTCATAAGAATGTATAGTGATATAAATAATACAATCGACTTGATGTAGTGATTAAACATTGCGTTGATAAATTTTTAATTCTCAATTTAATATTAAATATGAGTTAAAAAAAATTTTTTTCTTAACATATAACAATGTTTCAAGAATTTTATTTAATGATTATGTATTGTTTAATCTATTTGTATTTCGCTTACATTACCATATATTTTTAAATATTTATATATATATAAATATATATATATTTTTTTTTTATTGCCATTATTTAATATTATATTAATAATTTTAATGATTTTATATTTACAGAGGTATTGTTTTTAAAGGAAAGAGAAAAGTTATTTTCTACCTTTCTATAAACACGATTTTCGTGTGGTTTTAACAAAATCATTGTATTTATAAAAATTTTAACTTCTACAATAACATATTTAACATATATTTTTTGATATTTACAATGAATAAAGATAAAAGTGCATCATCATCAACACTCTCAGAATTGTCAACAGATGAAATTGTTGTAGTTGATGAAATTGATCATTATGCGGAAGAATGGATTCCTCCATTTGCTTTTCGAGAAGGAATATCATTAAATAAGAAACAAAGAATTAGTGATTATTATAAATTTGAAGAACCCTTAGGTGAAGGAAAATTTGGACGTGTTTTTAAATGTGTAGAAAAAGCTACCCATTTATGTTTGGCTGCAAAATGTATTAAAATAAAAAAAGATAGTGAATTAAAACAAGTTGAAAATGAGGTAAGTATAAATTTAATTTTTAATTAACATTTTAAAGATATCAATTTTAACAAAAATGCGTCATAAATGTATTGCTCAAATTTACGATGCATATTATACTGAAAAAAATTTTGACAAAGAAGTTATTCTTATAATGGAAATGTAAGATATATTATTAAATTATTATTTTAATTTTGATTTATTTCATTTTTTTTAGAGTTGAAGGTGGTGAACTTTTTGATCGTGTTGTAGAGGAATCATATATTTTAACAGAATTAGCTATTGCATTAATTATACACCAAATTTGTGAAGCTATTAAATATATTCATAGTCATAATTTTATTCATCTAGATTTAAAGCCAGAAAATATAATGTGTGTCTCTCAATCTTCAAATCAAATCAAATTAATTGATTTTGGATTGGCACAACACTATGATGGTGAACAAGATTTATTATTTATGGCAGGTACACCAGAATTTGCTGCACCAGAAGTAATAAAATATGAACCTTTAAATTTTCATACAGATATGTGGAGTGTTGGTGTAATAACATATATATTATTATCAGGTCAATCACCATTTTTAGGTCCAAATATAGCTATAACATATAATAAAGTGGAAAAAGGTGATTGGTCATTTTGTGATGAATTTGAAACAAATAAAATTAGTCAAGATGCCAAAGAATTTATTTCAAAATTGTTAATTGTTGATAAAGAAAAACGTATGTTACCTGAAGATTGTTTAAATCATTTATGGTTAAAAAATTCCCTTGAAAAAGCACATAATCTTCAAATTAAGAAAGAAAATCCCCCAAATGTACAACCTATTAATAAAGAAACACTAAAAAAATATTTAAAAAATAAAAAATTTAGAGTAAGTAATTAAAAAAAAAAATTATAATTATTTTATTAAAAATTCTAGAAAATCGTTTTTGGAGTATTATTTATTAATCAAGTATTAAAAATGATTACGACTATGCAATTAAAAAGGAATAAAAAAGGTTTATTATATGCAAAAAATTTATTAAATGCAGCTAAATTATTGGAACATAAAGAAGACAAAGTAGAATCTTTAACATGTACTACAGAAAAAACTACATTGTCTACTAATTTACCAAAAAAAGAAGTTAATACTAGTACTAAAAAAATAGTGAAAGTTAAAAAACTACCGAAAAAAGTAGAAGAAACAGTGACAGAAGAGAGTCCTATTAAAATAAAAATTGTAGAAAAAAATTCTACTAAGGCTAATAAAGTATCAATTAAGAAAATAAAAGAAAATGATAAAATCGAATCTGTAAAGAAAGTGGAACATTCTGAAATTAAAGAAAAAAATAATTCTACAGATACAACCAAAAAATCAAGTTCATTAAAAGAAAATAGAATTGCATCAAAAGAAATTTTAAAAATTGATAATAAAAAATGTTCCGATGATTGTGTAAAACTTTCAAATACAACAAATGGCAAACAACTACATTCCGTTGATGAAAAATCAAATATTTTATCATTAACCAAAGATTGTGGTAAGTTGTTGTTTAAATTATATGCCTTTTTCTATTTACTTTTTTATTAATACATTTGAAAAAAAATTTTTTTTAAAAAAAACATTAAATACACTGATATAAATTAACACAAGACAAGACGCATTTTAAATTTTTTTTAATTGATATTTTTTTTTTGATATAAAATGTTTATCATTTTAGAAAAACAAAAAAGTGACAATAATGTTGAAGAAGTAAACGCAAATATAAATTCTTCTATTATTTTAGAAAACAAAAAGGTAAAAACTAGTATTAAAAAAAGTACAAAATCTTGTGCAATTGTGGACAGTTCTAAATTATGCAATATAAACAAGGATAACATTCAAACAACTATAGAAAAACGGAAGTTAGCTTTAAAATTAGGTGATTCTATAAAAAAAGAAAATGTAAGTGAGAATGAGAATAAAAAAACACAGGAAAAAGAATGTAAAATTAATAAAGAAATTTTAATGAATTCAACAAAAAAAGAAGAAGAGAATAGAGTAGATCATCAGATACATGAAGCGAAAAGTAAAATAAAAAATCATGATGAGATGAATATTAAAGAGAAAAAGGAAAATAAAGAAGTTTCTAACAATGAAGAAAGTATTAAAAAAATTAAAAAAACTATTAAGAAAAAAAGTATTAAAAAAAAATTAAAAGTTGAAGAAAAGGAAGTATCTTTAAATTCATCTATTCCTACTGTAATTCCATCTGCCACTGATGAATTAAATACAATTATTACATCTGCAGAAAAAATATTAAATAAGAAAACATATTCTGCAACAAACTCAAATAGTATTTTAAAAAATATACTTCCTAATTCGTTATTACACGATGGAGCTTCACTAATTACAAATAATTATTATAAGAAAAATGATATTATTACTAATAAAGAAATAATTAATAATGTAATGGATTGTAAAGAAAAATGTAATGAAAAAATAAATGATATCAGTAAAAGTACAAAAATTATTAATAACGAAAGGTTAGAAATTACCAATTCATCTTTATTACAAGAGGAATCAAAAAATACACTTCAAAAAAATCCAATAAAATTGGATGGTGATAAACAAGTTTCTAATAAAGAAACAAATAAAATCGAGAGGAAAAAATGTATTATAAGGAAAAAGAATATAAAAAAAGATGATTCTGATATTGTAAAAGATTTAGAGGAACCAAATTATGATAATATGAGTAAAAAAAATAATGATTTTAATGTTATAAAATATAATGAGGAATGTCACAAAAATACTTTAATTAATGATACAAAAATAAGCCTTTCAAATGAATTAGAAACGAATGCTAATAGTAATACAACATTATCAAATAGCAATATTTGTAATGATTTTGATGAAGAAGAAATTTTTAATTTTAAAAAATTAAAAGAAAAGTTAGAACAAAGATTATCTAACAAAAAAAATAAAAATTGTACGGATAATAATACTATTAAAAAAGTAAAGAAGAAATTAAAAAATCCAGATGAGGAACTTTTTGAATGCAATGGATTATCCAAGGTTGATTTTGAAAATGTTAAGAATATTAAAAATAAATGGCTTAAAATAGAAAAAGAAACTTGTTAAAATTAAATTTGTTAATATTTGTAAAAATTTAACGATTGCAAGTTAATTAAAAATTAAAATTTTTTATTATTGATATATACATAAAAATAGTATGAAATTGTTTATTTATTAATATTTTTATAATTTATATATGTTTTTTTTTAAATATTTTTAATAATATAAAATATTATAAATTTTATTATGATAATTGTCATGGTGTAATAGATTTTTTTGTTATAAGTACTAGTATTTTTTAAAAAATTATTTAAATTATACTTTTATTAATTAAATTAGTTATATTACAATAAGTTAATTTTTACTAAAAAAATTAAATAGATTAAAAAGAACCTCCTAGTTTAAAAAATTTTTAAAATAAGATTTATCTCCGCCTTTATATAAAAAGTATGGCACAATTTTTAATAACTATATAAGAGTTTAAAAATTGTACATTATAAATTGTTTAAAAGTAATCAAAATGATTTATTTACAATTTAGAGTAATATATTAATTTTTTATTAATATTTTTATATTATAATTACATATATAAAATTTTCTGTTATAAATATGATATCATTTTTAATTTAGAAAGTTTAAACAAATTTTTTTTTGATTTTTATAGTATATTAATATAATTATTTTATTAAGTTAAAATATAACAAAAATTAATAAATTGTAGTTTTTTTTAAAAAAATTTTTGTAAAAAATAATTCAAATTTAATATTATATTAATATATAGTATAATTTTATTATAAGGTGAAAATAAATCTAAATTATTTCAAATGCTATTTATTAAACTCAACAAAATTTAGATGAAATATTTTTAAAATATATAATACATTTGTTTAAATTAAAATACAATTACAATAATTTGATTTTATACATTACATATAGTTTTCTTAAAAATTTTTTTAATAATATTTTATATAAGATAAAAATTTATCTCTCTATTATATTTCAGAATATTGTAAAACTATTATTTATGAAAACGTTTTTACAATTACAAAATTTAAAATTATTTAATTTTATATAACTAATAAAAGAGGATATAGTATTTAAAAATAGTGACGTAATATATATCATATTAATTGATAATACATCAAACATTATTAAATATAGTTAATTATCTAATTTCACCTTTTCCGTTAATTAAAATATAAAAGATTTTTTATTTTAAATAAAGTTGCTTTTATTAATAGTACTTATCTGTACTTTTTAAAAATTATTTTTTTTAATAAAATTAAATTTTTTCAATATTATAAATGATTTTCTATTTATAATAATATAATTTAATCAGATAAGAATGAATTTATTATATATTTATGAAAGTTATTTTAAAAAGTTAATCATTTTAAATTTTATTCTTTAATATAATGAATACTTATAAAGCTTAATTTAGTTAAAAATGTTATATACATTCAAGATTTTACATTTTATTTCATAAAAATAAAATTTTTCAAATACTATCTAAATAAATTTTCTAAATATTTGATTTAAATTTTTTATATTATGTTTTTAAATAATTAACAGGAAAAATAAAACTTTTACAATTATATGTATAAATAGATGTTAAAATTAATATTAAGCTTTAAATATATAAGTTACTTTATAATTATAAGAAGTCTTAGAAAAGTTACTAAAGTATTACATGATTTATCAGATATTTTCTTATTATTAAAAATTTTATATGTATTTAAAAAAAAGTTTTTTTTTTTGTACTATTAATATGTTGTGTAATAAAGTTTAAATAAATTTTTTTTTAATATTATATGTAATTAACTATTATTATTTTTTGTTTAATTTAATTTTTTTTTTTGCTTATTTACAATAACTTTTACCTAAATATAATAGAATGAATTAAATTTTCAAAAATCTCTTTTATTTTAAGAATAAAAGGAAAAAATTTTTTTTCTATACGTTATAGAGTTAATTAAGATATTTTTAATAAATATAACAATAATTATTGTTATTAACTAAAAATAGTTAAGTTTTCTATAAAAATTTTAAATTTTTAATAATCATGGTTAACAACTATTTACAAATACATTTGTAAATGAATAATTTTTTTTTATAATATTTTTTTAAAGATAAAGATAAAGTGCTTTTTGAAAAAATTTTAATAAAAAAATGACGTTAAAAAAATTACAATTAGTCAAATCCTTCAAACATTAATTATATATTTGCATTTTTTATAAGTATTCAATATAATAACATTTTTATACCTAACTTGAACAAAACTAAAATTTTACCATTTTAAGATATTAATAATTTATTTTTATTTTTATTATTATCACTTTTATTATATGTCTTAATAAATAAATATCTATTTTATTTAAAATAAGAAAAATAAAAGTGCTTTAAAAGAATAAAGCTTTTAAAATATATAAAATTTGTAAAACCATATTTGTTTTTTTGTCTAGATTTTCATTATACTTTATTCATAATCACTTATAATTTACTTGCATACTGTAAATAAATGTCAAATTTTACTACTTGTTAACGCCTTTATATTTTATTTTAAAAGAAAAGGTATTTAAAATAAAAAGATAATTAAATAAATAAAAAAAATTCAACAAAAGTAATTGTAAAAATTATAATATGGATATTAAGATGTGAAGAAAATATTAAATTTTTATAATTTTTAAAAAGAAAAAATATTAGTTTTTAAAATATTATACATATTATTATTCTTTTCAGTTGTTTCTTTATTTTTTTTGGTCCTAAATTTTTTTCCCCCTTAAATAATAAAAGCATTATTTTTTATAAAAATGCAATATATTATCATTGAATTTTAATTATTTGACTGTAGTATTTATTTATTTTTAAACTTGGTAATATAATTTGTTGGTAAATTTAATTTATGCATCTTAAATATTTATAAATAATGCTAAGAATTTTTAAATACTTTTATAATATATTTTTCAAAAGAATTTATAAAATTTCGATCAACTTATATTTTATTAATTGGAGTTATTCTTTATAAATAACTATTTTATATTATTAATAACATTTATAAATTTAGACCTCATATAATATATATTTTAAAATTTAGAAATTTCATAAAATAAAGAAATTATTAAAAATTGTTATTCTTTTAATAAATATAAATGATTATCATGATATTTCTTAGTAAAAATGTAAGTTGTATTGAAAATGTTAATATAATATTAAAATAATTAAAAATTAAACACATATATATAAATTTTTTATAAAAATATTAAATAAATAAATAAAATTTTATTTATATAATAATAAAATTTATTAAATTATTGTATTTTAGACATTTAGTGAAATATACAAAAATTGGATTGCAATATATTTTTTGGTATTTAACACGTTTTTATTAATAGGGTAAATTTTTAAAAGTATTGTATAAAAAATATTTAATATAATTTTAGAGGAAGGATGCATAATGAAATAAGATTAAGCGATGAATGTTATTATCGTTATACGGCACAAGATCACCATAAATCTTTTTCAGATTGGTTACATCGTAAAAATTCTTCGCACTATTCTCCACTTGTACCTTCATATTCACAAGCATTATTAAAATTAGAGGTAAATATAAATGTTTTTTGTTGTAATTATTATTTATTTTTTTAAAAATTATTAACAAATATAAAAAAAATAATTTAATTAAAATTTATTATAGGTAGACAAATTTAAACATGGTGAACAAGTAACAAGTGGGGCATCTACTTGTAATGGAAAACATAATTCCTTTATTACTCCAGAAACTCCATTAAGAGAACGAGCATTATGCAAGTTTGAATATATAGTTAATTATAATCCAAAGGTAATAATGAATTAAAATATATTATTGTTTTTTTTTAGAGATTGCCTTCAACATTAACTGAAGCAAGATGTTCTTGTTCTAGACCTTCTGCAAAAGTAATTGGCAAAAAAGTATTTGAATGTGAACCTTTACGTTATAGTATGCGTGTTTTACTTTTTGATAATGATTGCCAATCATTTTATGAAGGATATGAAACGATTGCTTTAGCATGCATTCCAGTTATGCAGGTATGTTGAAATTTTTTTATTTGCTTTTGGTTTTTTTTTACCTTTATACTAATATTATGAAAAAAATTAATACCCTTTGTCCGCTTAACAAATTTAATAATATTAAATAACTTTAAAGTTTCAGGCATCAGCAAGTTCCAATACTGATACAGATTTCATGGTACCTGTTAAAGCAGACATACCTACATAATAATTTTTAATTAAAATTATGTTAACTGAAACCACTTTTTTTTTACTCAAGATATCAAAATACTCTAAACTTAAAAATCATATATAATTTTATCTTGCACTAGAGTCTTTTTCTTTTCTTTTTTTCTTATTAAATTACTGTAAAATTCAATATATTACAATGTATTTGTAAAAGTTATTTGTAATATAATTCATCATATACTGAATTTGATTTTAATTTTTTTTATTATTATTGTTTTAATCTATTTTTAACATAATATTATATAAACGGTCAGAAATAATTATTTAAATTGTAGGTTGCGCAAAAGTAAACATCCTTAAATTTGTTTACTTTAAAATATTCAAAACATTACAATTTTTAATCAATAAAAATTTTACTTAATTATTTTCTAATGTAATATTGATATAATTTAAAGAGCAAAAGTTATATTAGAATTTTATAAACATGTGAAAAATTAAAAGACGTTTATACATAAGCTAATTTAGAAATATCTAAAGTATTTATTTTTAGTTAAGCATATTTGGTATGATTTACATTTTTTATTTTATAATTGCTATTAATTAACAAAAACAAGGGTTTAAAAATATTTTATATAGAATGACTGACATTTTTGTGAATTCTTTTTTATTTATGTTCTTGTATTATTCATTTATTGTCATATTGATTTATCTCTGTCGTTATAAAATTTTTATTATTTACTCTAATTTACTCTAAAAATCAAAATGTCACAATTAGTATTAATACTTATATAAAAATTATGAAAAAAAAATTATAATAGCGATAAGTTTTCAGAAACATTTATATGATATAAATTTAAATCATCAATTTTATTTTCTTTTAATAAAATTTTTATGTGGTTTCCATTAAAACTTTTCATTTACTATATTTTATATATATGTTTTTTTGTATTAATTTTCAGATAAATTCAAAATAATTATTTCATTTTTTTTTCTAATATAAATTGAATAAAAAAATTATAGTACTTTATGACTTTTTAATAATGATCAATGTTCTGATGACAATTAACATAAAAAATTTTTAAAATAACCATTAAAATAATAATAAAAAATGTTAAAATTCCAAAAGATTGTCTACTGATAAAAAAGAAACAAAAAAATTACATAAATTTTTACAGTTAATGTTAATTTTTAAATGACTAATTGACATTGGAATGTAACAACATAAAATAATAAAAGAAAATTTTCATTTGTTATTTTATTTTAAATATAAAAATGAATTTATACATGAAAAGATCGTGTCGTAGCATACCAAACAAAATTAATGACATTAAAATATTTGTCATTTAAATTTTTTAAACTATCATATTATTTATCATAACTAATTAATCATCATTTACTAAAACATTTAATCATTACTAAAAATCCAGATAACTTAATTACATTCCAAACAACAACTTTCTACATTTTTTTTTCTTTTATACCGTCATCGACATACTTTTATCTTTTAAAGATATGCGCAATAAAAAACAATATAAATAATGATTAAAAATGTCTATTTTTATCTACATTATATAATTAATGTTTTATATAATGGCTATAATATAAACAAAATTATATAATATATAACTACTTCTAAATAACACGAGGTTGCTAGTTATTATTCATTAAATAGGAACAAAAAAATTTTTTAACAAATACGTTTATTATTTGGTAAAACTATTGCTCATTTTGAAGGCATTGGAACAGCCCTCTACAGTGACAGCACCACATACCAACTTATTTGAGTATATAAATAGAATTTATTTTAAAATTAGTATTAATAATATTTTCAAAATTTTAGTACCTAAAAATGAATAAGTTTTTAATTTTTTCTTTAATTTTTATTATACTCTCTATGTATTGTGAAAGTTTTAAATTAATTCCTTTTAATGAGGATGATAATGATGAAGTTATCAATTTTAATCAAGAGGATGATGAAACCAAAGGTAATAGTAATGTTTTTATTTGATCTAATATTTTGATCTATTATATTTTTTAGAGGAAAAATTTTTAAGAATAGATGAGGATGCTGATGAAAATTTATCATTTGATGAATTTTTACATTCAGATATTAGATATGAGAAAATTAAAAAGGAAGAATTTGATTCATATGACAAAAATGGTAAAAATATTTTTATTAATAAAAGATAAACTTTTTTTTAAGGTGATGGAATTGTTACTAAAGGAGAATATTATAATAAACAAAAAGATGATGAAGAACAATTTAAAAATCATCATTCTAATTATATTAATGAGTTATTTGAGGTAAATTTAAATTTAAATTAAATACATAATTTAATAATTTGAAACGCTATTATTAAATAGTATAGTGATTGTTTAATAATATACATAAAAAATTTAACCTATTTAATAAATTATATAAAAAATAATTCATAACATTTTTAGGAATTTGATATTGATAAGAATAATAAGTTAAATGAACATGAAATAGAAAATGTTTTACGAAAGAAATTTCTTTTAAAACCAAAATCTAACTTTGATAATATTATTTCTTCATTTGATAAAGATGGTGATTCAGAATGGAATAAAGAAGAATATTCTGGTTTTGATGAAAAATTACCTTTTGAAGAATTTGAAAGTATTATTAATGGTGATAAAAAGTCAAATAATCTTTAATTCTTATTTTGAAAAAAAATATGGCAAAAAAACAACAAAATATAATTATGAATAAATCTATCTAATTGATAATTATAAATATCTCATTATAAACAAATTTATTATTCAATTCACGCTGATATAGAAAGATTGTAAGATATCATATAATTTTATCAACGCATCACATTCAAGGTATTTCTATAAATTCATTCGAATATTCAAATAACAGTTATTTCTATATTAATTTAATTAACAATTGTATAATGTTGAAAATTATACTTTATAACTTTTCTTATATTAAGATATAAATAAAATCTTAATTTTACAAAATAGACTTTTATTATATATATTAACACTTATTATTAAATAATAATTAATGATATAATGTTTTGTTTATAAACTATAATTATAAAATATTTCATTTAAAAAAAAATATTCTTGTATCATTAAATATGATAAATCGTTTTTATTACTTGATTTAGAAATGTTATACATCGTAATAAATTTTAAAAGAATGTTGTAGTATAGATATTATATAATTTTTTATTATATTGTTATTTAAAATTTTCAATTGCTTTGAATTAATTTGTTTATGTTAATTATTAGAACGTCACTACCAAATAACATATTAAATTTATAAAATTCTATTTTTTTTTAATATAATTATTATGATCATTAAATCTTATAGTTATAATTTAAAACTACTTAAATATTTGTAGTGTCAATTATTATAATATTATATAATTATTATCTATTAATTTTTAACAAAAAAAAATTTGTAATTATAGTATATATTTTTTTAAATATTTTAAATAAAATTGATATAAAAATAATTTTTTGAAAATTAAATAAAATTGACATAAAATTTTATTTCAATATATTTTAAAAATTTTATAATAAAATGTTTATACTTAATTATTAAAAAGAATTATTTATTAAACATAAATTTAACCTTTAACTTAGACATTTAATCAATCGGTTAATTGTTGTAATTAATTCAATATCTTCAAGTAAAATAAAATTATCTGTCAGCATTTCTCTTTAGAAATAAATAGTTCGATTTTAATGTACTTCTCAATAATACATTTGAAAAACTTATTAGCAGTTAAATACAATTAGAATATACTTTTATTTAATACATATTTTTAGTAATTTTAAACAATTTTGTCATCGAAATTTAAAAAATTTTCATCATTACATTTAAAAACAATACAAAAAAAATTATATTATTTTTACTTTAATTGTATTTTAAACATTATTAATTTTTATTTTGTATATTATTAATTTTTTTTTTATAGATTAACTTTATTGGATTTATACGTAAAGTTCTTTTCCATGCCTTCTCTTTTAAATAATTTTGTAGTAACAAAAAAGGGAAATGTATCAGAACAAAAAAATACAATAAATATGAAAAATGATGATACATTATTATCAATATCAAAACAATCATCACTATCTAATACAGTTAATGATGAAATTTTAAATGAAATGGAACATTTGACATTTAATAATGAACTTTTATATTCTACAAAAGCATATTTGATTGATTTAAAAGAAAATTGTGAAATGGATGTACAATGTGTCTTATTTTCACGATCATGTTTTGATATTGATAATAATGATATTTCAAATAATGATAATAATAATATGCAATCTTCTGACAAAAATATGTTGGACCATATAAATAAATCAAAAAAATGTATAGCAAGACTTACATCATCACTACAAAAAGTTGTATCAACTTCATCAACAGAAATTAATAATATAACAGATGATGGAAAGCTGTCTAACATACCTAAAAATATAAATATATCACAAGATAGTGATGTTAATTTTTCTGAAATTTCTAATGATGATCAATATGTTATACCAGAAAATAATAAGAAATTATCAAGTAATTCAATTAATCATAAATATATTTATCCAAATATTGAAAAATTTTGTTATACTTCAAGTTATGACAATGGACCTGTTGCAATATTATATACGAGTCGTAATGATATATCATCATATGATGGAAAAATTTTTAATGGTAAACGTTTATTATTAGGAGAAAATTATGAAAAAAAATATAAAAAAGATGGAAGATCAAATCAGAAAGGTTATTATCTTCGTTTACGTAGTAGTACTCCAAATTTAAGTGGAATTGTTGAGGAAGAAGATATTGAGGGTGTTGAAGGGGAACCATTTATGAGATCATATGATAATTGTATACATTTAAAAAATTATAAAAATAATATAAGAAAACCAGTAATAAGAGGTAAAATAAATACTTCAGGAAATATTAAAAAAAATAAACAATTAGAAGAAGTACCCTCAAAACCATATCATCATTTAATTCATATTAATAATAATTATTCAACAACAGATAATTATTCAGGAACATTATTATCAACAGATAATATACTAACAGAATCATATGCATCCTCCAATTCACCTAAATCTATATATTCAACAAAAAGTTCAACTGACTCAGGGCAAGAATCAACTGAAACAGATTATCAAAAAAATTTAAATAAAATTTCACTTTATAATTATATTGTTAAATATCAACAAATTTATGGAATAATTGATAATATTTTGAAACTTGGAAGTAATATATATTCTTCATTAACATATATTATAGATAATAAATATATATGTCAAAATTTATTAATTGAAGCATCACAATTAATAACTCTTTTGAAAAATCGTTATCTAACTAATATAATTAATAATGAAGATATTAATTTAATTGAAGACTTACTAATAGATGTTGAAAAAGAGATAATAGAAAATGGAGAAAATAAAATATTTTCTAATTATTTTATTATAATTCTTCGAAGAACGATAGAAGAAGTATTTAATTCATTTGCTAAAATAATTTGTGAATATTTTATAATATCAAATCATGATGATGAAATTCTTCATATTGCTAGTGAACATTTTATATATTTATTATTATTTTCAGATGAGTTATGTAATGTTGCTATACAATATCAGTTAGTTAAAAAATTATTACAACATTGTATAAATCCAACAACAAATTATCAAACAATTAAATTATTATTGAGGGTTTTGGCTATATTATGTAGTGCAAGTAAAGGATGTTCACAATTAATATCAAATAATGGATTTAATTTTATTATAAATGTTATTTGTTATTATCCATTTGATTGTTCTGTTGAAGCAGCAGGAGTACTTACACAATTAACAACATCACCATTAAGTAATTGTATGTCATTAATAAAAAGTATATTACAAATTATTACCAAATTGACAGGTAAATATTTTTAATTAATATTATTTATATAATAATAACTTTTGATTTATTAGAAATGATAGAGTGTTGTGATAGTGCAGAATCATTACTATTATGTACTGCAGCATTATCAAATTTATCAATACAATATCCATCAGCGAATAGATATATTCATGAATCAAAAACCTGTCAAAAGCTTGTTTTAGCTACAAAAAAACCTAAATGTTGTAGTATTTTTGTATATGAACAAATGGTTACTTTAATGGCAAGAATGGTTTCTCAAGGATGGTATTTAACATTATATAATGAAGATTGTGTTAATATTCTTCTTAATTTAATGTTAATTAATGATGAATTTCATCCAAAATATTGTGAAAGAATAAAGTATAAATCTGCAGTGGCCTTGTCATCAGTAGCAAAAAATGATTATGGTTTACAATTGATTAAACTGAATAATGGTTATGGAATAATGTGTAAAATAACAGAAAGTAACTTAAATAATACACAAGATCCAACAGTTATTATTTGCCAAACAATAAGGGATCGACTTGAAAATTACTTTAGTGATATTAGAGAATTAGAAAGCGAATTATAGAAAAAATAATATTTAAAAAAAAGTAAAAATCATTGTCTTTATAACATATAAATATAATAATAAAATTAATAATAAGTTTTTAATAACAAACTTAGTTATTTTGATAAACATTTTTATCAGCTCTTAATGGTTCTTTTTTAAGAATTATATCAGAAGCTTTCTCTGCAATCATAATTGTAGTTGCATTTAAATTTCCACTAATAATTGAAGGCATTACACTAGCATCAACAACTTTTAAACCATTCAAACCAATAACATCCATTGTTTTAGCATTGACAACAGCTAAAGGATCACTTTCATCACCCATTTTACATGAGCATGAAGCATGATAAGCCGATGCACATTTATTTCTAATAAAATCATCAATTTGTTGATTATCTATAACATCTTTACCAGGTGCTAATTCAAAATCTTTATATTCATCAAAAGCTTTTTGTTTAAATATTTCTCTTGATAATTCTATACTTTTTCTAAATACTGTCCAATCTTCATCATGAGTCATATAATTTGGATTGATAATTGGATGATTAAGAGGATTATTATCAAATAATTGAATTTCTCCTACAGATTTTGGTCTCATTGGACCTACATGAACTTGAAATCCATGACATGTACCATTTTTTCTACCATCATCATGAACTGTAGATGGTAAAAAATGAAATTGTATATCAGAATGTTCCATATCTACTGATGATTTAACAAAACCACCAGATTCAAGATGACTACTTGCACATAAACCATTTTTAGATATAAACCATTGTAAACCATTTTTTATCATATTATGTGGAAATTTCCAGCTACTGTTATTATATAATGTTATAGGTTTTTTACATTTATATTGTACATAAATCTCTAAATGATCTTGTAAATTTAATCCAACACCTGGTAATTCATGAATTAATGGTATATTTTTCTTTTTTAAATGTTCACCATTACCTATACCACTTAATAATAATAATTGTGGTGAATTAATAGCACCACCAGATAAGATAACAGAATCATCACAATAAACATCAAATGTTTCTTTCGTTTTTCTATCCATGCATTTTATACCAATAGCTTTTTTACCATCCATAATTATTTTTAATACTATAGTATTTGATAAAACTTTTAAATTTTTTCTTTTAACAGCATCCCATAAATAAGCTTTAGAAGCGCTACATCTTTCACCATTTTTTATTGTCATATCCATTTTTGCGAGCCCTTCTGTTTCAATACCATTTTGATCATTTAATATTTTCCATCCTAATTGTCTTCCAGCATTAAAAAATGCCTCATGTAATTCGTTATCACAATCTCCCTGTTTAACATGTAATGGACCATTATAACCACGTAAAGGATCCTCAGGTCCTGTACTTAATTCATGTGTTTGTGCTTTCTTAAAATAAGGAAGGCATCCTAAATAATCCCATCCTTTTGCTCCCTCTTTATCCCAACGATTAAAATCTTCTGGGTGCCCTCTAACATAACACATAGCATTAATTGAACTACTTCCACCCCATAATCTTCCTCTTGGCCAATAAATTTGTCGATTGTTAAGATTTTTTTGCGGAACAGTATTGTAATACCAATTATATTTATCATTACATAAATTATACATTAATGCTGCTGGCATATGTATTTTCCAATTCCACCAATAATCTTTAGGTCCTGCTTCAATTAATAATACATTACTATCTTTATCATTTTCTGTTAATCTATTTGCCTAAAATAATATTATTAAAAATGTTAAATATTTTTATGAAAATACTATATAAATACTTACCAAAACACATCCAGCTGATCCAGCACCTATTATAATATGTTTAGGTTTAAAATTATCATTAGAAACTTTATTAAAAAGATATCTTTTATTGTAAAAGTTTCTTTTTAAAATAAACATTTTTCTTAAACTTTTACATATATTATATTTATTAATCAATTGAAAACTAATATAAGATATTTGTTATTGTAAAGATTATTTATATACTTTTTTATCGATAAAGTGTGTCTTGATCTTCCACACACAATATTAACTTTATAAAACATAATCTTGTTTCATTAAATAGAACACAATCAATTAAATAGGTAATTGATAATATTATTAACTTTTTATACTATATACATTAAATTATAGAAAAAGTATATAAATTAATAAAATATTTTAATCACTTTCTTATAAAATAATTATTTGTTTAATATTATATTTAACAAAAATTTGATAAATTTTAAAAATTTCATTTAAAATTTTTTTTTTGATTTGCAAGAAATAAATAATGTTTTATCAAAATAGATATGATAAATTTAATTTTATCTTTAAGTAAATATAGTAGAATAAAAACTACTCAAGTTAATTAATTTTGAAAACATTCACTAATGTTACAATTATGTATTTACATAAAAATAACTATATTTTTGATAATTTGTTTAAGGATAATTTTAAAACAAAGAAAAAAATAATATTTTAAAACATTTTTACTGAAGTTATTTTTTTTATGTAATTAATAATTTTAAATATTTGCATTAATATACATAATAAATGTAAACTACATTGAACTTTTTTTTCTTTTTTTAACTATATAAATAATATTTTGTAATCAAATAACTTGCTTATATAATAAATAAGTAATTAAAATTAATTAAAATAATTAAATTTTTAATCAAAAAAATTATATTTAATTTTTGTATGATGATCATCAAAACATATTATATTATACAAAGGTAGGTGATGGTTTACTACTTCCACTACAACAATTAATTGTAGCATTTGAAAATGCTGATCCATTAGATTTATCATTTATAATAACACCATCAACATGAAAAGCACCAGAATATCCATCAGAATCATCACTATCTTCGTTAATATTTGCATTAATAAGCCTATCTTTCATATGATTTGCAAGATCCATAAATGCCTCCTCACAATTAATACCCGTTTTTGCGCTAACTTCGTATAATGAGATTCCCGTTTTTTTTGCAAAACTATAAATATAATTAAATAATTGAAATAGTATAAACAAACTTTTCTGCGCGATCAAAATCGACTTTGCGCTCATTTTCTAAATCAGCTTTATTTCCAACCAATACAATTACAGCATTTGGTGGTGCATGTGTCCTTATTTGTTTAAGCCAATAATTTTCAATATTTTCAAATGATTTTTCATTAGTTAAATCGAATACACACATAATTCCATGAGCAGAATGATAATAAGAATTATATATAGTTCTATAAACAAATAATTAAAAAAAAAAGTATAAATATATAGAAATAAAATGTATGCTTATTTGTACCTGTATCTTTCCATACCAGCAGTATCCCATAATTCTAGTCTAACTTTATCACTTCCTAATTTTATTGTTTTTAATTTAAAATCAACACCAAGGGTACTAATATGATCATTTCTAAATGAATTTTCAGCAAATCTTAAAAGAATACAAGATTTTCCACAATTGTGATCACCGACAACAACAATTTTAAAAAGATAATTATAACTCATTATTATTTAAAAAGTATTCTATAAAAAAAACAGTAAATAATTATAATACAAATAATATAAATGATAATAAAAATAATAATATAAATAATAATATAAATAGACTTTATTTAAATTGCTATAATATATTGATAAATTTTAATAAAAAATGTATGTTTTTTACATGATAAAAGTAACTACAATAAAAAAAAAAATAACATTATGATTAGTATTATTAATTTTTATTTGTATAATATAAAATTAATAAATATATATATATGTAAAGATATATATATATATATAGACATCTTTATATTTCAACAATTGTTATATTAAATGAATAACAATTTTTATAAAAGAGTTATGTGATAAATAAATAAAATTATAGATATATATTTTGAAAATATAAGTTAAGAAAATTGTTATGATTGTTTCAGTAATGGAAATATATTTATATTTTGTATAGTGAAAGAGTAATTGAAGAATACATTTACTATTATAAGTATTTCAAAAAGATTTTTTGAATACCAAATAATCTACCACCTATTTTTATAACTAACCCTCAAAATATATTTATATATATATATATTATATTTATATATATGTATTTATATATATATAAATGTATTAAAATATGATAATAATGACTGATTTATGAGTAAAACTACGTTGTGTATTGTATAAAGCTTTATAACGTAAATACATGTAGTTGTTTAATATAATAGAATGATCGTAAAACAATAAGTACACCAGTAGTAGCGTATATTTTTTTAAACAATCCATTAGTAAAAATATAATAAATAATAAAGTTTAATAAAAAAAGTAATAAAAAGGTTTAAGGAAAATTAATGGATAAATTTAAAATTATTATCATGCATTTTAGAGATATTTTTTTAATGTTAAATTGTTAGGAAATTTAAATGTTAATTGAGCAATTTTTTGTCCAATTGACATTTAAGCGGTTATCTAAGTATATATAAATTCAGAGTAAAAAGATTTAGTCGATAAATTTAATAACATCAGATAAAGACAATAAAGAACATTATCTTTTAAACTTATCTTTTTTTTTTTAAATTATACAATAATATAAAAGGTCAATAATAATAATATCATAATAATATATTTAAACATCAAATATATTTAAGCTTATCAAAATTTGTACTATGACAAATGAATTTTATATTATTTTATAAAAAGATATATTTTATAACATTTCATGATAATGTTTTTTTATTCAATATAATATGAAAAGGCCATTAAAATAGTAATAGGAATTTTTTCTGATAAAATAAAAAAAAAAAGAAAAGTTAGTAACAATATAAGTAAATACTTTTAACATTAATTTATTACAATGTTAAATATAATTCTAAATAAATTTTTAAAAAAAGCATTTTTTAAATTGAGATATATAGTAAAAAAATGTGATACATAAATAAAAGTATCTTTATAATATTAAAACATGATTTTAAATTTACAAGATTGATAAAAGCCATCAACTTGATTATATATTTAGTAATTGACAAATAAAAAGTTAAATTCTTAATTACAATATTGAAGGAATCTAATATTAACAAATGCTTTTGTTGAAAAATGTACATTGTTATATAAACAAACTTAAATGCAACATTTAGTATTAAAATTATTGGAAAACAACTTTTTAATACATTTAATGTCAAAAAGTTTACACAGGATTTGAAGATAAATAAAGGTATTTTATTCTGTATACAATATTAAATACATTTGTTAAATTTAAAATGTTAAAAATTATCATTATAATGTTGAATAATTTGATATTTGATATATAGAATATATATATATATATATTAAGTACATATAATAGTTGTTGTTTTTTTAATATAATATATATTATAATAAAATATTCCTTTTAAAATATAAATCATTAATCAAAATTATCTAATTAAATTGAAAATATAATTGTATATAAAATTTGAATAGTTTAATAATTTGACAAAATACCAATTATCAAACATTTATCAGATATATTTTTAAAAAAAAACTTGACATTATATGTAAAAGGATATTTTAAAATTATTCATAATTTATTATTTAATTATAAAAAAGTGTAATATTAATTTAATGTTGTTATAAATAAGAATATAAATTTAAAAAAAATAAATAGTTAAATAATATAAAAATTTGAAGACATAAATCAAGAAGACATATTATTTTAAATATGTTGCATTATAATAGTAATAAAGCTCTGGAAACAAAATTTGTACATTTTAAAAATATATTCCCTATAAATATTTTTTAAAGAGTATTAAATTATATAGTTAAACATACATTTTTACGAACCACATATTTTTGCTTATGATCATTATTTTGGTTAAAATTTAACTTCATTAAAAACTATCACATTCAACATCTTTATTTAAATACTATCTTAAAGCAATAGTAATTAAATAACGTCACAATTCATGCGTGCTTTTATTATTTTAAAGTTACAATTTGACAAAGAATATTTTTCAATAGAACGTAAGTAATTATAATAAAAGTATCATTTTTTTTTACCATGTAAAAGATATTTATTTTGTCTTTTTAATAATATTTTAAAAATTTAAATCATTTACATATTAATAATTTATATATATATAATTTTTAATTTTTTTTTAACTTAATTAATTCAAAAAAAAGAATGACAAAGATTATTATTATTTTAAACAATTACATTAATTTAATATTTTGTTGTCATTTAATTTTTTAGTACAATTAAATATTTTCAAAAAGAATGTTAATTATTTATTTAAAATATATATACATATAAATTTATACATATATATATATATTTATTTAATATATCTCTATTATTTTATATAAATCTTTAATTAATTATAAAATTAAATATATTATACATATTAGGATATGCGTTTTAATGTATATATATGTATATTATACATATATAGTATATAATATTTAAGCTTAAGAAAAGACAAATGCTATATAATAAAAAGAAGATATATGTATATATAATCTTAGAATGTTTCATTATATTCTTACTATCGATAATTATAACATCCATATATTGAAAAGTTTTTAAAATGGCCAAAGAATATATAATTAAGAGGTGCAAAACCTTTGACATATATACACATGTAGATTAACATTACGCCGACATCATAAACAGCTGCTCATAAGTTGAATTATTGTAATTATTAAGTATAGTAAATGAATAGTTACTTAAAAATTTACATTAAAATAGTTAAATTTATTTCTTAAATTTAATTTATATATTAAAATTAAAATATTTTAAGAATATATTATATATTTTTGTATATTAATAAAAGTTTCATACATAATATATATGTTAAAATTTAAATTATTTTTAATATCCCTAATTTTTATAATTTATATTAAAAACTTATTATATTTATTTTTTATTTATATAATATTTCTATTTTAAAACTTTTACAATTCATACTCATAAATCAATTTTCGAAATTTGCTAATTATATATTTTTTTTTACTATAAAATAAAAAAAACTTTTTAATTGACTTTGTAATTTATCTCTTAATCTATTTCATGTGAATATGATATAACGACATACTATATATTTTTTTTGATATCTCATAAAATGAATCAACTCTAATTTTAAATGATCTATCTATTAGAATTTTTTTTTTCCTTTTTTTTTTTAAATTTCTTGGAAAAAGAATAAACAATTTAAAAAAGAAATATTATGTTTGGTTCATAAAATTAGATGAAAAAAGTATTTTAATAGTTAGAACCCGAAATAATGAGATGTTAGCACTTTTATATAACTATTTTTGTCACATTAAATTTCCAATGACATATTCTAAGAGATACAATTAAAAAAGACAGTATAAAAATCATATTAAAATAGGAATGCCTTTTTAAATAATCATTAAATAAAAAAAAAATTAAACTTTATTGAAAGTTTAGAAATAAAAGAGAAGTATAATTTCAATTTATGTATCATTTATAGAATGCCACATCTTCGTTTTAGAACATCATGATGGTTGGCGGATTTTATTATTTTTATATACCTATCTTTTTTAATACTTAACATTATTATATGAATATAATTTTATATAATTTGCCTTTTAAATTATTTTAATTAAATGAAGAAAACTTATTGTAATGACATAAGTGATTAATTAAAAGACATTCTTATTTCATTGATAATTGAACTATAATGTATTGAATTATAAATTATATATAACTTTAATTACCTTTTAAATACTAATAATAAAATCCCAATTTTAGATATATTACATAAACTTTATCTTCCCTTATTTTTATAATAATAAAATGAACAAATACAAAAGTTTTATGTTATCATTGTAAAGAAATTGAATGATCATTTCCGCCAATATCATTGTAGCGCGTCAACTATTAACCCACAACGACAGTTTGTTATGTTCTATTATCAATATCATAAGTTTCTTTCCTGGTTTTAAATCTTTTCATGTTAATAAAGTTTAAAAAAAAAAAAAAACTTTTTTTTTATAAATTTTACATCACCTAATTTTGTTTCATTTTTTTTTATTTCTATTATACATATTTTATTTAATACATCTATTTAATGTTAATTTATTTCATTTTTTTTTACTATAATTCATTCTTATCATATTTATATATATATTTATATATATATATATACATATATGAAATTTTGCTGCTCAATAACAATTATTATTTTTAAATTAAAGAATTTGTTTAAAAAATTTATAAAACATTCCATTGTAAAGAAGTTATATATATTCGAATTGACATATCTATGCTTTTTATAATTATCATTAAAATTAATTAACTATCAACTATTACACTCTATTACAAAAGAGGTTCATGTTTAATTGTGACTTATATATTCCTTATTTACGTTATTTTGCATGAAAAAAAATAATTTCAATATTTATCATATGTCATTTAAATTAACATTTTAAAATTAATTTTAAAATACACCATCAAACTTTAAAATTAAATCAATAACCAGTGGCTAAAATCTTTTGAAATATATAGATAAAAAAAATTATTTTTTTTATAATTAATATATTAAAATATTATTATATTAATATTAATTAGTTAGCTTTTATATATAATAATAATATTGTTACATAAAAAAGTTTAACAAAAATTAAATATTATCAATGGCATTTACGATAGTAAATTTTTATTTCATTTATTTTAATTTTATTGTTCTTTTACATTTAAAACAATTTTCTATACTTTTATCGTCATTTCAAAGTAGTTATTTTAACTACTAAGTTGAAATAATTATTACAATGTTTTAACAAATGTTAAAATCGATTCTAAGAATATACGTTTTTTTTATAATTATTTTTTAATTAATATTTTTCTTTTTTTTTCTTTTAGATTTTCAACATAATTTGTACATAAAATACTAAATACTATTTAATAAATAATAATTGACTTAATTTATTATTTTTAATGTACTAAAGAATTAACAAAATAGTATATAAATATATTCATTTCAATAACGTATTCTTAAATTTGGCAAGCAATTGTAAAATAAAAAAAAACCTTTTTTTTATATATACATTAAACTAAAACAAAATTATTATTTATTTTCCACTAACAAAATATTAATTAAAAAAATTAATTATAGCTGTGTTTTAATTGAATGCCATAAATCATAATTTTAATTACAAAATATATTTACATAATAAACAACAACCAAAAAAAAATAAGAAAATATTTGATAAAGAACAGATGATTTTTATTTACAATTTAAATAATTATTTTATTTTCCAAGAATGATCTGGGTTACAACTCAAATTTCTCAGATATTAATTATACTTGGAATATGGCATGTACTTAATTATTTAGGTATAATAAATATAGAAGGAATTTCATCAACTTATCCTATTCAATCTGTTTATGGAATTTCACCTGGTAGAAAACGTTATTATGATGGATATATTAGGCCATCAAAAAAAAAACCTGGTACTAAAGGTTTATTACGAAATTTGCAAACAACTGAAACTCCATATAATAATAAAACGTATGAAGAATTATCATTAAAATATCCGGGTCTAAAATATTGTGAAAGTGATAGAGATTGTACAAGATTTGGTTCATGTATAAAACAAGGTAGAAATACAAATGCTGTTGGTCTTTGTTATTGCCCCAATACTTGTCCAAATTATATTAATAAAAGTTGTGATAAAAGCAAAAATAATATATGTCCAGAAATGAATAATTCATATAAAAATAAATTTAAATTATTACAACCAACATGTATTACTGGTTCCTGTGCTTGTCCACCAAATTTTGATGATTTAGAAAATAATACAACAATTTTACCATGGCCAAATCTTCCCCCAATACAATGTGATAAAAGTATGTTTTATTTTAAAATAAATAATATTAACATATTTTATAGGAAATTTAAAAGCATTTATTTCTATTGAACCAAATTCATCAGTTCCATCTGGAACACAAATTACAATTCATTGTTGTATAAATATTGACCCATATGATGTTGTATTAAAAGATGGTGTTGTATTTTTAACAAAATCTGGTGATGTCATTTATCCAAAAACAAATCCTTATGAAGAAATGGAAAGATTAGAGAAAGAAAATATGCAGACGACAAATGATTTATCTGATTATGAAAAGTATTCATTTCTTCATGTACCACGTTGTTGGTCTCATGTTATAGAACAAGCTGAAACAACACATAATGGTGAATATCATTGTAATGTGACGTCAAAAGATTTTTTAACACCTATTCAAAGTACTTCTATAAAATTACAAGTTAAAGTACCAAATAAATTTGAAAATTTAACAATAATTTCAACATCTCATGATGTAACCATTTCTTGGTTAATTGCTAAAGGATCAACATTAAGTGTTGATTTACGTTTAATTGATAGAAATGATAACATTGAAATTTGGTCTATGGTAAATTGTACAAGTCCCCAACAAATTAAAAATTTAAAACCAGCAAGAAATTATCAACTTAATATAACATTAACAGAAGAAGACAATGATCCTTTTAATTTTAATCAAAGTTTTGATACCAAAGATGACATTCCAGAACCACCAACAACAGTAAATATTCAAACAAATTTTTTACAAGATGTTAGTCATTGTGAAGTAGAATGGAAAGAACCAAAAATTTATAAAGGACAAATTAAAACATATTATGCATCTGTTAAAGGTAAATTACGTTATGAACCTATAGATGGAACACCATCAATAGATCATATACCAGATTCCCCTCAAACAATATGTGTAAATTCAATGCCATCTGATTACGGTGAAGGTGGAGACAATAAAAGACAAATATCTCCACTTGATTTTAATGTTGTAATATCATGTAAGTATGGTCCATTAAAACCAAATAGAAATTATACAGTTACATTATGGGCAGAAAATAAAGCTGGAATAAGTAAACCTGTTACATTTGATCAAATGTGTATAACAAATTATGCTGAGCCAGAATTTATTGAAAAACCAACAATATTACAAAATTCTATAAAAGAAGCATCATTTGGTGTCAGATTTGGTAAATCACCTGAAGAAAATAATGGACCAATATCATGTTATTATTTAGCAATACTACCATTATGGTTAAATGTATCAATTGACTCATTACCATTACCAAATACAATAATTATTGATAGTTTTTCAAAAACATTAAAAAATAATTTACAAACTGATAATGTTAAATCAGGTAAATTTTATGCATACATTGCAGAAAGTTATTTAAAATTACCAAAAGAAACTATTATTGGTGATGGTAATACAACATCACCTGGTAATGAACCATGTAACGCATCTTATCAATCTCATTATAAAGCAGAAGATTCTGCTTTAAAATCTGATTTAAAATATACCGGTTTTTTAATTGCTCGTGTTGACCGTGATCCTACAATAAATGACTTAAAAGGTAGCAAAACTTTTTCAAAACGACCTTCAATGTATTCATCATCTCATTCTGGTCAGTCGATTGAATATTTAAAATTTTTTGAACCACATGAAGTGTTACATAGAGGAAAGAGGGAAGATAATTATCAAGAACAGAGAAATAATCAAGAAGGAGATATTAATATAATAAATAAAACATATGTTAGAGATATAGACGACCAAAAATATAATTATCCTAAACACATAATATTAAGTCAAATGTCCAAAACATATATTTCACATATATCATCATCATATAATAAACAAGCTATAGTTACTAGTGAACCTCAAAATATCAATAAAAATATTATTTCTACAAAAGAAAAGTCTAGTGGTAAGACGTCATCTGTTGCAACATATTCATTTGTCAATAATCCTATGTTACAATCATCATATTCTACTGATGATAGTAGTAAAATAAAAAAATTCAATTTACTTCATAGTGGTAACAGTCAATCAAATAATTTTTTAATATATCGATATAAACGTTACCACCAACCTATTGAAAAAAGACGATTGGTTAAGAAACAAATTGTCCCATCATATCCAAAATACAGTTATAGTGGTTTTTTTAAGCCAGTAGAATTAAGATCAGAATCTAAAATTATTGTTGAGGAGTATCCTTCTGACAATACTACATTTATTTTTATTTTTATTATTTTATTGACTATTTTAATATTTCTAGCAATCCTGTTTTTCTTTAAAAGGTAATATAATATTCTATATATTTAATATATATTTTTTTATAATATAATATTAAAAAAAAACTTTATTATTATTTTATAATATTAAATATAAAAATGTTTATTATATATATATATATATTTATTTATTTTTAGAAAAGGATTATTTAAAGGGCTTTGCCCATCAAAAAAAGAGCATATATTGCTGAAACCTGTATATCAACCAATTCATATAAATGAGCTTGTCCAAGAATACATCCTTCGCCATAGAGATAGTGATTTTATATTTACACAAGAATTTGAAAGCCTTCCACATTTTAAAGAATCATCAACAACATGTTGTGATTTGAAAGAAAATAGTAAAAAAAATAGATATCATGATGTTAAAGCTTTTGATAGTACACGTGTTGTTTTGAAACGTCTAAAGAAAGATCATTATTCAGATTATATTAATGCTAATTATATTAAGGGTTATAAGGAGAGAAAATTATTTATCGCAACTCAAGGTCCAAATGAGGAAACAATTGATGATCTTTGGCGTATGATATGGGAACAAAAATGTCATATTATAGCAATGGTAGCAAATTTAACTGAAGGTTTTAGGAAAAAAGTTGATAAGTATTGGCCAGAAAAAGATGAAATATTTATTGTATGTAAAGGATGTTTTGATGATGATAATAATGGTTTAGAAATTAAACTTTTAAATACAACATCATACTCTGACTATGTTGTTAGGGAATTTGAAGTTAAATTGAAAAAGAAAGTTAAAATAATAGAAGATGATGAGGGTAATGATAATAATAAGAGTAATTTAAATGAAAGAAAAAATGAAAGTGTTTATTATAATATTCCAACAACAAATCATATCATGACCCCTGAATATGCTAATGTTAAAAGGCATTCTAATGGTAAACTTGCTAGTATTTGTATTGATGATGTAATATCAAAAAATAATGAAAATTATGAAATTCGAAGAATTTATCAATATCATTTTACAAGTTGGGATGATTATAAAGCACCAGATATTGCAACAGGACTATTACGTTTTATTTTACATCTTAGAAGTTTAGAAGAATATAATACATTTCCAGTTGTTGTTCATTGTAGTGCTGGTGTTGGAAGAACAGGAACATTATTAGCAATAGATTATATATTAGATCAAATGAAAGAAGAAGAAAAAATTGATGTTTATAATTGTGTATCTGATATGAGACGTCAACGTATGATGATGGTACAAAGTTTGGAACAATATGTTTTTATTTATAGAGCTTTAGTTGAGTATCATTTATTTGGAATGACAGATATTGATAAGAATGAATTTGAAATTTATTATAAAAATCTTTTGAATAATAAAAGAAATATGTTAAATATTTCATTAAATAATTTAAAAGATAAAATACCAAATATTAATAATAAAAATTTTATTGATGGAAGAAATAAAAATAATGAAATAAATAAAAAACATAAAAATATTTCAACATCTAATATGATAATTAATGGTGTATCAATAGATATGGATAAAAATGGAATAGAAGGAGAATATGAAAATATTTTTATTAATTTAGATGTACCAAAAACAACAATTCAAGGTAATAAAGAAGAAAATGTATCAAAAAATAGAGAAAAATATGCAATACCATATGATAATTCAAGAGTTGTATTAACAAATTTAATGGGTTATACATTAACATATATTAATGCAACAAAAATAAAAGGTAATAAAATACCTTTTATATTAACACAAGATCCATTAGATGAGGATACTTGTTTTGATTTTTGGCGAATGGTTATAGATTTAAGAATAACACAAATTATTATGTTATCAAATGAATCACAATTTGATTTAAAAGAAATATATTGGCCAAAGAATATTGGATGTACAGAAACTTTTGGTAATAAAGAAGAATGTAAAGTAGAATTAAAAAATGAAGATTTATTAAATTCATGGAAACAACGTAAAATGTCTATTGTAATGTCTCAAGATATGGGTAAAATAACTCATGAAGTAACTCAATATGTTTATACTAATTGGTTGGAAGATGATATAATTCCTAAATCAACAAAAATAATCGATCTTGCAGAAAAAATTTTAGATAACTCTATAAAAACATCTTCAGAACGAATACCTATATTAATTCATTGCAGGTAATAATATAAATCTATTTTTTATTTTTACAAAAATTAATTAATTTTTTTTTTATTTTTAGAAATGGATCAACACGATCAGCATTATTTTGTGCAATTTGTTTACTTATAGAACGTTGTAGAAATGAAGATAAAGTAGATGTTTTTCAAACAGTGCGGCAAATTGTAATGAATCGTCCGTTAACATTTCAAAATTTCAAACAATATGAATTTTGTTATAAATGTATTTCATCATATCTTAAAAACTAGCACCATTCCCAATTTATTACTTATTTTACAATCGCTTGTTTTTTTATTATTGTTTATATTTATAAACAAAATTATATCAGGGAAAATTAATTTATATTCTCTTCCTTTTTATCAACACATTTGGTTTAACATGAATATAGTTGAAATATATTTAAAATTTCAAATGTAAATCGTATATATAATATTTTATATTTCATTTTTTAAAAATACGTATAGAAATTTTGTTAGAAAAAATTTTTCATAATTTTAAATGACATATTTTCGCAATTTTAAACAAATAAAGTTTATTTTATTTAATTATTTATATATAATGCTACAAATAAGTAATAATTAAATGTTTATAAAAAAAAATAAATAAAGTTAAGAAAAAAAAATATTTATTATTATAATTTTTTGTACCAGTAATAAAAGAAGGCAAAATTCAATTATATATAATGTTAATTTTTAAAGTTTTTTTTTGTACAGTAAATGTATTTTTCTATAATTTCTTTTTTTTGTTTTCAATACAAATTATTGTAAGTTTTTGATCTTTTTTTAATAACTTTATATTATCAATTGAATAATGCTACGTCATTCTTATTTACAATTAAATATGTAATTTTTTCATTACTATAACTTTGATTAGCTGTACTTTCTTTGACAATGTTTTTTGAATTTCTTCTTCTTTTATTTTTCATTCTGTAATATAATCTACAAATACTACTTGCACATCTATCTGTAATACGTTGGAAAACTTTTTTGCTTTGATTATTTTTATAATTTTTATTAAATATACAACAATTTGTATCATTGGTTTCATTACTACTTTGCGACTGTGAAATATTAGATGTATTTAACTCCTCTCCTTCTGTTATTTTTTCAAGTATTGTAATATTATTTTTGCTTCCTATATTGCTTCTTATTATAGGTTTGCATGAACCTTCATCTATTAAAGTTTTTTGTTTCACTCCACTTTTCGTACTACTACTTTTTTTATAATTTTTTTCTTGATTTTTTAACTAAAAAAAATGTTTTTTATTTAATTAATCATTTTTTTTATATCTTACATTTCTTGCACGTTGATGACTATAGTTATTTGTTTTGTAAAGTTCCATTCCATTGCGAATTACAGGTGAAAGCATATTTAATTATTTTTGTAAAAAAAATTAATTTTTTTGATTATAAGCTTTGTATACTATTAAATTTAGTTCTGAAAATAAAAATAACGATAAAAATAAAAACAATATACGTCTTTATTATTACGAAATTAAAAAAAAAATAGTAGTATTTTAGAAATAAATAATTTATTAATTAAATTTTTTTCATTACTTTATGTTCTACTAAATAAATATTAAAATTTGCAATAAAAAAAAGCAAATATTGTCAATAAAGGTAAATGAAAAATACTGGTTAAATGAGGATACAATACTGAATGTCATATCTTACTAATCATAGAGACAATGTAGCTTTTTTATTTACCTAAAAAAATTATAAAAATATTTGATCAATAATCATTTTGTGAACATTATAATAAAAACTAATAAAAAATAAGAAAAACAACTGTGCAGGTATATATGTTAACAAATAAGGTGATTTATAATAGATATATTGTAAAAAATATATAATAAATGTTTACGGAAAATATAATTTTTTATTTTTTATAAGTAATTACGATATTATTGAAAAAAATTTTTTCAAACTATTTATTATAAACTGAAAATATATTATTAGAACAGATAAAATTATATACATATTCTAAATAACAGTTTAAGGAGAATAGATAAGAAAATCTTAAATAACAACATTTTAAATTAATATTAAGCACTTTTTTATCATATATATTAATATAAATTATTAATAATATTTATCATATGTTAATTAAAATGAAAATTTATTAATTATAAATGTTTCTCCAATTTATAATTTAAGAACAACAAGATTTTATATGTAGTATAGTACAAGTTGCCAACTGAACGCTTATTTTTAGGTCACATAAACTTATTCTTATTTAGAAATTATAAAAGTTTACAATGATTTTGAATTGACAATTTGAAGTTGTGTTGAGATAGATAATAATATATATAAATACAAATTTATTTACATTTATATTTTTAATATCTATAAGTTTTAATAATAATAATATTATATTGATAATTATTTATCTTCTAAAGATTTCTACGAAATAAACAAATTTAAATAATTTATTTTTGTTAATATATATAAAAATAATTTCTAAAATTAATATATTGATTCTTGTTATAAAAATTTTTTTTTCTTGAATAATAAAATAAAAAAATTAAAGATTTTTTAATATATAATTTTTTTTTTCCATTTAATTAAGTTTTATTATTATTATTATTTCCAAACAATAACTTTTATATCCTATTCTTTTAAAAAAAAGATGGTTTTAAAAAAGTTATCACTAAAAATAAAATTTTTATTTTTTAAATAAACATAAATCTTAAAAATAATATAAAATAACATTTATTAGATATATTATTTTTAAAAGATAACTAAATAATTAAGAACGGAAACAATTTTGATATATAATTTTAAAAAAGTAAGAACATCATATGACTGCACTGTTAAAAAATTTAAAAAATGTTAAAAAAAAGGCAGCAAAAATAGCTTTTTTAAAAAAAAGAAATTATTTATTTAATAATAAGAAAAATAACGTGATGAAACTATATAAATAAAAAAAATATATATAGATGTATATATATGTTGATATCTTTTTATTTCAAAATTTTTTACTAAAATAAAGAAGTAGACAGGTTTTTTTTTATTTTTTATAACTACATAAAATTTAGCTTTCTTTATTAACTATATATCAAATAATAAAAACACTATTTTTATGTAATAAAAGGTTATAAATAAATGTAGAAAAAACTTATTTATTTTTTCTATATTACATGGTACAAAAACTTTATCACATTATACTATAATTTTTAAAACACTTAATATAAATATATATAGATACTTTTGAAGTTTACACCACAAAAAAGTTATTATTTTGTATTTAACAACATTAGAATAAAAAAAATGGGTAGTAATGAGATAGCAACCAAATACAAAATTATTTTTATAAATAAATATCATAAAAAAAGTATATATCCATGTGACTAAATTATTTTAAAAACTGATTTTTTATAAATTTATTTTGTAAATTTTTTAAAATACGTAATTTAGAAAGATTAATTTAATATATCTTATATTACAAAAAAATAATAAAATTTATAAATAGCAATATTATAAAAGTATTTTTTATATATAGAGAAACATAACAATTTTATTTCAATATAATTCCTAAAATATATAGTATGTTAAAATGAAGACAAAATGATAAAAAAGAAAAAGTTGTAAAATATTGGCGAAAAAATGAGAACCAAAGAAACAATATAAATATATATATATATATGTATGTATATGTCAGTATGTTATAACTCTTAAATACTTAAAACCTTATTCTTTTAAACAATTTTAGTTTATCAGTATTATTTTAACATTTATGGAATTTATATGGATAATTTTTGTTAAAATAAAAATTTTTGAAATTGCTTAAAAATGACTGTTAATAAGGTATGAATAAATTATTATTCATTTAAAGTAAATTTTTTTTACATATATTTTATTATAAACAAATACATTTAATAATATTTTAAATATTAATGCAATTCAAAAAAAAAAAAATATATATATCCGTAGTAAAAATATTTTTTTAAATTCATTCAAATAATATAAATTGTTATTAAAAAAATTGTAAAAAAAAACATATGTTGTAAAAATAACTTGTAACAAAAAATACTTAAGAAATGGTTAATCAAAAATTAAATATCAACAATTAAATTTTTAAAATATATTTCAAGTATTAGTTTACTTACAACTAAATAAATGTATAAACCTTTTTTTTATCAGAATAATAAATTAATATATAAAAATATTACGAATTTTTGATTTAATTTTTGGAAATAAAGTATTGTTTATATATAGAATATTAAAAATATATTATTTTAAAAAATTTGATATAACTTTAAGATATTACCTTACATTTTATGTAATGTGTTAATGTGAAAAAAATTCTATATAATTATAACATAACATTAAGGATAAGCGTTGCTTTTATCATTATTTTATATAATAAATGATTTAAAGAAACATTCTCAATCACAATTGAGCTATCAATGCATCATTTATTATTTTGAAGTATTAATAGTAGGTCTTAGAAAAAATGAAGATTTATCACGAGGAAAATCGAAGTAAAAAGGCATGAAAAAATAAGAACAACTATATTTATTAACATAAAATATGTATATATAATTATCAAATAAATGATAATATATAATTACAAAATATTTATTGTTTAATATATTTTTAAACATTAAAATAATTTAAGATTATATTTTTTTTTAAAAAAACATATTTTTTGAATAAAATCTTACTAATTAATAAAGTAAAACAAAAAATTCAAAAAACAAGTAAATTTTTTTAACAATTATTATGATTATATATAAAATAATATAATTAAATATTTTTAAGAAAATTTTTAGAGTTATTTTCTCATATTATAAACAACAAAGATTTATTTAAATTATTTTACTATTATTTCTTTAAAAAGAAAATTTATGTAATTTTTTCAATATAAATTTAATAATATCATTTTACTAAACATTTTATATATATTTTATTCTGCCAATAGTTAAAAAATTAATAATACATATATTGATAATAATATTTTTTTTCAATATTTAATATAAAAATAGTATTTACTGCATTTTGTTTTTTAATATTTGTAAAATTTGATAAAATAAAATATTTTTATTTCTTACTATTTTTTGTTGTTTTTTTTTCTTTTAAAAAATTAACTTTATAATAATGTTAAAATGTATTAATCAATTTGATGCGCTACATATACATTAATTAGAAAGATATTTCAAAAACACAATGCCAGTTTAACATAAAATGTGTAAAGAAAATATTTTAAAGGTTTCTGTTGGTTTAATGACAATAATTTTTTTTAAAATGATAAAAATCACAAAAAAAATTTTTTTATCAAAATGATATCATATGCATAGAAGATAAAGTAATAAAAATATCAAAAATTTTTAAAACAATGATTACTTTTCTTTTAAAAATTTTATATATATTAGTATGAAAATAATTTGCTTTCCATTTATTGTTGAATAATTGTAAAGAATAAATTTTAATGTATTAAATTTAAATAAAAAATAAAAAAACTATTGTATAGTAATTATTTTATCTGTAAGTCAACTACTATATTAAATATAAATTTCTATTTATATTTTAAAAAATATAACAAAACAATTTTATTTAACTATTATAAAAATACAAAATTGGAATTTTTATTTGAATGATTAAAGGGTTCTTCAAAAGAATCCTTAAAACGTTTTATTATTTAAAAGAAAAGTATATAAATAAAATAAGGAAGTTATAAATAAAGCTTATTTCCATTACAGTTTATTTATGTTACTAAATAAAAATATTTAAAAGTTATTTTTATTTAAATTAAACTAATTAAAAATCATTTTTAAAATAATATTTTAATTTAAAAATTTTTTTTTTGTTTTAAAAGTTTCAAGAATTTTAATACACATTAAATCATATACCAAACAACTTTTTTTTTTATTAAAAGTACAAAAAAAACAGAAATATCTTCAATTGTATATAAATACTTTTAAAATCTTAATTTATTTCTTCGAATTAAATACTATCAAAAATTAAAAAATTATTTAAAATTACTACTTAGTTTTAATATATTATTTTCTTTAAAATTTTGCATAATTACTATTTGTTATTTTTTAAATATATATTATTATTTTATACAAAATAAAACAATATTAACAATTGAATATAAAAATTAATTTTTTTTTTGATTATAAACTTTTTTTTAATTTATTTCACTAAATGGATATATTATTACCTAGATATAATTAAAAAAAATAACTTTTTCATTTAATATATTTCAATTGAGGAAAATTTTTGTAACTGCAAAAATTAACTTTTACAACAAATAAAAAAAATTATTTTTGCATTTTTTAAATTTCCTTTTCAAATTCATTTACTATCATATTTATATTCACTATAAATATATTTTATTATAGATATCATTTTTTTAAATTATTTAAAATAAGTTTATTTTCTTCAATTTTATTTTAAAATAAATTTGTGTATAAAAATATTTTTATTGTGTATTTTAAGATATCTTTTATAGCATATTTATTGTTTAGGTGAAAATTTTTTTTAAAAAACCTTCTTTTTTTAAATTTAAAATTTTTTTTTTGATATCATTGAATTTTTCTTCTTATTTACCATTTTCTTTTAATTTAAACATAGTTTTTATTTTTGTTACGTGATTTTCGAAA
Source organism: Strongyloides stercoralis (assembly GCA_029582065.1). Lineage (NCBI taxonomy): Eukaryota > Metazoa > Nematoda > Chromadorea > Rhabditida > Strongyloididae > Strongyloides > Strongyloides stercoralis. The sequence goes on from JARPTA010000002.1 coordinate 1,709,512, forward strand.
ATCTATTTTTATAACTAATTAAATTTAAATATGTTTAATTTTTGATAATAAAATTTTAAAAATACATCTAATTTTTATAAAAAAATATTATACCTTTTTTTTATTAATAAATAATGATCTAAAATTTTTGATAGTACATAAAATTTTATAGTAATATACTTAAAATCATTTGTTAGATATATATATTTTTATTATATAAAGGTAAAAAAAAATTATATGCTTAATAAACCATAATAATAATAAATTTCTTATTTAATTTTCTCTTTTCTACTGTAGAACATTTTTATTATACTTTCTAATTTAAGTATATTAAATTTGTATAAATAAATATACTCTATATGAATGCGTTACCATAAATTAATTTGAATGTTTTTTTTCACAAATTCAATAAGATATTTTTATTTGTTATAAAAATTATTTTTTTTTTGCTAATTTAGAAATTTTACACACCCTATCTTTTTAAATACATTTAAGTATTAATAGTTTCTTTTGTTTATTTTTTTAAATATTTTTAAAGCAACTTTTTTAATTAAATAAAAAAGCAAAACATTTTTTTTAATTTTTGAAAACTTTTAGAATAAAATTATTTAATTACAGAAAAAAAAAATTATTAATATTGTGGTTGTTAATGAGATATTTTATTTTGATAATTAATAAGATTCTAAAACCCTTATTTTTTTTTTATAAATAACAGTTACTATATTTAAAAAAAAACAAAAAAAACACTTTTACATTATGAGTAACGGTTTGATTGACAATTATTTTCCAAGACATATGATAACAATAGAAGATCTGTTAAAACGCAATATTAGCCAAACAAATATGCGTAAAATTCTTAAACTTTTTCAAATTCACCGTCTAACTGATAGGTTGTTAGGAAATGTATGTTTAAAAAAACAAATAAATAGATAAAAAAAGATAAATTTTTTTAGAATTCATGTGAAGAATCTTATCTATATAAACTTCTTATGGGAAAAATATTTTTAGGTGTATTTGCAATAGCTTTACTTGGAAATATTACAAATATTTTTATTTACGGTAGTGATCATATTCGCAAATACATAACTATAAAATTACTTCGGTCAAAGTTAGTTCTTAATACTATTACACTAATATTACTTTTACCACATACATTACGTATTCTTGAAGTTTGGGAAAAAGGATCAACGATAGATTATTATTATTATATATTTTGGCCTTTAGAATTATTTTTTGTAAATTTATTTGGATTTTGCGCAACATGGTATGTTTTAAAAATTTTGTAAAATAAAAAAATTTGATATTTAAGGATAACTGTTTTTATGGCTGCTGAGTGTATTATGACATCATTTGCACCAGGATATTCTAAAGTATTATGGACAAAAAGAAATGTTATTTTGAGTTATATTGTTTTAATTATTTTAGGAACATTAATGGCAATCATTTATCCATTAAATCGAAGAGTTATATTTAGTGTTGATAATGGAAAGACAAAAGTTATTATTTCTACATCAAATTGTAAGTATTATCCTTTTTTTCTTCAACGTTTTCTTTTTTTAGACAATATTATAAGTAAAATTGAAAAAATACATACAATTGTCAATTTAACTTTGACAATAATTATTCCATTAGTTTTGTTAATTATGTTAACAGGAATACTTTTTTATAGATTTGTATTTTTTCGTAAAACAAAAACAGGAGTTATATTAAGATTTACAAAAGAAAAAAAATGTGTTGTAAAAATTAGCCTTTTAACAACGATACTTTTTATATTAAGTGAAATCCCTTCAATACCTATTTTTATTAATTCATATATAAAGGGAAGTCATGTTGTTAATAGAGATGTAACTATGTGCCGTTGGTTGTCGTTTTCACATTTTTGTGGAATTTGTAATTCATCGTTATCTTTTGTTATATATTTTATATTTTCAAAAAGATTTAGAATATCATTGGTAAATGTTGTCAAATCAATATATACAAAATACATTCAAGGATGGATAAATGGAATTTTTGCAATTATTTGTAAAAAAAATAATAACTCAATTAAAAAAACTAAAAATATTATTGCTTTAAATAAAAAGTTTAGAAGAATGAGCAATTCAAACTCTGAAAATGCAACAAAAGCATCACAAAAAGTAATTTTTATCAACAGTAGTGATAATGAGTATAATAGTAATGGATTTATACAATTATTACCATAAATAAATATTTCATTTTAAAAAAAAATCTTTTAAACTAAATAAAAATTTTGATAAAAAAAATTTAACTATTCATTTTTTATTTGTCTTAATTCATTTTCAATTAATTGTTGGTCTTTTAGATGATTAGTAAATAAATTTTTCATATATGTAAAAAGTGCACACTTAATTTCAACATCCTCTTCACCAAATAACCATACAGTTAATATTGAAACAAAAATATTATAATATTCATTCATTATTACACTAAAAACTTGGCATAAATATTGTACAAAACATATCCATGTACAATTAGAATTAGTTATATTAGATGAACATAAATTGAAATTATTATTATTAGTAAAAATTGATATTAATTCTTCTTTACTAGCAATTGGAGTTTTTATTAGTTTCATTTGTGCTTCTAATATTATTAAAAGTTCCCTCGTGTTATATAAATGTAATTCTTTATCAAATGTTATTATATTATTTTTTTGTGCTCTTTTAATAATTTCATATGTTTCATTATCTTTAAAAATTAATTCCATATTTTCCATTACATTAACAATATATATTGTTGCTGCTTTTCCATGATTTGTTAATGCAGGAATCCAATTTACCCTTAATTTTCCAATAATACAATAAAAATTATCATTTCCAACTTTTTCAAAAACGAATTCATTTTGAAAAATTTCTTGAAGAAGTTTTTTACATATTTCATGAACAGACTTAAGAATATGTCCATATTGTTGGCATTGAATAGTTGGAAGAGATAATTTTTGATTTTCTATAAACCATGAAAATGATTTTTCATTTATTTTTGGAACCAAAACTTCGTATTTTTTGCAATAATCATCAAATTGCTTTAAAAATTCTATTTGCATTTTTGATTGAATACTCCTGGGTCTTAATAAAATAAAAAAATAAAAAAATTACTTTTTTATTATTTTAACATACCTTTTTTTGCGAACAAATTGTATTGCTTCATAATAATTTAATTTATCATGCCAAATAAAATAAGCTGCTATAATAGTTCCTGTTCTTCCTAATCCTGCGTGACAATGAATAGCAATATTTCCTTCATTTAATGAAAAATGCATTACTTTCATAATACCTTTAATAAATTGTATTGAACATATTTCATAATCTGGAATAGGGAAATTGTAATAATAAATTCCAGATGACATAAATTGTTCTGGATCATAACTGAAACCAGAGTTGTTTAAAAATGGTCCACATTGAGAATGTTCATTAATAATTTGTAAATTTATTATTGTTTTTATATTTTTTTCTTTAAACTGTTCAATTATTTTATATTTTTCAATTGCTTCTTCTGTTGGCCTTGCCATACCAATAATATTTTTTGTAATCCTTAAGAATTTTTCATATTAATAAAAATTATAACTTACCAATTAGAATAAATGCCTTCTATTTCTGTTTCATTATCATTCCAATTCTTTGAATTACAATATTTACATTGTAATCCTCTACAGTATAATTTACATTTTACACTATCAGGGGTAAGTTTTATTATACCACTTCTAACACTTGAATATGTACCATTTTTCATATTCTAAAAAAAAATTTATTTTATATTATATAAAAAATTTTATGGACTTTTTACTAATATTATAATAAAATAGTTTATTAAAATATTAATTTGTAAAATAAATCTTATTTTTTATTTTTTAAAAAAATTTTTTAATAACTATAAAATAAATCACTACAAATAAATAAAATGTGTTTGCATTAAACATTATAATAAAAATATTCTGACTAATGTGTGATAAAATTTTTATATGAGTTAATTATAATTATATTATTACTATTAATATTTTATATATGAATTTTTAAACAGTTAACATTGCTACATAATAAAAAAATTTAACGAGTTAGAGTATTATGATTATTTATTAGTTTCCAAGGATACTCATTCGTTTAAAATATATTTTTTCGACGACGAAATGCAATATTAATAATTAGTTTATTATGATTATAAAAAATTTTATAAAATAAATTTTATTTTTTATAATATATCTTTTATTAATAGTATGCTTTTCCATGTTAGTAATAAAATTATAAAAGAGAATTTTTTTTTAAAAATTTTATTTAAAATAAAATAATTGCTTTTTATTTTAAATATGTTTTTTATAATAACAGCCTTTTTTTTGAATAAAAAAAAACTATTAATATATTCGTGTTATATCTTCTAATCGTTTTCTTTTAATGTCGGGAACTAATGCTTGATCTGCTGGATAACCAATAGGTAAAATTAACAAAACTTCTTCATTTGGTGGTCTATCTAAAATTTTTTTAATTCGCCGACTACTATTTGTTACACAAATAGGAACTGTACATAAACCAGCATTATGAAGTGCTGTTATAAAAAAACCAACAGCAATTGAACAACTTAGTTCAGAAAAATTTACTACACATTTTTCACCATTAGTATTAATAGTATATACCTTGAAATTATTATATAAATAAAAATTAAAGTAATACCTGTCTCATTACAACAATTAAGTATGGTGCCTCAGTTAGGTATGGTTTATTCCAGTTAATTGTTAAATCGTTCACATTCAAAACCCATTTAACACCCATTCTTCTTGTGTAACTATTTTGTTCTTCATTTTCTACAATTTTTCTTATTTTTATTTTTAATTGCTCATTTCCAACAATACAAAATAACCAAGGTTGGTTGTTACTTCCACTGGGGCATGTCCCAGCTGTCTTTATAACATTTTGAATAACTTTAAACGGAACATTTTTACTACTAAAACATCTTATACTTCTACGTAATTTCATAGTTTCATAAAATAATTGTGACCTTTTTTGCATATCCATTTCTGAAAAAGTAAATGGTTTATATGGTATATCATTACCACCAATAAAATTATCATATTCATTAATAACAGCGAAATCATCACCAACCTAAAAAAAAAAAGTAAAAAAAAAAATTCTAACATACATTTTTGTCAGCAAACAATTTTTCTACATTATTTGTTTCATTAAACTTTGTTGTAGTAATATTTATTTTCTTATTACTTTTAGAAATGCTACTTTGTGATGATAATATAGCTTTTATTTGATGAAATGTATAAATGAAAGCAACAATAAAACATATATAATTGATAAAAACATAATTGTAATTAGTCTTATCTATCAATTCTTCGATTGAATTACGAAGTTGTTTTGAAAAAATTTCAGCTTTATACTTAAGGTTGTAAGAAATTTTTGGAATAGATAAAAAATTATTTTCAAAAATTGTAGTATTATTTAACAGGAATGCCATTAAACCAACAATTGTTTTTTTTAAACTTTTTCCTGTTCCCTCATCTGTTACTACTTTAGAGGGTAAATTTTTTTGTTCAAAAAAATCTGATTTATAATATAAATATGAAGAAAATAAGTTTGATTTAAATGATTCAGTTTTAGGTTTTGATTTTTTTAAACATTTTTTTTGTTTAGTCATTTTAGTAAAAAAAAATAGTAGTAATAAAAAAAATAAGATCTTTATAATCAGTTTTATAGTAAATTTAAAAATAATGTGGATGAAAATTGATATGCTAAAAATATCATAAACGCCATTTGGCTGAAGTAAAAGCCTTTATACTTGTGTTATTCATTTTTAAACTAATATTATCCTATCATTCAATAATAATAAAATACTAACATTAATAACATACTTTAATACATTATTCTTTTTGAAATAATATAAAAATTTCCTCACAAAATAAGACAAAAAGAATAATTATAAAATTTTATTGAATTTTTCAAATATTTTTATTTATATAAAATAATTTGTTTAATAAGTGAAAGGATAATTTTTTATTATTTAGTTGTTCTTTTTTTTTCTTTTAATTTTTTTTTTAAAATTAAAAATAAAAAAAATATATATAAATCAATTTATTTTTTACAATTATTTATTAGTATTTAACATTAATGCATTAATCATTCCTTTGAGAGCATCCAATTCTTTGGTTGAAACTAGTGAATGTTCAGTTACAAAAAAATAAAAATGCTTATATAATGTATTAGCATGTGGCTCCTGAAAATATTAATTATTTTAACTTTATTAAAAAATATTTTTAAAATTCTATGCTTACCACACCAAGTAATTTTACACAATCAAAATGATGAATAAATACATGAACTAATACTCTATGCAGACGAGTCAATATCTTTTTACATACTTTTTTGAAGTCAGAAGGAAATGGGACAGCTATAAAATTAATTATTAATAAAAAAATTAATAATACTTACAAATATTGGGTGGAAATATTTTGTCATCATTTATTTTTGTTTCAATCCACTCCATAAGATTATTAACATATTCTGGTGCTGGTAATTGTGTTGGTTTTGGATATTTATCTCCATCTTGCCATAAATATTCATACCTTTCTCCTCCTGACATTATTGGGCATGTCTCATTTGTGCATGATGTTTGAATAACACCATAAAGAAGATTTATACGATTAAAAAATTCAACAGTATGAACTGCTAACCAATCTTCAAATGTATCATTATTTGGGACTTTTACTGCTTCTTTAAGATCAATTCCAGACTTAAGAGTTGCAGTTGCTCTTTTATGAAGATTGTAACGTAATGTACCTGGGCGAAATTTTTTCTTTGGACGAAATGTCTTTAAAACTTATAAAAAATTGAGAATTAAAATTAAAACTTACTTTATCTTTATTCAAATGTAAAAATTCAAAAAAACTTGAAGCTGATGGCTTTGACATGATAATATAGTTTTGAAAAATTTATTTAACATAAAAAAAGATGTCTTAATAAAAATTTAATATTAAAGTATATCTGAAAATGAAATATGAAACTAGAAATTTAGTTAAATTAAAAAAAAAGCACTAAGATATTGTTACAGTAAATATCAATGTTATTATTGTATATTGATAAAAATAATACTCCTTATTTTATATGCCATCATAATATTTTATAAAAATCAATAAATTCATCCTTTATTATAATGAATCAAAGTTAGCGCGTAAAATATTTATCATTACAAATACTTAGTAATATAAAACTTTAGTTATAAGATATAAAATTAAACGAATAATAAAAATAATTAGCGATAAATGATAAATGTTATAAAGTTTAAGGCAATAAAATAGACTTCTTAAATGATACTATATATATATATTATCATTATAAAAATAAATATAAAAATAATCCAATTTAAGTAATTTTAAATGTAACTCAAAGATAGCATAATTTAGCAAAAATGTAAACATTTCCCCACAACTTTTTGTATGATACTAAGCATTTTATTTTTAACATTAACATCTTGAACGCATCATTTTCATTAATAAAAATTAAATGATCATATGTAGCATTATTATTTATTTAAGATAACTTCTAGTTGAATTGAAATAATTTGTTATTGAGAAATCTATTCAAAAATAAACATTTTTCATTTGTTTATTTTAAATAATGTTGACAAAAAACATTATAAAGTAAAAGAAAAGTACATAAAAATTTTATTAAAAATTTAGTTAAATTTATAAAAAATAAAATTTTAATTATCATTACATAGTATAGTTATTGTAAATATTATTTTTATATAAAAGAAAAAATTTATTTCAACTGTTTTTTAACAACAATCATTTGCTAAACTTTTTTCAGGTACTCCAGAAGAATTTTGTGTTGAAATTTTATTTGATGTTAATCTTAACATTTGCAACTGCCTTATTGCTGCTGCAGCATTATATGCTTTTCTCCATTTTTTTTTAGCCAAACTTTTCTTAAGATGTGTTGCAACTGTTCCATGAATATCTTTGGTTCTTGCTGTATTACCACTAATCCTTTAATAATAAATTAAATAATTAAAAAATTCTTTTTAAATTATTACTTACCAAGGATGGCGTAGTGCTTCATCACAACTAAAACGACGATTTGGATCACAACACATTAAATGTGAGATAAAATCTTTTGCTAAAAGAAAACATAAAGTTTTTAATAATTAATTTTTTTTTTACCTGAATCAGATATGTCATCCCAAAATGGTGAGTCAAATTCATACTCTCCACGAATTATTTGAGCAAATAAATTAGCATCATTTTCATCATAAAATGGTGGATAACCACATAATAAAATATATGCAATTACTCCAATAGACCAAACATCTACAGCTTTACCATATGGTTTTTGTTGTAAAACTTCTGGTGCTACATATCCAGGTGTACCACATGCAGTTGCCATTACACCAGATTCTTCTGTTTTTGATAATCCAAAATCAGATATCATTATTTTTGAATCCTCATCATGATTATAGTATAATAAATTTTCAGGTTTTAAATCACGATGAACAACACCATTTTCATGCATAAATGCAACAGCTTGAAGTACTTGTCTAATAAGATCAGAAGCATCTTTTTCTGTATATGAACCTTTTGCAACAATTCTATCAAAAAGTTCTCCTCCAGTAACTAATTCCATAACTAAATATACATATTGTTTTTCATCAAAAGTATCTAATAGCTGTACAATATTAGGATGTTTTAATCTTAAAATTAAATATATAAGAATGCTTAAATTTTTATCTTACTTTCTTAATACTCTTATTTCATTATCAAGAGATTCTTCCTTTCCTTTTAAAGCTTTTTTATCAATACATTTAATTGCTACTAAATATCCAGGCTGTAATTTACATTCCGCAAGAAATACTTTAGAAAATGCTCCTGTTCCAAGAACGTCTTTAAAATCATATTTATCTCTAACATTTTGACTTCGTTTTTCAGATTCTTTCCGTTTAAATAATGGCATTTTTTTTCCTATAAAATATAATATGATATAAATTTATAAAAATAATAAAATATTATTATTTTTTATATAATAATATTTTAAAAGTTATTATATAATTTTATATAACATAAGTTATTAATAATTTAATCTTTAATATTTAAATAGAATCCAACAAACAAAATTAGGAAAAAAAAAATAAATATGGTAAAAAATTTTTTATTTATTATAAAATAAAATAAGAAAATATCAATCTTTGAAATCTCAAAGATATAGCAAACAAAATAAAATATCTTTTAGTACTTATGTAAGTACATTTCAAAATGTATCTTGATTTCAAAAATGTCAATTAATGTTAAAAATAAGATAAATAGAAAAATAAAAATAAGGAAAAAAGTAAAAATAATAATATATATTTGATAGCATCGATTATTCTAAAATATATATTTTTTTAAAATATTATATATAATAAAATGTATCAAATAATAAGCTATATTTTTAAACTAAACCTTTAATCAGATACTTAGTGCCGTTAAAGTATGATTAACTACTAAAACAATTTTTAATTAATATTTATATATATATTTTTTTTAATTTATCTTTTTTGTATTTGTTTATATATAAGTTGTTTATTTTATAATTAAATAGTGTTAGAATTTTTTTTTGCATAATAATATATAAATAAAAATAAAAAATTTTTTTAATTATAAAAAATAAATTTTCTAAATTTTTAAAAATACTATTACATGATTGAGTACAGTTGCACACAATAATTTCACTAACTGTTAAAAAAAATAAGTATGAGAATATATAAAAAAGTACACCATAATTAAAGTTTTTAATTTAATGTTTAACGGAGCATAAAAACAAGATTTATTTATAATTAAATGGTACAAAATTTACTTATTCATATAATCTGTAAACTATTTGTCTAATTAGCATATATTATTAAATGTAATGTTATATTCTCCTCCTCCTGTAAAAAAAGGCAATGTGTGATGTAAGACATGAATAAGAAAATATAAAACATATTTAATGGAAGACAAATGACGCTAGTAATAATACACTGTACCTCGCAACATTCTTCTTAACATCAATGTGTTTTTCAGTATTAACTTAGTACGAGATAGGATATGTTTCTATGACAACAATTTTAGAAAAAATATTTTACATGCCTTTGTTATGTTATAAATACGTAATAATATATTTATAACGTTACAAAATATGGATAATTATTATATAAATTATAGCTTATTAAAGTATAACGGTGTATTATATATTATAATATATTTAAAAAAAATGGTATTTAAAAAATTTTCTAAATTAAAATAATAATTGAACATATTTTTAAAGGATGTAATTAAACAAGATGGGTAAACTTATTTTGAATATATTTTTTAAAGTTTTTTTTTTATGTTTAATAAAATAACAATAAAAATGTTTTATTTTGTCATTTTTTTTTAAAAAACAAAAGAAAAATTTATTTATATTATTTATTTATATATATGTATCAGTTTACTTTAAATATTATAAAATATTTCAAAAGTTTAATAAGATAAACTGTATAAAATTACACATAATTTGAAGTATTAAAGTGCTAAATTTATAAAAACAAATTTACAATTATTTACTTTTGAAAAACATCAAAAATTAAAATGTTTTATGATCCATTTGATTAAAAATAATTACTTATTACATAAATTAAAAAAAAATTAGTAAAGCAAAAAAAAAATTTTTTAAATTTAAAATAATCATATTTTTTTCAACAAAATCCATTAAAAATATATGCTATTAAAAAGTTTTTTTTCTTTTCTAAGATCTATCACATTTATTGTTATTATACAAATAAAAATAAAATTTATTTTTAAATATTACCATAATTTTATATTATAGAAAATTGTTATGTGCTAAAAACTTATTAAATTTGTTATATTTTAAAAAAATGATTAAATTTTTTTTGTAATTTAAATTTAAGTATTAAAAAGGAAATTTTTGCCAATAAAGTTTTTATATCATTTTGTTTAATATTATATATGATTTTTTTTAAGTAATAAAATGTTATTTTTACTATTATAAATAATGGTGTTAAAATATTTTTGCATATTTAAATACAATTCCCATTAGAAAAATAAAAAAAAATATATTTAATCATATTAAATAGTAATATTAAAAGATAAAATGTTATTTTATGAAATTATATAATTAATTTAATTATTTAAAATATTTTATATAAATGTTATAGTCTTTTAATGAAACGTAAAATGTTAAGCAAAAGTTTTTATATATATTCAATTTATGGAATTGCTTAAATATTGTATCTTGTAAATTATTAATAAGGTGTATTAATTGAAACAGTATTTAAATATATATAAATACATAAAATTAAAAAAAAAAAGTAGTTTAAAATAGTCTATGGATATTTTAGAATATTAAAAAATTAATCATCTTCAAAAATAGATTACATTGGTGAAGTACCAATAAAAATTTAATTTAAATAATTTCTTTAAAATTACTTAACAATCAAATTTAGAATTTATTTCAAAAGATTTTTAATGATTTTTTTTTATTTTTAATGTCATAAAGCCTAATAAAATAAAGCATATAAATATGGAAAATAAAAATATATCATATATATATAAAAAAAAACTACAATTTTGTTTAATACAAACTAGGTAATTGGAAAAAAAAATTCTAAATGTTATTAAAGATTAACTTTAACACAATCGGTTGATTGTTATTTTAAAATTATGTTTTATTTAAATTTAGAAAAATAAAAAAATATATTAACTTTTTACTGTTTACTGTTTTTTAAACAATAAAAAAATCTAAAAAAAAAAAAAACTTTAAAAAATAATAAAAATTACATATTGTATCATGGTAACTTATTATATGTCACTTCTACTTATTTATAAAAAAAAATGAATGATTCTCATAATATTATAAACATCTATATATCTACTTAAAATAAAATTGAATTGATAATGCTATATAAAAAATTTTAAAAAATTATAAGTAAGATTAACTTATCAAATATTCTTCTATAAAATTTTAAAAATTTTATGTCATTTTGTATCATTTACATTTGTTTGATAAAAAATTCTAAATTTTAAAATACAAACTACTCAACAAAATTATAGCAAAAATTTTTTTTGTTTAACACATTTGTCATAATACAAAAAATTATTCTTAATTATTAAACTTTAAAAAAAAGTTATTTTAAAAAATATGATCATTTACAATCTAATTATCCTTATAATGTTAGAAAAATATAAAATATTAAAATTTTTAAAAATAAAATATTATGTTGCTTGTCATAACTATTTAAACTTAACTAATTATAATTTTTTTTTATAAATAACTCTTTCTTATCTTTTTTATAAATAAATTAATAATGCTTTGTATACTATAAAAGGATATTTGTAAATGCATAATACATAAATTGCTAATTCATGAAATGTGTGTAAAAAGAATAAGAGAGTATAAAGACAAACATCCATTTAGACATTTTATATTTTTATGCCATCAACAACAACCTAAAAGTAAGCAAACTACTATGGTGAATAATATATTTTGTATGAAAGAAATATGTTAGCCACAATACATATATAGGAGTTAGATAAAGATAGTGATATATGTTACCAATAAAAACACACTTATTATTTAACTCATTTAAAATAAGCCTATTTTTATAATAATATAGATTAACAAAATTTTACTTTTTAACTTGTTATATTTTTTAACCATCTTTTTTTTTTATTTTTGATATTAACAATTTAAATAATATTTAATAAATTTATATTACTTAAAAAACATTTTTTTAGTAATAAAATTTAAAATTAAATTATAAAAAATTAAAACTTAGTTTTTTTTTCGAATTTTTTACTTATATAACTTTATACATTATAAGATAAATTAAAATAAAAAATTATTTTAATTATTTTAAAATTATCGTTAATTTATTAAAAAAAAAAACTTTGACTCTATTCTTTTATGTGTTTTATTTGTTCTTTAGAATAAAAATAAACGGAACAAATGAAATATATGTCGTAAAATATTGATTTCATGTAAAAATAATAATGGCAGGGAATTATTTATTTTATTTTTTATTGTATGTTTTATATTTTTAACCTAATGTATTAAAAAAAATAAACTTTTTTCTTTAGATTATTTTGTATTAATATATTTGTTGTAACAGATGAATATAATTGTACAAAAAATGAAATTGAATATCAATTCACAAAATGTAACTCAAAAGATGAAAGGTGGAGAATAGCTTTACCTAAAAGTCCTAATACTCAATGTTTAAATTTGCCAAAACCTATTGGAGGTATAAGTTGTAACTTTTATTGTAATAGTGGACACTTTTTTTCAATGGAAACATTAAAATGTGAAAAATGTAAACCCGGTACATACTCAATAAGAAATGGAGCACGTTATGAATATTTTGATAAAGGATTACCAAGTGAATTTAATGTAGAAAATTATAAAAATAATGAATTTTCTACATATTTTTCACAATCATTTTTACCACAGTCAATATTAGAATGTAACAATGGATGGATTGTTCAAAATGGTATTCTTAGATATATACCATCAAGATGTACATCTAAATTAACAATAAATGTTCATGTTATAAAAAATGGCTATATTGAAATTATTTATAAAATGCCTCGCAATTCTAGAGGGCTTATATCAACAATAGACATTAAAGATGAACAATGTAAAAGATATCAAGATTTTAATAGTTATTTTTCAAAATTTAATAAAAATGATAATAATGATGATAGCTTTGTTAAAGGAAATGATGTGATAAAAACTAAAAAGTTGAATTTAAGGGAAGGACAAAATTCAATTACGTGGACAATAACAAATAATATTGAAATGACAACGTTAGCTGATGTAATTTATGTTTTAAAAATTGACATTATAGGAATAGCTTATACAACTACATGTACTCCTTGCCCTCCTGGTACTTTTTCATCTATTGATGGTTCAACAAAATGTAATATTTGCCCAGAAAATACATTTAGTGAATATAGATCATATAAGTGTAATTTATGCCCTTATGATACATATTCATTAGGAAAAAGTAGTATATGTTTAAAAAAACCACTATGTACAAATATAGATTTTCATGAAAAAAGAAGTGAAACATGCTTTGAAAAAAATGGTTATACAATAAAATTTGAAGAAACAACACCAAAAATATGTTCAGGTGGAATGGATAAAATATTTGAAAGACATTTATATAATTGTCCAAAATGTCCTTTAGGTATGATAAGAAATTCTGATAATGGAAAATGTGAAAATTGTAAAAGAGGAACTTATTCATCTAATGGTGTTACATGTTTAAAATGCCCTAAAAACCATGCTCCTAGATATGGACAATTTATTACAAGATGGGATGTTATTCCTGATAATATAGAAACGACATGTGAATATAATTATGGAAATATTCAAAAAGAATGTTCATTTGAAGAGTCATGGATACCATCTGGTGATTATTTTGAAACAATTAAAACACGTGATACTGGTATTGTTTTTGAATTTTCAATAAAAGTTTCATCATTTAATAATCCACTATTACAACCAACTGATTTTGGTACAAATGAAAATCCAGTCGCTGAAATATCTTTTGATTTAGAACTTAATTGTTTATATGAAAGTTGTATTTTTTATTTTGTAGAAGAAGCTCCTCAATTATCATCATATTATAAAATTATTGCAACATTTGATGGGACATTTAAAAGATCTACTTTTAAGCATCCTATATTAGGAACTAAACAACGACAATTTTTATTTGCTTTTATGAGAAGTACATCAAATACAGATAGTGATTCTTTAACAGATTATGCAAGAATATATTCATTAAATATAACAAATATTGGTGATAAAAATGGTGCATTTGAATGTTTTCCTTGTTCAAAAGTTAATTCAGATGGTGACTGTGAGAGTTGCCCTCCTGGCCATTTTGTAAGTCTTAATACAACTTCTTGTGTCTCTTGTCCACCAGGCACATTATTAAATTCTTCAGCACATGATATAGAGAATGCATGTCTTAAATGTCCAGAAAATATGATATCAGAAAATTTTAAAACATGTAAATTTAATAATCAATTAAAATTTAAAAATAATACTGTAACATTGGATTTTAAACCACTCAAATCAAAAGTATTAAATACTACTGGTGTTAAAATATTTACAAAAGATGGACATTCATATTATCATTTTTACAATGTATCATTAGGAGATAATAAAATTAATTGTAGAGATATTAATACATTTGAATTATTTTTAAGTAGTCAAAAAAATGATGAAAAAAAAGAAGAAAATAATAAATATTTAGATGAACTTTATTTTAGTAATAATGAAAATGTTGCTGTATGTAGAAAAACTGCTTTTCTTCTTTCTAATACTCATATTGAAAATAATAAAAATAATACAAATATAACAGAACAAAATGATGTTATAGAATTTACTTCTCCATTTATTTTAGGAGAAAAAATTGAAATGATTACACAAGATAGACACTATAAACATGTCTATTTATCAGATGACATTCTTGAGTACTCTGATGGAAATGACACATTAAATTTTATTGATACACATATATTTTTTTCCCCAGTTAACATTAATTCAAAAACATGTGTAAATGGAACGACTACCGTAATAACAGCTCGTTGTTCCTTTGGAATGGCAAAAGAATCCCTATTACGTCTATCTAAAAAATGTCCTGATGGAACATGTGATGGATGTTTATATCATATGATATTAGAAACAAAGTATGCTTGCCCTATATGTGATGTCAATGATTATCAAGAAATTAAAGGTGAATGCATTGATGGAAAACAAGCTATACATTATATACCATCAAAGCATTGTATTTTAAGTGGTATCAAAACAAAAAAAACTCTTTCATTTTGTTCAAATTTATCAAATGAAGTAAAAATAACAATATTTATTATTGTTATCTTAGTTATTTTTTTAATGCTGTTAGTTTTGTTTATGTACAAAAAAGGAAAAAAGTAAGATAATATAATTTTTATTTATTTTAACTAATTTTTTTAGTATCGAATATAAATATATTCGTTTAAAAGAAGAAAAGTCAGGTCGTGGTGGATTTGAATTACCAATGGCAGAATCATGTGGTATAGATGAGGATGATGATGATGATGACGAAGTTATAGAAGAAGATAAATCAAAAAAAAAATCATTAATTGAAAAAGTTTTTTTTAAAGGAAAAAAATATAATAATGATAAAAATAAGGAAACTGTTCAAATAGGAGAATTTGAGTCTAATAATTTGGCATTTGATGAAAAAGATATTGAAGATGATGAGATGTATAATAATATTTCACTTGATGAAAAAGAAACTTTTTTAAATTGATGAAATTTTTACATAAATAGTTAATATTGCTAAAAAGCAAAGTATTCATCATATCATAACATTTTTTTTTCACATTTTTTTAAATTTAATTTTAAATTTTAACATTAACTTAAAAAAAAACAACTGTTTTAAAAACTTTGTTTTATTCATAATTGCATTTTTAATTTAATGATCACTCATTAATTATTTGTCATTGACTACATTTTAAAATAAAATTAACATGTAAATAATATCAATATATTATTTTACCAATATTTTTTTTTATTATTTTTTTAATTTATTATACATTATAACCATACAAAAAAAAACGTAAATATTTTATTATGTTTTGTCAAAATATATTTTTTTAATGAAATATAACGTATATCAAAGTAATACATTTGATACAACTAATCAACTAAGATAGTATGTTATTAACAATGATAATAGTTATTTATGATAAAATAAAAGTTATAAAGAAAAGGTTAAAAACTTTTTAATGTAACTAAAAACATCACATGTGGTTAATCATTTAATTAATACAAAATTATACATTGAGACAAACTATTCCTTCTTTTATCTATAGTTTGTAGCATAGTAATCAACTTTATCAAGAATAAAATTTACTATCAATTTAACATGCCTACATTATTTTAGTATAAAAAAGAAGAATTTTAATTTACAAATATTTTTATTTATATAACACTTTTAAAAATTGTTCCAATTTTAATTACTTTTTTAAAGATAATATAATATATCTAACTATATTTATATTTTTTTTTATTTTATACTTTTTTTATAGCAAAAAATGATTTTCAAATCTACTTTAAAATCTGTTAAGGTTGCCGATAGACCTCTTCACGAAATAATTTTAGAAAAAGTTTGGGAATACCATAAATGTTTTGGAGATAAACCTTGCATAGTATGTTATACTTATTATTCCAAAAATTTTTCAATTATTTTATTTTTTTGCTTTCTAGATTTCAGCTGAAGATGAATCTATTCAAATTACATATAAACAACTTTTTCTTAATAGTTATTCAGTCGCTTCTTTTTTAAAAAAAAATGGTTTTAAAAAACCGGATGTTGCAAGTTTTGTAACACAAAATGCCTGGGAGATTTTACCATTATTTATTGGATGTTCTTTGAGAGGTATTGCACTTTCCGGAATGAGTTATGCTTTTAATGAATATGAAATACAAAATCAATTAAATGATTCTGATTCAAAAATTGTTTTTTGTTCCGAAGAAGCATTAGATAAAGTTATGAAAGTTGTCAAAAATTGTCCTAAGATAAGAATGATAGTTGTTTTAAATAATCCAAAAAAACCAACTAAAACATTACCATTTGGTGTTTATAAATTTAGTGATGTCCTTTCTGAATTACCAAATTTAAATGACTCTAAAGTTTTTGTTGATCCCGAAAAAGATGTTCTTATTTTACCATATTCTTCTGGAACAACTGGAGTACCAAAAGGGGTAATGTTGTCAAATAAAAATTTTGGAACAATGATGAATTCGATACAAAGTCATTTTGAAAGTGTTATTTTACCATCATTATCAGAATATATTAAATCATGGAATGATGAAGCATCTTTATTATTTCTTCCATTTTATCATATTTATGGTTTTGGATTATTAATATATAATTTATTAAGAGGAAGTGTTGGTATTATAATGAAACAATTTGATCCAAATATATTTTGTAGTATAATACAAAAATATAAAATTAAAGTTCTTCCACTTGTACCACCAATTCTTGTATTTTTAGCAAAACATTCAATACCACAAAACTATGATCTTACTTCTTTACGTTTCATAATAACAGGTGCTGCACCATGTGGAAAAGATTTAATAGATGAAGTTAAAAAAAGACATCCTAATATAAAATATATTTATCAAGGATATGGAATGACTGAAATTGGTATGGGATCACACTTTCCATTTATAGATAGTCATTCACATACATCATCTGCTGGAAGATTAGCAGCAAATTTAGAAATGAAAATTATTGATTCAGAAACAGGAAAAGAACAAAGTATTGGTGAAAAAGGTGAAATATGTTTACGTGGACCAACAATTATGCTAGGATATTATAAAAAACAACATGAAACTGATGAAATGATAGATCATAATGGATGGCTTAAAACAGGAGATATTGGATTTGTTGATAAATATAACAATTTATTTATTGTTGATAGAATAAAAGAACTTATTAAAGTAAAAGGTCTTCAAGTTGCACCAGCTGAGTTAGAAGATATACTTTTATCTCATCCAAAAGTTCATGATTGTGCTGTTATTGGTATACCAGATTCTGATGCTGGTGAATTACCTAAAGCATTTGTTGTTAGAAATGATAAAACATTAAATGAAAAAGAAATTTATGATTATGTTGCAAATAAAGTAGCCCATTATAAACATTTAAAGGGTGGAATTGAATTTATTGATGAAATACCAAAATCTTTAGCAGGAAAAATATTGAGAAAAGTTTTAAGAGATAAAGTACAACAAAAAAATAAAATATAAATTTTATTTTTATAGAAATTATTCTTATTTTAATATTTTCAAATATAAAGTTATAATTTTAAAATTTTTATTTTTCTTTTAAATATAAAAGCTTTGCAAAATAAAAAAAAATAATTCTCATTGAAGCAATATTACTATTTCTTTTTTTATGTACAATTGTTTTAAAATGATATAAACTATGAGATTTATATATCCTCTGGGGGTAAAGTATTTGGAACTGCGGGTGGAGTATCATCTAATGGCAAACCTTTCATCACTAAATGCCCAATTGTTGTATTTAATTGTTTTTTAAGTTCAATTATTTCATTTTGTTGGTCTTGAATTGTTTGAAGGAGAGCTTTTAGATGATTCATAAGCGGGGCTGCAATTGTTGTTAATTTATAACAAGGAACAGATGGAAGATGCTTTTCATAATCATCTAATTGATAAGTTGTTTCATTATCATTACTACGACGAATGGACATTCCTTTATTTATAGAATCTAATAAACGATTCCCATGAACTATTGCTGATAATGCAAGTTCTTTTGAATCTTTTTGTTTTAAGTCTACAACTGAACAACCAGCTAATTTTTCTGATAATTGTATTAATTGTTCTTTTGATATTGAATTTATTAATGAACATAATATTTGATGTTTTTCACATAACGCGGAAACAATTATTTTATCATTTCTTTTAAGTTTTTCTTCTGGTGTTAATATTGGTTCAGCATGTTCAAAAACAGTTGGTTGTTGAATCATTATTTCATTAGCATCAACCAATCTTGGATGTGTTACAACATGTACTTTATCAGAATCTAGACCATTTATATCATCATTATTAGATAATAATAATCTATTTTTCATTTCAATATTACTATCATTTAATCGTAATGTTGGATCATTAAGATTATCTTTTTGTATAATTTCTATTTGTTCACCTAAAAATCTAAACCATGTTTTAAGTTCTGTTACAGTTGGTGCAACAACATCAAACATTTGTTGTGAATCATTTGTTTTATATAAAGCAAAAAATGCACGTTTATCATTAGCTTTTTCTCGTATCATTAAATTATTTAAAAACATTATTGGATGTAATCTAACATCTTTTGAAGATTCATGACATTTTAAATAAAGTTTGTTACCATCAGAACTTTTTGTTAAACATATTAAATAACCATGTAATAAAACAACATGCATATCAATAATTTTATTTTTTGTTATCTTCCATTGTAAACTACCATCATGAATTAATTTATGTTTTGTAATATCAAATGATTTTATTATTTCATTAGAAGATGATTTATATGACATATCAATTCTACTATTAATTTCCATTAATTTTCTTTCATTTTCTGAAGCTTCTTTAGCTGTATTAACATATGATACAATTTTTTTTGCAGCATTTATTGCACTTAATAAACCTTCATATTCTGGTGAAGGATCTGGTGTATATTTAGCAACACCTTCAAGAAGAAGTGGATATTTTACAAGACGTTGCATTTCCATTGGTAACATATCTTTTAATTGTAACTTTCTACATAAACTATTATTTTCAGCAACCATTAAAAATTTTGCTAATAAATCTTCTTTACCTTTACCTTGCTTTTTTCTTAAATAATTTAATGCATATTGTTGATTTTTACAATATTCTGCTGCTGTTAATTTAAGTCTTTCACCATCAGGACCTTGAAATATAGAAAGAACTAAATCACTTATATCACCATACAATCCATTATAATCAGGTTTTTGACGCCATATATCCATACGTGCTTCAAATTTTTTTATTATTTCTCTATGTATATCAAGTAATTCTTCAAGTTGACCAAACAATATTTCAATTTCATATGATGAACACCATTTTTTTGTTAATAATGGACAATAAAATAATTTATATAATACTTTTAAATTTCTAAGATGAGTTTTTTCTGTATAAAAAAATTCATTTAATACTTCTTGCCTTTTTCTTTCTTTTGGTTTAAGATGCCTTATTGTTTCAGTACTTAAGATACTTTCAAGTGTTGGTATTTCAATAGTAACATCAAGATCACTATCATTATCACCTGAATCAACAAAAAGTTCTGTCTCATCTCCATTAGATAAAGCATTTGTCAATTTTTCACTAGGAGAATTATCATTTTTTTCTCTTACATCCATCTGCGACAATTCATTTACACAAGACAATATTTGTTGCCCATCACCTTTTCCAGTACTCACCCGTGATTTAGTATCAAGTGACTAAAAAACAAAAAATAATAATAATAATAATATAAAAAGAAAATTTTTTTTAGATATTTTTATAACTAACTTACTTTATTGCAATGTAAACTTTGGGACCTCGATACAGATTTTCCTTTTGAATTACTATTACTTATCCAAGTAGAACCAGTTGATATAATATCACTATCTGAAAAAGTACTTTTGTTATATATGGTCTCATCCATAACAATTGATCTTGTCGGCACTTTATTTGTACTAGCATTTGAGTATGCCGCAGTTGCTTTAACATAAGCAGCCGTCCTTTCCATAACATTTGGTGGAATCATGTTAGTAGTTGTAAAACCTCCTAAACTACTTGTATTATTAGATGGACCAGAAGATGAAGTGCTCATTGGTTGATATTTTGTATTATTAATATCATGAAGAGACATAACATTTTTCAATGAAGTATTATATTCAGAAGTATTATATTGTGTATTTTGTGATAAATCAGAATTAGTTGTTTTATTACCAATTAATGTTGATGTAACTTTTTTTTTTCCTTGTTGATTTTTTTTGTGTTGTGTAGCTGGATAACAATGATCGACTAAATTTTGTGAACAATTTTTATGAATAACAACATCACAATCTAAAATATTATAAGTATTAAAAGATAACCATCAATTCCCTCAACTAAGATAATAAATTTTAATTTTATACTTACTTTGGCAAAAGTATGCCTGAGGATTTACTCCCCAGACTGCTTCTTGACATTGATAACAAAATATTGTAATATTTACAGGTTGTAATATAAATTGATGCCCTTTTATATTTACAATTTTTCTTTGATTTATACTTTTCATCTTAAATACACCCCCACTTTTATCTTTCGTCACAAATGTTGGACATTTTTCAAGAAGTTTTTCAAAATGTGCTGAATTAGGCTTCATACCAAAATAATTTTTTATAACTGTAGCTAATGAACAAATTATAGCTACATTTTTTGATTTTGCTTTTTCTAAATCACCATTAATTATATTAAATTGGGACTCTAATGTTTTTAATAAAATTTGTTCAGCAATCCTATCCTCCATACCACTACCACTTTTTTCAAGTTGATCTAAAATTTTTGGTTCGAAAATATCACCCAAACGTAATTGTTGTTTGTGACGGAAAGTAACTAAATCTAAATTTACATTTTCTAACGCTTTTCTTTTACTTGGTATAAAAACAATATGTAATTCCTCAAGATACTCCTCACTACATGAATATGGTTTTGCTAAAACTTTATCAATACTTTGAATAATATTTTGATCTATTGATGGCATAGATAAAGGAGCATTTGGTATTAAGAATGTTGAAAATATTTCATAAGCCCATTTTCTTAGTTCTTTATATGTAACAGGAGCTGTTTGATAGACATCTGTTATAAGACAAAACAACTAAAAGTGCATGTTATAAATTTTTATATCATAGTAAATAAATAAAAAAATAGATAAAATAGAAGCTTAAAACTTACTAAACAACATGGAT
Organism: Strongyloides stercoralis; assembly: GCA_029582065.1. Lineage (NCBI taxonomy): Eukaryota > Metazoa > Nematoda > Chromadorea > Rhabditida > Strongyloididae > Strongyloides > Strongyloides stercoralis. The sequence goes on from JARPTA010000002.1 coordinate 1,732,025, forward strand.
CAGCAAATTGTAACAAATAATTAATAAAAATTGCAAGATGTGCAGGGCGACTTTTTAATTCAGGTAAATTAGAAAATGGTCCATGAGTAGATAAATTAATGGATGAGGGCATTGAAAATGTATCAGATTCTTTAGAAATGCTATATCCATCATTTCCTTTAGTATTACTCATATCTGGTTTGTGTGTTTCATAAAAATGGCTATGTTTTAATGAATGATTTTGAGATACAATAAATGATGAATCGTCAGCTATTGTTTCATAATCATCAATCTAAAAATGAATGTTTTAAAAAAGAAACTAACAGTTTAGAGTATGTTTGTATTATAAATATAGTATATTTATCTCAGTTATAGTTTATAAAATATATATCCAGATTTTGTTAAACTTTGACATGGAATAACTGCGCAAAAATGTGAAAATAGCTTAGTTACAATGTAAAAATAAATCTGTCAGTACATCCTCTTGGGAGACGCCTTATTAAATAGCCTATTGACGCCAATATTCATAGAATAGAAGTTTAATAAGATGTTTTGAATAAAGGGGCAAGGCAACATTTGAATTAAAATAAAAATTTTTTTTTTTTTATAAATATTTTTAAAACACTTTTCTAATAGTAATTGAAGTATAAAAAAAAGTTTTATTTTTGATAATAAATAATAATTTTACCTGACCATCAACTAAATGACTGTCTAATTTTTTCAATTGTGTTTGAAGTACTTCAATACGTTTTAATGCTCTTTTTAATGGTGTTTTATTATTTGGTGAAGATGCTTTTAATTTCTATAAATAATCAAATAAAATTTTAATAAAAGATTTTTACCTCAACATTTATTTTTTCATCCTGTAACATTTGATTAATAGTTGTTATCTTTTCTTTCTTCAATTCTTCAATCTTTTGTTTCTAAAATATACAAATAAATATATTATATTACATATATACATCTTTTTATAAATAATAATAAAATTAATTTATTTGTAATATTAATTTAATACATACCTCAATATTTCTTTGATTATTTTCATTTAATAGTTCTGTATTATCAAAAGGTTTACTAAGTAATGTCAAAACAACATTGCAATTTTCATAAATCATATTTAATACTTTAGAATAATTTGTTCTTGTTATTTGAATTCCATTAACTTTAAAAATTCTATCACCTTTTTTTACACCGGCTTTATATGACGGACCATTTTTATCAACATTTTCAATTATAACAGGATATGTTTTTGATGTTGTTATACCATATCCGTTACAATCAGCATATATTACAATACATCTTTGAATTAATGATATACTATCATCTGTATTATTTTGACTATCTGTAACAATATTTGTGGATCGCCCTAAAGGGCTTTCCAATGATGAGTAAGCAGATTCTGCTAATGAAGTTTGCGTTTTGCAATGTTTACTAATATTTGTATTTGTATTATTCACAGGATTGTGAACAATTACTGGCTTTGAAGTAATAACAGGAGGAATTATGCTTGTAATTTTTATAATTTATAGGTGAAAATTGTTTCTCACTATTGTAGAGAAGCAATTTCCGAATAAACAAAAGGATATCTATAGAATTATTTTTCTAAATTTATTTTAAATTTTCTTTTTTTTTGTAATATCAAAAGAATTGTTAAAGCAAATTTAATGATGCTTTAAAGAATAACAATACCAATAGATAGTGAATAGATAAAAGAATTAATAAATATCTTTAACTAAATTCCTAAAAATGAAAGTTGATAGGATTGAAATAGATAATGCTTGTAAATAAAGAGCGGAAGTCTTTAAGTAAATCAAAATTAAGGCATAAGACAATATTTTATCAAGATAGAGTAAACTTTTTGATAATACATTTCTCTAACATAATCAGTTTCATACGGGAATGTTTTAAATAAAGTTTGAAGAAAAATTAAAATTAGTAGAGTTAATTTTTTTTTCTTTAAAAGGGACACTGAGATAAAAGAAACATTGGTTTAATTTAATCAAACATATTTGATGTAGGGGTACTATTTCAGGATATAATAAGCAATAAAATAGTAATAAAATTTTTGCCATCTGAGACGGCGACAGATTATCTAATTATGATGTAATGTATTTTGAAGTTACTACATAATTTAAATTTGAATAAAATATATATTTTATAGTTTACTTCTATTAAATTTAACAATAAATATCTAAAGAACAAATAAAAATTTTATATTTAATAAAAAAAATATCATTAATTTTTAAATCAAATTTAAAATGTTAATTGATTTATTTTTAAAGTAAAGTAATATCTGACTTTAGTATAAAATAAAAATTAAAAAAAAAAAGTTAATTTAAAAAAGCAGAGATATTATGAAGTACAAATAAATAGTGCTTTTAAGTAATTTTGCAATTCAATCATGCAACTGTCAAAAGCTACTACTATCATTGTTTTACTTAAACAAGTCATAACAAATGAATCCAATTTATTTCTCAACCATCTTAAATGTATTTCAAAATACATTGAAATTTTAAATGTTCTAGATGAAAAAATTTTTATGACTTTCAAGTCACAACATGTAGATTAAAAATTTATCTAATTCTTGGGCATCTATTATTAAAAATGCATAAACTAAAATTAAATAATGTAATAAATAGATTCTCAATTTTTTTTTACTAATATTTATTTTGATATGTTATATCATGAAATATCACGGTGTGAATATAGTTTGGTAATCAAATAAAAATATTCTCTTTGTTGTGAGGAGATAAAAGATTACCATAAAATATAAAATGCTAGTTAGTTGAATTAAACAAAAAAAAACACAAATAAAATAGATAATTTTTTTATAAATCCATTATTTTAATAGACAAAAAATTCTGGATTAAAAGCATATTAGGAATGTAATTTTAAATAAATATTATAACAAAAAAAATAATTTTTAACTAAAGTTAAAAATTTTTTAGGCTAAATTATTATAATGTACTTGATTAACCTTCATTTTATAATATCAATGTCATTAAATATCAAAAAGTATTTTTTTTTAATAAATAAAACTCAATCATTTAATTATAAATTTTCCAAACTTAGGACGAATGAATTGTTATAAAAGATACAATAGAAATATGTAAAATATAATTATAATAGTTATATACATAATAATTAGTATTCACATCAATTTTAACTCAATATAATATATATTTAATATATAATATTATATGTGAGCATATTTTAATAGTTCGATTTGAGGGATGAGTTAATGATGAATAACTATTTATGACATTAATTGGAAGTATTGTGTCCTTCTAGAAAGCTTCTAAATTTAATCAGCATTGAAAAAGTTGGCTGACTGGATACATTATAATGACATTGTACACAAAAGATTGTGAGAATTACAGGTTCAGTTAATTATAAAAATATGATTAAATAAAACAATACTTTTATGACATTCATAATCTTTTAATATTTATAATTATTAAATAATGATTAATATTAAAAGATTTAGTTATTAAAAATTAATTTAAAAAGTATTTTTTATTAAAATAAATTTTGAATAACAATATTTTCTTTAAAATATACAATTTATCTATAGATATAGATATATATTTTTTTTTCTTTTTTTTAATATTTTATTTTTTAAACAAACATTTAAAAAATGAAAGAAAATGTTTTGTATTAATAAGATTTATGTATTTTTTAAAGTACAAATATATATAACATAGTATATTTAAAAATAAATTTTTTTTATATAAATTTATAATGTATTATTTTATCTTAGTAATTGTTTTTATTTAAATTTAACTTTTTTTTTAATAACATTTTTTAATTTATCAAATACCGTTAAAAAAATCTGGTTTATATGTATTTTTAATTTGTTTTAAATGTATTTATTATTAGTTAAACATGTTTAACCTTAACGGAAATATATTAAAAAAATAAATAAATAAAATAGTAAGATAATTTATTTTTAATGCCAACAATGAATTGATAAAAATGTCAATTATTTTAACAATTACTGTTTAAAAAAATAAAATGAAATTTCTAAATAAAAATTATAAAAGCATGCTAAAGGAAGTATATCGTTTCCTTGATGTTATACAATAACAACAGTTAATTTCCCACTCATCTTAATTAACTTACTTAAATTGGTCAACTCTAATTTAACAATACCAGATTCTGGAATTTTAAAACAATCTTCAGCTGACAGTACTGGTGTTGATAATTTAATATCAGGATTAAGAAGAATATTATCATCTATAAATAAAAAACATAATATAATATTTAATAAAATGTTATATACTTACTTAATGTTATTTTCAAAGTATAATCTCTATTACAATAAAATTCATATATCAATTTTTGATTTTTTTTAACATTAAATGTTTCTAATAATTTATCCCCAGGGCTAAGATATATAGTTAATGCTTTTGATGGTGTAGTTCTTTCTTTCAACCATATTTCCCCATTTTTTTTAAAATCTTTTCCTATTAAATTACTAACAACATTACAACAATTTGGTAAACAATTTTCAATATACTTTTTTCCTCCAAATGCTTTTGGAATACAATCAATTGATAATGACTTTTCTAAATCATGTGGAAATGAGTTAGCAAACATAAAACGATCGTGTACTTCTGATGGTAAGAGGATCGAAAGTACTTTCCATGATAATGACATAATTCTTGGACCATTAACAATAATAACTTTTTTCAACAATTCACTAAAGTAATTTAGCCATATGTCAATTCTGCTTTCGTACATTTTATTTATAGCACTTACGGGATTTGCATAGTTCATTAAAGAAAAATTTGACATATCAAAAATACAAATTCCACTTGACTCTTTTCCATTAATTTTTTCATATTCAAGTAAAACTCTTTGAAAATATTCACAACATACAAAAAATATTCTTACATAATCATTAACACGAATAGATTTTGTAACACTACTTGTATCTTGAACAGCAGATTCAACAAATATTAATGCATTATCCTTTGAATTATACCAATTAATATCACATATAGATTGTGAAAAAATTTTACGAAAATTGATAATTTCAGTATTATCATAAAAATTTTCAAAATAAGAATCATTGTCACATTTATAACATTGTCTTATTGCTAAATATTTTCTAAATTTTTTAATAGTTTCATTAACATTCTAAATAAATATAATATTATATATATAATAAAAACTTACATTTTTATTAGCTTTTAACCATCTTTTTAAATGATAATCTGTATTCATATACTTTGGTATTTCTTCACCTAAAGCTTCTCTTATTGTTTCAATATCATTTGTCATATTATTTTATATATATATATATAAATAAATAAATATAATATTTTGATGTAATTAAAAAATATATCTATATTAATATAAAATTTATTTTAAATAATTATTAAAAGAAATTTTTATAAAAGTTTTTTTTATATAAATGATTAAAAAATATGAGGCACATTATTTGACAAGATAAATTATGTGAAATTTATTCTACAAACTACATTTTTTTTTTATTTAAAATCATTACAATTATTATTGTTATATATTAAAATTTGAAAAATTTCACTATTCTTGTGAACAATAAGTATATTTGTGTTTTGTAAAATAAAGAAAAATTTTTATTTTAAATAAATATACGTTTGTAAATCAGGGTTAACAACAATTATTAAATATTGGTCGTCAATGTAAACTTTTAACCATTGATAGATATTTTATTTCTGGATTTAATATACCCTATTTTAAGATACTTTCAAAAAAGTGACCTATTTAAATGCTTTTTATAAAATGTACAAATATATTGATCATTTAATTATATTTTATAGATTAAATTATTAATATATAAAGAAATTTTATTTTTAAATTTTATAGTTATATTTTATTGTTTAACTTTTTTTTGATACAAACCAAAATTTTGTAGTCTAATAAATAAAAAAATATATACCCATTGGTATATATTGAAATATAGAAAAAAATCATTAAAAAAGATAAAATTTTTATTATATTAAAGTACAAATAATATTATTGTTAAAATAACATTATAATTGCAATATAATGTAAAAATTATACGAAATATTTTATCAAATTTTCATGTTTTTCTAATAAGGATTACTTTTTTTTATAAGTATTACTACATAAAAAGTTATTTACAATATAATTACATAGTATGATTATAATAATTTAACTATAAATATTGAAAGTTTTAATTTTTTTTTACTAAAAAAACATTATGTAACAAAAAAAATTATTTTTTGATTAGTTTATTTTAAAACATTGAAATATTTTTCTTATAATAACTTTTATAAAAAAACTAAAACTGTTACAATTGAATTCAAAAAATTATTGAAAAAAATAAAGAAAGTAACAATAGAAAATATAAAAAACTAAGTTTTAAAATGCCAAAAAAAATGAAATTTCTAGAAACTTTATTTAAAAAAACTTTAAAAAGCTGGTTAAGGAATTAACAATTTTAATTATTATCATGAGAGATATATTTAGGCAATCATTTTAATGTCACTTTTCTTTCAACATTTATTTTTATTAAAAAATTTATCAAAACAACTACGATAGTATATCAACTTCTTATTCTTTAAGTGTAAATATATACAATATTTGAAAGTAACAATTGATATGTTAATAATTATCAAACAAAGTTATTATCATGAGTAAAAAATTGACCTAGTATATTTTATTATAAAAAAGTAAATATTATTTAAAGTTATTATATCACTATTTATTAGTTTCAAAACAGATTAATAATAAGAAGTTAATAGAATAAATATAAGTAGTTTACGTATTACTTTTTTGTTATTTTAATTAAGTTATTTAAAGTACAATTATTTTTATGATGAATTTCAATTATAATAATAATTTGAATTGTCATCTTTAAAACTTGTTGATTGCAAGTTATCAGAATAATTTTTATTTTTAAAATTATAATTATTGTTTATTATCCTATTTTCACTAAGATAATTTAAAATAGAACAAAACATTTTATATTTTTATTTTTGAAAGTAATTACTCAAATTTTATAAGAAATAATCTGATATAGTGAAAAAATTTTTGTTTTTTAACTCGACACATTGTAGTTTGTTTACTCATCACAAATCATACATTATTTTTTTAAAATATAAAATTGATTGTTTTTTTATTTAGAGCGTAAAAATAATTTTTCAACTACGTTGAATTGTAAAAAATTAATAAATTTTTATACACATGAAAATCATTTAAATTTTCGAAAAAAAGTTTTATGTTTAAAAAAAATAATAATTTTAATTTATTAAGTTGTATAGCGTTATAAATAAAACAATTTTTTAACTATAAAACTTTAACAGGTTATTGAAACCACAATAGTGATTCATTTTTGTTTTTGTAATAATTGTATATAAGAAAAATCACTTCAAATTTTTATTTAAATCTGTTATGTTAATAAATTTAATAAGTATCATTAATTCATTTGAATATAAAAACTTTTTATTAATTAACTCAGAATTTTAAAAAGGGTATAATTTTTAAAAGCGTGTCTAATAAATTGGATGCTTATCTTAATTGTCACTCTACATAAATCAACAACAAAATTTTTCAATATCAATTAGCTTTTTCAAAACACTGATCATAATCATAAATATTTTATTTTAAAAAAGGTAAGAAAATGTATGTTTAGTAATGAAGTAAAAAAATTTAATTATAGTAAAAATATTATCTTTTTAAACATAGCAAATAATGTTGATGCTACACTTTTAAATTTTAAATTTAGTAGCAAAACCTTTAAATATTGCTCATAAATGTGGTTCATTGAAATTGAGTCCTTTTATAGCTTTAAAGTGTTTATTTTTAAACATAGTGTAGACACAAATTTTTTTATATCATTTTTTTCAAATTATCAATAAATTTAAAAAATATATTTAATAAAAATAAAAAAAAATTAATTTTTCATTAATAATAATATTGCAGAGATTAATTAAAAGTTAAATAATTTTATTGCCCAGTTAAAGTAAAAATAAATAAATTTTGTGAATATGATGAAAAATTTCTGCTTTTACCTGGAAACTTATTATCCAAATTGAGTATTTTCTTAGTTTTATAACAGTAATTCAGTGCCATGCATAATGTCTAGGAAGACTTGGCAAATATTATCAAAAGTTTTTATTACTGACAAAAAGTTTCAATTGAAATAAATAAAAATAACGCAGATAAAGATGAAAAGTTTTATTAAAAAATGTATATGACAATTGTTTAAATCAAAACATAGCCACAATTAAACATTATTGATTTTTACAATAGTTCTTATTAAAAATGATACAAAAATGATCATTTTAACTTTCATTTGACTAAATAAGTAGTTTTTTTCTGTTTTTAAAATGTAATTTTAAGATTTAGATAAATTAAATAGAAGTTAGTTATATATTAAATATGTTAACTAAAAAAAATATGTTATTATATCAGTTAAAAGTTTTAAAAGTTATCTAAATTAATTTAATAAAATAAATTTGTTTTTTATCATTCAAAATAAAATTTAGTTATAATTGTTACAAAAATATAAACTATTAGTTTATAATAATATGATATAAAAAAATAATTCGATTATTAATTATTCATATTTTTGAAAATTCCTATTTTTTAATCAAATTAAATTAGTTTATAATAAATATTATATAAGTTGTAAAAAAAAATTAATTTTTGCTATTATTTAATTAAACTATTTTATTTATTGATGTTTAGACAATTTTTTTTTCTTTAAATTTTGAAATTATGAAGAAAATTTTTAATAAAAGTAAATCTAATTTTTTTAAATTTACGTAATTTTTAAATACAATACAATGTTAACGACTGATATATTTTTATCTTTTATGTTATAAAAATAAAAATTTTATATTTGTAAAAAAAAGATATTAATATTTTAAAAAAATATTACAATGTTAATAAAAAACAAATAATTTTTTTGAATATAATAAAAAAATATATGTTTAAACAAATAATATTTTTTTAAGCACGTTCTATTGTTCCAGTATTCAAAAAATTAGAATTTGTGTCTATAGTTATTTTATCTTTTATAGCTTCACTCATTTTTGTCCAATGATCATAACATAATTTTTGACCTGTAGGAATTTTGATATCAATTGTATAAACAAGTTTTGTTTTTGCAGGACTTGATCTACTATATTCTAAAGTACCGTTAATACAATTTGTGTCTTCATTTCTTTGCATAACTAAACCATTTTGAACGAAATATGTATCTCTATAAGCAACTAATTCTGTACCATTTACATTTTTACATTTAGATGGAATTATTTCTACAGAAAGTAAATAATATTGATCTATTTTAACATTTGGTGTAAAATATGAAACATAAGCTGCATTTTCTGAAGATACTAATTCATAAATTTCATTAGTAGCTAATTGATTTAGACTATTAGCTAAGGAAGATGATGATGAATGTTGTCCATTTACACGGGTATATGTAGGATTGTATGTTAAATATAAAGATGGTTCAACTTCATAAGTAATTCTTGCTTTATTACCATAAGGACGACAATTAAATGATCCACATGAAAAAGATAAAGAAACAAGTGTAGTTGAAATAATTGAAAGAATAAATGTTAATCCAATCATAGCTTGAATAGTGTTTAAGGTAAGAATTTTTCCGTTCTTAAATACTTAAGATTTTCTTTTTTTTTTTAACAAAATAATTAATTTTCATGAATAATATTTGGAATGTATTGTAAAAATAAGATTTTTTGTATTTTAATGTAATTTTAATAGTTTTTAAAAAAATAAATTATTTCATAAAAATATGAAGATATTGTTTAATAATGAAAATAAATAAATTGTAAACATCAATAAAATAATGTGTTTTAGTGATTGAAAGCTCTTTTTTAATTTTATTTCTTTGTTACAATTAAACTTTTTTTTAATAATTAAAAATTCTGTTATTTAATAATAATAAATTATTATAAGATATGTTCAAATACCATAAATATTATAATTGCAAAATTTATTTAATTTAAAAACATTAACAATATGGCAGTAATTTTATTGAAATATTTCATAAATGTTTGTATAAGAAAAAATAACTTTGAAAACATACTTGAGAATCATTAATATTATATATAAAAATTAAATTTTTTTTACAATGTACTTTTTTATTTTTTAACAGTCAACTAATAGAAAATCATCTAAAGAATTATAAAAACAATATTAAAAGATTGTTTTTAATACAAATAACTGATAATAATACTTCAACATACCTTCAACATATCTTTAACATGTTTTCAACATACCTTCAACATATGCTCAACATACCTTCAACATGCCTTCAACATATACTCAACATATATTCAACATACCTTCAACATGTCTTCAACATACTTTTAAATATTCTCATTTGTTTTTTCATGGCCGATTTCCCCTAGATACAATATTTATTTTAAAAAATATTTATTTTCCTGAGAATTAAAAATTTGATTTTTTGATAATTGAATCGCTGTTGTAACTTTTTACAAAACCCTCAAGCTGAAACATTTGACCAGTATACATAACTTCAATAGGTTTACATATTTATGAATAAAAAATAGGGGGTTAAGATTTTGAGTTGTACCTCAAATGTCCGATCGACTGGAGAAATGTGTTTTAAGTATTTTTTTGTAAAAAATTGAATAAGGTTTATTTCATCGTAGTATAGTAAGCTTCAGACCAATTAAAGAAGTAGTAAGAAACAATGAATACTTTTTTTGACATATATGATTTGGATTATAACTCTGTTAAAAATAGTGAAAAAACGTGTAGTTTTCTGGATTCAACTTAAAATCAAATTACACATTTAGTCTATCGTAAAATATTTTTATATCACTTAATATTCTTAAGTTGTAAGAAGTTGTGCGTGGTAAAAATAGTGGTTATCATATCCCAAGAACAATTGGAGATTGAGATAATTTTTCAACATAAAGTATATCTTCAAACTTAAAAGAAGTATATGGCAACAAATTTCATGCTTCTATGATTCCATTAACATGAGTTATGAATACGTTTTTAGAACTTTCTTTTAAATATATTTTTAATCATATCTCACATTGGAGATGTTTTAGAAAAATAGGATTAACTTCAATAAATTGCTTCAAAAATCATATCTAGATTTATTAATTTGAGTTCATTAATTGTTATGATTAAATTGCAATTAAATTATTTTTTAAAAACTTTTATATAAATGTAATTTTTATCAAAAATTTAAAACAAATTAGTTTTATAATGTTACACTAATTTGATAATAACCAGACAAAAAACGGTTAATTATATGATTAAAATTGGTAACAATTATTTTTTTTTTAAAATTAATATAAAACAAGAGATTTTTTACATTGGGACCTAAATAATTTTGAAGATTGAAGAGTTAATTAGTACCTAAATATAAAAATAATTTTTTATATATGTTAAAAAATGTTTTTTTTTTTGTGTATATGTACATACATTCTTGGCATATTAAGCATAAACAAAATGAGTGAATGATGCCAATTTAGTAGGGTATGCCAAAAAAAAAATATAGTCGGTTTATAATCTGTAGTTACAGGTAGAAATCAGAATCCAGGAGCCTTTTTGGATTCTTTTTTCCTCCATTTATGAGTTTTTTTCCTTTCCTTCTTCTATTTTGTGTTTTTTTTTCCCTCTTTTCCCTCATGTTCCTTCTTTTTTTCCTGCTCCCCTTTTCCCCTTCTTTTTTCCCCTTTCTTTTTTCTTCTTTCCCCCTTCCGACCCTTCTTCCTCCTGATCCTTTTTCCTACCTGTTCTTCGTTTCCCCGTTCACTCTCCAGAGTGGTTTCTTTATGGGATCGAAGAGCACGGGACAATATAAGGGTAAGAACGGTCTTGAGGACGTAGGAGGACAGGAGCATGCACGAGGTAACATTAGATAGGTCCTTCAGTTCTAGAGGGTTTAACTTTTAGCTTGGGTTAGGGTTTACTTGTAACTTGACCCAAACTTCTTTAAGGATTCTAGCTAGAATTTTGGTTTTCAAATAGCATCTACTAACTGGAAATCAAATGAACGATTGGAAGAACTTTGCCAGGTTCAATTTTAAGAAGACAGCCAACTTTAATTTTAAAACACATTCGCCAGTCAATCAGACATTAGAGATACAACTCAAAATCCTAACCCCCTATTTTTTTTTATAAATATGTAGACGTATTAAAGTTATGTATACTGGTTAAGTGCTTCCGCTTGAGAATTTTATAGAAAGCTACAACAACAATTCAAAGTTCAAAAAATCCGATTTTTTAATTCTCTGGAATATAAATATTGTACCTAGAGGTAATCGTTCATGAAAAAACAAATGAGAATATTTAAAAGTTTATAAAATTACGTCTTCATTGTTTTTTAACAAAATATTTTTTTTTTGCCAATTTGAGGCAAAAAATCAAAAAAAACATGATCTCACTAGATTCATTGGATTTATCATCTAATTTTACATCTATTTTTGGGTAAAATTTAAAATTTGAATTGGTAGGATAAAATACCTTAACACTTTTTAAACATTTATTCAACATATCTTCAACATAACTTCAATATATACTCAATATACCTTCAACATATATCCAGCGTGTATTCAACATGCCTTCAACATACCTTCAACATATACTCAACATATACTCAACATATACTCAACATATATTCAACATATACCCAACATATACTCAACATATATTCAACATATACCCAACATATACTCAACATACCTTCAACATGCTTTCAACATATACTCAACATATCTTCAACATATACCCAACATACCTTCAACATATATTCAACATATACTCAACATGCTTTCAACATAAACGCCATTAAAATGAAATTAAGTGTGGATAAATCTAGTAATTACGATGATCAGTTAATATTATCTTTTAAATATTAATCTGTTATCAAAATTAAATTTTGATAAATTAATAAATTCTTTAGATGTATTAAAAGGTATATCATCTTATTAGAACTACATTTTTTTCTAATCTTTAACTTCTAAGACTTAGAAATTCTATATCATTTCTCTGTATCCTAAGTTATAAGTTTTAACTGTTTTGCCACCTTCATTTTCAATAGATTATTTAGTAATAATCTTTTTTTGAGTAATACCATACTATACGGTTATTAATTTAGTTTATGAGTATTGAAATCAACAAATAAGAGAAGCAATCTAAAAATAGTGTTTTCAAAACTAACGAACTGAATCATTTTTAAAATAAATAATTTTTTTAGAAACTTCTTTAGATCCAATTATTCTTTATAAAAAAAATACTTTAAAAACTAATAGAAGATAAAATTTGAAACATTTGAACAGTTTAAAAAAGTGTATTTTTAAACATATATAAATAAAATACTAAAAAAGTTTTAAACGTTTTATTTTTTGTAGTATGTTATATAGAAAAAAGTTGTTAACTTATGTAGATATAATTTTTAGATATTTTTCTATCATATGACTTTAAAATCATAAAAAAATACAAAATAGAAAAGAAATAACTAATGTTTAAAAAATACCGGATTATTTTCAGAACACACTGTTTATATTTTTGAGGAAACTATTTTTTCTTTAAAGCATTAATTTTTAATATTAACTTTACAACTGAATGTTGTGTGGTTAATTGAAGTTATTCTAAAAAATTATGCATTAGTCTTTTTTATGTTAAAAACTAAGCATTTTTAATATTATTCTAAAACCTCAAATTTAAAACTATTTAAGAATTAAGTTATTTATAAATAATTATAGGTAAAAAAAAATTTCATTGCTGTATTTTGTTTATTATCTTAAATAAATGTTTGTGATAAAAGTTAACTATTTTATAAAAATTTTTATAATTTAAATATAAAATTTAAAAAAATATTTTTTAAGGAATGTTAAATTTACTAGTAAAAATATTGCAAAAACGCAAAAGAAATAAAAAAATCAAAAATTTTCAAAATCAAAACAATAAATTCATACGTTGTTTTGTTATCTTCAGTTTTTTTTTATTCTTTTTCAATTACAAAGTTTTACGTGTTGTTTTTGAATTGGTATTTATTCTACTGGTAAAGTTCTGCATACAGGTGCTTGATAATTGATTTTTTCACAATATTCTTTACACGATTTTTCCTCACAAAATTCATGACCTTTGAACAAAAAATCGGGAGAAACATTTTTGCAAAAACTATTTATTATAGTAGTTGATAAAATAAAAATAAGAAAAATGTATTTCATTTTGAATTGTCAAAAAATTATATTTTAAATTGCTAAACAATTTCCTTTTATAGAATAGAATTTTTATAAATATTCAAAAAATTTATATTTTTAATATTTAAACAGTTTATTAATGTGCAATAAAAATTAATTTCCTAATGTAATTGCAAGAAATAAAACGTTATAGCTAATTTATATTATAAAATAAAAATATAAATAAATTTTTTTTTATTTTTATCAAATTAATAAATCAGCAATAATATGTTTAAATTATCTTTTTTTTTCTTTTTTTTTATAATGAAATCATTAGCATATAACCAAATAAAAATATTTATTTTTTTATTAAATACTTTTATAATGATAAAAATTGATTTTATTTATATTTTATCAAAGTTTCTTTAATTAAAAACTGATTTTTTATTAATTTATTATTAAACATTATGAATAAACATTAATCTTTTAAAACATTTTAAATTTTTAGTTGTACGTTTCTAAAAAAACTTTTTTTATAAATTTTTTTATTTTATCAACTTTAATCAATTGTTATTATATATTATACATAAGTTAAAATACTTTTTTTTTTCAATTATCAATAAAAAAAATAATCAAATTAAGGATGATAAAGCAGTTTAAAAAATTTATTTTAAAATTAATTATTGTGTAGAGCTAAATAACTGTAGGCACTTTAAATATTTCTAAATCTAATACAAAAAAATTTTTACTGTTTATTTTAGGTTATATTTCATTAAAAAATCTATCTACTTGTAATTATTATTTTTTTATAAAACTTTTTGTTCATATATAGGCATAGTTTTTTTATTACATTTTATTTCTTTTTTTTTAATGGTTATCAAAGATGTTGGAAACAAAAGTACAGTTTTAAAATAAAAGTATAAAATAATTCAAAAAATATTATTTATTTAATGTTCTGCTAAAAATAATTTTTAAAAATGTAAAATGAAAATGATTTATTTTAAAATATTTCAATATATTAATAAAAAATATCTTCAATACATATGATAGATAAAAAAATAAAGTTTCTTTAAAACTAAATAATTAAATTTAATAATTATTGAAAAACAATCAAATTTTTTCGTATACTCTTTTATCAATACATTTACAATATAATCGGTAAGTTTCTATTCTCAAATTTAACTTCTTTTGTGCACATATCCCATCCATATCTTTTTTACGGCACTTTTCCATGCATTCTGCTTTATAACATTTTGGAATTTCAACCCATTCAGGTACTGCAGCTTTAATATAACATAAACTTTTTGTTATGGTTATTGATAAAATAAAAATAAGAAAAATGTATTTCATTTTTAAATGATAAAAAAAAACTATATTGAAATTGTAAAATAACCTTGTTTTATATAAAAAAAAATTTTCATAAATATTAAAAAATTTTTTAATGTGCAATAAAATTTATTAAAATTAAAATATTTTAAAAAAATATTAGGAAGTTTTTTACTAAATATAATTTAAAAAAATATGATCTTGATAATATATTTCAAAAAGAAACTTATAAATATAACATTCTTGTTTTTTAAATTTTATTTAATTAACAAATCAGTGACAATATGTTTAATTTAATGTTTTTTTCGACTGTTTTATTTTTTTAATATTCTTCATTTGAATTTTTTATTCTTTAAATTTAGCATTAAATTGTCTTTTTTATATTTTTTATAATAAAAAACAGCAACTAACCAAATGAAGAATAATTTATTTCTTATTTAAAATATTTTTATACTAAAAAAATTAATTTGAAATATTTTTTTATACTTTTTTTAAATTAAATATTAAATTTTGTTTAAATTGTATGAAACTATAAAAAATACAATAATATATACATGTAAATTAATATATAAAATTAATGTATTATTTGATGTAAGTTTTATTTATTTCAATAATTAATGTAAAAATTTTAAATAGTTTATTAATTAATTTTTTAACTAATTTAATTTTTTATTATTATTACTTTTGATATTCAATATTTGTTCTTAAAAATTATTACAAAAGAAATTTAAAATTGATAACAAAAGATCTGGTTGTGGAAATTGATAATGTAATATAATTAATTATATTAAATTTTTCAAGCTACATGTTTTGTTACTAAAAAACAATTTTTCATATAAAATTAAAGTTTAAAAATCATTTTTAATAAGTAATAAGTTTATTCAGTTGGCAAACATTTTTTTAATCATGACTGCTGAAATTTTTCAACCAATTTATACATATCATATAATTGTTTAAATTATTTTTATTTAATCTTTTTTTAGATTGTTAAACATTTGTACTTTAAAACAAAATGATTACTATAAACAAATAATTAACTTAACTCTTTAGATTTATGGTCTATTAAACATGTTTTTGAAAAATTGGCATTTAATATCTTTTTATTTTAGAAAGGCAATGAGATAAAATATTTGCATGAACTAATTTAAATAGTTAGATTATCAAACAAATAAATATAGCTACAAATCAACACTGAAAAAATAAAATAAAAACTAATATTGAGAAAAAAAAATTGAAGATTTTCAATAGCGATTAAGTAGAATTGTTACAATATAATCTTGTATATAATTTAAATTAACTTGTTGTTATAGAAAAAAGTATTTTAAGATATAATTATATCAAATATTTAGATGAAGCAAAATTATTTTTTAATTATTATATTAAAGATTTTTTCAAAGAATCTATTTATAAAATAAATTTTTTTCTTATGAATAGTATTTGTAAATTTATTCCATTTTTAAATATAACTAATTAAAAAAATAAAATTTATATATTTAGATATTTCTTAAATCATTTTTTTATGTTCCCTTTTGTCGGTTAACAATAAAATTTATGACGATTAATATTTATTATTAATAAGTATACAAAATTTTTAAAAAAGTGAAAATAATATTTTATTTATAGTTAGTTCTTTTTAGAGAAAGAACAATTACTAAGACCTAAAAAAATTCTTTTAAAATTAAAATGTAAAATAATTTATTATTTAAACACACTTTTTATACATATGTGAGAGAAAATAAAAAGAAAAACAAATTTTTTTTAATTATCACTTATCATTGGTTTTTTTTCAAACACATAAACATGACTTAAATAAAACATAACAATGACTAAAAGATAAACTTAATCTTTTATCTATAAAATGGAAGTTTTTTTTATCTAATTTTAAAAATACACTTTAATCAATTTTCAAACTATGTAAATGTTTAGTGAAAATAATGATAACTGAAGATAAAATAAATACTTGCTATTTTAGATTATTAAAATAAATTTTTTTATCTCGAAAAAGTAATTTACATTTTATTTTAAAAAAATTAATATGAATTTAAATAAGGAAATAAGTTAAAAAGATGTAATTAAATTATTTCTAATTTCTTAAAGAATTTCTAAAATTTCATTTCCTTTAATGTTTATTTTAGTAGTAATATTTATGTGTATATATTGTTCATAGTTATGTCTTCTTATTAATTATTCTAATAGCAACTCTCCATACTTATTATTGCTTTAAAAATATGTTGTTTATCAATTATCAAATATAAAAGTATTTTAAAGTAAGTACATAATTATCAATGTAAAATTTAAATTAACTTAATATTATTTTAAAAAAATGATATTAAAATAATAATAAATCAAATAGGTACTTTTAATTGATGTGTACTTTTAATAAATTATGTTCTTCATTATTTTTCTAATTAAATAAAAATTGTTTAATTTTTTTATATTAATTTATACTTTAAAAATAAAATAATTAAAAGTTAATATTACTGTAATAATCTAATTATTTTATCCTTAAACTTTATAAAAACAAAAGATATCTATAAAGCATTGAAAATACACAAAAGTTTTTAAAAAGTTTTTTTATTTATAAAAAATTTTATAATGTATATATAAAACAATTATAAAAATTCTTTGCAAATTTTATTTGGTTTTAAATATAATTACAAAATATTTGTTTTTTTATTAAAAAATTGGAAATAAAATTTTTAAAAATAATTAAAAATTATATTATTTCTATAACACATTAAAGGATAAGTAAATAAAAGTTTGATAGTAGATAAAAAGTATTTGTTATGCTTTAAAATTGTTAAATTTTAGTAATATTACAAGATAATTGAATTTTAAAATAGTTGAATAAAAATTATTCAATTATTCTAATTTTCCAACAGGGGCATTTTGAAGCCATATTTCATGGAGAAATTCATATAACTTTTCACTAACAGAAACTTTATAAGGAGTTGGATTAACAAATCTACAATGATCTTTTCTAATACTTTTCATTGATAATGTTACATTTTGTTTTATTTCATTTAATGAAGGCATATATTGGGTAATTTTTCCATGATCCCAATAAACTTCTTGAAGTTTTTCAACTTTTGATGGAATAACAAGTGCACGTTTACCTTCTTCAAATGGATGTCTACAAAGTATTTGTTTTCCTGGTTGAGGAGGTTCCTCGTTTTCCAATGTCATTAAATCTAATATTGAATAACTACTTTTCCCATATATTCTATAACAATTCTTTTTACCTGGAATTGATATTTTTGCAACTTCTTGACTAAGTTTTATCTTTGGTACATCACCTACAGCAACTAATTTATAAACACATCCTAATGCTGGTTGTTTTTGGCATGTTACTAGATGTGTTCCAACACCAAATGAATTAATTTCATGTCCTTGTTCATTAAATGATTGTATTGTTTCCTCTTTAATATCATTTGAAGCAACAATCTTTAAATTATCAACACAATTAGCATACTTTGGTACAGCAACTTTTACTTTTTTAAAAATTGATCTTATTTCAGTTGATAAATAACAAAGATCTCCACTATCAATACGACATCCAAGTGTTTGATATCCTAAATCATTCAAAGCTAAAGCAACAGCTAAAAAATTTATAACACCACTTCTTAAAACATCATAAGTATCAATTAATGCTAAAAAGGAATCAGGAAATGCTACAGCATATGAACAAAATGCAATTAATTCACTTTGTGAAATTTCTTCACGATCCACTGGCCATGATATAATTTCATAAAGAAATGTTATCTTTTCTTTACATAAATTTAATATATCCACTTCTTTTGAACCATCTTTGGAGCGTAAAAGTCTATTTTTTAAGTCACTTTCAGAGTTAAATGAACAAATAAATGAATGTGCTTGTGTTCCTTTAGCTGGAATACCATATAATTTTGCTGCTAAAACATTGCTTGTACCATCAAATCCTCCAATAAAGCAATATTTACTTGCTGATAATCCACCATTAGGACCTTGTGCTCTACGTAAACCAAATTCAAGTAATTCAACATTATTTCCAGCAACATGTCTAAATCTTGCTGCATTTGTAGCAACTAAACTTGCATAATTGACAAGATTTAAAAGTGACGTTTCTAAAAGTTGACAAATAGCTAATGGTCCTTCAACTGTAATAAGAGGAACTTTAGGAAAGGTAACTGAACCTTCCGGAATTGCTGTTATTTTGAGACTGTTACAATTTAATGATGCAAGATAATCAAAAAATTCTACCTCAGTAGTTTGAGGCATAATTTTTTTAAGAAAGTTTAAATCACTTTCAGAAAATTTAAAATTACTAACAAATTTGATGACGTCTTCTAATCCAGCAAAAACAGTATACTCTCCTTGAAATGGATTTTTTCTAAAAAAGAGATCAAAAACGGCTGATTCTTCATGACAATTAGCCTTCCAATAAGCATAAGTCATTGTTATTTGATAATAATCAGTAAGCAATGGTTGGCAAACATTATCATGAATAATATTATGTAAATCTCTTGACATTTTAGTAATTTAAATTCTATAAATTAAAACAAAAAATAGTTATAAAGAAAAAAAATTTTTTTTTTTTAAATAAAATACTTTTAAAATAAATTTATGATTGGATAAATAAATAATATTTTGATAATAAACTATTTTTAAAATTATAGATTTTATTACTTAATAAAAAAAAATTACTATTAACTATGGCGTAAAATAGTTTTCAAATTTAAATTTATATTTAATACTTACTAAAAATAGAAAACGTTTTTGAATCATTGAACAGAAAAGGATAAATATTTTTCGCATCATTGAACAAGTAAAATTTAATTTTATAAAAAAATCATCTATATAACATAATTGAAAAAAAAAACCAATCAAAAGTTCAAACTTAAAATGGAGTATATTATATGCCATCGATACATAAATGCATTTCATATAAAAAAAATTGTATCATTTAATAAAAAATTTTTATTAAAAATAATATATTTTTTATTAAAAAAAATTACTTTTTTATGAATTAATAAAACAAAAGAAAAAATAAATTATTATTAAAAAACATTTAATAAAATAAGGTTAATGTTATATTAAACATTCTATAAAAATTATCACTATTTCTTCATATTATTAACATAAAACTAATATTGAATTGGAAAGGCGTTTTATATACTTGGCTTATTATTAAAATATTCTGGAGAAATCTATACAATTTTAAGATTATGTAAAATGTAGAAATTGTAAAGCCATTTAATTGATAATTGAAGAACTAGTACTTGGAGTACGCGTTAATACTCTAATAATGAAAAAAAAAGTGCATACATATTTTTAAATATGAATATAGATTTTTTTTATTTGACAAATTTTATTAGCAATAATCACATAATCCATGTACAAAATGAAAACGGAAATTTAATATTAAATAAACAAATAAATCTCATAAATTATACAAAAAAAACGAACTATTTGTTTGGTTAAGCAAAAATTATTGTTTAAAGAAATTTCAAAACAAGGTTATTTCCTTTTTCATTTTTTTAATCAAAGATGATTTAATAAAACATCAAACATTACCATGAAAATTGATATATAAAGGTAGCCATTTTTTCATTGAAAAAAATACTTTTTCCCATGATACTTATATTTAATATTTACTCATATTTTATATCAAATTTTAAAAATAACAATTTATAAATTTAATATGACATGTTTTTCATTTACAAAAAAAAAAAAATAACTAACTAGAAGAATTATATTTTTAATCTTTGACTTTATTTTTTTTTTACAAATTTTATACAAAAATAAGTTAAAAAATTATTCATATTAAAAATAAATTTCATTTTTCTTATCCTATCAATAGCATCAATTTACTTCACTATATCTTTTCTTTTTGATAAATCTTTTTTAATAAAACTAAATAAGTATAAAATATGAATTTGTAAATTTTGTTTGTAAAAAATGTATATTGTTTTAAAATCTTAACCTTCGGGAATAAGTATCTTGTTATAACTTTGAAGTAAAAAGACAAGTAATTATATTGTGTTTCTGTTATTAAATTTTGTAATATATAATATTGTTATCTACAAAGATAACAAAAAAAATAAATAATATAATTGGAATGTATTAATGAGATTGATAATGTTTCAGATAAAGAAAACGTTAACAAAATTTTGAGATACTATTTTTTTTAAATAAAAGATTTGAAGAAAGAGGAAAAAAAATTTAAGATAACTATATTTTATATATTATATAAATTATTTTGTATAACTTATCTATAGTAAAAAAATATACTACTTAAGGTAAGTTTATAAAAAAAAACTTTATTAAATTTTAAATTTCTTCAAATAATATGAAGAATAGTTTCATTTTTTTTACTTTATTTCAAATGAATAAAATAAGACTGAATAATGCAACTTTTATGTTTTATATTATTTATAATAAAAATAAAAATGTCTTGTAAATTTGATTAAAAAGGTAATTAACAAAAATGATATAGTTTTAACTACTTTAAGTTTTAAATGAATGTGTATGGTATTTTTTTTACATTAAATAGTTTTAAAATAAAAAATGGATAAAAATTAAAAAAAAAATGTAAAAATTTATTTTAAGATAAAATTTTTTTTCAAAAAAATTATTTTTTAATAAAGAATTTTTTTAATTTTAATAATATATCAAAATACTTAATATTTAATTTTATTTTTTACTATCAATATATCATATAAATTTTTTTTAATAGTTTTGTAATATTTATATATTCTTTATTTATCAATTAAATGTCTCTTGTAGATTGGTTTAATTACAATTTATCACATATACTTTTTATTTTATCTTTTTATTTTATAAAACTGAGTTTTGAGATGTGATGGATTCGTTTTGTTATGGTATCTAAAGCATTTAAAAAAGATTATTGAAAATAGTTTATCTAAATTAATTTTATACAAATTGTCAAATATTCACTATTGCCATAGAAATACTAATGAATTGTATTAAAAAAAGTTAACGCAAAGGGATCGTAACTTTTAGTAATCAAATCGGTTTTTTGTCTTATCTTTAGGTGTTAAAAATAATATAATTTTATTTATAATAAAGTGTTACTTATATAAAAATAATCATCCAATGTTTCAAATAGATTTTTATCTATATATAAAAACATTGTCCTTACCATACAAAATTTCTTTATATTAAATTACTATATTTATCTTTGGATATTTCATTTATTTATATAAATTGTAATTATAATATATATCTTTTATTATTTAATGTTGATATATATATATATATATATATATAGATATAGATATATACAATATCTTTATATATAAATATATACATTTTAATTTATTTTATAATTTTTCAATTTAATTTTTTTAAAGATTTTTTTATTAAATAACAGAAATGAAAAATGAATTTTACATTTATAGAAAAAAAAGCTTTATCATTCACTTCAGTAAATTTTTTTTACTGATAAAGTGACTTCAATATCTATTTATTAACGGCAAATCAATCAATGCATGCAAATGCTTCTAGTTCATCGAATTAGTTACAAAATTTGTTTCAGAAATAAAATTTATCTTTTATCTAGAGTTTTATAGTTCAAAAAGTTGTCCATATTTATATTTAAAATTTTATAAAAATTTTTCATTAAAAATTTTCTACTTAATTATTTAAAAATAATAATATTAATCATGTCAAGAATTTCTTCAATGGCACGTTTCCGGAACAATGATCTTGAATGTAGATCAGAGGATGGTAGAACAATTCCTAATTCACAAATCAGATCATCATCATCAACAAGACTTACTGAGTCTCATCAAGCAAGGAGAAAAATTTTTTTATCTAGAATGGTATTATTAAAATTTAAAAATATAAAGAAAATTTTTATCTATAAATTTATAGTTAGCTATTTTATACAATATTAACTTACTATTAAGATGTAATATTTTATTTTAAGAAAAAATATTAGTATAAGAGTTGCATTATTCATTTCGTAATTAGTAATATAAATTTAAAAAAAATTTTAATAATATATAATTTATATCAAAAAAAATTATTTATTATAGTTCTTATTTTTATTTTACATAATTATTGATGAACCTTTGTATCATCTTAAAGAAATATTTATAATATATAGTTAGAATTGTAAATTTTAGTTGTAAATAAGACAATTCATCAAGAAAAAAAAAAACAATTTATATTAATATTTAAAAAAAAATAGATATATGTTTTCAGCCCATTAAAATTTATATTCTATAAGATGTTTCAAAAATTTTTAAATAAAAAATCTTAAAGACATTTTATAGTATATTAGGTTAAAACAAAATTTCAATTACCTTATACTAGTAACAATTTTTCTAATTTCCTAATTTTCTTTTTAAGGCCTTTGAACAAACAGCTTCATACGACGAGTCTATAAGTGGATTTATGCGACGCCAGTTTATTGGTAATGGTAAAAGACAGTTACCATTAAAGTACGGAACAACAACAACCCAAGGAGAAGATAGTAAATTATTTGCAGTCCAACAAGATATGCCTATTAAAGGTTTGTTAAAAAATATTTTATCACATTCTTAAACTTATATTATTTTTAAAATGTTAGTTTTGAATGGTTCACCAGGCTATATAAATATATTAGATGGTTTAAATGCTTGGCAATTAGTTAGTGAAATTGCTTATGCTACTAATTTACCTGCTGCAGCATCATTTAAACATGTCAGTCCAGCAGGAGCAGCTGTAGGGTATCCATTAAGTGATGCTGAAGCTCAAATATGTATGGTTAAAGATTTAAATTTAGATAAAGTTAGACCTAGTTTAGCAGCAGCATATGCTAGAGCTAGAGGTAAGTTTAATAAAATTAAAAAAAAATTAGAAATAAATTTATACTAGAACAATATTGGGTACTTGAAACAAAATATAATCGTAAAATTCAAAAAATTATTGGTATGTTATGATTAAGGATTGATTGTGTGGGAGTGTTAACATAATAAATATTTTCAGCATTCTTATTTGATATTATGTATAAAAGTTTTTTGATTATCAATTTGCTTATAAATTTATCCATAATCTGCCATGTTACCAAGTTTCAAATACCTTAAATATGTCTTGCAATAAATATTTATATATTTTCCTTTCAATATAGTCAGTGTTTTGTAAAAATTTTGCATATGTAATATTTTTTTATTTTTATTTTTTTAAAAATGAGATATTATAAAAGAAAATATATAATTAATTATTGGAGTGTTTTGCTTAATTTACATTTTACATATACTTATTAAAACTTTATAGGAGCTGATAGGATGTCTTCTTTTGGTGATTTTATAGCATTATCAGAGAAGTGTGATGAATTAACGGCTAAAGTAATTAATCGTGAAGTATCAGATGGTGTAATAGCACCTGATTATGACGATGCTGCTTTATCTATTTTAGCAAAGAAAAAAAATGGCAATTATACTGTATTAAAAATAGACCCAAAATATTTACCATCAGAAGATGAAGTAACAACTATATTTGGTTTAAAATTAAAACAAAAAAGAAATAATGCAATTGTAAATAGTGAATTATTTAAAAATATAGTTTCTGAAAATAAAAATGTAAGTAATATATCATTGTAACAAGAAATGTTTAGTATTGATAAAAAAAAATATTTATATTTATATTTACATACATCTTATTATGGTTAAATATTTTTTCTTCATATATAATATTTATCAATTTTTCTTTTATAGTTACCAAAAAATGCCATTGATGATTTGATAGTTGCTACAATAGCTGTCAAATATACTCAATCAAATTGTGTATGTTTTGCTTATAATGGACAAGTAATAGGAATTGGAGCTGGTCAACAAAGTAGAATTCATTGTACCAGGTTAGCTGGAGAGAAGGCCGTTAACTGGTAAGATAAAATTTAATTTATCATAACCAATGACCAAAAAGTGATACATTATATAAATTTATAAATATATACAATGTTAGGGATGATAAAAAAAAGGTTTTTTTTAACAATCTGGGCATAGTTCTTTTACATGATTCCAATAAGATATGGTAGCCCCTGTTCTACAACCATTAGCACCACCATCATGAGTACGAGATAATAATTCACATGGACTTTTTCCATAACATTTTAAACGAAATCTAGCTGCTACTTGCATTATACAATTTGATGAACATTCATAATCTTCAGAACATCTTATCCATGCTGACTCGACATCTTCACCTATCTTTCTTCCAGGTTGAAAGCATTGTTTATATTGAAAAATATTCATTCTAAAATAGCCACATCCTAGACGTTGATGAATATCAAGTGAACATCCCTGTTGTTGACATCCACTGTCAGCTTTACACATTGCTTTTAAGCATTCATTTTTAAATTCTATTGTAAAATTGTCCGCAATCCCTTAAAATTATTACTATTTATTAAAAAAAAGAAGATTAAAATATTATAAACTAACCTCCTGTATAAGGATCATTTTGCGAAATAATAACACAAACAAAAATTAATAAAAATAATCCATATAAATAAATATTTTTTATTATAATGTTTAACATTTTTTTAAAAGGATATACAATTAAAAGTTATTAATTTCTAAAAAAAAAAAGTAATCAACATAATTAAAATACTCTATTTTAATAATATACTATCATTTAATATGTTAAAAAATATATCTTTTTTTTTTAAATTCAAATTTAATATTTTAAATAAATAAATTTTACAATTATAAGAGTTAAAATAAATTTAAATTAAAAATTTGACTATATATATATGAAAAATTCTTATTTTTCTTAAATAATAAAAATGACATTAATTTTAAAAACAAAATCGTCCTAAAATTGATATTATGTTACTTGTCATTTTATAGATAATATTACTTAAATAAAAACTTTTAAATTAATTTATATAAAAATAAATTTAGTTTAGGCTTAGACATTTATAATACAACAAAATTATATGATTTATAAAAAGTTGTATAAAAATAATGGCTATAATATAAATTGTAATAAGTATAATTAAAATATTTCATAATATATAGATTCTTTACATATCCTTAGGTTAAATTACTTTAATCAACAATTAAGTATTTAAAAATAAATTATTTATTTTAAAATTTAATTGAATTTGATACATATATATTATAATTAAAAAAAAAGAATTTATACAAATAATTATTAAGATATATTTTAATAAAAATTATTTTTAGGTGGTTACGTCAACATCCTAAAGTTTTAGACTTACCATGGAAGGCTAATTTAAAACGTTCTGAAAAATCAAATATAATTGATGTACTAGTGTCAGGTGTTCTTGGAAAAGAATTAACAACCTTACAATGGCAAAATTATTTTACAGAGACAGTAGAACCTTTCACTTCAGTAGGTTTATTAATAAATTAACAAAAATATAAATAAATAATCATACATATATATTTATATATGTATTTTAAAATAATTTAAAAAAGCCTAAAAATTATTATTTTGATTCAATAGTAATGTATATTGTTATTAATATATGTTTGATGTACTGGAAAAAAAACTTTTTTATTTTTAACAAATTAAGGTATAATATGAATGATTAATTAAATTACTAAGTGTTTTGTAGTTAAAGTTTTAATATGTTAAATTTTTGCATCATATATATAAATATATATATATTAAAAAATATTTTTAACTATACATATTAAAATTAAAAATTATTTTATCAAAAGTATTTTTATATATCTTTTTACTATTTTGACATCGATGATCATATAAAAAGTGAATCAGGTTATATTTTGAAGTATTTTGTATTAAAAATTGAAATGTATAATAAAATTATAAAACACTTTAATAATATGTGTATCGCCATGCAAAACATTACTATGATTGTCCTAAAGCATTATAATAAATAATATCATTATATTTACCTATCTAAAATATTTTAAATATTTTAAAAAATGATAAAATCAATTATTTTATTTTGTTTATAGGAAGAACGTAAAGAATGGATAAATAAATTAAAAAATGTTGTCATAAGTTCTGATGCTTTTTTTCCTTTTCGTGATAATATTGACTGCGCAAAACAATATGGAGTCAAGTATGTTGCTTCACCTGGTGGATCTTCTAGTGACGATGAAATTATTCAAGCATGTAATGAATATGATATGGTTTTGATACATACAGGATTACGACTTTTTCATCATTAAGTTTACAAAATATTATTCAAATAACAAAAATGCTTTTATCATAAAAATGTTTTTAATAAATAATTTTAAAAATGAAAAATTTAATCTTTAAATATTTTAATAAAATAATCAGAAAAAAATAATAAATAATAGGATTTTATAAAATATTTTTTAATACATTAAAAAATTTTTTTTTTATTTATGATAATGTTTCGCAATGTATGTTAAAAAATTTTTAATTTGTTATCTTTTAAAATGTTAATAGAATAATGATGTATAATAAAATAAAGAAAATTTAAATATTATTTTAATAAATTTTTTTTTCTCAATTTTTAAGTATTTTTAATAAAATAAGTTTTTAGTAAATTATTTTAATTTTTTAATGTACTTAAAAAATTAGTTCAATGACCTCATTGAACCGTGATATAATCTTTACAGATGTATTTAAATGATATTTAAATGTTTAATAAAACAGTAATATAAATGATAAAGTTAAAAGCTATACTACTAATAATATTTTAATTTAATATATTTATTTTTTTATAAACAAATTTCTATTATTATATTTAATATGTATCTATTACCATTAACACCTTTTAAAATATTACTTCTTACTATGATAATTTTATTAATTTATTTTAAAGTGTTATATATTATAACACATGATCCATTTGATGTAACAACACTTAAAAAGTAAGATTCTTATTTTACTATCTATTAATATTAATTAAAGTTATATAACAAAAAAATCATATACAAAAGTACCGTTTATTTATAAAAGTAATATTGTTGTGAGAAATGAAACTTGTAGAATAACATTAATACTACATTCAAGTTACGAATACATTTCAAATGATCTTAAAACACACTTATATAATTGGGATGGACCTATATCAATAGCTATAACATTTAATGAAAATATATCAAAAATATCACTACAAACATCATGCATTTTATATTTTTTTGACAACTTATATTATGAAATAAAGGAAGCTAAAGAAAAGTTAAGTGTTCATTTTTTATATACAAATACTATTGATAATTATATTATTTATAATTCAACTATATTTAAAGAAACAGTAAGACATTATTTTAAAATTGAAAATTATAATAAAATGTGTAGGGATGTAAATGGAAATATAACAATATTTGAGAAGGCAAAACAATTAAATAATTATCCAATAAATGTTGCTAGAAATTTTGCTAGAAAACATTCTAATACAAAATATATTCTTATTGCTGATATGAATCATTTATTTTCTAAAAATTTTGAAAAAAAAATGATTAATTTAGGAGAAAAATTTTTAAATAAAACTGGAAAGTATGCTTTAACTTATAGAATTTTTGAAATATCAAAAAGTATTAAAAAATTACCATATAATAAAAAAATGTTAAAAAATTATATTAAAAAAAAGAAGGCTTTTGAATTTCATCATTATATGTCTGCACATAAAATACCTTTATTAAATGAATGGTTTTTACATCCTGAAAGTAATATAGAAACTGGATATCAATTTATAACAAATCTATCAAATTCTCAATGGGAACCACAGTTTGTCTCATTAACAGATATACCTTATCATGATGAAACATTTTTTTATCCAGTAAGAGATAATACTGTATTAGTGAGTTTAAAAAAAATTTGAATAACACAAATATACATTTATAGAGATGGGAAATGTGCTATCAAAAGTATCAATTTGTTATTGCTCATGATGTATTTATGTTTCATCATGGTATTAAATCATATCATGAATCTTTATCAATTAAAATAGCAAAAGATAATATCTTTCCGCTAGCTTTTAAAGCAATGAATAATTTTGATAAAAAAATGAAAAAAAAATATTCACAAAAAAATGACTGCCCAAAATCAGATAAGTATGTTAAAAAAATTTATTTTTATTAATTTATATTATTTAATTTAATTATTATAGATATAGTTTTGGACCTGGTTTAAAAATACAAAATTATTTAAATTATCCAAAAATTTTCGGATACTAAAAAATAAATTTAAAAAAAATTTGTTTGTTTTTTTTTCTTAAATTACTAAAAAAAATTTTGCATAAATTATTTTTTATTGTAATATGGTACCATCCATACTTGAGATTTATGATTCAAATTTTCCATACTATATTTATTACTACTTCTTTCTTTATATTTAGGAAGACGACTTTCTAATGAGTCAAATTCCATCTTTGAATAGTAATTTTTTTTTGGTGAATATTTACGTTCTGCCTTCTCTTTTGCTTCCCTTGCTTCTGGGACTAATTTGTCAAAAGCTGGTGGCATTGTAAAAGATGGGAATGTTGGAAGTCCAGGGATTGGTGTAAAATGATTATTATTTGTTAATGTATTTGGTGGAATTGTTACAAGTTGCCCTGGATCTTGTCGTGATGGTTGTTGAAATTGTATTGGTAATGAAAATAATGGTTGAGATCCCAATAATGGTTGTGACATTTGAGGGAATGGAGATTGTCTTAATGGTCCTGGAATATAAACATAACCAGGTGGAACTTGATTATTTGGTAATTGGTCTGGTCTTAATATTGGTTGTGGTAATAATGGATTTAAAAGACCATTATTAGGCATTCCCAATAAATTATTTCCAGTTGTAAATAATGGATTCAAAGGATTTTGTAATAAATTTCTTGGTTCTGAAACTTTTCCAATAACACCAGTAAAAATTGATTGTGGTGCTTGCCCAACGACACCAGTCAACATTGGTTGTCTAACTTCATTTTGATAATTATATCTATCTTCAACGTATGTTTTTATTGGTGATTTTCTAACTTCACCTGAATTACCTAATGAATGTGCTTTTATTACAACTCCATTAAAATTTTCAACAGGTATTCTATCCCTATTATAAGATACATAAGTTTGTCTTATCGGTTGTGAACCATCAAACTTAAAAATAAAATTACAAAAAAATTAATAAAAACATTTTATATAAAAAAAACTTACAGTAACAATTCGACCTCCAAATATTAATGTCGGAAGGGCAAATACTAAAAATTTTATAAAAACTCTCATTTTCATAAAATGAAAACTAACAAACGTTTTAACGTTCTCCTTCTAATTATATTTATTTCATAATTCTCAGGTATCACTAAAAATTGCTATATAATGACCCGGATCTTAATTTTCCCATCCCATCCTGACCGATATTTAGAATTCATTATAATTATTATCTTATTTTAAATAATTTATCAAACATTTTTATAGTGACTTAACAATTAAAGAAAAGTAAGATAATTTTCATTATCTTTAAATAATATATAAATAAAAATATTTTAGCATATATATTGTAATATTTTTATAGTTCATTTAAATGAAATAATGAAAATGTATATAAAATGTATAAATTATTTCTTAGGCATAAAAATAAGTATAATTATAAACAATTAAAAGATTAAATGTTTCCTTTTTATGAAATTATTTTAATTTATTATATATATATTTATATAAATATTAAATTTTAACATAGAAATATAATGATAGATATTAGAAAAAGATGTCAATTTTGATAATGATTTTCTTTTGTTTATAAATAACTTCATCTGACATTTCCATTTTAATGAAAAATTTTAATATTTATTTATTTTGCAACTTAAACGTAGCTTATTAGAATAAAATAATTGAAAAAAAATTCCTTTTTTGCAGAAATTATTTTCATTTAATATTAAAAAAAATTTAAAGTATTTTTGAAAATAATACACATTAAAATAATATTTTAAAGTATATTGAAGTATCAATTATTTATTTACTTAATAATGTATAATTTAGCATCATTTTTTACAACTCAACTATATGATAAATAATGTTTTTTGAGTATAAATAATTGCTAAATTGGTCATCATTGTTAGAAAACTTTCATCACACTTTTAACATAAACTATTGGTTATTAGTATAATTTTTGTTTATTTTCAAACTTTATAGGAAATCGTTGTTTAACAAATTTGGCATTTAACGGTCCTGACACGGAAAGTTGGAAGTATATTGACCAATATCATAAATTTATCTTATATCACAAATTGTAAAAAAGATATAAAATTATTTTATGACTAATTCTCATCATATATCTTTATATTTAATAAGAATAATATGTAATTAAGAATGTTTTTTTTATAATTTTTAAGATATCTTTCTCTAAATTATATGTATGTTTATTTCGTATGTCATATTTTTTTCTACCTTGTTACATTCTTAGAAATGTGAAATGTATATTTTATGGCTATCATTTTTCAGCATATTTTTTTTATTTAAAAAATTTAATTGTATATTATTATCTTCTTATTTTATTAACTCTTTTTTTTACTTTAAATATAATCATAAATTTTAATAAATAATAAGATTATATTTTAATAAAAATAAGTTAGTTAATTACAACTAAAATATTTTATATTTAAATGAAAATATTTTTCTAAATTTAATATATTTTTTTATTTTAAGAAACTCAAAATGTCACTGCGACGTTACAGTATTTATGGTAGTAATCCTGGAATATTTCCATATTCAATTTTAGTTGAATGTACACTAATAGATGAATTATTATATCTTACACCAAATGGTGTCCTTACTATAACACATGAAGAAGGAATAAAAAGGAAAAAGTTTTATACTAAAATAGATGATGCTTATGCCATTTTAGGAGTGCTACGTTTAAGCAATAGTAAATTTAATTATAAAATATTTTATAAAATAATAATTTTTTTTCCCTCTTCAGATGAACCTTTTTTGATATATGTCGCTAACATTTTTTCAATCGGTCAATTACAATCTTCAGATATTTATAAGATAACAAATACTAAATTATTATCATTAGTAGGACCAGAAAATAATGATCTCACTTATGATTCTCGGCTTATTGAAGTACAAAGACTCTTATCATCTGGTATTTTTTATTTTTCTATAACACCGGACAAAAACGCAAAACCATGGGACATAACAAAGGCATGCCAAAATGAGGATGATACAAATTTTTGTGATAATAGATTTTTTTGGAATAAATTACTTTTTTATCCCTTAGAAAGATATGGTATTGATACTAATAAATGGTTAACAAAGTGTACTGCTGGTTCAGCAGTTATAAGAACAATATATATAGCACATGAAACAGCAAAATTAGCAATAATTTCAAGATTATCATGTGAACGTGTTGGGACAAGATTTAATGTACGTGGAGCTGATCATGAAGGGCATGCAGCAAATTTTGTTGAAACAGAACAAATAATTATATATGATAAATTTGTAACATCATTTACGCAAATAAGAGGTTCTGTACCATTAATATGGGAACAGCCTGGTATTAATGTTGGGTCACATAAAATTCAAATGCAACAATTACCAGTATCATTAACAATATTTGAAAAACATTTTGATACATTAATTGATATATATAAAAATATTGTTATTGTTAATCTTTTGGCATCTAAAGATAGTAAAGATGGTGAAGGTGCATTATGTAATGGATATAAAAAATGTTTAGATAATTCAAAACATAAAGGTATGCCATATTATCATTTTGATTATCATGAACGTATAAGAATAAATAAAGAAACAGCACATAGAGATTTTTTATATCATATGAAAAATTACCTATCAATTGATAATATTTTTATAAAGGAAGATAATAATGTTATAAGAAGGCAAAATATAGTTATAAGAACTAATTGTCTTGATTGTTTAGATAGAACAAATAGAATACAAACTGCTATTGGCCTATCAATGATTGAAAATCAAGTCAATTCCCTACCAATTGTTGAAGAAAAAAAAAGTAGTACAATACAAAGAATATTGGAAGTTGGTAGAGATTTATGGCAAAGAAATGGTGATCAATGTAGTTTTATTTATGCTGGAACTGGAGCATTAGAAGGGAAGAGTAAAATTAAAGATGCTACTAGGTCTGTTGCAAGGACAATACAAAATAATATACTTGATTCATCAAAACAAGATGCATTTGATATTTTTTTATATGGATCTAAATTTGGTGATCATACATTTGATAAAGCATTAAATTTACTACCATCAGATTTATTAAGAGGTAAGTTAATATTTTTTCTTTTATTTCCTATTTTTTAAATTTAAATTAATATTTTAAATGAAAATTTTAAGATACATATTATTTTATTGGTAAGCTATTTTATAATAGTGTTAGTAAAATTATTTGGTATTTGTGTTATCATCATTTATTTTTATTATTTTAATTTTTAAATATATTTTAGAATGCCCAAACGCTGTAGAATCATTATTGGATCATAAAAATAGTTTGGTTGTTGAACAGAATGTTTCAATATTTGTTGGAACATGGAATGTAAATGGTGGTAAAAATATGAATAATATTGCATTTAAACATGAAAATTCATTAGAATCATGGATCTTTCCTGATCAAGATAAGGATTATGATATTGTAGCTGTTGGTTTTGAGGAAATTGTTGATTTAAATGCATCAAATATGGTTAAGACAAAGTCTGATAATAAACAAAAATGGAGTGATGGTATTTATAAATGTTTAGAAAGTGAAAGTAATACAAAATATTCCTTAATTGGAAGTAAACAATTAGTTGGTGTTTGTTTAATGGTTTTTATTAAAACATCAAAATTACATAGAGTTAAAGATATTTCAATAGATACCACAAAAACAGGAATGGGTGGTACTACTGGAAACAAAGGATCAGTTTCAATAAGATTTACCTTTTATACTTCATCTTTTTGTTTTATTTGTTCACATTTTGCAGCAGGACAATCACAAATAAAAGAAAGAAATGATGATTTTTTAACAGCTTATCGTAGTTTAAAATTTTCTCAAGGTAGAACAATAGAAAATCATGATTTTATTTTTTGGCTTGGAGATTTTAATTATCGTATCAATCTTTCTGGTGATGAGGTAAAAAATTATATTCGTTATGGAAATTTGGGTGAATTAAGAAACAATGATCAATTATTACAACAAAAAGAACAAGGACGAATATTCTTTAATTTTCAAGAAGGAGAATTAAATTTTTTACCAACTTATAAATATGATACATTTTCAGATGACTATGATACTAGTGAAAAAGCTCGTAGCCCTGCTTGGACTGATAGAATATTAATGAAAAATAATTCAGGTAGATTAGGTAATATTTTATATTATGGAAGAGCTGAATTAAAAACTTCTGATCATCGTCCTGTAATGGGTAAATTTGTAGTTGATGCAGCTAAACGTAGTTTAGAAAAATGTGAATCAATTCTCCATGATGTAATTATAGGAAATGGTCCACCAGATGGAATTGTTTTAATTTCTGTTCAAGGTTATCCCAATTTTCCTGAAGATCAAATACCCCATATTAAAAAATTATTAGATACATTAAATTTACACGTAATTTTACATAAAATTGAATCTCAATTTTTATGGTTAATTTTGGATAATGGAGTTATGGCTTTAGCTGCATTATCAATGAATAATGTTACATTACCAAGTGGATTAATTATAAATGTTCAATTAAGAAACAATAATTGGGATAATGAGACGTATCAGAAAGTTTTAAAGATTTTAAAAAATACAGCATGGGGTGAATCCAAAGTAGATTTAAATGATAAAGAATCTTTAATTAATTTTAATGTTGATTCTGATGAAGAAGAAATTTGTTCATTATTTAAAACAAATTTAGCCACACCAATAAGACAAGCCCCACCTCCACCATTACCTAATCGTCCACAAATAGGAAGTGTACCACAAGTATTGCCAAAAGTACCACCACGTCCATGTCTTTCAAAATGGCCAAATAAAAAAGAAAATTTATAAAATTATATAATATCTATTTATATGTTATATTAAGTAACAAAAAGGATCAGAAAAAAATACTACAACTTTAAAATAGATATATATCTCAAATTTTTTACTTTAATGATTTTATTTCTGTATTTTAAATTTTATAATGTATTAATTCACTTCACTTATATAAATTATATGTAACTTTTTTTAATCTTTATTGGCAATCACAATGAATAAATTTTCATGATCTTTACTTTTTTTTGTTTTATTTTAACTTTAATTAAATATATTTAGAATTTAAATGTAAATATCTTTTGAAATAGGTAATTTTTAATTTCTTATTGTCATCCTTCTTAAACTTTCATTTATTTATTTTATTTTATTGGTAGTTGCTATATATTAAAGTAGGATAAATTTGTATTATGTTGATATGTATTCCTTTAATTAAAATTTTTCAATAATCAAATTAAGATATTGTATTAAATTTGTATTTATAAATTAATAACCATTTATTTAATTCTTTTTTTTAAAAAAAAAAGTAAAAGAAAAGGTTTAATAATATTAAATATTATAAATAGATTTAATTATTTATAATATAATTTATAATATTTTATATTGGTAAATATTTTATTATTCTATTGATACTTGTCAATATTATATCCTTAAAATAATAACAGTATGAATTATATCAATAAATCTTTTTCTTTTGTTAAATCCTTTTGTTTTTCTTTATCATTAATCATTTAAATTGTTTTAATAAATTAAATTTAAGGTTTTATTTATGTTTTTATCTGTATAATACCCATCAATTATATATAGTTATCTTTTTATAGCTTTTACCGGTTATTATCCTTATTGTTAAATATTTATTTTCTTTTTAAATAATATTTTAGGTACCCATAGAGATAATCAAAAAGTAATATAAATTATATTTTTAAAGAAAAATAATATTAAAAGAAAATCATATTTTATTTCTTTACAATTTTTATGATATATTATAAAATTTATTTTGTTATCATTCATTTTCCCTATATTTAGTGGTATATTTTCATTATCCATTATCTTAATAAAACTGTTAGTCATTTTCCTTTTAAATACAATGTAAGAATATTTTAAATATGTTACTATAACTTTGTAACAAGTTAACATTTAATATTTTAATTAAAACATTCAAAAATTTTTAATAATATATCACAAAGTGTCTATTTATTTTATAACATATTTTGAATGACTTTATCAATATACATCCTTATTAGTCAATAATAATTATGAATCACTATCAATCAAAATATTAACTTATTATTTAAAGAAGTGTTATAATTTCACTTTAATTTTATATTAAGTTATATCTTAATGTTAAAAAAAAGTTTTTTTTTTATATTAATATTAACTTTATCCTTTATATATTCATTAAAAAAAACAGGTAAAATAAATTTAAATTGTATTTTATATTAAATTATAATATTATTTACGCATATCTATTATATTAAATTTTTTACTTTTATTTATAATTTTTATTATATTATTTGTAATATTATTTGTAATATTATTTTACGAAAATATTATAAAAAAAATTTTTTTCTAGTATTTTTCTAATGTTATTTAAAAATAATTTTTTTATTAAATTATCTAACATTAATCTTTATAATATTGGACTATTATTACTTATCTATTTTTCACAATATTCATATTGTCAATATTATAATAGAGAATTAAAATATCTTGATTATTATCTAGGTATTAAACCACATACAAATAATGGATTAATTTTGTCAAAAAGTAAAAAAAAAGATAAAAAAAATTTTTTTATATTTTTAATAATTAAATAATATTTTATAGAAAATTTGGAAGACAATTTTATAAGTGATCCTAATGAGCTTAATTGTAATTTAGAGACACGTTGTGCTTGGTTTAATGTTAAATCTGACAACATCCTAGATACCTCTGATTTTTATGCATTCACAAAAACATCATCAAAAACATTTCCATATCAAGTGACACCAGGACCACGAAATCCACCTATTGGTAAAAAATTTTTTTTTGCTGGTAACCTTACAGTTCCTGGGGAAAGTGCAATAATTTCATCAGGCCTTATTGGATGTCAAAAAGGTCGTGGAACATTAAAATTTACCTATTGGTTGTATAATGAAGCTAAAATTGAAGTATTATTAATAAAACCATTTAGAAATCATCAACGTGTACAGTTATTAGAGACACCATATCTTGGATGTAATAATGATGATTCAACTAATGGAATATGTACATTTACTGTTCGTGAAATTAATGAACCATTTAAGTTAGGTATAAGAGCATTTAATTTAAAAGACCCTGGTATAGGTAGTTTTGTTTTAATTACTGATATTACTTATTCTGGTGATGAAATATGCCATACAAATCCATTAAAAAATATATTTGGTGAAGATATTTTAAAGGTTAAAGAATTTAATAATAAATATAAAGAAATAAAAACTTCAACTGATCTTAATGCTAATGGATTATTTAATAAAAGTGAGTGGTGGAATAAATTTGACAGTTCAACTAATTGGATGATTGGTAAAAATACCAAATTATGGAAAGATTTTATGATGTCAGATGACAAACCAAGAGGAACATTTTTATATCAATATATTGATGAGTATAGTAAAAAACCATATGGTATATTAGAATCAACTGCAATTTCATGTACAAAAAGTGTTTCATCATTAACATTTTCATTATGGATGACACCTGGTACACAAATATCTGTATGTTCAGTTAATATAGATAATGTTCCATTAAGTTGTGTTGATATAAATGATGATGATATTCAACATCCTATGATAATTGATATTGATCCAAGTCAAAATGAAATATTTAAAGTAAGAAAACAACTTTAATTACATTTCCTTTAATTATATTTATTATATTTTAGTTTACCTTTGAAATTATTAATTATGATAAATCAAAACCATCACTTATAGTTATAGATAATTTATTGTATGATGGTCGTTTATGTCATGAACAAGATATGGATATAAATGAACAATTTGAGGTTGAAGTATTAGATGAAATGTTTCAACCATATAATACTTTTGAAAGAATAAAAGATGAAAGAAAAATTGATTGTAACTATGAAACTTCTAATTGTTTTGAATGGAAAGATAGGGAAAATTTTTTTAAACGTTCAATAATAACAAATAAAGAACCATTTTTAATACCTTCATCAATAGAAGGTAAAGGAAATGTTGGAGTCTTTTTAACAGCTTCAAAACCTAAAATTTTAAGATCACCTGAAATTCCATGTGTTAATGATGGAAAAATAACAATACATTATTATATATCAAAATTTGCATCAGCAAAAATATGTGTAGTTGATGAATGTTTAGATTTAAATCACAATGAATATAAAATTATATTTAAAATTTCTTCTAAAAGACCATTTTCTATAGGAATAGTAACTGAAAGTAGTGGACCATCATTTGTTATTATTAAATCAATTACAACTGAAGGTGATTTTTGTAAATTACCAACATTAAATGAGATTGCATGTAACAAAATACAATGTTTATTTAGAAATGATACATGTTCATATACAAATAAAGTAATAGATGGATATTCAAGAGAATGGAGTTTATTTAATCATCATGGAATTATTTCAATTCTTGATGAAAATTATCAAGCATCTATTTTAAATTCACCAAAATTTCAATTATCATCTCCAATTGATATACATATAACAGTTATTCAATCAACATTTGGCTCTAGATTACTCATGTGTGAAGATGATAATGTAAAAGATCTTGATGTATGTGAACAGTTAATGGGTCCAAAAATAGATAAACAGACAAAAGAAATCTTACAAGTTAGGTTAGATGAAGATGTTAAAAGATTTACTATTATTTCTAATCATGACAAATATTTACAATTTGGAAAAGCTATTTTTGTTATAGATTCTATTAGAGTAACCAATGTAAATGGCAGTCCATTATGTTAAAAAAAATTATGTTTTAATTTATTATTAATATTTGATAATAGGAAAGCTAAAAAAAAATACTAATTTATTTTATAAAAAATTTAATGTCACAACAGAAATAGATAAAAAAAATATTTTTATATTTTAAAAAAAATAATATATGCATTATTTGCATTGAAATAAAGATTATAATTTATTGTTTATATGAATTTATTTTAAAAAATAAATATAAAAAATTTGTCAAATAAATTGTTATTAATTAATTTTGTAATTCATAAAGTTTATTATATAAAAAAATATATGTAAAAAAAAATTTTTAACTTAAAACAATTACGGTTCATAAAAAGAAACAACTAATTAAAAAGTTTTAAAATATTTTGTATTGTACCAATTTAATTAACATATACTATTTTTAAATATATTTCAGTAAGGAAAAAAAAGTACATATTTTTAAATATCAACTTTGTTATTAGATCATTTATACTTTTAAAGTTTAAAAAAAGCTTTTATATATTTTTAAATATACTTGATAAAAACAATTTATTATAAATTAAAATTTGTTGACAAAAATACTTTTTAAAAAATGACAAATTTTTTTTATATTTTAAGCAAATTATTTAAAAGAAAAAGATGTTTTAGACAAAAGTTTCTGCACTAATGGCTTCAAAAATTTGTAAAAAAAAGTATTTATATTTTATTTCTTTTGAAAAAAAATAATATCTATTGTTATTTTTAAAATTAAAAAATTAAAAAAAAAAATTCTATATTACATTAATATATTTGATAGATAATTTTTTTCTTTTGTAATTTTAAAAAATTTTTTAAAAGTTATAAAATAAATAGAAACTATTTAATATAATTAAAAATAATAAAATTATATAATTATATAATAGTTTATTTTATTTATAACATTATATCATTTCCCTTTGTTTAATAAAGAAGTAAATTCTTAGGAAATTAAAAATTTAATTCAAATTTAGTTATAGTAAGTTTATATATATTCTCATATAATTATATGTTATATCATTCTATTTTTTAATTACTCAATATTTTGTTCAATTTATTTTTCAAAATATATATATTGATAATATTATATATATTAGTTAAAACAAAAATCTAAAAAGAAACATACTTAAGTTTTTAATTTATCATTTTTACTACAATCAATTGCACATGTAATAATATTAAATTTATCAAAAGAAAAGAATGAACATTTATAATAAACTATATTTAAAAATATTTATATAAAGTTAAATTTATTTATTACTTGTATATTTTAAAAATTATATTTTTATTTATTATTCAAAAAATAATTTCATAAATAGTAATCTTTCTTTAATTATTTATGCATGACTTCTAATATGAACTATAACATAAAAAAAAGAACACTATAGTATTATCATAAATGATAGATTTGTAATAAAAAAAATGAAAGTTATAATAAAATGTTCAATTGTAACATTTTTGAAAATTTTATATTTCACTTATCTAAACAAAATTTTAATCTTTTGAAGTACAAAGAGTAAAAATTTTTTTTTAGCATTTTGAGAAATATTTTTATGACAAAATCTTGTAGTAGGCATGCTTTTAAATAAATTACAATAAGAAAAAAAAATAATTTAATTTTAATTTTATTAATTTTTTTATTCTTAAAAATACTATGTATTAAAAGCTTATTTTTAAAGAAAAAATTTTTGACAATTATATATATTTTTTAAGTAATTATTTACTTTTTAAATAAAAAAACTATTCTTTACAAATTAACATTTTAATTTTAACAATTTAAACTTTTTTATGGCATGTTAAATGAAATTTTTTATAACTAACTATATTCATTTAAATTTTTTACATCTAAAAGATAATTATTTTTCTTTTATTAAAAGTTGAAAAGTTACCAATAATTTATTGTAATATTTTTTTTTACATTATCTATTTTAGAAATACCCTTTTTATCAGACAATTTCATTTAATTTAATCTACAGAATGTTGGTATGTTTTACTTAAAAAAAAACAATAAATAAATATAAATAACTATTTTTACTAAATAAAGTCCACCTTATATTTGTTTTATTTGACAAATAAATTTTACAAGTGAATGAATATTATGAATAAATTGGTTTTTAATTTTGATATAAATATAAAATAAATTGTCATTCTTTGAAATAATTATAACTCTAAAAATATGTAATTTTCCTTTTATAAAATATTAATAATAATACTTTTCTATTATAGTTATTATCAATTAACTAAAATGCCATTGTTTGTTTTGTTTAAAAAAAATTTTTTTCAATATCAATTTTTTTATTATTAAAATATTTTTTTTCTAACACTTATAAATAATATTAATTTATTAATTTTTTTTTAAAATAGATGAATAAATTGTCAATAAATAACTATTTTTCTAATTTTATATTTTCTATTTTTTTAATAAATATTATACTAATAATTTTGCCGAAAAATGTTTATAGTGATAGTAAGTTTATGTGAACATTTACTTTGTTTAAAATAAATCCATTATTATAGGAACTGCAATGCTTCAACCTAATGGTGAATTTTTACCCCATGTAAGATTAGCTAAAGACTTACTCGATAAGAAACGTTATGATAAAAGAGTTAGACCAGTATTAAATCAAAGAAATCCAACAAAAGTTAACTTTACAATGAGTTTATATCAAATTTTAGCAATTGTAAGTATAAAAAAAAGACTAAATATAAATATATTTAAAAATTAATAAATATTTTTAGAATGATAAACAGCAAAGTTTAGATTTAAATGTTTGGATAATTCAAAAATGGACAGATGAATTCCTTGGATGGAATCCAAATAAGTATGGGCTAATAAATTCAACTATTTTACCTTTTGAAAGTATTTGGCTTCCAGATACTTATGTTTATAATTCTGTAGTTATGAATCGTCAAGAGACTGAAAGATATATTAATGTAGTTGTTAATACAAATTATTGGAAAAAAGAAAAAGGTGCTGATATCACATTTATGTATCCAGCATTATATAGAACAACATGCCATTTAAATATTAAATATTTTCCATATGATCAACAATATTGTACTATTCTTATAAGTTCATGGACAAGTGATAAAGCATCTATTGATTATTATCCAGAGTTAGATATTGTAAATTTACATAATTATATACCTAATGAAGAATGGATAGTTATTAGTTTTGAAGTTAAACGTGTAGAACAAAAGTTTGTTTGTTGTCCTGAACCATGGGTTCTTCTTGAATGTAATTTAATAATACGTCGCAAACCCCTATATTATATAGTTAATCTAGTTATTCCAACATCAATTATTACTCTTGTTGCTGTTACAGGATTTTTTACTCCAGCATCAACAAGTAATGAGAGAAGAGAAAAATTATCACTTGGAATTGATGCTCTATTAGCTATGTCTATTTTAATGATGATGGTTTCAGAGCAAATGCCAACAACATCCGATTACATTCCATTATTTGGATTATTTTATTTAGTTATAATACTTATAATATTTGTTGGAACTATTTTTACAGCATTCATATTAAATATTCATTTACAAAAACAATACAATCGCCCAATATCCCCATTTATAGCATATTTATTCTTCCATAAGGTGGCTGTGTGGCTTAAATTAGAGCCATCACATAATTTAAGTGAATTATGGCGTGAGACTGGGGCAAAATATGGTATAAATAAAATAAATAAATTAAAATGGCTTCAAATTAAAAAAAGAAAGGAAGAATTTAGGAAAAGGTGTAATAAGGATAATTTTAATAATATAAATATTGATAATGTTAAAAAGTTTTCAAAACCAAATAATTTATCAACAGCTAATTTGATTAATATGGAAATACCACTTATTGATAATGATAATTCTAATAATGATGGTAATTCTTTTAATG
Organism: Strongyloides stercoralis; assembly: GCA_029582065.1. NCBI lineage: Eukaryota > Metazoa > Nematoda > Chromadorea > Rhabditida > Strongyloididae > Strongyloides > Strongyloides stercoralis. Next base: position 1,775,208 of record JARPTA010000002.1, read on the forward strand.
ATACTAATGAAGGTATTTTTATTTTATATATAAATAATATGATTATGGTATATTAATATTTTTTTTTTTTTAGATTTAGCATATAAAAAAAGTTTAAGAGCAAGAGCAAATTGGAACAAATTAGCTTTAAAAGTTTGTAAAAGTGGTAAGTGTATAATTTTTTAAAATTAAATATATATAAATAATTTTTAAAAAATTTAGATAACTATATAGATTCTTCGAATGATCAAGGAGAAGGTAAATATCAAATAAATGATAATATTAGTAGTGATGATTATAAAGATAAAGAAAAAGGTTCATCATATAAAAATATTCCAATTACAACATTATCATTATTTAGTTCTGAATCAAGTTATAAAACAAAAGGTAAAAAATATTGTGAAGTAGATGATATAGATCAAAAATTAAGAAGAAGATATGCATTAGAATGGGAATTTCTTGCTGCAATTGTTGATCGAATTTTATTAATAGTTTTTACTATTTTAGTAATTGTTGTTACAATTTTAATGGTTGGTATTGGTGAAGCTATTCATATGAGTTATACTCATCACGATATGATGAATAAGATAAATAACAATTCTTCTACAACAAATAAGAATGTAATATTATAATTAAATTAATAGATTTAATATTGCAAACACAATAATAATATTGTTTATTTTTTTTATTCCTTCTTTAATAAATAATAAATAAATTTATATATAAGGTACTTATTCTAAAAAAATTTTAAAATTATTTACAAAAAAATAATATGTCTTCATATAATAATAATAAAACATAGTAATATAATATATATTAACCTAAATTATATGTTATAAAAACCAATCATAAATATTTTTTTTGCAAAATTTAATAAAATATAATTATATATAATTTTTTAAGTATGTGTAATAAATTCCTTATGTCTAAATCTTGACATTGAGAAATTTTTCCTTGCAACAGCACATGGTCCACGTCTTTTATCAACATTAATTATACGACTTGGACAGTACATTGAATTTATTTTAACTGAATCCCATATTGTTAACAATCCTTCTCTTTGCCCAGCTCCAAATGACTTTCTACTTCGACCAGTACAATAAATCGTTGGTCTCATATATTTTGGAGAGTCAAATGGCATTGTTACACTCTCTGGATCATATGGCCAATCCAATTGTTCATTTGAAAATTGGACAACTCTTTTTCTTGGATAAGGACTAAAAATTAAAATTTTAAATACATATTATAAATTTTAAAAAATAAATAAGTAGTATTACCGAATTTCTTTAATATATGAAAGAGCATCTGGTCTTAAATATTCTTCCTTATAACCCATATATTTTAAAATTTGATCCATAATAATTCCTCTAGAAGTATTTTTATTTGGATGATGTAATCCTCTACTTGATAAATAAATAGTACTTTTTATAGATCCTTTTTCTATTTCTTTATCAATATATCCATAAAATTTGTTACTTTTCATTATTACACCATAAGATTTATTAGAACTCCACATGTCAGGTTGTTGCCAAGGTTTGAATTCTAAAATATAAAATTTTAAACATGTTCTCCTTTCTATTTGTTTAAAAGCACTTAAAATTGTTCTCCTTTCATTTTTATTAATATTTGGTCCTATATAAATATATTGACTTGCTGTTCTAAATGATTTTTTATTATTATACTCTTCTATGATAGATGTTTGCGATAAGTATGCCATTGAAAAGGTATATAATAATATTAAAAATATTAGAAAAATTAAAGTGTACTTTGTTTTCATTTGAAAAATATAACCAATAATTTATACAAATGCGACTATATAAAAGAATAAAAATTCAGGATTTATAAAATCTTCAAAATTAGGTAAAGGAATAATAAACAGATTTATTATCATGTATTAATTATGTCGTCATGTTTTAAAATTTTTTAAGTTTTTTTTTTTATTTAAAATGCATAATAATTGTAATTTGATGCCTGTTTTTAAATACCAGACAAATAATATGTGTGATAATATCAAATAAATATTGGTTCATATTAATCTTAATATTTATAAAGAAGGTTATTTTTTTAATTTAATTTTAAAAATTATTTAAATTTAGATAATAAATTGGATTATGTAAAAATTAATGTTATCTAAAACACATCTTCTGTTTAAATATATTTTTAAAATTTTTTTTATAAGAAAAAATGTTGTTATCACAATATTTGCAGGTGGAATTACATTAGAAATTTTTTTTACCATAATAACATTAATTTAATATTGTTTAATAACACGATGCAGATGGTTTAACTCCATCAAGGAAGCATATCATTGCTTGAATAAGCTGACTAGCGTCTTTTGTCATACCTTGAACTTGATCCTGAAGAGGTTTAATTTCTCCAGAAAGTGTTGTAAGTGATGAATTTATTAAAATAAGATCATCATTGATAATTTTTGTTGCATTATTCAAATACTATAAAAATTTTATTTGGAAAAAAAACTAATAAAAACTTACATTAATTGTATTATTTCCTACTTGTTCCAATAATTGAATGTTACTAGTTAAGTTTGAAAAACCTGCTTCTAAACGTAACATTGTTTGATTAAATTGACTTTCATCTATTGATTTCATTAATTCCTAATATGAATATTAATAATCAGTCTTTTTTTTAAAACTTACTTCAGGTGCTGTAAATTGAAATTGGCAATTTTGTGGATCTCCAGAACAATTTTTAGAAAAGGTAAAATTTCCAGCATCACCATAAATTATTGAAAATGTAATAAAAAGTGATATAGCAATTAAAGACAAAATATATTTCATTATTATATGCTTTGAATGATTAACAATCAAATTATTATTTATTACCCTTATATAAAAATTTAATAATTTATATATATGTTATCAATTAATATAATCTTATCAAAGTAATTGCTACTCATAATTTAGCTTTATTTAGGAGTGTCATGATAATAAACATTATAGAAATAAAATTTTTAATATATTAAAAATATTTTATTATTTTAAAATATAACAGTATATTACATAATTAGAATTTTCAAAATAAAAAAATGAATTTTTTTTTCTATCTTCAAGAGAATTTTATACTTTATTTTCCAATTCATCATTTTTATCATCCTTTTTGTCATTGTGTTTTTCATCTTTTTTTTCATCTTGTTTTTCATCTGTTTTTTCCTCCTGTTCTTCATCACCTTTAAATCCACTAAAAGTTAAAATGGTTGATAATGAATTGATTATTGTTTGAATTAATTCATCTTGAACATCAAAAACAGATTTACCTGTGGAAATGTTGCTGTCAAAACTCTTAATTGATGTTATGATTTTTGTTAAAAAGTCATTAATTTGTGGTGTTAATAAATTTTCACCTTTAGATTTTATTTCTTCAGTACTTTTATCAAGTTTTTCTGCATTTTGACGAATTTGTTCTATTAATAATTGTTCTGGTGAAATATTAAGTTTTACTGCTTTTTCTTCAATTGCTTTTTTTGTTTTCATTAAATATTCTGAAATATCTTTATATGATGTTGCTTCCCACTTTTTTTCTTTAATAAAAACGTCAAGAAGTAAAAAGTTATTTTTAATTTTATCTAAAACACCATATAAATTTTGTATTAATGGTTCAAAATATTCCAAATTTTTCTTATCAATAACATTTGAGGCTAAAAATTTGACAATAACAGACAGACGATCAACAATTGTTGAATTTTGATCCAAATTGTCTTTTGGTATTGTTTTTTTAGTAATTGATTCAGCGTAAGCTGTAGCAATATCTAACAAATAATTAATTTTTTCAGATGCCATATTTTTTTGTTCATTAGCCATTTCAACAGACTTTCCTACTGTTGTAATAACAGCTTCAGCAGCTGTCTCTTTACATTGACTAACATATTCAGCAGCATTATTACCAATTTGTTTGGTATATTTTGCTGTATCAAGAGCAAAATTAGCACTTGTTAAGCCAGCTAATAATCCTAATTGTACAGCAGCAACAAGTGCAGTTAAACCATAAGCTGAAGAGACAGTTGCAGCTTCTTTTGTTTTATCTAAAGCAACTTTAGTACCATCAAAACTTTTTGAATAGTTATCATATACTTTAGCAGCTGTTGGTAAAAGGTAATCAGTAGCAGCTTTACTTATTCCAGATTCTAATGTTGTAAAAGTAGATTCAACTAGAGGATTGTAAGTTTTTGCTGAATTATAACTAGCTTCAACCTAAAAAATAATATTAAAAACTTTTAACATTTTAGAAACATACATATTTTCCAATAGGAGAATTAATTGCTAAGGTGTATAGTTCAAGAAGTTTTTCATTTAAAACTTCTTGAGTATTACTAGGAGTTTCTTGTGTAGTCATTACAAAATCTATAAAAAAAAACAATTAATCAAATAAATGCAAATAGGTATTAAAATAAAAAGTGTTGATAAGTAATCATTTATATACTTTTTTAAATTTTAGTATTGTGTACCCAACCAATGTCAAAAGAATAAAAGAGCATCTAAAATTTCATTCTATCAATTGTAATAACACGTCATACATACTATTTTAAAATTATGTATGATGAAATAATTAAAGTTATAGAAAAGAAAAAAATTATTTCTTACTTCATTTACGCGATAATAATATTATTTTTAAAAATTATATTTTAAGATATTAAGATTTCAAGATGTTATGTACTTTGTAGTTTATTGTCACAAGTTAATGATGTAAACAATATAACTTATAGAATATAAACTACATTCTTTTGAAATTAAATTTTTAAAAACATAAATATTTTTTTTATAAAATATAAAATAATTAAACAAATTTTATCAAAAAGGTGTATTTAATGTAGTAAAAAATATATACAAATTATTTTTACATTGAAATAAAATCAAATTATACGCTGTCATAGAAATAATTGTACGCAAATAACAAATAATTTTTTTTATTTTGATTTTAATATCAATGATAATATACTTTATGTATATTTGTGAATTTGAAAATTTTAATAAATAATTATTTGTTTTAAAATTTTTGGTTTTTATAAATTTTTTAAATTCAAAAAAAATTAATTTATATATTCAAAAAATCTTTATTTTGAAAAAATTTTAGAAAATTTTAAAACCTATTTCTTGTTTATTAAGTTAACTGGAAATTGTTGTTATTTTAATAATCCTAATTGAATTGTTAAATAACTATAATCTCATAAAAAGTATTATTATCAATAAAAGAAAAGTTATAATCAACCGATAATTTTATATTGAGTTGTTTTGATTAAAATTAATAATATAAATATGCTTACTTTTATATTTATAAAATAGAAAAAAAATAATAATGTTAGTGGAATAAAAATTAAAAATTTAAATAATATAAAAATTAGTTTAAAATTTATTAATTTTCAAAAACTGTACAAATATTATCTTAAAATCATAAAAAAAATATTTTTTATTATTTTTCAAAAACTATTTAATAAAAACACATTTTCAAATATTAAACAATTGATAAATAAAGTTATCATCTAGGATACTAAATATTTATAAGGAATGGTATCAATTTTCTAACTAATCATAACTTTTTTCATGGTTGATAAATATTAATACCGTTATTTTTTTTTGATAAAACATTATTCATCTTATCAGAGTACTAATAAAAGTTGTTATAAAATTGTTTAATTAAATGAATAAAGAAATATTTTTTATTGTTCTTTTATTTTTTTTACTAAAAGATAAATAAAATATGTAATTTGATTTATTTATAAAAAAAACTTTAAAGTTTTAAACGTTTTTATTTTTTATTACCTTTTAATATTATAAAAGCTCTTTTAATATTGTTTTAAAAATTCCCTGGATAATTTTCTATCATTTATAAAAAAATTCATAAAAAAATATAAAGTAAAAAAGAAGTTTTAAAAGTTTTAAAAATTGGAAGTTACTTATTGAGCACCTTATACATAGCTTTAATAGGTTTACATATAAAATAAAAGTAGAGGGTTGGGATTTTAAGTTATACAAAATTTTAAAATAATCTTCAGTCGTTTGGTAATATTTTTTTTTAATTAAAAAATTATTTTTTTAATTGGAGGTGAATGTTTTTTTTATGTACATGTACATACATATAATATTAAAAGTAATACTTATACTTAAGGCATAAGTATATACTTACATTCTTGACATATTGCGCAAATACAAAGTGAAGAAATAATAACAATTTAATAGGGCATGCTAAATAAAAAATATTGTCGGTTTATATTCTTTAGTTTCAGTAGGAATTAGAATCTAGAAGCCGACCTAGATTCTTCTTTCTGGTGTTTAACGTGTTTTCCTCCTTCTTCCCCTCCTTTTTCTTTTTTTTCTTCCCTTTTCCTCTTCTCCCACCTTTATTCCTCTTCCCCCTACCTTGTTCCTTTCCCCCATTTTTTATTCTTCCTCTCCCTATTTATCTTCCCCTTATTCCTCTTCTTCTTCCTTTTCCCTTCTCTCTTCCATTTTTCTTCCTTTCCCCTTTTTTTCCTCCTTTTCCTTTTTTTTCCTTCCCTTTATTCCCTTTTTTTTTCCTCTTTCCCTCCTTTGTTCCCTATTGACTTTCCAAAGCGATTTCTTCATATAATTGAAAAACAAGAGATTCTGGATGAACATGCAAGGAAAGGATTCAGCTGAAGAATCAGAACCGTTAGAAGGATATGAAGGAACAAGAGCGTGTTCACGGTAGCATAAGTAGGATCACTAACTCTAAGAGTTTAACTTTTAGCTTAACATAGCCAAATAAAGTTTTAAAAATTCCAATTAGAATTTTGATTTTCTTTGGCTTTGCTATGTGAAAATTTAATAAACAATTAAGAAGACTTGGCCAAGTTCAATCTTAAGGAAACAACCAATTTTTATTTTTTTACAAATAAGTATCATTTACATTTTTAATAAAAGTATAATTATTAATTATTTCAACCTTTATAAAGTTTAATTAATAACTTTTTTATAACGTTTTTATTAAAAACATTCTTCAAGAATCTTATTTAAAAAGATAGATTCACACAAAAACTTTTTTTTTAATATTGTTTTTTCTGTATTTTGTTTATCATGTTTCTAAAAAAATACCTTTTTTAAATTAATAAAAATAAGTGTAAGATTTTTTGTTTCTACAAATTTTTATCTTATCATTTTATTTTTTAAAAAAGTTGGCTATTTATTTATCTTATACTTTAAAGATAATTTAAATTAAATAAAAATTTATTAAAATATAATTATTAATAAACACAATATATATAGAAACATAGCGACAAAAAAAAGGTAAAAATTATTAAACACTAGTGTTATAACCTAGTATTTCTGGTTGTGGTCTAAATTTACCACCGTTAACAGAAGGAACTCTTCCAATTCGTGATCTAATTTCACCACCTCTATAACCTCCATATGGCGAACCTGATCTTGATGGTATATCTGTAAGATTAATATCATCTGCTCCAGTATCAAAACCATCATTTTTTTTACCTTTTTCTTTATATGGTGGTGTAATTGTACCAGTATCACTTTTTCCATATTCTACTTCTTTTTCATACTGTGATTGACGTTTCTTTTTATAACACCAACATATCAAAAATACACCACAAATAGCTAGAATAATAGCCAAACTACTAAAGATAGCTGTTAACCATTGAAGATAATTATCTTTCTCTTTAGGTCTACACCATGGTTGACCACCTTTATTCCATTCATATCTGTATCGTGATGGATCTTCATAATCAACAACTAATGAACATTTGTATTCAGATTCACCTTTAATCCAATGAGTTTGATCACAATCAAATTTAATTGTATCTCCTTGTAGATATCCTGATCCAAATGATGGAGTTTTTGTCATATATTCTGGATATTCTATATTTATTGCACCACAACTATTATATGCTCTAACTACTTCAATTCTATCATTTACAAAATTTTCCCATCCTTCTTCTGAGTTAAGACCAATTATTCTTGAATTAAACATTGCCCAATCAAATCTACATGGTATATTATCACCACATTCACTTATTATAGCTTCTGGATTATCTGGACAAAATTTCCTTCCATAACTATATGTTAATGCTGATGCTAATGGTTGTTGATTTATAATAAAATTACTTGTCATATCAATACAATTTTGAATTAATTGTTGAAGGTTTGTTCCAGTCATAGGAGTAAATCTATTAACACCAGTCTCATATTTTGGTGCTACTTTATATATTGGGGTATTTTTCATTGAAACTTCTGGAAATACTTCAAATTTACTATCTTCATCTCTTGATGATGTGAACAAATTATCAGTTGGTGCTAATCTATTAACTGTACCTACTATATTTTGTTGATCTCTTGTTCCACCAGTACCAGGAATTTTATAATTATTTATTATTTGTGATCTATACATATCTGAGTTAACTTCATTAATTGTTATATCTGAATAAAAAGATGTTGATGTTTGTTCTGGGAATGGTCTTAATAATCCTGATACAGTTGGAATATTATAAATATCTCTCAATGCTTGTGTTAAAACTTCTCTGCCATCTGGTGAAACACCATATCTTGGTGGTACAGATACTTCAATATCTAACATACCCATTGATTCTTGAAACATTGATAATCTATCAATATCTAATGAGTATGATTCTTTAATTCTAACACCAATTTCAGCTTCTTCTAAAACAATATAAATATCAGGAATACCTCTAACAACATTATTAACATAAACTAAAACTCCTTCAAATCTTTGTAATTTCATATGATCAAAATATCTTAGAATATTTTTAACAAATATATTTGTTCTATATCTAAATCTTCTTGTATCACCTCTTGCTGTTACAACAACTCTATCAGTACCAGAGGCTTCCATAGCAATACCAGTAATAACAGTAACATTTGTTGGTTGTACTAAATCAGCTTGTGTTAAATAATGTCCTAATAATGACCAGTCAACTTTTCTATTTGGATATCTTTCAGTTCTAACTTGTATTTTAACTTCAGGTGATGTTTCTGTTTTAGGTATGTATAATAAATTAAAAACTCCTGGTTCATTAAAAATAAATTTTTGATTATCTAATGTATACCATGAACCACCACCTATACCTCTACCTACAGCTGGTGGTTGATAAGCTTGACATGCTGATGAAGGTCTTCTCCAATAAAACATTTGACATCTAAATTTTGCAAATTTACAACATAAATAATATGGCATTAAATCATGATGAAAGACAGAAAGACCAGGTACTTCAAATTGTCCTAAATATGGATTTGAACCAAATTCATAAGCTCTATTAGGAAAACCAGGATTATAAAATATATCTTCAATAACCCTAACAACAGGTTGATATGGTGTTTGCATTAAAAAACCTTGTTGATCATAACAACATACCTGTCCATATGTTGTTTCATATCTATTTGTTCTTTTATTAATATTGCTAAAATATCTTTCATCATTATCACTATATTTTCTATCATCTTTACCCATATATGATGCATAAACATTTTGTGCTGACATATAACAATTTTCTGAACCTATCATTTCAGTACATGTTATATCACGAAATTCTTGTGAACATCTTGGATGTGGCATAAATCTACCAATATCTAATTTAGCTTGTGATTCTATACATGGGCAGGAATGATTTGTTTCTGTATCTTTAATAAAATTTGTCAAAGCACCATCTTCATCATACCAATCATGACACATTTGTGTAGCTTTTTCAATAACAAATTCTTTTCTTTCCTCTACTTGTTCTCTAGAATATGAAGTCATACCATATGCTTGATTTTCTGGTGACCATAACCAATGTAATGAAATTGGTGCTGATACTAATCCTGAAAGTAATTTAGGTTCCCTACCAAATTGTTCTGTTCCAGTAACTGGTGCTAACTTTAAATATCCAAAACGAAAAGAGTATAATAAATTATTTCTCTCCCAATCTGTCAAATACCATTCTTGAACTTGATTAATATTAATTGTTTCTTCTTGAGGTAAGTATGAGTAATCTCTATCAGCTCTATTTGAATATGTTGTAAGCCTACATAATACTCTATGTTGTGGATTAAATTTCTTTAAATTTTCATCAGCAGCTTCCTTATAACCAATAACATACAAACCAAGAGTTGTTGAGTATAAATTTTCATCATTTAAATTAACATCACTAGTCCATATATTAATATCAGGATTTGTAAAATTTCTTGGATACCATGATATAGGCATAACAGTCTCTTGAATAGGATTCTTAAACCATTTATAAATATAACCAATATCAAGTCTCATTGGATCCAAAGTAGGGGGTACAAAATAAGCGTAACCAACAAACGCTTTGTCATCATTAACATTACCTGTTTGTGGTTGAAAATACAATGTTTTTGTTCCCCAATCATATATTTTTGGTAATGTACATCTAGCTATAGCCGCATTTAAAACGACGCATGTCGCTATTTGCCTCCTTTCTATCATCAAAATATATGATGTTTTTCTATCAAGACACATAGCATTAATATCTATTGTTATTTCACCTAACATATTAATTATATTAGGATATATTAACATTGGATATGTACCGCCAGTCTTATTAGAACAACCAGCTGGCCTAACAACATCATCAACACGAAACATATACCTTCCTCTAACAATATGTGGTACCCCAGATCGTTGTGCTAAAACTTTAGGTGAATTTTTATATGCTTGTGTTGGATCAACTTCAACTAATCCTGTATGATTACCACCATTGAAAAGTGCTCTACATCTACCTGATCTTGAATTTTGCCTAAAATCATCTGCATCAAAGCCTAATTTGTCATAATTTAAGACGACATATGATAATCTTGCTGCTGAATCAGAAAGCCATATAGCTTGGTAAGTAGCTAATTGTCCTGAGTCTAAATCTGATCTTCCAGATATAGCTGATCCTGTATTGTACCATGTAACTACTAATGCACCATCGGGACGGAAAGTATTACCACCAGCAACACCTGATTGAATTTGTCTTTGCATATAATTAAGAAACTCATCACTATCCTCATCACAACGTACATAACTTCCAGGCAAATTCCGACATGCCTCATTTGCTGATTGTGAAAAAAATGATGAAGTACGAAATTGGGTATTTTCATTTAAATTAGATCCTGATTGTTGTCCAAAAAGTGATTGTCTTAGGAGGAGTCTAAAAAATACACCAGCTTTAAGGCCAGGAATAACATCTTGAGTTATTTGTTGTTTACATAACCATGGTGCTATCATAGCTGGATCTTGTACTCTAGGCCAATCTGTTGAGTCAGGACCAACATTTATTGTTGGACCTTGATCAAGAACAGTAGTAAATGATAAGTATCCATTGACAGAGATTGTTGTATAATTATACAGACCACCATAAAAAGGAAAAAACATATGAAGATCAATTGTTTGTCCTGAAGTTAAAAAACCAGGTGCAACTTCAAGATCACCAACATCAGGACCAAAAGGTACTAAATTTACTCCATAATAAATATTTGAACCAGTCCCTGTGAATATAGTACCAGCTTGTTGATTTGTATTAAGATTTTGATTTGTATTTTGTTGTGATAATATTAAAGTAAAAAATGTTTGAAATATAATTGGTATAGTTAAATAACCAATTTTTTTCATATTTTATTAACAATATAATTTAGTATAAAAAAGATAAAAAAAAGGAATAATGAAGATATTTTAAAATGATTAAAAGTTACTTTTATAGTTGAAATAAGAAGAATAATTTATAAAACTAAAATGACAAAATGATAATTAAATGATGAATAAATAAAAGTAAAAGTGAGGAAGATATAAATTATTATTAGAAAGATAAAAGATAAGTTCTTATATAAGAAGGAACAACAAAATAATATGTAAGAGTTCAGAATTATATGTACTTATTTTAATATTATACTTTTGTGTAAATTTCCTAAACCATTTTACATAATATAGTTCTATTTGTACAAATAATATTAATGAATCTTCAAGAAACTCTAGTAGTAGAATTATTTATACACTGTAATTGAATAATTGTTATTAAAGGTAAAAATAAAATAAATATAATAATATTGGTATACAATAGTAAATGATAAAAATATTAAATATATGCTGTGTTGTGATTATATAAGTAGTTTATATAAATAGTAATAAAGATATTCGGTTGAAATAAATAAAATTGTTACCTAAGATGTTTAAGAGGTATAAGATAAGAAAAGTTGATTTATAAATAAGTCAAAGAAGGTTTATATGAGGTAATGTTTACATTTTAACAATAATATACATATTTTTCTGAATAGTACACTTTCATAGATAGCATATGAAATAACATTAAAGTTTAATAATTTTGATTTCTTATATATGTAAGCTTTTTTACTATTACATTATAAAACTTAATAAAATAACTTTTTAGTAAATAAAAGTTTTTAAAAAATTTAAATGTCTTACTCATCAGTAGTTCAATAATCTTTTTTTTTTATCCAATTTTTGTAAATAAGTAAATATTTTTTTTTTACTTATTCATATTATTTTCTGAAAATTTTCTAACAACTTTTTATAAATACAAAAATAAAAATGGTAATTTTTTTAAGCATTTTTTATTTTGACACTAAATTATTGACAATCTTAATAAGTTATATATTAATAAATAATTTAAACTTAGTATATAACATCTAATAATTGATATTAAACAAGTTTTTAATATTGACAGATACTCATTTCAATAGGTAAAATTATATGCGAATTTTCTCTTTCTAATCTTTCGATATTCTTAAATATAAATTAAAAAAATTAAAAAACAAATATTTTTTTATAAAATGACAAATTATAAATTTGATATTTTATTAAATAAACATAGAATCATAACTATATAAATATATTAAAAAATATCAACAATATATTCGTTATAAAGAAAAAAATTAACAAATTTTTAAAAAATAATTTATATGTCATTTAAATCGTTTATTATTAAACTATTGAAAAAGTTTTATTTTATATAAATAAAAATATGATTTTTAATATATAACATTGATATGTTTCTTTTTAGATATTTTCAAAATTTGACATTCTATTGTTTTTAATATCTAACATTAAATTTAATTTCAAAATAACGATTTTACTTTTAATTTGGTAACAATTATTTATTAAATTTTTTAAAAAAGTTTTTTAAACACTCATAATTGAATAGTAAGTATAATATAATGAATAATCAACAAAGTTAAATAAAGATAAGAATCTTTTATAAAAAGAAATATATATTTTTAAAAAGTTGAAGAAAAAATTAAATAATAACATTATTATATGTGTTATATGTTCTTATATGTAAAATTATAATGTAAAAAATTATTATATTGAAGTTATATTTATTAATCAAAAGTGAAAATCAATTTAAAATAATTAAAAAAACGTTTTAAATATACTATTTGTTTTTTATATTTCTTAACATATTAAAAATATTTTTCTGAATATCTACTTATAGTAATTATTTTAAATAATATTAATAATGTATGATTGCATTATTTCGAGATTTTTTGTTATTTTCCATTAAAAATAATGATAAAAAAGAGTAACAATTTTTTAAATACATGTTACAAAATAATCACAAAAACTTTTAAAATGACAAATTTTTTTAAAAAAATAATCTATTTGTATCATTTTTAACATAAATAATTAAAAGTTTAACAATGTAAATTTATGAATTTTTTAAAAAATTTCTCTTTTATGAGTTTTTTGAAATTTGTTTCTTTTACTATTTTTTTGATTTAAAGATTAATTTTGTAAAACTAGAATTTTTAATTTACATAATTTAAAAAAAAACTTAATAGAAATAGTTTGTTTAATCATTTTTAAAAATCTCTTTTTCTAATTTGAAGAGGTACAAGTAGTTTTTTTTAAAAAACTATGAAAAACATATATTTAAAAAATTTTATAATAATTGTTCTTTGATCATATTGTAAAAGTTTCTAAAATTGTCTTATCAAACATAATTTTATTTTTCAAGTTATTACAAAATACATTCTCATATCATCTATAGATAAGATAAATGACAAAGAAATTTTTTTTCAATCTTTAAGAAATATGATTGGGAAAACATATGCTTGAAAAATATGTCTTTATTATTGCAAAAATATTATCTTCAACTTATCTTGATTTTAATTAATTAATTTCCTTGTAAATTACACAATATTAATTCTTTTAAAACAGTAATTATAATTTTAGTTAAATTTACACATTCAATATCTTTTTAAATTTTTTATTTAAAACACGTTTCCCAAGAAAGTCGAGCAATTTTAAGAAGCTAGGACAAGCAAAATTTCTAATTTCTAATTTAATATCCTTAATATTTTTACCTAGTTGATAAATTACCAAATACAAAATATTATCTTCATATCTCTTCATTGCGCTTCTGTAGAACTTCAAAAAAATTTTGATTTACTTTTCATATCTCAAAAACTAGTGTATGAAACTATATAGATATATATATCAATCTTTACCATTTTTTGAGTCCTTTTCAAATATGCAAGTAAAAATTTAAAATCTTTGTATTTTGAAGTGGTTAGTGTCAAAGAATTAACAAAAATCGAATCTCCCAATTAAGTGAATAGTCTCATTAAATAGAACGTATTCGAAAACCAATAGTTACATACTCAGTTTATTCTCAAACGTGTGAGAAAAAAAGTTTTTGATAAGTAAAATTTTTAAATTTTTACTTTTTAAACCCTTAAAAAACATAAAAAAATAAAATTTCCCAATTATTAATTTAGTCTCATTGAATTGAGCATTTTTAAAAGTTTATTTTTATATTTAAACATCACTGTATTTCGTGTGATAAAAAGAGTTATTGATAAAAATATTTTTGATGACATCGAAAAGACACGAAAAGAGCATGTTGAAAATTTTTATAAGGGAGAACAAGCAAAATTTTAAATTTTTGATTTAATGTGTTTGATGTTTTTGTCTAGGGGAGATATTACCAATCGCAAAATATTAGCTTCATATATTTTCATTGCGCTTCTATAGAGCTTCATGAAATTTTTGACACACTTCGTGTATCTCAAAAACTAGTAAGTAAAACTATATCAATATATAAAAAGGTTACCAATAAGTAGTGTTGAATCTTTTTAAACTTTAATAACTTTTGTTAAAATTTATATATTTTTATGAATTTTTTTTAACTGATAGAGAATCATCATAAAATTATATCAATATTAAAAAATTATTGTGTTCTATATAAAAAAATGAAACATTAATATTGTTTCTAATTTTTTTTATAAATATTTTTAAAAGTCCACTTTTAAAACGATAAAAATGTTTCTAATTTTTACTTTCCACTAGTTAAAAAGTATTTTTTTTATAAAAAAAAAAACTGTATTTAGAAAAATTTTAAAGAAGATTTTTTTTTTAAAAATGATCAACTTATGAGTCTTAAAATTATTATTTTTCTATTATTTCTTCTATTTCTTTATTTCAGTAACCGTAAAATTAGTAAACAACTGTATTATGTGGTACTATATCAAAACACATGATTGGCGCATATTTTTTGGTGGGTAAATTTGCTTAAACTGTTATATTAAACAATGTAACATACAGTTTAAGAAACAAATAATTTATTAAAATCAATTGTGTTAGTAGCAAACTAATATCTAAAAAAAGAGATATTCACCAACCATCGTGATTGCTAGATATTTAAATATAATTTTATAGAAATTAATTAAAAACTTTAGATAATGTTAAAAATAATGTTATTAAAGAAATTGCATACATAAAACAAGATACTTTATAAAAAGTGATAAAAAATTTTCTTTCAATAAACAAAAAAATGTTTTCAGCTAGGTAGAAAACATTTATGTGACTCTATTTTTTGCACCTAATATAAAAAAATTAATATAAATATTATAATATAGTTACATCTTTAGTTTAATTTAAAATTGTTTCTTCAAAAATGATTTTGTAATATATTATACATTAAACAGTTCTCTATTAGACAAAAAAAATTTATAAAAATATATAAGTTAAAACAAAAGTTATTAAAGTTTTAAAAAATGCAACACTACTTATTGGTAACTCTTTATAATAAAAATTAATAATGTTTTTATTGTATAAATATATAGTTAAGTAATAAATAAAAGTTAAAGCATAATACTTGTATACTTTGTTTAAAGTAGAAATATCTAAGTTATCTTTAAAATATTATGAACTGTAGGGTATCTAGCGTGAACCAGTTAGCTTATCGCTCTCTGTAGTAATAAGTAGCAGTAACCATTTATTACATCTAAGGTTTCGCCACGAAAAAGCCGAAAAAAATGAGCTTTTAAAAAAAAAATGCTTTTTTAATACTTATTTAAATGTAAAAGTAATTATTAAATTATTAAAAAGTTAAATATAACTTTTGTTATTATACAAATTATAAGGCAGTGAATTAACTAATAAAAATTAAAAGTTTAAATACACAGAAGATAAACGATTGTTTTCCATTATCGAAGCACATTTTTGTCCAATGATCACCTCCCGTCCATTAAAAAAATTAAAAAACAAATTTTTCCTTAATTAAAATAATTATCCTTTTGTTGTGAGATTGAAATGTGGATTTTATAGATTGGAAACACTAAAAATGTTTCATTTTTCTCATTTGTTTACAAAAAAAAGTTTTTAATGATATTAATATAATTCATTACGTTATTTTTTATCAAATAAAAAAAATTATAAAAATATCGACTAGAAAAAAGTTATTAAGGTTTAAAAAAAGCTGTAATACTAAAAGGTAACCTTATATGAACAAATTTGATTATTAAAAATAACAGGATGGAAAATGATCGTTATTTTTCTGTGTAAAAAATATTTTCGTGTCGGGACCATAAAATTTTTTTAGCATAATTAGACAAAACTGATGCATTTTCGTTCGGGTGACATTTTTCCAAAAAAAAATATTTTCGTGCCGGGACCGAAAAAATTATTTAGCATAATTGGACAAAACTAATGCGTTTCTGTTTGGGTGACATATTTCCAAAAAATATTTTCGTGTCAGGACCAAAAAAATTATTTAGCATAATTAGACAAAACTGATGCATTTCCGTCCGGGTGACATATTTCCAAAAAATATTTTCGTGTCAGACCAAAAAAATTATTTAGCATAATTAGACAAAACTGATGCGTTTTCGTTCGGGTGACATTTTTCCAAAAAAAAATATTTTCGTGTCGGGACCAAACTAATTTTTTGGCATAATTAGACAAAACTAATGCGTTTTTGTTTGGGTGACATATTTCCAGAAAATATTTTCGTGTCGGGACCAAAAAAATTATTTAGCATAATTAGACAAAACTAATGCGTTTCTGTTTAGGTGACATTTTTCCAAAAAAAATTTTCGCGTCGGGACCAAACCAATTTTTTGGCATAATTAGACAAAACTGGTGCGTTTCCGTTTGGGTGACATTTTTCCAAAAAAAAATATTTTCGTGCCGGGACCAGAAAAATTTTTTTTAGCATAATTAGACAAAACTAATGCGTTTCCGTTCGGGTGACATTTTTCCAAAAAAAAAATATTTTCGTGGTGGGACCAAAAAAATTATTTAGCATATTTAGACAAAACTGATGCGTTTTCGTTCGGGTGACATTTTTCCAAAAAAAATATTTTCGTGTCGGGACCAAAAAAATTTTTGGCATAATTAGACAAATCTAATGCGTTTTCGTTTAGGTGACATTTTTCCAAAAAATATTTTCGTGGTGGGACCAAACTAATTTTTTAGCATAATTAGACAAAACTAATGCGTTTTCGTTTAGGTGACATTTTTCCCAAAAAAAATATTTTCGTGCCGGGACCAAAAAATTTTTTTAGCATAATTAGACAAATCTAATGCGTTTCCGTTTGGGTGACATTTTTCCAAAAAATATTTTCGTGGTGGGACCAAACTAATTTTTTAGCATAATTAGACAAAACTGATGCGTTTCCGTTCGGGTGACATTTTTCCAAAAATTATATTTTCGTGGTGGGACCAAAAAAATTTTTTGGCATAAATAGACAAAACTGATACGTTTCCGTTCGGGTGGCATTTTTCCAAAAAATATTTTCGTGTCGGGACCAAACTAATTTTTTTGCATAATTAGATAAAACTGATACGTTTCCGTTTGGGTGACATTTTTCCAAAAAAAAATATTTTCGTGTCGGGACCAAACCAACTTTTTGGCATAATTAGACAAAACTGGTGCGTTTCCGTTTGGGTGACATTTTTCCAAAAAAAATATTTTCGTGTCGGGACCAGAAAAATTTTTTGGCATAATTAGACAAAACTGATGCGTTTCCGTTCGGGTGACTTTTTTCCAAAAAAAATTTTCGTGTTGGGACCATAAAATTATTTGAGCATAATTAAACATTTCTATAGCTTTTGTTTTTAATCGCTTATTATGGAAATTGTCATTAATGTAAAAAATGTTAAAACTAACAATTTACTTTTATTGAATTTGATTAAATTGATTATTTAGTAAAGACTTTTAACCATTTTTTCTTAAATTGATTATATAATAAATGCCTATACAATAAATTTCTAATAAAATATTAAAAAAAAACGAAAAATAGTGGTGAAAATTATTATAAATAAAAAAATTTTACTATTTATTTTTTGAAATATAGCAAATAGATTTAAAATTTTGTAAAAATGTAAAAAAAAAATTTTTTGGTCCTGACACGAAAATTTTTTTTTTTTGGGAAAATGTCACCCGGACGGAAACGTACCAGTTTTGTCTAATTATGCCAAAAAATTAGTTTGGTCCCGACGCGAAAATTTTTTTGGAAAAATGTCACCTAAACGGAAACGCATTAGTTTTGTCTAATTACGCTAAAAAATTTTTTTGGTCTCGACACGAAAATATTTTTTTTGGAAAAATGTCACCCAAACGAAAACGCATCAGTTTTGTCTAATTATGCCAAAAAATTTTTTGGTCCCACCACGAAAATATAATTTTTGGAAAAATGTCACCTGAACGGAAACGCATCAGTTTTGTCTAATTATGCTAAAAAATTAGTTTGGTCCCACCACGAAAATATTTTTTGGAAAAATGTCACCCAAACGGAAACGCATTAGATTTGTCTAATTATGCTAAAAAATTTTTTGGTCCCGGCACGAAAATATTTTTTTGGGAAAAATGTCACCTAAACGAAAACGCATTAGTTTTGTCTAATTATGCTAAAAAATTAGTTTGGTCCCACCACGAAAATGTTTTTTGGAAAAATGTCACCCGAACGAAAACGTATCAGTTTTGTCTAATTATGCTAAATAATTTTTTTGGTCCCACCACGAAAATAATTTTTTTTGGAAAAATGTCACCCGAACGGAAACGTATCAGTTTTGTCTAATTATGCTAAAAAATTTTTTTGATCCTGACACGAAAATATTTTTTTTTGGAAAAATGTCACCCGAACGAAAACGCATCAGTTTTGTCTAATTATGCTAAAAAAATTTTATGGTCCCGACACGAAAATATTTTTTACACAGAAAAATAACGATCATTTTCCATCCTGTTATTTCTAATAATTAAATTTGATCATATAAGGTTACCTTTTAGTATTACAGCTTTTTTTAAACCTTAATAACTTTTTTCTAGTCGATATTTTTATAATTTTTTTTATTTGATAAAAAATAACGTAATGAATTATAATAATATCATTAAAAACTTTTTTTTGTAAACAAATGAGAAAAATGAAACATTTTTAGTGTTTCCAATCTATTAAATCCACATTTCAATCTCACAACAAAAAGATAATTATTTTAATTAAGGAAAAATTTGTTTTTTAATTTTTTTAATGGACGGGAGATGATCATTGGACAAAAATGTGCTTCGAGGATGGAAAACAATCGTTTTTCTTCTGTGTATTTAAACTTTTAATTTTCATTAGTAAATTCACTACCTTATAATTTGTATAATAACAAAAGTTATATTTAACTTTTTAATAATTTAATAATTACTTTTACATTTAAAACACGTTTTCCGAGAAATTCGAGCAATTTTAAAAATCTAGGACAAGCAAAATTTTAAATTTCTAATTTAATGTGTTTAATATATTTACCTAGTTGACATATTACCAAATACAAAATATTAGCTTCATATCTCTTCTTTGCGCTTATGTAGAAATTTATAAAAGTTTTCACCTACTTTGCGTATTTTAAAAACTATTGTATGAAACTATAATGATATATATACAGTGTGCCCCAAAAGTAACCTGAAAACCTTGAGCTTTTATAACTTTTTTTTTATTTTATATTTTTTTATGATTTTTTTTTATCTGATAGAGAATTGTCTAAAGAATTATATATCGTAATATCATTTTTAAGAAACAACTTTAAATTATAATAAAAAATAGGTGTATATTATGATATTTTTATCAATTTTTAAATGCAAAAACCCCTAATTTTTGATTATATTATATTAAATATGGAATATAACATCACCTTGACGTTTTCCACGTAGTTGAAGACACTTTTTTGTTCTTTTGTATACACTTTCTATTACTTTTTTAAAAGTGTCTTTTCCTACGTATGTAATTTTTTCTTCAATATTATCTTAAAAATCGTTTCAAAGTTTTCACCGAATTCTACAAACGCGATTTTTTAAATAATATCGTTAGAAAAATAACTTAAAACGGATAAATCTGATGATTGCGATGCACAGTAAATACCAAATTTCTTAGATATATTTCTTAAAATACAATCATTTTTTTATAAAAAAAAGGTGTTTTGAAACAAAAACTATTAAATATTTATTAAAAAAAATAGAAACTTTTAAATGCTTTAATTTTCATTAATTTTTTTTAAATTAAAAAGAATCTTTAGATGTTGTTATATAATTCTCTACATGATTATCTATAAGATAAAAAAAAATTTTAAAAAAATATCAAGTAGAAAAAAAGTTATTAAAGTTTAAAGTTTTCAAGTTACTTCTGAGACACGCTGTATATATTAATCTCTACCATTTTTTGAGCTCTTTTAAATTTTGCAAATAAAAATTAAAAATTTATATTTTTTAAATATGTGGATTCTAAAAAGTCATCAAAAATCGAATCTCTTAATTAAGCTACTAGTCTCATTGAATACAGCATGCTTGAAAACCTTTAGTTACTTATTCAGTTTTTTCTCAATCGTGTGAGAAAAAAAGTTATTGATAAAAATATCATTAATATTGTCAATATATTTCAAACTATATATCATTAGTTATAACCAATTAAAAATATGTAAAAAAAGCTTCAAAAAAATAATGCGTTTTTTTTATAACGTTTATAAGATCATAACACATATTTAATTAGTAAAATTACATAAAAGCAAAGTTATGTGAATTTATCATTAGGAAATCTTTGCATATAGATTTATTATTAATATAGTAGTAGTTTTTATAGATCCCTTAATCTGGAGATCAAATTTATTAATAAAAATGTAAACTAAGGTTTTAATTATGTTGAATTTAACTTAATTAATTTTATATTTGAGGTTTTCAATTACATTTTTGTAGAAAAAATTTTTAGTGTATATATATTAACACTGTTAAAAATGTTTTTATCAGTAACTTTTTTTCTCACCAAAATACAATGTTGTTAAAGTATGGAAATAAATTTTTAGACACAATGAATTTATTGAGTTCAATCGCATAATTAGGGAATTTAAAAATCCTTATAGTAAAATGTACTAAAAAATTTTTATCAATAACTTTTTTCTCACACGATTGAGAATAAATTAAGTATGTAACTATAGGTTTTCCAACACACTGTATTTACTGAGTCTATTCGCCTAATTGGGAGATTCGATTTTTGCTGATTTTCTAACACTAACTACTTTAAAAAACAATAAATTTTTATTTTTATTTGCATATTTGAAAAGGACTCAAAAAATGGTAAAGATTGATATATATATCACTATGGTTTCATATACTAGTTTTTGAAATACGCAAAGTAGGTTAAAACTTTTATGAAGCTTTACAGAAGCTCAATGAAGAGATATGAAGCCAATATATTTGTATTTAGTAATATGTCAACTAGGTAAATATATTAAGGATATTAAATTAGAAATTTTGCTTGTCCTAGCTTCTTAAAATTGCTCGACTTTCTTGGGAAACGTGTTTTAATTATAATAAAAAACAAAAAACATATGATTAAACATGAATATTTAAAATATTTAAAAACTTCTTTTTAAATTTTTAATTTAGAAATTTTAGCTTAAAAAATATTTTAATTAAAATTGAGGATAAAAATAAAGTTATATTATTATTTTATTAAAATTAAATATTATTTTTGTATTATTTTTCTCCATAATTTAATTTTCATTTAAAATTATTTTTTAAATATACTACTCCGCAATTATTTTTCCAATATTATAAAACTTTTTACAATATTTTTTTTCTTATATGTTATTTAATTATTTATTTTACGTTTTATTATTTTTATAAAAAAAAACAGCTTTACTAAAACTAAAATATATCACATTTTCTTTAATCAGATTATTTTTGAATAATTATTTTACAAACCGTACACAATTTTTAACGGAAAACTTCAATATACATTTCTAATGAAAATAACATTTGCAAAATAATATAAAAAAAACACACATAAAAATTGCATCTGAAAAATATCACATGCAATTATTTTAATAAAAAATACTAATTTATTTTTTTTCAATTTATATAAAGATTTTGACCAAAAAAATTTTATATTAACTTTGTTAATATGATCATTTTTAGTATGAAATGATAACCTATATCAATTTGAGGGTGGCCGATAAAAAAGACATGTTTTTTATTTTGGTTCTAATCAAGTCATTAAAATATTATCAATTTCTTTCCATCAAGTGTTATCTATAATTTTTAATTTTTTTCAACGATAAATTATTACTATTATCTGTTTTTAAATAAAAATAATAAAAAAAAAATTATTTTTTATTGCATAATACAAATAAAAAAAATAAATTCAACTAATTTTTAAAAATATTTCATATAGCTTTTTTTTTCTTGTATTATCATAATAAACAATATAAAAAGTTTTTAATTATCTTTTAAAATCAGGATATATATAAAACTAATGTTTTACAATTTTATCTATTGGAAAAGCACCAAATTCGCCACTTCTTAGTAATGTACCAATTACATAGTCATCTGGTAGTAATTCAACAACAAATATAATATCATTTACTTCTAAATCTAATTCCCCATCAATTTGAGCTTTGTAAGGATAAATTGCACGGTATCTAAAAAATATAAATTTTAAGAAAAAAGTTATTTTTTAATGAAGCATACATTATAGAGTTACGAGGAACCATTTTTGCAATATTAGTCCATCCTTCGTGTTCATGACAATTTTTCCATTCTTGAATTTTCTGAATAAAGTTCATTTGCTTCTTCATTTGTATTTGGGTTGATTTTCTAAAATATAAATAATATTAATAAATTATTTTTAAAAAATTATTTTTTTTCATACAAGTTTATAAAGGCATTTTAAAATACTACTTTTTTTACATTGTTTTTTTTCATTATTAATGATAAAAATTAATTTTTTTTGCATATCAAGAGGGAAACAATTAAATGCATATCCACTTTCATATATAGTATAAAGAGGTGCATCAGTAATATCAGTATCATAAACACGATTATAATATTTCATAACAACTTTACTAATCTTATCAATAAAATATTCCCATAAAAAAATTTTTACTGCATCTTTTTGAGATTTTTTTACAAAAATATCATTTGAAACTTTCATATATAACCATAAATTTTTAATATTCAAGTTTTGTGCACGAAAAAGTGTATACATATTACGACCAAAAAGTAGACACATATTTGTAAGTTCACGATTATTAAAAAATGGATTTTGAAGTTTTATTATTATAGAATCAACAAATATTATTATCATTCCATATGATACTTGGAAATTTATATCTTTCCATAAACCATATTTTAAATGGTTATTAGAATGAGGAAATGGAATACATTTAATTGCTTTACTATTATATGTTGTTGGAAATGAATCAAACATTTCAGTATAATCATCCAATAATTTTGGAAAAAATATTTGTTTTATTTTTTGTTTTTTAATTGTTTCCCATATTTTTGATAGGAGTAAAATTTGTTTCATACTTATTGAATAATTCATAATATTTAAAACAATTTAGAAAGTTACTAATTAATATATCAATATATATTATTATTAATAATCAACTAAATATAAAAGTACTTATTTTTATAATACATTTAAGTGATTTAAATTTTTAATTATATATATTTAAATAAATGAAGAAGCATGTCTGATAAGATATAGAAATAATTTATAAATATCTTTACAATAACATTATAACTTAATAAATAATGTAAACAATTTAAATTGACGGAAAAAATATTATTTTTTACAGTGTAATATATACAAAAAAAAAATATAAATAGATATATTGTTATCAAAGAAATATTTAAAACTAAAAAATAAAAATTATTATGTTTTTTTAACCTAAAAATGGCAATTTTTAATGTATAACAAAATATTATTTTTTATTAAATAAATCAAATTATTTATAATATAAATTATTTTGAAATATTATAGTTTATTATCAAAATAAGAAACTTCTATCATTATTAGAAAGATAGATAAATTTTTAAAAAAATACATGTATGACTAAATTATAGGTATTATCATTAAAAGTTTTTACAAATAATACAATATTATAAACATATTTATCTCCTTCTAATATGATAATATAAAAACTACATATAATACATAATAAAAAAAAGAATGTTATTGCCTTGACTATGTAAATTCAACTTTATGGTATGTTAAAATACTTTTCTCATTTATTTTAACAAAAAAATATGGTAAAAAAAACACAGGAAATAAGAGCTAATTAATTTTATAGTTTATATAAATTTTAATTGACAATAATTGTATGACAATTCTTAACTTATTTATTTAACAACATATCTAAAAAAATATTGTATTATCTTTAACATAAATATTACACTTTTTTTAAATTGATTTCCCAATTAATTTATATATAAATTTAACTAAAGCAATTTAGAATATTAAAAACCTATCAAATATATTTATGAAAACTATTAATTATTTAAATATAATGAATGTTTATGATATTGAAAATTAATTTTTTTTTCTATTTTATTAAAAACAAAAGTTTAACACTTTAATACGGAAAAGAAATTTGTATTTTTTTTTGTTTTTAACATATTTTTTTTTATTTCAAAACTTACGTTACATTATCAATATTGTCAATTGTTGCCATATGAGCAATTTGTGGTTGTGGTTGACTTGTAAGACTTGCCATAAATTTTGGTGTTTTTGGGCGATCAGGAAGTCCAGTAGATGTTTGATAAGTATCATTATTTCTACAACTATTTAAACTTTGAAAATCACTATCAATATCATTACAATCATTGTATTGTTTAACATAGTTTGATGGAAAAATACCAACAACACCATGTTGATTAACACCTTCAATCCAATTTTCATCAATATCTCTTGTTTTTGTTACTATTTCATTAACTTTTAAACTAAGTTCATTTTTATTGCGAGCAAAAAATGGATAAATAGATATTAATTTTTCTTGATTATGATAAGTTGCGCTTTCATTCATCTATAAAAGTAAAATTATTAAAAAAATATATATTTATACAGCATTTTTTTAAATTCAATCTAAACATACTTTAACATAAGATGTTGGAAATATTCCAATTTTACCATTTCTTTCACCTTCAGACCAATTATCGTCAATAATTTTATGAATTTTTATAACATCACCTTTATTAAATGATAACTCTTTATTACTTTTACCATTAAAATTAAAAATTGCTATAGCTGTTTTATACTCATTTTGTGTTACCATTCTTACAGGTGATGGGGTATTATAAGATTTCATAAAATAATCAAATCTATCATAATTATTTTGTAAAGATGGTGTTGCTGATGGTGTATATCCATGTCTCCTATTTTGATTTTGATTTAACTCTTCACTTAATTTTTCAACTTTTTGTTGATGTAAAATATCATTCATTTGCATTTTTTTTAATTCATTTATTCCTCTTGATAATATTTTATTTGAACTTTGTAAAATATCTAAAATTTAAAAAATATTATTAGAAATAAAATAATTAATATATATTTAATAAGTATACAATATAATATTCAATAATTTTAAAATAACAAAAATAATAGTAATAAAATAATAATAATTCACAAGACAAAAAGCAATAGAAAATAAAAAAGACAACAAATAAATTATTCATGCTGTAAGTAATAAAACTCACTAAAATTTTTTTCATTAGTAAACATCTTGAGGTTGCTAGACAAGTAACAACTTTTTTCAATATCTGAAGTAGATTTAGACTTTGTAATATAATAACTTTTACTCTTTTGTGAAACTTCAAGAAAGTCCAATAATTGTTGAAGACTTTCAACAGTCTCATCAAGTTTTTTACAAATTTTTAACCTATCAGATGTACTGATATAACTATTCTTTTTAGTATTAAATTTGTTAGATGATGGTGTTAATAATTTATGTGAATTATTATTTGATGAAGGTGAACATAAATATTCCCATAAAAGTTCTGTATTTTTATCATTATGTATAAGACAATTATTGATGTTACGACAAAATAAAGTACTATTCAAGTCATTTTTCATTTCACTAAGGCGAAATGATGGTAAATGAAAATGTTTGATTTTCATTTTTTCCAAAGCATATCTATTAGTGGGTCGAAATCTATCAGAAGATTTACAACGTTTTGTTAAATTTTCATTTTGCCTTGTATTGTTAGTATAAATAAAAGGAAATTTATAAATATTATTAATTTTTTGAGATGAATCAGTAATAGGTATACTTGTTTGTTGCAAACAATCAGATGAATTATTTGTATCAATATCATGAGACATATTAAAAATATTTTTTTTTCAAAAAAATGAAAAATAATTTTTTTTTAAACAAAAAAATAATAAAAAAAGAATAAGATAATTGAAAAAAAAAAATCTTACCCAATGGTTCTTTTGAATCAACAAAATTATTTTGTGTCAATGATACACGTGAAATTGATAAATTTGGTTTTGAATCGTTTAACTGTCCATTCGAGTTTTGGCTAGTATAATTATCATAACTAATAGATGTTATTGTTGGTTGAAAACGTGTTGCACTTTTACTACGTTGTAAACCAATATATTTTGTATCTAAATTATTATTATCTCCTTTATTGCTACAAATTGATGGTGTATAAGCACCTAAAATTTGTAATTAAAAAAAAATGAAAAAAGAAAAAATTTACGTTGTGAGTTTAGTGCCGGAGATTGTTCTCTTTGTTGATGATATTTTAAAATACTTTCCTCTAAAATATTATTATAATAAATAATATAATTTAAAATATATTTTAGTTATTTAAAATAAAGAAAATTAAATAATAAATATGGGTACACATAAACATTATGAAGAAGCTTATTGAATAGTGAAAAAAGACTAAATATAGATATTTTGTTAATATGATAGTTTAAATAAATGTTTTATACATATCATTTATACATATTCTAAAAATTTTTTTTTTCTATTTGAAAGAATAATATAAAAATGATTTTTCTAACCATCTTTTATCATAGCAAAAAAAAAAAAACGGGATTAAATATAAAATATTATAAACTATCTTTTGTGGTAATCACAAGATAGTTGTTTATAGAATTAACTTAACATTCAATAATCATTTTAACATTATTTTATATATTACTTCTTCTTAAGGATGGAAACATCTTTTTAATATATGTAAAAAAATAAGTTAAAAATGTAAGTCAACATTATTAATAATTTATATTTTAAAAAATTATAATTTTCCAAATAAATTTATAAAAAAAAATATTTTATAATATTATAATATAAACATATTATTATTATATATATTTACATTTCATAAATACTATTAAAAAAATATTTATATAATATATTATTGTTTAATAAATTCATTTAAAGAATAGATGATTTTATCTATTAAAAAATAAAATCAAATACATTAAAAGTAATGAATTAGAAATTGATAAAATAAATAGTGGAAAAAAAATAATAAAATTTTTGTTTTACTTACCTTCACCGTCTATTTTATGAAGTTTTTTATACATATTTTTGTACCATGTTGAAGTATGATGTTTTGAATCGTTATTCATACGTGTTGTAGAATAATTTCTATTACTCATATTATCAGGACAACAATTTTTTTCCCAATTTTTGTTTAATGATGAAGCAAATGGAACAGCAGAAGCTGATCTACAAGTAGGTGGTAAATCATAATTGTTTAATTTGGAAATGTGTGAATTAGTTTGATTAATTAATTGTAATAAACGCGATGAATCGTAAGAATTATACATACAATTTTGATTATTTAATAATTCATTGGTATAATTATTGCCATTATCTGATTGCTTATCAAAAATTAATGGATCATTATTAGAAATATTTTGTTCATAGGGATTGGATGATAGTATATTAGTGGTATTATCATTAAAATTGGTATACATGTTAAATGATGTTGGTGGGATATTAAGATTATTTTTTTGATATGCTAAAAAAAAATTTTTTTATAAATAATTATAATATATAAATTAAAATTAAATTAAAAATATAGAATGATTTTTAAAAAGTTGAAAAACTTTTTTAATATTATTTTATTAAGTATTGTTATAAATATTAAAGTATCCAAACTTGAAAATATAATAGTAGTAGTAGCATCTAACTATTTAACTTCCCATAACACATTTATAAAAGAAGTAAACTTTTTTATAGAAAATTTTAAGCATCTTAAAGAAGTTACTTTTTGAAGACTAGTTTATAAGCATATTAACTAAATATTTTATTATTTAGAAATTATACAGTCTTTCTACTTTTTAAAAATCAACGTTAAAATAAGTATACTCATTGATTAGAGGAATAATATATTATATTCCTTCAATATATAATATACCTATTATTATATACTATATAGAAAAGAAAATTACATAAAACAAAAACTTACAATATTTTTCTGTATCAGTATTATACTCTTTTATATTATCATTATTCATATAATTTAAATCATTTTTTTCTGTATTTATTTTTAAATTATCTTTTATTGAAGGTTGATTATTTGATTCATTATATAATGATTCCATATTATTATTATTATTCGTATTATCATATGTAGATAAATATGAAGATGTTGATAAATTATCATTACTTTTCATAAATTGTTTTATATTACTATTAAAAGATTGTAATCCAGAAAGAAATGTTGGTGGATTTTTTGTATCACATTCATCTGTTGTCAAATCATGTGTTGAATTATATAATTTTGCTTTTTGTATGGATGGACTTGTTAATTGTCCACGTAACTTTTTAATTCTACATTCTCTTTCTGTTTCATCAATTAAATTAGATGTTGAATCTGAAAGTCTTCCTGATGGTAGTGTTGACGTATTATTATAATTTTTCATAAATGACATTGGTGTTAATGATCTTGCTCGTTTATCAGCCGTTTCATTTAAATCAGAATATGATCCATCATCTAATGTTTTGAATCCCTCTGTTACTAAACATTTTGTATGAACTTTTGGTGGCTCTAAAACAACAGCACCAGTAGGAGTTTTCATTTGTAATTTACTTGTAATTTGTTTTTTTAAATTTGAAACAGTCTGTTTAGCTGGAACCTCAACAATACCTTCTGCTTTTCCAATATTTGAAACTTCAAAAGGCATCTTCCAATCTTTCATATCAGAGTATTGTGTTTTGTTTGTCGGCATAGGTGGCGGTGGTGGAGGAATATTATTAGTATTATTATTCATCTAAAATAAAAATAAAAAATAAAGTTATATATATATTTTTAAATTTGTTTTTATTTGTTAAACATAAAAGTTTAAGAAAATTAAAATTATAAATGATAAAAACATGTTTATCCTATATACTTACATTTAAATTTGATTGAAAATTTGTTGAAGGATACTCCTTCATTATTGGGTTTGCATTATTAGTAGTGCCAAAAGTTATGTTATTTTTATAATCTTCGTTACTACTATGATGTTGATTATCTTTATCTATAGTGTTGATATTTTCATTTACATTATCTTTGTTAAAAATACCATTATCTTTGCGTTCATTTCCATCATCTAAATAGTTGCAATTTCCTGAAATAATATTAATTATATATATTAAATTCAGTTTAATAAATATTATCTAAGTGCAATAAATTTTTAATAAGATTTAATAACTTTAAAAATTAAAGAAAAAATAAAAAATTATTAAAAAATTAATAATTTTAAGTAAAAAGAAATTTCATATATAAAAGATTGATTTTTTAAATATTTAAATTAAAAAAAAAAACAATATAAAATTTACCATTGATATAAAAATTTGTATCGGTATTTATTTTTAATAAATTGTTATCATTATTATTTTTATCATCATCGTTTTCTAGATATTTATTAACTAAATGTTTTGAAATATTATATATAAATAATAAATCTTTTTTTTTACTAACTTACTTTTATCAGTGGATGGTTCAATTTTCTGTTCATTATTAAAAAAACTATTTTGTTTTAATGTTGATTTTAAAGTACCTAAATGTTTTAAAATTTCCATATCAGAAGATGTTGATGATACTGTAGAGTTTGATGGTATAATTGGTTCAAAATAAATTTGTTTTTTGGGAATTTCAACAGATAACAATTGATTACAAGGAATGCTATACCTAAAAATATTTAGAAATAATATTATAATATTCATATAATTACAATGAAAGATATTTCTTTTAATATTTTAACGTTTTAACTTATATATTATTATATAATATAAAAATTTAATATGTGTTATGTAGTGAAACTTTAATTAGTTGATGATTACAAAATGTATTAATGCTAAAAATATATCTTAACAAATAAAAAGAATAGAAAATTTGAAACAAAATTTTGTGTAATAAATATTAGGATATAAAATAATATATGATAGATTATAAAATATTTAATTATATAAAAATTAATATCACTTAGTAATACAATATATAATTTTTTAAATATAAAAAAAATTGATTTATAATAACTTACTTTAATACTTCTAACTCTAAAAAGTTATTTGAATTATAAAGTTCGTTACAAAAATCAATTAATTTATTATATCTTTTATTATTAATAGATATTATTTGATCTCCAACACAAAGACCTTTTATAGATGCTTCAGAGTTAGGTTCTACTTCATTGACAGTAACAAGCTTATTTATTTCATCAAATTGAAAACGGAAGCCCCATAATGGGCCAGAAAATAATTTAATAATCATGTAAATAAAATAAAAATACAGAAATTTTAAAGAATATATATTTTATAAATTAATATCCTGCATAAGCTTGCTTGTTTTTGAAATTATATAATCGTTCAAGATAACACAAATACATATTCTTTTACATATTTTTAACATTCTTATATAATACTAAATATCTTTTATATTATATTGTGTAAAGTTAAAAATGAATAAATATTGAGGAAAACTTTTTAGTATCACCTAATTATCTTATTTATTAAAAAATTTTAAAATATTAAAAAAAAGTGTTTTATTTATGTATTAAAATTATTATTATCATTATTATTATTATTATTGATATTATTATTGTTAATATTATTAAAACAAAAGGACAAAATTTATTTTAAATATAAACTTATTACACTTAATTTTATAAATAATATATATGTATAAAAAAAGTATTTATTATTTTAATATTATTAAAGATTAATTTTTAATAAAAATATATTTATTTTAAATACTAACAATTTAAATTTTTCTTACTACCTTAGTATAATTTTAAATTTTAATTATTTACATTTTTATTTTATTTAAAAATTTTTTTTGTTACAAAACAATAAAATCTTTAGAAATAAATAAGAAAAATCTTTTAAAATAATGATTTAATTTTTAACTATATTTGTTTTAATTAATAAGAAGTTTACTTTTGGGATTTAATATAAATAAGTTATATATAAAAATTTTTATTCATTTAAAAATAAATTGTCTAATTTATACAAAAAAAAGCGACATTATTGAATATTTTTTTTATAATAGTATTTTATAAGGACTATTTTTTTATTACTTTTTTGATATAACAGAAAAATGTCATTAAATTTATTTTTAACATAATATTTTCTAATTTATAAAAAATATTTATGTTAGTATTAGCTATATATCTTATGAAAAGAATATAATTTGTAATAAAAAAATGGCTTTTTTTTTTCTCAAATTTATAAGAAAATATAAAGATTTTTACTAATTAAAGAATAATTTTATTTTTAAGAGAATTTTTTATTTATTATTTTGAAATAAATGATTAAAAATCATTTAAAAAATTTAATAAATCAATTGTAAATTAAGTTGTTTTTTTAATGCAACATAATATATTAAAGTAGTATTTTTTTGAAGTCATTTATATTCCATATATAATTTAAAAGATGATGAAATTACATGATTGTACTTTTTATAGTTGCTAGTTTTTATCTTTTAAAAATACAATAATATAATAAATGTAAAATAAATTATAGAAAATAAAAAAATTTTGCCATTATTTTTCTACCAAATATATAAAAATGTTTTCTTCTAATTTATAAAAATTATTTTTACTAATAAAAGAACAAAAATTGACAAATATTTTATAATAATTAACTACAATAATTATTTAACTACTTCCATATTTATACACTTAAAAGAATATAAATAATTATTTTAAATAACTTTTACATAAAAAAAGTTGCTTTAAATACTTATTTACTACTTAAGTATTTTTCTTTAACAACATTTATTATTACTCTTTTATAAAATTATTTTTTAAAAACTATCATAGTTCATTTTATTATGTATGTTTATCTTATGTAAATAAAAAAAATGTTGTTTTTTTTTTTTGATTCACCATAATATAAGTATGGCATTTTCTTTTAAAATTATTTTATTAAACGTTTGCCCTTTTCTTTGTTTTTATATACTAATATTATATAAATAGAAAAAAAGTTTATGCTTCAAATTATTGACACTTATTATGCGCGACATCAATCTGTATATCCAAAATTTTTGATGTAAAAATGGAATGACAAATATAATGGTACTGTTAATGTTAAGCTTTTCATATTGATATTTTATTGGACATATATAATACTAAATACGGGTCTGTATAAATGTCAGAATAATGCTTGGGACTTCTACAAAATATATTTTACTTTTCTAATACAATCATAAATGTATATAATATATTATATATACATACAACATTATACGTAATGCCCATCTGTTATTTGTTTCACATTTCATATTATTATCTGGTCATTGTCAGTTTTTAATATATTTTACTATATTAGTTTTAGTCCTATTATCACTTACATAAAAATAAAATATATGTATATTATTCTTGTTACATTTTATCACTTTCTTTCAATTATTCGTTTAAATAATTGTTATTTTATTTCTTTTTTTTCCCAATGGTAAGTGTTAAAAATAAATAGTTAAAAGGTTATCTTTAAAATGGATATTAATTTTTTTTTATTTAAAAGTTTGTTATAAATAGTTTTTGACAATGATACATGTAAATTGAAGTCATCAGAATATAATATTTATTTTTTTGTTTGTTGATTAAATTTAAAGAACAAATAAAAATCTGTTTATAGTGCTTCCTTTTTATATAATATTATTTTTATTTA
The DNA here is from genome assembly GCA_029582065.1 of Strongyloides stercoralis. Lineage (NCBI taxonomy): Eukaryota > Metazoa > Nematoda > Chromadorea > Rhabditida > Strongyloididae > Strongyloides > Strongyloides stercoralis. Next base: position 1,808,835 of record JARPTA010000002.1, read on the forward strand.
ACTTAAAATATCAAATTACTATAAATCCTGAATATTTTATTATTTAAATATTTTATCAATGATCAGAAATATAATGCTATCTCACATTCATAATTTATTAAACTCATTATATAGTAATAGAAATTTAATTATTTAAAGTATAGGTATAATTTAATATATATATAAATTAAATTCAATAATTTTGCGTGAAGAATTGTACTTTTACAAGTATTTTCAAAATGGTTAATTATAATTTTCTATTATTAAAGTTCTTTAACACTTCTAAATAAGTTGAAGCTAATTTATATTTCACTATAAAATTAAAATACAAATTTTAAACAAATTGTAAAACATAAAACTTTTATATTCTAAATTAATTTATAACATCTATTTATATTTAACAATTAATATATAAAGCCTTCTTCTTACATTGTATATCTTTTTTATTATTAAAATTTCTAAAATTATATTTATGAGAATTTTCCTCAATTTGACCTGATATTGTTAAAAGTATATTTTTAAAATACATTGTAATAACATTTTAAATATCACATCACTTTACATTTATTTCTAATTTTTCCTTATATTTAAAGAATACTAATTAATTTTAAATCAAATTTCTTATTTTCTTTCTTACTGTTCATTTTATTAATATATTACCACTATTTTATGTTAAATGAAAAAGATTGTAAAATAGAACTATCTTTTTAAAATATTTTATGGCATCTGTTCATTATTAATGATTTGTCTCATCTATTAATTTTGCTTTTAACTTACCTATTATCTTTTTTCAGTTTTATTTATTATCTCTCAAAGTTATTACTATTATAAAATTGAAAATTTTAAAGAAAATTTCAATAGAATCTGTTTATACTTTAATAATGAAATACTAATTATTTGAATAAAAATTTATTTTCAATGGGATGCAAATTTAAAATACGACTTAATTCTTTATCATCATTATGGTATACCTTTGGAATTATTCTTCTTCAAATTTATCTTCTATATTTGGGTTTTGAAAGGTACCGATTATATTTAGATATTAAATGGCCTCAACATCAATATCCAAAATTATGGTTGACAACTTATATGATACTTTATACATCATGTATTCCATTAGCAATGATTTTTTTTATTGTTGGATTTTTTAAGTCTGGAAATTTAACTGGTGATAGAGAACAACTTGGTCTTATTACTGTAAATGTATGTGAAAAAACTAATTATCATTTCAAATCTTGTTGTTGTAATATATTTCATTTTATAACAAAAATATATCGCAATTTTTTACCATTTCCACAAATACTTCATCTAATTATGGCTTTTTGTCAATTAATAGCACAACAAATAATGCTCGCTCAAATGTATCGTTTTGGATTTGCTAATACAAATGATATAATTCATACTGAAATGGATTTTATATATAAAAGAAGCAATCAATTAGCATTAAATTTACCAGTTGGTGATACAAGATTACAAGGCTTTAGAATAACATCAGAAGAATTGTCATTTTTTCCTATATCACCAAATTTACTTCCTGTATTAATGCATACAAAATTATTTGGAATTCCATTAGAATTTATTAATCTTTTAATTGCACTTTTTGCTTTATCACAAAGATATCCAAAATTTTTTTGGAAAACAAATGAAACATTTTCAATAATATTTTCATTATTTATGATTATTCATTCTATTACAATTGTATATGGATATTTAGCATTTAGTATATTATATAGAATTCAAGAAACTAATAGATATAATATAAGACCACTAACAATTGGCCTACCAGTATCATCATCAAAAAATCTTATTTTTTATCATCCAATTAGTTTAATATTTCTTTTCCTTTTTGATATCATAATTATGCTCCTGGCTCCAGTAGCTTTATATTTATATGGTTTATCTAAATTTCGCCTTTCCCTATTATCAGTTAAAGAAAAAATGAGTCTATTACATAAGAAATTATCTACAACAATTAGTGGAAATGGTTATTATGGTAGTAATAATCCCGACATACCAATATCTCAGGATTCTACTACAACATTATGTTGTGATGGATATGGACCACACATGTTAGCAATATTAGTTCTTGTATTAACTGCTATTAGTCAATGTCCAACAATATATGCATTAATGATTCTCCATCAATATGAAAGTAAAACTATCCTTTTACATTGTATTATCGTAAGAGTTGCATATCTTTTTATTTGGATTATTCTTTGGCTTATCTTAACTTTACGAAAGAATTGGCAATTTAAAATAACTCATCCTGTCAATGAAATAATAAATCTTCAGGTATTTAAAAAAAATTAAAAATTATTTAATAAATTTTTTTTCTTAGAATGCACAAAAAATACTTAATCATGTAAATGAAGAAAATGAATCTCAGGATAAAAAAACACTATCTTCGAGATTAAAAAATTCAATGTTAATAATGCAAGGAGACTATGTAAGATAATATTTAAGTAATTTTAGATATATTTATTATTTTAGATGTATTTAACAAATGATGTTGTCATGAAACAATCTATTATAAGTTTAGTTCATAAAAATAAAGTAGAAAATGGAATAATTGTTCCAAAATATAAAGCATCACCAATTGTTAAACGAGTAATGGAATCTGATAGACCTTCACCACTGCCAATTCATAGAAATTATGATTTTAATCAACAAAATTTATATGGATCTCATTCAGGATCTCAGGTTCAATTAAATAATGGACCATTAATTGCAACACACGTTAGAATGTCTCCAGCTAATGATCAAATTAAAAGTTTAAATAATCACCAACATACTATGGTGTCATCTGCTTATAATACAGTTAAAACAAATACCTTCATACAACCTAATGATTTGAAAGATCGTAATTTTGTTAATACATTTGGTACCTTACAAAGATCACCTCGTGGAAATATGGGATTGACAAATGATGACATTGGAACAATAAGAAGTCATCAATCAATGATGAAAAGTCAACAATATGGTGTTATACCAGATCGACAAATTCAAAGTATTCGATATTCACCAAATCGTCAACGTCAACCTAATGAACCAAAATTGCAAGGTGTTTCAATATATGGTACATATAATAGAAATCAACCAATACCATTAAGTAGTAGGCAAATTAATATACTTCCTAATAAACAACAACCAACTCAATATGGTATTAATAAAGAAGCTAATGTAAGTATAGATAAAAAAATTTATTAAAAAAACAAATTTTTTTGTTTATTTTACAGAATAATAATAAAATATTAACACCTCAACCAATAACAAAAAATTTACATTCCGGTATTTATGGTGAGATATTAACAAATAAACCTTTGGACAATTCTACCTATTTACAACAATCAACACAATACGTTAATCGTGATATTAATTATGGAAATTATGGCTATAATAAAGTAACATCAAATAGTCAACCTCAAGAACATACAAATAGTTCTTTTAAAAAAAATGAAGATAAGTACGATTCAACTTTTTATGGTCAAGTATCAGAAAATAGTAAGACACGTAAGATAAATTTAGGTGAATCACAACAAAAGAAAGAAGAAAATATTTATGATGAAAAAAATGATTACGCAACAAGTATTGTATAACTCTTACCATATAATACACTTTTTAAACTTTTTTTTTTGTTATTTTACAAATTGTTTAATATTAAATAAAACATTACTAATTAATTCTTTATTAAATTAGTAAATTGGTATTTATGCTCGGAAAATCAAAATTAGGGTTTACAAAAAGCTATTGAGAAAAGCAGAAAAGCCATTAATTTAAAGACAAAGATAATTGATAATATATAATAAAGCATAAAAAATTTTTAAATAAAAAGAAATTAAATATAAATAACAATTATCTTTCTGCGTTTCCAATTGGAGTTGGATTTTTGCGAGTATGAAGATTGGAGCTAAGTTCACTGATGAATTCTTGTTTTGTTTCATCATTTATTCTATCATATGGTTGACGTAACTCTCCAATAATATTACTTGTCTTTGAAAAATAGACATTCTTTAATAAGTCACGAATTTTATTTTCTTGATCCTCAATTAATTTTCCAATACATGATAATTGTGTTGTATCTTCTCCAAAAATAAAAGTATGATCAATGTTACGAGTATATGATCCTCCCATTGACATTTCACCACTATCTGAGTTAGTTTCAAACCATAATAAGACAGTTGAAATAATTTTATAAGAGTATTGACGAGCACTTCGTTCAATTGCTTGAATAACATGAATCGAATCCCATGACCCGTTTTGTAATAATCCACCAGCATTTTTCTTTTTAAAAAGAATAATTCCGGCAAAGCCATGCTCAGCATCCCATAAATATACACTACTAACACCACCATGATAATACAAATCTTTGTAAACCTCAAAAGCAGCATTCATTTCAATTTCTAAATTTCTTAACTCATCAGATGGTAAGTTACCATCTTCAAGTGGTGGATCATATTTGTTACTCCATGGACATCTAAAATATACTTACAAATATTGAATGACAAACACCTATCTACCTGTAACTGTCACCATCACGATTATAATCACAAATAAGATATTCCTTCTTAGTTACAGGATCAATTTTAATTTTTAATGGTTGATCAACAGATGACAAAAGATCCTCAGTAATATCTGGGCAAAGACTAATAACATCTCCAAGATTTTCTTCTAACTTATTTGGAGGTAAACGACGCATAAGATCAAGACTAAAATCCAACGGTGTATTGGTCATTTTGATAGACAAATTGAAAAAACGGTAATAATTCCTAAAAAAAACTATATATAATTTATTATAAAAAGATTATTTTTATAAATGTTAAAAGAAATTAAATAATACTATTTGACATAGATAAAATTTAAAGAAAAAAATGAGCATTATACAAAAAAATCATCTATCAAAATATAACAATTTGTCTATTTGTTTGATAAGTATTGTATAAATATTACTTTTATGGTTAAACTAAGAAAGTAGATTATATTATTTATATTATAATAAAAAATAATGATAAAGATATGAATATTAGGTTTAAATAAAAATAGCTAAAATCGATGACGCATTTTAGTTAAACTTAATATCAGTCAATAAACAATAAACCAAAAATGTCGCTGAAAGAGTGAAGAATAAATGTTTCTTTTTGTGAAATGAGAATGACTTAAAGTGAACAGAACAAATAACGTCAGCGATAAAGTTAGTGACATATATCGAAATTCAAAAGCAATATTGATTTAACTGTTAAATAAGTAATCTGAGTTAAATTATTATATTAAGTATAACATTTTCTTTTTATTGATATAAAATTTTATATTATACTAAGAGTGGTGGATAAAATTTTTATTATTTAATAAAGATACTTCAAGTAATGTAATTATATAACTATATTTAGTTTTATGAATAGAAAAATATATCAATCTTTTTTTAAATTATAAAATAAAATTAATAAAATATTAAATAAATTCTTTTACAATGTAATATTATTTGGGTTTTTAATTATATGAATTATTTTATAATGAACTTCCATGACTACTATTACAAAAATTATCTGTTTTTGAATAAATAGTAATATTTTTTATATTATCACTGTTTTCTTGTTCACTTTTTATTGTTAATTGACATGAACTTGCATCAATAAGTTTACAATCTTCTTTTATAAAACCGATACGTATATCTGGACTTGTTGTGACAATATCAGGAATATTTGTTGTTGAATTTATATAACATTGTGATTTAAAAAATGACCTACATAATGGAAATCTTTTAAAAATTTTTTTAATACCAAGACAATGATTTAAAAATGCACGTTTAAATTCACTAGATGCCATACAAAATATATAAAAATTAAGACAATGATTAAGAACTTCCATTGAATTTGCAATATAACGAAACACTTGAAATGAGTATTGCGTTTCCATTTGCTCATTTTGTAAAAACATTACAGCCATTTGAGGTAAATTTCCTAATGCATATATTAAACATATAGAAAACATCAATGTTGTCACTTTTCTTTCAACGAATGACTTTATTAGAGGTGATAATTCTTTTTTTCTATTTATTTCATTAATAGATCCATTAATTGCAAATGATGAATTTGCACATAACACTAATCCAACATTACTACATCGTTTAACTAAATCTTCACGATTTCTTTGAACAGTTTTTAATTTCCCTGCGATTATCATATTAAGTGCTATTAAGACAACAACACATCCTCCACGAATAAATTCTCTCCCAATTTTATAATATGTAAATATTAACCAATGAAGTTCTTGACATAATAATTCTTGATTATTTCCTTTTATATAATTACCCATTGAATCATACTTTATGGAGTGTTGCCAAGCTATTGGAAGATGCAATAAAAATGCAAATAATAATACAGAAATTATTTTTAATATTGCATTCTTTTCTGGTTTAAATAGTCTTTGTTTATATGGATTTGTTATCAATGAATAACGTTCTATTGATAACATAACAGCACAATAAAGACCAGCAGCAAAAAAAGAATTTATGAATACATCCTCAACATGAGATCTATAAAAATTAATTATAGTATTAGGATGTTTAATACTTAAAATAACAAAATGAATAAGAACAGCACTTAATGCTATCTAAAAAAAAAGATTAAAAAAAATAATAAATTATATTTTTTTTTACCAAATCAAATAATGCTAATGATCTGATGTACATGAATGGAACAGTTTGTAATGATGGGCTTCTTAATGTAAATATATTTAAAATAGATCCAAAAATTCCTAAACAACATAAAGCAATCTATGTTATTAAAAAGATAAAGTATTATAAATAATTAACTTACAACGGAATTTTTAAATGCAATCTTAACACTTTCCAAATCTTGATGAACTTTGACTGTTTCATTAGAAATAATATTAGAACAAAATGAATTATAATTCATACTTTATTTGTACACAATATTATAAAATTCTCATTTTAATTTAAAAAAAAAATTATTTTATCCTTAAAACATATGCCAATAATTAGTTTTTAAGAAAATGTTATCTTTATAAATTGAAGATTTATATTGATATAGTAAAAAGTTAACAAACAATTAGAAAATTAAATATTGAATAGAAAATGGATAATGGAAACATGAATGAAACTGGATTAATTTAAAAAATTAAATTAAAAAAAAATTAATATAAAAAAAGGAAAAATACTTTTTTTTTTATAAAGTTAACATTTTTTTTTTGACATTGTACTTAAATACTACATGATCATTGAACAAATTTATTATTATGTATTTTATACATATATATAAATAATAAATTTCCTTAATAGACATAAAAAAACTGTAAAAAGAAAAATTTATATCATAAATGTAATAAATAACATTTTCTTTTTACTATTATAGTTTGATGTGTTTAATGAATTTTAACAAAATGACGTAAAGAATCAAATAACTCTTATTACTTGAAATATTAAAAGATTGTATAGGAAAACAATGACAATAAGTAAATATGAAATTTCTTTAAATACATCAAGGCAAATATTTAGATTTATAAAGAAATAATAAAAATTGAAATAATATATTAAAGAAAACCCTTGTAATAATATTATTTGGATGTTCTTAATAAAGCAAGAGTTTGATTCAACAATAATTAGCTGAAATCTTATAAGAAAAAAAATTTGAAAAAAGAAAAGTATAATTAAAAATAAAAACAATTAGTTAAATAATATTTATAAATATATTTTAATAATTTAATTAAAATAATTAATCTTGTAATTTTTATTTTAACTAACGTGGTAGTTTACACAAAAATATTTTATCACAAAATATATTAATAATGTTGTCAGTATAAAAATATGTTTCAAGTATTATTTTGATTAATATTAAAATTATGACATATGACAAATATTCGTTTTTGAGTATTTTATCAGAAAACTAATAAAATTATATTATTGATATCTATAATTTACTACAATAGTATACATAAATTGTTTTATATCTTTTAATAAAAGATAATTAAAAAAGATATATATTATAATAAGAAAATAATTTATTCTTGATTAAACTCTAAATAACTTTTCTTTATTAAGAAATCTAGTTTTTTTTTTATTACTTTATTATATTATTATAATATTATTGAACTTTTATTTTTGTAAAATAAAATATTTAGCAATATTTAAAAAAAAAAAAAACTATAAAGATTGTATCAATTTAACAAGAAAAAATTTATTACTTTGAACCATATGGTTTTATTTACAATGTCAAATCATCTTGATGTCATTTTAGAATGATTTTTATTATAAAAAATTTAAAATTATACTTATTTTAAAGAATAAATAAAAAGAACAAATGTTTTCAAAAAAATTTTTGGATAGAATAAATAAACTATATGTTATAATGTTTTATAAATAATTTAATGAAATAATAGGCAAAGAAATATTTAAGACTAAATACTATTTAATTGGAATTTGAATTTTTTTTATTTCCTGTTTGAAGAGAATTGACAAATATTTAAATCTAATACTTTTTGTCTTATCATAAATAGTATATGTGATAAAAATGTTTTCTTATACATTATAATGTCCAAAATCTTTTACTTTATTTTATAAGAAGATTAAACTTAAACCAATCGTCTTTAAAAATGTTATTTATTTAACACATAATTTTTAAAGTACTACAAAAATGATAAAAAGTTTTTAAAAGTATTACAAAAATTTACAAAAATTTTTATATTAGAATAATAAAAAGTTAGATATAAAATTTTTTTTTAATCTTTGTTTTTATCAAAATTTAATATCATTTTAATCTAAATTTTGCTAAATAATCATAAATTATAATAAATGCTTTTTAATTAATAATTTATTAACAAGCAATAACAAATTTTTACTAATTATTTTAAAACAAAAAAAAAATTTTATAGAAAAATGAAATTTAAAAAAAAAATGATATTCATAAGCAATTTATTTTTATTTCAATAAATTAAAAGTTTTAAATTAAAATTAATATTTATTCATTATTATTTAGGCATTTTATTTTATTTTAAAATTTAAAAAACAGTATACAATCATTTGAATAAAAGAAATTTGTAAAAAAGTTATAATAAAAGTGTATTTTTAATTATGATATTTGATTTTGAATGATGAATACTATACATTCTCAATTTTCTTACTAAATAAAGAATTTTTTTTTCAATAATTTTTTACATTTAAATTTTTATTTTGATTATGTTACGGAAATTGATAAAATAAATATTCAAACTCTAACCTATTTAAAACATTAATTTAATATTTTTTTTCTACATATTTTAATTCTTGATTTTTAAAAAAAAGATTTTTAAAATTCTACAAAATAATGAATATTTTAGAAAAATTTTGCCTAACTTTCTTATAACAATTTATTTTTATAATAACTTTTCTTATATTTTATTTATACATTAATCAAACCAAAGTAATTAATATATTTTTGTTTCAAATAATACAGTAATAATTTTAAATTTTTTAATATCTCACCTTTATAACTATTTATTTATTTGTTAATTAAAATAATTTATTAACATTCTTCTAATCTTTTGCCATTCTTTTTATATTGCAATTTACTTATAGATATTTATCTTTGATAAAACTATTACATCAAAGTTTAATTAACAATATTATAATTAGAAAAAATTCATTGAAATTTTTTTAATAAAAAGCAATATGTCGTCGAAAATCCAAGGATTATTTTTAGACTTAGACTAAATCCATTATAAAATTAACATATTTTTTTATTTTTTTTGAAAAAAAAAATAAATAAATGAATAGAAATTTATAATCTCAGAAATAAACTCCTATTTAAAAAATTTTGTACGTAAATAAATTTTTTAAATATATATTAATTATGTATACAAATATTTATAAAATAAAAATAAAAGTATTTTTAAACATAACTATGTATAAAAAAAATTCAACAATATATTAATGAGATATTATTTGTCTATGATGTTATTATTTTTAATTATTTTGATAAAAGTATTATTACGTAAGAATAATTTTGCAAAAATTTTTTTTTAAACTTTGTGCTTATCTTTAGTCTTTTTACATTTTAAAGCAAAAAATGTATCATATTTAGATGGTAATTGTTTAATGTTAACAAATTTAATCTTAGCACAAACTAAGTCATGAATAATAATAATAAATAATTCATTAATTTAAAGTAAAATTTAATTATTTACTTGAAATGAATATTAACTTTGTATTGTTAAACGTCAAAAATTATAGATCATTTTTTTGCTGATTATTTATAAATAGAACTAAATTTAAAATTATTTAAAATAAAAGATAGTTTATTAATAATGATTTGTTTTATAATATTAAATAATACATCTAATTTTGTTATATTATTATTTCCTTTTAATACAAATAAACAAAAAAAAATTTTTTTTAAATTATATTTCTTTTGTCCTTGTTCTATTTTATTGTAATAATAAAATGAATATTATATTTAGCATATTTTAATTTATAAAATCTTTTTGTTGTAAATAAATTTTTTTTATTAAGCTTCTATAAATCTGTAATCATCTAAATTGTGCCAAAGTACTGTAGCTATAACGAGACCAATCATTTGCAATCCAGCAAAACTAAATCCAACTGCCATAAAAATTATAGTTTGTTCGTCAAACCATGCTTTTAATTTTTTATGACATCCCTGTAAAAAAAAAAATTTTTTAAATTTATTTTAAAATTTTATGATAAAAAACCTCAATGTTAATTGAATTATTAAATGCTTGTGAAAAATATGGATAAGTAATACACATAGGATCAGTAGGTACTAAATGCCATGCACGACCATCTTGTGATTGTTTACAACATGAATATGGGACAAAAGATCTAGTTCCTCTTTCAGTGTTAGTTATATACCAAAATGAATATTGGTAATCTTTAGGGCCATTACCACCACAACATTGTTGCTAAAAATTATTGTTAAATATATTAAAAATTATAATAAATAAAGTACCAAATGATCGCATGCCTTATAATCAACTAATATAGTTATAATATATAAATTTTATAGTTTATTTTTTAAACAAACCATTGTATTAACCCAATGAGGATTATTGGAAGTTTGACATCTTATATAACTTAATGGTATAAATTGCGATAAAATATGAGTTCTTCCTTTACAACAAGAAATTGGAACTAAAAACATTTTACTTGATATTCTTCTTTTAATTTTATGATTACGCCAACTTTGTGAGTCAAAAAATTTTGCATCTCTATCAATTTCACCTTTATTATTCATCCTCCATTCTGTTACATTCCAATCACTGCGACTATCTATACCACAACATCCAAGCTAACAAATATTAATAATAATTATTAAAAATATATTATTTTTATACATACATTAAGTTGAATTTTATCAATTAATTCAGTAATTTTAAAATTTTGATAATTATCTTTATTAATACCATATTTTTTGTTTATTAAATATTTCATATGTACTTTATATTCATTTGACATAATCTAAATATTATGATAAAATCTTTACTATATAATAAACATATATTAGTATTTTCATGCATACGATCATTCTCTTATTATAATTAAAATTCATACTTACGTAAAACTGTATCGTATCTAATAATGGTGTAACCCATTTATCACGATGGTAACGATTATAAGACATATTTGTTAAGTAATTACGCATTTCACTTCCTGAAAACTGCAAACATTTTACGTTAATACAAAAAAAGGCAAACAAAACAACAACAACAACAAAAATATTTTTTTTTAATAACGCTTCATAAACATTTAAATTATATCTAACCTTTTCTTTATATAAAACTCCTAAAACACCAATTGTTAGTTCAGAAAAAAATAAAAATAATATAAATATAATAAATGTTAATATCATACACCTTTCTGCTTTTATTGCCCCACAACATGACATAAAACCAATAAAAATAGTTGCAATTCCACTAACAATTGCTATATAAGCAGCAAAACGTAGTAATGGATCATCTTCAGAAAAATCAACCAAATCTAATATATAACTTCTTCTTGGTTCTAATATCATCCATAATCCAAGAAATATTAAAGCACAACCACTTAACTATAAATAGGAAAAAAAAATTTGTTTATTTTATCTTATAATGGTATACCTTATTCTTACCCAAAATATAATATTATATATAAGCATACAACTTCTAAGAGCTGTTTTTCTTGACATAATTTATATATAATATAAAATATTAATATTTCATTAAGATGACATAAATATGAAAAAGTTTTAATGAAAATAGAAATAAAGATTTATATAATAACCACAGATGAATTTGTTTACTATTGCTAGTATTCTGTGTAATATGTATGTGCTATCAATCAATCAATTACCAATGAATGAGTAAAGAGGATGAAATAGAAGGTGTTCTAATAGTAAAACGGCAATTGGACCAGTACTAATTTAAATTAAATATTTTAAAGGTCTATTTGTTGTTAGTCAAATAATGATGACCCTATTGTGATACACATAAAGTATACATTATGGTTACTATTTCAAAGTATCAACAAGAAGCAAAAGATTTGTTATCTTTCTAGAATAAAGATTATCATAAATAAAATGAATAAAAAGTACTTTGATTAGATGATTAAAATACAGTAAAAATAAGTTAATATTATTTTTTTTATTTAAAATAAGAAATTAATATTATATAGATGTAAATAGAAAGATTATCCATATTTAAATATATATTTTTTTTTAAAAAAATAGTAGATTTATTTTTAAGATTATAAGTTTAAATCACAAATAATGACTATAATTTTGATTTTAAAACTTATTATAATCAAGACTAAAAAAAATTATATTTATTTGAAAAAAAAGTAACATAAATTCAGTATCAATTTTCATTGTTATTTATTTAATATGAAATTTTAAGATTATGTTAGGTGATAATAAAGTTTGATATCAAACAAGTAGATTGTTAAAAAAATAATAACATACTTATTTTTGATTTAAAATTAAAGCCAAAGTTATCTTGAAATTATTTATATTTAATTTTATAAATTGTTGATCATTACGTTTATCTTAAAATTGTTCATCCTTTTTTTTGCGGTATTTTAAATAATTAAATATAATATTTATTATCGTTTATCCCGTTTATCTTCTAAAATTGTCTTAACAACTTTAACAAAGTTTTGAAATTGATTTTTAAGCTTTAAAATAAAAAAAAAGGGTAAATCTATATTTAAAAGAAAAATAGACTACTTACTAAAATATGAAACATGCATATTGTAGGATTTTCATCTTCATAATTTGGACAATCAGGATGACTATCACATAAATCTTCTAATTTTATACATTTCCAATCATCATAATAACTTTTTCTACTCGGACAAAAGTATAAATTTTTTTGTTCACAATCTAAAAATATTTTCATTGATAAAAAATAAAAAATAAAAAAAAAACAAATATTATTACTAACTTGATGGTCGGTCACCACCATATACAGGTTCAATTGTATTTTGTATAGCATCAGCAATACCCTTCAAAGATTGTTGATTTTTTTGTTCTAAAGCATACTGATTATTCATTTTTTTAAAATCTTCCTCAGAAAATCTTCTTTTTACTATAACTTTATTTTGATTAGAATTTAAAATATTCTTCAAAATATATGGTTTTTGAAATTGATACTAAATAAAAGTATGAAATAATTTTTATTATTTTTAAAAACAACTTACAGTTGAGTTATTTGTATGAATTTGACATTTGATAATACAAGTAAAATCAGTTAATAATAAACATATAAATAATGTTAAATAAAAATACATTTCAAATTGTGGTTAATTATATATAAAGTACAGTTAAATAATATTTTTAGTAAAAAAAAAACAATTTTTTAATCTATAAGAAAATAATATTATTATTTATCATAAATTAATAAAATATATATAGATAATAGACAAAAATTTCAATAGAATCATTAAAATGCTGAATAGGAAAAAACTAAAATACTTTTTAATAAATTTATATTATTATTTTATAAAAAATATAAAAATTATTTACATAACATTTTAATTCTTATCATATCTCATAACCTACACCCATCAAATTATATGAACATAATGTGACGTCAAAGGAAGTATCAAATAAATTCTTCAAACGATCAAATTAAAAAAAAGTTCCTAGGTAAATGCAATGAAACATAAAAATATTTATAAATGTAAACTATTTACAAACAATTTTTATTTAATAACAAAGCATTATTTTATTTGTTATTAATAATTTTTTCTATCATCTATCTCAAATGATAAGTAGTAGGAAGAAAAAAAACTTATTAAAAATTAATGTAGTTCCAATAAAAATTTATAGAATTAAAATAAATGTTTCTTAGTATTATTTTTTAGAACAATAATCTTAAATTATGTATAAAAATTAACAATTAGTTACATTTTAAAAAGAGCTTTTTTTAAATTTAATTACTTATATTTTATTTTTAATAATTATAATTTTATAAAAATAATACCTATGGTATTTAAAAATATTTTATAATTAAAAATTTTTATTAAAAGATGTAAAAAAAAATTTATAAACATATATATTAAGTATTTTAATAAATATAACATATTGTACTATAAAATGATAAAATATTCATTAGAAAAAATGATCTTAAAATATGCTATATATAAAAAAAAATGTACAAGTAGCATTAATAATCTGTTTAATATGACGTTAATTATTTTTTACTTTAAATCTATGTAATGTAACTGAAATACTGTATAATAAAAATATCAAACATATACATTTTTATTAAGATATATTTTATTTTTAATTGTTAAAATAAAGAGTATTTTTAGAGGAAAAAAATTATTTACATTAATATAAACAACATTTAAAAAAAATTGCTAATTATTTTTATAAAAATAAAAGATAAATTTTTATTTTTTTTGTAAAAAAAACACCCTGTTTCATAATTAGAAAATTTGATAAATTAAAGTATGATAAAAAAATACCATACATTTTGAATTTAATATTTAAAATTTATATCATATTATAAAATAATTTATTTTTTTATCACATTTTATAGTAATTACTTTGACAGAAAAAAATATCCTTTTTGTAAAATAAAAAACAGTGAGGATAAAAAAAAATTTTATTATTAAACTTTATAGAAAAATTGTATAATATTTGTAAAAAAATTAAATTGTTTTTACAATGTAATATCAAAAAAAAATGTGGGATTTAAAATACTATTAGAAGTAAGCATGATCTTATCTTTTTTTTATTTTTTTGTAGATAAATACAAATTTGTACAATTTTTTAATTCTTTAAAGCTTTAAGAGTTTTAAAAATTTTACATAAAGATTTATCTATATTTTGCAACAAAATTCCTTTTATTTATTCTGAGGGATCATATTATATTAAAATATAAAAGTCTTAAAATAAAAGGTGTTATAATTTTTATTGCTAAATTATTTATGTATTATAAAATATTTTAATTGCAATAAATGCCAATTGACAATAAAATTAATAAAATTTAAATATTTTTCAAAATTTTATATTAAATAGTAGTAAAAAGTGACAATTATTTTGAAGTTGCTATTAATTATTTTTGTTATCAACCACCATATTGTTAGTGTTTGCGTTAAATAGTTTAAAATATTATATTTTATAATTATATAAAGGTTGATCTTAAATAATTAATTATCTGATAAATAATATCACTATTATACTATTAATAAAATTTTTCTCATTGATCATATACCTGTGGCAATAATTGATAAGAATAAATGTTTTAACATCTTATAAAACATTTTAATTTTTAATATGAATTAAAAATTAAAATATATTTTTATTTGTAACATAATACTATATAAAAATATTTACATTTAGTTATCTCTTTAAAGTTACTTATATCTATCTTTGATAGGCATCTTTCTTTTATATTTTTATAATTACAAAAAAATAAAATAAAATAAAAGAACGATAATGTTTTATGTTGATTAAAAATGATTTATTGTTTTTATATAATTTTATTATAAAAACTGATTAGTTATTACACAATATAACATTTAAACATGATCAATTGTATAATAACTATTTATTTTGTCATTTAAAGTTCATTTATTATATAATAGATAATCCACCTCAATTTATAATAGATCAACAATATTTAAAAGTTATCTTATTTTTGGCACATATGTATATATATAGATATATATAAAATGTTATAGTATAATAATAATAATAATAATTTATATAAAAGAGAATAAATTAATAAGATGTGTGTTATATATTGTTGAAATTTAATTTCTTTGTTATTTTTATCACTCTGTACTAATTTAGTAATTAGTAATCATAGTATTGTATCATTCATTAATATTCATATATAATTAGGTAACATAAGTAAATGCCATGATAATATTTCCTTAAAAGGCGAGAAACATTTTACATTCTACATACTACAATTTGGAATAAATTTGATAACGGTGTACAATCATATCTTTATCCACATATCTAATAATGTTTTTATTTTGATTGCGGCCTTAAAAGATAATGAATGCGCAATATATCTAAAATATATAATGTTTCTATTTGTACATTCTTTCAAGAAATATCTTTATCAAATTTCAAGTTCATTATGATACCATTTTTAATCATAAATGACAATAAAAAGTCATATTTAATGACATTTTTAACTATTTTCACATACTTTTTTCTTTACCTCTCTATATTTGTTAAAATAATGTTAATTTTTATTAATAAAGATTAATGAAGTTGCCAATGTCCTTCGTTCATTACACAATATTTATTTTAATTTTTATAAATAACATATAATTTTTAATACTATTAAATATTTAATATATAATATATCTTATTACTCATTTATTTAAACTGTTATAGTAAATTAATATTAAAATATTAACATTAAATTTTTTTATTTTTAATTATTTTATTTTTAATTATTTTATTTTTAATTATTGTTATTTTTAGAATAAACAGTATATTTCAAACACTTTTTATTTTATTTAATTGGAACTTTAATAATTTATAAAAGATGGTCATCACCATCAAGTTACAGTATTTTTTACTGATATTATTATTACTAACAACGTCAAAAATTGATACTTTCAAATTGTTTGATTTTTTTAATTTTAATGTAAAAGAAACACCAAAAAGTACACAAAATTCTTCAGTTATACAAATTGAATTGTTAAATGAAACAACAACAACTGTTAGTGAGGTAACAGCAGAAACAATAACTAATAACGAGGATGAATTAACTATAACAACTAGCACGATTACAAATAACGAATCTCATAATGAATCAACGATTAGTGATGATTTTAATTATAATAATCAAGAAAGTATAAGAAATACTTCTGAAAATACTATATTTTATTTAAATGAAGATGGTACAAATATCACTGATATTGATATTAGTAATAATCATCTTAATAACAATATAAATGTATCAGAAAATAGTTATATAAATGAAACATCTACAACGACTACATTTTCAAAAGAAAATGATGAACAATTAATAGAAATAACAAAAAATGATTTGAATTTTACAAGCACAATTACAACAATTGACATTAAAGAAAGTAGTGGACAACAGTGTAAGTTAAATAAAAAAAAAAAATCAAATAAACATAATTTTATAAAACATTATCTTTTTTTTTCAAAAACAAAAAGTGTTAATATTTTATTAAACATTTTAAATATTTTATAAATAATATACTGTAAATTTTATTAGTATAAAAAAATATATATAAATGATACATTATTGAAACTATTGTAGTTAGTTAAAAAAAAAAATAAACACAAGGTGAAATAGTTGAATGATTGATGTTGATTTACACTTTTTTGTTATCATTATTCTTACATGTATTTATTTTAATCTTAAAGATTTACTATTATTTATAGTTCATTAAACTTTTTTATTAAAAAATAAAATTAAATAGATAAAGTGGAATTAGAGGAAAGTCTTTAGTTAGAATAATTTTATTTGTTGAATTTTCATTAAATATTTTTTTTTCTAGTAAACAAATTATTGAGATTATTGAGATGATTTTATAGTTTTTTTTATATAATAATTATTATAAATGTTATATTAAATATTGTCATTTTTTTATAGTATGATGACAAAGTTATATCAATATGATCTTGAAAATATATGATCAAAAAATTGTACCAAGAAAATAAAATGATATTCTTTAAGATATATATAAATATATAATATTTAAATGACAAACAATGTTTATATAAATAATTTTAATTTCTTTTGATTAAAAAGACTTGAAAATTGTGACTTAATTACTTTGCAAGTATCTACTATTAGCTTTTTTAATTTTTTAATGTAATTTAAATATTTATATGAATTATTTAAGTTCAAAAGTATTCTTAGCCTTCTTCTTCTTTTTATTTAATAAATATAGATATATATATATATATATGTATAATTATAATATGTACCTTCAATTTATATATTTAGTTGGAAAAACGGAAGATACTTAATAAGATTTGTAGAAATATTTTTTTTAGTAAGTATAATATTTTCAATTTTAGGCAAATGAATATATAAATTTGTTAGTATTATGAGTGTTGAAACGTTGTATTTAAGTTACCAAAATTCTAATGTTAACACAAAATTATTGACTTAGTTTTATTATACTATCCTAAATCAACTTTTAAAATCATTTACTTATATTCAAGTTTGCAAATTTCATTGAAGTATGAAAATTTTTATTCAAAAGTAAAAACCTTATAGTCTAATATATTACTTATGTTACATAAAAATTTAGAACAATTTAATGTAATATCGTAATATCTTTGTTAATGAAAATTTTTATAAGTATTATAAAATTATGAAAAACACTTACAAAATAAAAATTCTTGTACCATTAAATAATATTTGTTTTCATTTGTAAGAATTTTTAAAAATTGTTTTTCTTTAATATTATATTCATATTTTATCTACTGGAGGAGAATATTAAAAATATATCTTGAATTGTATTTTATAAAACTACTTTACTTTGTTTAGATTTAACTTATCATGTTAGCATTAAGAATTTGTTCAAGATAAATGCAATTGACTAAACATTATAGCTTTTGTTTTGGCAATATAAAGTTTGTAATTATGGTAATAGGGAGAATAAACTTTTCTTAATATAAGTAAAATTAATCTACTCCATAGAATCTTCGTCACCTTTTATTGTTAGTTTTGTAAGTTTATTGTTTGCTAACTTATATTTCTTCATCAATTTAATTTAACTTTTCATTACTTCCTATATAGTTCAATAAAGTGATTGAGGTATATGTGTATATATTTAACTTATAATAAAATTATTCCTTTTCAAATATAATAACCATATTGCCGATAACGTATAATCACCTCTCTAGAAACTTCTTCTTTTTATAATTAATAATATTACAATGACTTACCATTTCTCATTCAACAATTTTACTAATTTCAATAGATGATTGAAGCTTTTCCCATTACCATATAATGATGACTAATGTGTGCTCTTAGAATCTTAGACTAGATACATTATTCTTCTAATGGTCGTGGGTGTTGAATTATAAAAATACTCCCTCCTCAATTTAATAAAATATATTTATTTATTTAAAATTTCTACCAAATATTATTAGTTTTATTTAAATAAAAATTAGATCATTATTTTTATATTCTTTACTAAATCATAATATCTTTTTAATATCATATTAAATATTATTACTTTATACAAAATAATATTATTATTTTTTATTTTTTATCTTTTTTTTAAATTTATTTAATAATATTTTAAAAGATTTTCTTTTTTTTCAAGCAAATTTCCTAATAAAGTATGGCTATTCTTGCCAGTGCAGCTACGCTGCTAACAGCTATCTCGATGATATATCGTATCACATTAAATCTTCCCGATATTTCTTATCATACGGACTTAAGAAATCCTAATTCTAAACATTACAATGAGTTGTCGAATGATATAGAAAAAACTGCCTTTGCAATGTTATCACTTGTTACTGATGTACAGAATGTTTCTGTTAAATTATTTCGATATCATCAAGTTATTGGTACACTAGTAACTTTTGATATTAAATCTAACAAACAAAATGAGCAAGTAATAAGAGATTTTTTTGAAAATGCTATTAATCATGGAAAGATGGGAAATTTAGCCTTAAGTTCTGAGGGATTTGAATTTTTGGCCTTTGAAGGTATTTTTTTTTCCCATCTCACCTATCATATAAAATTAACTTTTACAAAATTTTAATTAAAAAAAGAAAATTTATTGAAAAATTATATTGTTATATTATTAATTACAATTTTTTTTTAGATGAGATGGTATCACAATGTCATCCATCACAATTTACCTGCCAATCCAATAATGAATGTATTGATAGGGGTAAAGTATGTAACTATATTGCTGATTGCCCAGATTCAAGTGACGAAAGTTTAGAGCATGGTCATTGTGATGAAGATAAACCATATTTAAGAACAGAAAAGAAATATCTTGATGTTTTAGCTGGTAATTTAATAGAAATACGCATTTCTGCTCATAGAATACCAACTAGCTTTGATATAAATTGGCTTAAAGATAATTACGATGTTGAAGAAAGTAATCGTATTTATAAAGATATTCAATCATCACATTATCATAAACAAAAAGATTATACATTACGTATTGAAGGTGCAACATCTAGTGATTCTGGTCTATATAAATTTGTTTTTTCATATAATGGTAATAGTATTGAATTAGAAATACCTGTTAGAATATATGGATATGAAGATGCTAATAAGGAAGTATCAAGAGAGGATAATATTTTAAATGATAATTTTAAAAAATGTCCTGATGGTGAAAAAGCATGCAAATCTGGTCATTGTCTTTCATTATCATTTTTCTGTGATAGGCATATTAATTGCCCAGATGGAGATGATGAAATTAATTGTGGTGAAGTAATTTGTAATTCAGATGAGTTTTCATGTGATAATGTATGTATTGAGAAAGAAAAAGTTTGTGATGGTATTAGGAATTGTTTAGATGGTAAAGATGAAAGTAATTGTCCAGGATTTGAAAATCAACGACCACAAAATGTTAGACCAACAATTTCTTCAATAGATACACATCATGCTCATATAACTGTCACTTGTCCTGATGGGTCAATTCCAGAATATAGTTTACATGGCTCAACATATTGTTGGAGTAATTCTGTATGTCCATCTGGTACACTTTGTACTGAAGGAAAATGTTGTCACAACGCTAGTAAGTTTTTGTTGTAATTGGCTTGATTATTATATTATGAATGTATTATAATTTACAACTTCACTATTGCAATATTAGATTATTACTCTAATTAATTTTGTGTTTTTTTAACATATTATCGTACATGTCACAAAAATTTGCACATACAATTTCATGTACTATAAATAATATAAATTGTTATTTCATACATTATTGTATTGCTTTTTCTTTTAATTTCTATTAAAAAAAAACCACAAATGCTTTATGTAATGTTTAAATTTAGATGCTGATACCTTACGTCATTGTGATTATGATGAATGGGAATGTGGTGATGGAAAATGTCTAGATTGGTCAGATCGTTGTAATCAAATTTTTGAATGCACTGATAGAAGTGATGAAGTACATTGTAACATCATCATACCACAACCTCGTATGTAAAGTCATTTATTATTATTATTATTTTAACAAGTTCTGCATTATTAATTAATGTCTTCTATATTCACCTGCTTATACACATCTCTTCACTATTGCTAAACTTTTCTCTTCTAACATTAAATAATTAACAAGTCACGCTTTTTTCTAATTTTATAATAACACTATTTGCAAGTTGCATATATCAATTACCTTTATATCAAATTTTGTAATATAAATTTAACACTTTTTTTAGAAAATGGTAAAAGATCTGTTCATAAAAAAGCAGATATTGATAAAATAAATAATATAACAAATTCAGAGTGTAAAGAAAATGAATATCAATGTAAAAATAGACAATGTATTTCTTTAGAAAAAAGGTGTAACCGTGTTTATGATTGTTCGGATGGTAGTGACGAGACGACATGTGAATATTTTATAAATGCACAAAATTATCATTTAGATAAAAATAATAATAATATTAATAATAATAATAATCAAAATTCGAAGGAATCAGAAATTATTGAACCATTTGAAATTATAACACATCAACAAAATAATGATTATTTACGAGACATTAAACAATCATCAGAAGAACTTTGTGCCGATGATGAATTTAAGTGTGTCGGTCTTGACTACTTATATTGTATACATTATGGTAAAATATGTGATGGTATTGATGATTGTGGAAATAATGCTGATGAAGTAAATTGTTCTAAGTCAATAGAAGTTATTGATAATAATTTAAATGAAGATGGATGTAGAAATGATGAATTTAAATGTAAAAGTAATAAATGTATTCCATTATCGTTGAAATGTAATAGACAATATGATTGTGAAGATGGTAGTGATGAAACAATATGCGATTATTTCAAAATTGCTGCACAAAGACATCATCAACAGCAAGAACAAGATCAAAAACAACATCAGCAACAGCAGGAACAACAACGTCTTCAACAGCAGCAGGAACAACAACGCCTTCAACAACAGCAGGAACAACAACGGCGAGAACAACAAAGGCAGGAACAACAGCAGCAACACCAACAACAACATCAACAACAACAGCAGCATCAACATCAACAACAACATCAACATCAACAACATCAGCATCAACATCAACAACAACATCAATATCAACAACAACAACATCACCATCATCAGCAACAACAACAACAACAGGAAACAACTACATTACGAGTACCAGTAATTGTTGAACAAGAAAGACATCCTGCTATACCACTGCATGTTTATGAAGAACAAGAACGACAAAGATTACTTCAAGAAGCTGAATATAATCGTCGATTAGAAGAATATTATAAAAGTCAAACACAACCAACTTCTGAAACAATACGTACACCAAAACCACTTCCAGAGGTAACATTTAAAGATGAATATGATAGAGAACTTAATAATGATATGACAATTTCTGATGATTTTGAAACCGAAGATGATATTGGAACGTGTCAATCAAATGAATTTATGTGTCAACATAGTCGTGAATGTATTGATAAGAAAGCAGTTTGTGATGGTATTTCAGATTGTTTAGACCAATCAGATGAGCTTTATTGCCAAGATAAAGAAAACAAATTTACTACAATTCATTCAAAAACGGATGGAAGACATGATGAGCATAAATATGAACACGATATTCATAAACATATTGATATTCAAAGACAACAAAAAGAAGAACAGGAACAACATATTGAAGAGCCAGAAATACCACAACATATTCCAACTCAACAGGTACATCATCATAATCAACATGATAAAACTCATCATCATCGTGTTGCAGAGCAAGGTTAGTCTAAAAAATTTGTAATAAAATTAAAAGCTTTTAAATATATGTATAAAGCAGCCTCATACGTTATTATTATTATTAATCATTAGGGGAAGTATTAAATAGCTTTTAATCAATTTATACTATTCTTTAATAAATTGTAAAAAATATAAATATATAATGGAAATTATAATGAAAAATGTTGTAGTAAAGATGAATTATTAATTTGTAAAAAAAAATTGAACTTGTTTTTAAAAAACATAAAAATTATACTTCAATATTATATATATTACAATGGTTGTAAAGTTTGTTTTTTCCCTGTCTACATTACTAAAAAGATGGAAAATTAAATTATAATATTAAAAAATTAAGTGACAAAAAAATTTAATGTAGTGATAATTAAAAATTTATAAAAAAAAATTATATAGTTATATTATATATTTAAAGAGAGAAAAAGTTTTTATAATATTTTTATTATTTTAATATTACAAGATATAATAAAATTACTTTAATAAATTAGAAATTTTCTATTGAACTAATATTTATTTTTTTATATGTATTATTCATTTTAATGATTAAATAATAATACATCTGGATAAGATGTATTGTTTATAAAACCTTTTTATTACTTTTATATCAATAAATTTTATATTTTAAAGTAATTTTATTTTTTTTAACTATATAAATATTATATATAATACATAAAATTAGTATATAATTCATTTCATTTATTTATTTAACATTTTTTTATATTATTAAAAAAGTAGGTATCATTAATGGTATATTTTATCATTTAATAGAAAGTGAAATTATTAAATATATATAAATATTATTAAAGTATGATTTTACCACAATTCATTGATATCTTTACTTTGATTATTATGATTGACTAAGAATAAAGTGTTACTTTTATATTTTGAGTAATTCTTTTACTGATATTATTTAAATTATTATGTATTGTTAAAAAATTTTAAAAAAAAATAATTTTAGAGAAAATATATAAGATAATAAAAATCATTTATTAAAATAAAACAACTTTAAAATTTAATATTATAAAAGAGTTGTAAAAATTTGATTTATTTAGTTTATGACTAAATATTTTACTTCATTATTAATATATTAGTACCTTAAAAGTATAAAAAGACTTAAATAAATATTTTTTCTTTAAAGTTTGAAAGAATTAATTTATAAATCTATTTATTTAATATGTTGATCTTTTATTAATTCTAAACAATTTATTAAGAAAAAAAAAGAATCAAATTCATTATATATTTTAGATTTATTATTATTTTATATAAATCATATTCTTAAATATTTATTTAAATAATGATATTTATTTTTTAATAATAATATATAAGGTTATAAAAAGTTAAAAAATATATAAGTATTTTTAGTAATAATTTACATAATTTTAACTAAAAAAAAATTTACTTTTCTATTAAGATATTACTACAAATTATTCAAAAAATTTTTCGGAGTTTTTATAATTCATATCTATTTACTTATTTATTGTAATAATTTTCTATAGTTATTTGACGAAAAAAATTATAATTGAAGTTGTGTCCAAGAGAAAAAAAAATTTTAACTAAATGTGACACTTAAGTTTCTATTATCATCATTAAATTTACATTTACGCATTCCTAAATTTTCAATGAATTAATTTATTTTCTCATATATTTATTTATTAGGTATAATTTTATAAGTTTATAAAAACATTAATTAGTATATTGATATATTTACATTGATGTGATATAAAATACTTTAACGAAAAAATAGTAATATTTTACATTCCCCATAACAAAAACATCATCTTATAAAAAAACTTATTATTAATACATTTTACTATTTTAATGACTATATTAGTAGAAGATATACAAAATTTTAATTAAAAATCATATTACTTGAACTGGTTTTTAATAAACGGAAACGTAGAAAACCATATTTATTAGTTTATTCTTTGAATTTTTCTACGTTAACTTTGTCTTTAAAAGTTAAGTTCATTAATTTTTAATTAAATAAATTATAAATATTTACATCGTACAAATATAAATAAAAATTTTTTCACTTTTATATATATTTAAGAATTAACTAATAAAATTTTTACTTAAAATTATTAATTACAAAACAAAATGTATTGGTTATATTTTATTTATTATCATCTTTTACTAATATTATTAATAGAAGCTTTTTTTTTATAATATTAATGTACAAAAATATTTATCTTAATTATAACATGATTTTCATCGCCTTATAGTGTAATTATATTATCCTTCAATTATAACATTATTTATAAAACCTAAATTTATTTTTATAGAAATATTATTTATATTTGTGAACTAATTAATTTCTAAATAACTTTATATAGAAAAGATTATAAACAGCACTACTCCTAAATATATTTTAACGTTATTAATTAATTTGTTATCAAACGGTAACAATTAAAAGAATCTGTCAAATAATTTCTATCGTACTTTATATAAATATTATTTATATGATATACATATCTTGTAGCGTCAAGGCAATTTACTTTTCCTAAAAAAGATCATTACTATATCATAGTGATTAGTTAATGAAAATTATATCTATGCTAAATATCTAGAAGTGTTATATTATTTCTTGCCAAATGTAGAATGTGTAAGGGGCTCGGTATTTTTTTATGTTGCGCAATTGAAGCATATTTATTACTTGATAATATTAAAATAGTCATTTTTATAAATTACTATATTACAACAATATTAAAGTGTCACATCTTCATATTGGAATATATTATAATTTAAAAAAGTTAAATAAAATATTTAAGTTGTCTTTTTTTTTTTCTTCAACATAAACAATAGAATAAAATTAATTATAGACAATTTCTTTAGAGTACAGTTACCTAATTATAACTTATTAATCTTCATTAACCAATTATGTGATACTCTTATAGATTATTAATAAATAGTAAATACTATTACCTTTATCTGTCACTGTGCGGTTGGTATCATTTTTATAAATAGATATAATTGTCTCAAGTTAACCTTTTTTTTGCCATAAATGTCTATAACATTTTCATAACAGCAGTAACTATATATAAAGATGATAGACTTATTATTAACGCTTTACCTTGTAACAAAGATAAAGTTTTTGATAAAAGATTTACTATATTGGCAATAACTACTTATTAAATAAAATCATATATATATTATATATATATAGTCTTATTTAAAAAGAGAAACATTTTTGTCACCACATAATCAATCAGGCATGTTGTGATCAAGGTATAATTAAATATCTTCTTAAACCTATATCTTATTATTTTAACTATCTTAATTTATATTATCTTTTTAGTAATTTATTTAAATATTCCTTTTCTTTATTCACACAATGTCATTTTCTATTATATATTATTTTTATATATTATTATAATATATTATATCATTTTAATATATTATTATTTATTAAATTAGTAATTATTTATAACATTTTTACAATTTTTGTATATATTAATTGTACGATTTATCATTAAACAAAAATTCTAGTTGTAAAAATTTTTTAGAAATTAGACGATGCTGCAAAGGCGGCTTGCCTCATTTCTTCTGGTGGCTTACATTGTAATATGTGCAATTTCTACTTTAACACTAGCCAATCGCCATCAAACTATTCGTAATAAGCATCATGCTGCAGATCAAGGTAAAAATAAATGAATAAATAAATAAATAAATGTTTGAGGCTGAAGTAAAATAAAATTTAAAAAAATAAACATAATTAAATAAAAAATTAATATATTTTTTTAAAAAAAATATATTTATAAAAATTTGTATACATATTTATTATTATTTTTTTAAATTTAGAAATTCACATAAGTGTCTATCCTCCTGAGATAGTTTCACGTGATGGAAAAGAAGCCTCATTTGAATGTCGTGCTAGAACATTTGACAATGCATATTATCCAGAAGTTAAATGGACTCGTGTTGGTGGACCACTTCCAGCATCAGCTTGGGAAAGTAGTGGAAGACTTACAATTAATCCACTTTCTGTTGAAGATTCTGGAAGATATGTTTGTGTTGCAACACATGAAGGAAAAAGAGTTGAAGCATATGTCAATCTTCATGTTCAACATTATGGACCACAAGCATTACAAACAGAATTTA
Source organism: Strongyloides stercoralis (assembly GCA_029582065.1). Lineage (NCBI taxonomy): Eukaryota > Metazoa > Nematoda > Chromadorea > Rhabditida > Strongyloididae > Strongyloides > Strongyloides stercoralis. Next base: position 1,836,313 of record JARPTA010000002.1, read on the forward strand.
ATACACCATTCCCACAAAGAGGAACATGTATGAGTAATGAAATTAAATGTGGAAATAATGATTGTGTAAAAAATGATTATGTATGTGATGGTGAACCAGATTGTGGTGATCGTGCTGATGAAGCTAATTGCCCAACCAATAAAGTTTGTGAACCAAATGAATTTAAATGTGGTAATGATAGATGTGTACAAAAAATGTGGTTATGTGATGGTGATGATGATTGTGGTGATGGAACAGATGAATTAAATTGTAAAAAGAAAAATCCAGGTGATTTATGTGAACCAACAGAATTTAAATGTGCTGATAATCGTCAATGTGTTCCACAAAGTTTCCAATGTGATGGTACAAATGATTGTCAAGATGGATCTGATGAAGTTGGTTGTGTTCAACCAACAGTTGTTCAACCACCAGAAACAAATAAACAAGTACCACAAGGTAGTACATTTTCATTAAGTTGTCGTGCTGTTGCCGTTCCAGAACCATATATTAATTGGCGTTTGAATTGGGGCCCAGTATGTGAACCACCAAGATGTTTACAACATTCTGAAGGAGGAGTAGGAACATTAACTATTCATAATGCTCAACCATTAGATCAAGGTGCATATACATGTGAAGCTATTAATGTTAAGGGACGTGTCCTTGCAACACCTGATTGTATTGTTCGTATTGTTAATATTCCAGCTCCACAACCTCCACCATCACTTCCAAGACATCAATGTGATCCAATTGGATCAGCTACAACATTTGCCGATCCACATACTGGTATATGTCAATGTAAACCACTTGTTACTGGACCATCATGTAATCAATGTAAACCAGGATCATATCATTTAACAGACAAATCATCACATGGTTGCCTTAAATGTTTCTGTTTTGGTATAACTGATCAATGTACATCATCTCGTCTTTATAGAACTAAGGTAAGTTTAAGTGTATTTATGTAACGTCTTTGTAATTTTTTTTTTTCATTTATGTTGTGTTGTTTTTAGAATTACTCTGAATGTGTAAGTTAACATAATAATTATTTTTTTTATTTTTATTGTGTTGTGATTATTTGTCCTATTCATATTTATTAATCATTTTACCGTTTGCTTTTACATTGAAGTTATTTTTATTAATAAATATTATATTTTTTAGGAAAAACTTTTATTTGATGGAGATTCTGAAGGTGTTACCTTAACAGATAGAAGTGGTGTTCATGTATACAATGAAAATAACTTTGATTTTGGAAGACAAGGATATCTTACACATTATGAACGTGATCAAGGTCATGAAATTAAATATTGGAAATTACCACAAAGATTTTTAGGTGATAAAGTTACTGCTTACGGTGGAACATTCAAAATTCACGTTCACTATACAGGACATGGTCATCCAATAAATGAACCACTTCTTATATTGAAAGGAAATAGAATTACACTCGTTCATAAGTTAAAGCCTGGTGTTCATATTTTACCAAATGAACCAAATGTTATTGAAGTTGAGACGTATGAAAGTAATTATGAACATGAATCTGGTCAACCAGCTTCTCGTGAAGATCTTATGATGGTATTGGCTGACTTAGATCTTGTTCTTATTAGAGCAACCCATGCTTATGGACAAGAATCAACTAGTTTAGGTGATGTTAATTGGGATATTGCTGTTGATAGAGATACTCAAGGTGAATTTGCTTTAGAAGTTGAACAATGTAGATGCCCACCAGGATATATGGGTACATCATGTGAAGATTGTGCTCCAGGATATGAACGTTCTCATCAAGGTCCATATCTTGGAACATGTGTCCCAGCCCAACCAAGAGCACCAACCTGTTCTTCAGGTGCTGTATCACAACATTCACAACATACCGGATATTGTCAATGTAAACCACAAACTACTGGACAAAGATGTGATCAATGTTCTGCTAATAGTTTCTATTTATCACCAGCTAATCCACAAGGATGTATTCCATGTTTCTGTTCTGGAGTAACAAATCAATGTTCTAGTAGTTCACTTAGACGTAATAGTGTAAAAATTGAATACTTACATGGAGATATGGATGATCTTCAAATAACATCTCGTGATTCTGTAAATCCACTTGTCCCTGAATCAGCTGCTTTAATTGAAGGTGGCGCTATTACTTTCTCCAATTTCTATGAAGCTCGTGGTCAAACATTGTATTGGAAACTTCCACAAAAATTCCTTGGTGATAAAGTAACATCTTATGGTGGATCATTAAGGTATGCATTCAAGTTTAATTGTAGAGGTAGTCCAAATTCAGAACCAGATGTAATTATTAGAGGTAATGGAATTACACTTCATCATTACTCTAGACAACAATTCCATCCAAATAGAGAAAATATTGTTGATGTCAAAATTTTCGAAGATCGTTGGTCAAGAGTTGATGATCAAGCTGCTACACGTGAACATTTGATTATGGCTTTAGCTGATTTAGATGAAATTCTTATTAAAATGACATATCTTACCGAATGTACTGAATCATCATTAATATCTGTTTCACTTGACTACGCAGATAACTATGGTCCTGGTTTAACAGCTTTAGAAGTTGAACAATGTATCTGTCCACCAGGATATATTGGTACATCATGTGAAAAATGTGCCCCAGGATATACTAGATCAGGTGGTGGTCTTTACTTAGGAATATGTGAAAAATGTGATTGTCATGGACATGCTACTGAATGTGATAAAGAACATGGAATTTGCCTTAACTGTCAACATAATACTGAAGGTGATAATTGTGAAAGATGTAAACCAGGATTTGTTGGTGATGCAAGAAGAGGAACACCAACAGATTGTCAACCAGAACAACCAAAACCACCATGTGATTGTAATAATCATTCACCAAGAGGATGTGATTCATATGGAAGATGTTTATTCTGTGAACATAATACCGAAGGTTTCCATTGTGAAACATGTAAAAAAGGATTTTATGGAAATGCAACTAATGGTACTCCATATGATTGTAATTTATGTCCATGTCCTGGAGCATCTGATTGTTATCTTGGTCCTAGTGGTCAAGTCCAATGTAGAAATTGTCCTGCAGGTTATTATGGTCCACTTTGTAATGAGTAAGTTGTTAAAATTTTAGTATATAATTATATAATTTAATTAAAGATGCGCTCCTGGATACACAAGAAGTCAAAAGAGTGGTGGCCGTGATTGTGAACCAATTGGAAGAATTCATGAAGATCGTATTGAATTTGTTCCATCTCATGAAGGTACGAATATTCGCACTGATTCTTTAATGTCGTCATCTCATGTCCGTCCTAATAATCGTCATTCTATTCATTCAGCATACAGGCCTTCACAATTGTCATATCCATATAATGCACAAAAACAACAAAATGTCGTCTTTGTTTCAAAACAAGATTCTAATTTTGTATCAGTAACTACTACAACTTACAGTCCTCGTATAACTGCTAGGCCTGGTCAAAGAACTCACATACGTGTTGGTGGGCCAAGACAACGTCGTAATCGTATTCATGTTCATGGTCGTTCTTCTAAAACATCCAGAAGAAGAATGTAACAAGTATGAAGCTTTATTAATAGTAGCTTTCGACGATATTTATTAGAGTATTCTAATTAATAACCACTTTTGCACACTTACCAATTATAATATATGTAAAATCTATATTTAATATATAGCAATTATATCATCGGTTTTTATTATTATTGTCTTTACTCCAATGTTACGCCTAACACACACACAAAAATAACTGTAATCAAAATAATTGCTTATGACTTGAAGAACTTTATCAAAAAAAAAATAAAACAAAAAGTTTATTGCACTTTGTTAGCTTTTAATATAATGTTAAATGTAATTGTCTTTAAAATTTTTTGCACTTATTATTGTCAATATATAATATTTGACAAAAATTTTTTATATCACTACCATATTAATTGTTATCGTGATACTTTCATTATTCTAAATTTTTGTGTTTAAAAATAAAGTTCGCAATGTCTTTATTTATTTTATGTGTTTTTATGTTATAATAAAAGAAAAAAAAATATATTTTTATTAAATCTTTAATATATTTAGGTTTACGTGTTGAAATTGAAGAGCCAAAGTTTTTACAACTTACCCAAGGACAACGTGCTAAATGGAATTGTCGTGTTGTAGAACCTGCACCAAGAAATGTTGTCATAACATGGTCAAAAGTAGGAGCAATGCATTTACCATACAACGTTCAACAACAAGGTAACAAACTTGTTATTGATAGTGTTTCACCAGAAGATGCTGGTCAATATAGATGTACTGGACAGGCTGGTAACAAGATTGCTACTGATGAAGCTAATTTAATTGTTATAAGAGGAGAACCACCTAGACCAGTTGTAACACCACCAGAGCAAACTGTTAATGAAGGAGAATCAGCAACATTTACATGTACTGTTCCTGGATTAGCAAATTGTGAAGTTAGATGGCATAAAGAAGATGTTGGTGGACCACTTCCACATGGAGTCTATCCACATGGTGGTACACTTCGTATTCCACATGCTCAACCACATCATATGGGAAATTATATTTGTACTGCAGTAAATCAATACGGTTTAGGACAATCTAATCCTGGAAAATTAAACGTTGTCAAACATAAAGTACCACCACGTGTTGAACCACCAGTTATCAATGTTGATGAAGGGGAACCAGCAAGATTTAGATGTTGGGTACCAGGAAATGCAAATGCTATCTTAAGATGGACACTTGCTGATGGTTCACCACTCCCACAAGGTGCTGAAGAAAATAATGGATACTTAAATATTTACAAAACAATTAAAGGCGTCCATGATACAAATTACTTATGTGTTGCTACTGATCCAAGAACACCACATGAAGCACCAGAACCAGCTCCACTTGCTCGTTTAAATATTAATGAACCACATGAACCTATAAGACCAATTGTTGATCCTATTGAACAAACAGTCCCAGAAGGTACATCAGCCAAATTCCGTTGTTGGGTACCAAATCATCCAGAAATAAATGTTCGTTGGAGTCAAAGAAGTGGAGCACCAATACCACAATCAGCTGTAGATAGTAGAGGTGAGTTAATATGGAGGCAGGCACATACTACTGATGCTGGTGACTATATATGTACTGCATTTGATCCTGTCTCAAGACAAAATGTTCCCTCTGATCCAGCAACATTAAATGTTGTTGCAAAAGCTATGCCACAAGAAGCACCAAGAATGGGTGATCCAGAAATTGATCCAGCTGAGCAAAGTGTTAAATTAGGTGATCCAGCAAGAGTCAAATGTTTTGTTCCTGGTACACCAAATGCTCATTTAAGATGGCAAAAAGCTGATGGACAACCACTTCCACAAGGAGTATATGATGATGGAAGAGGATTATTATATATATATAAAGTTGAAAAACATCACGAAAATCAATATGTTTGTCTAGCTCAAGATCCAAATACAGGAGAACGTAAAGAATCTCCACCAGCAAAAATAAATGTCGAAGAGCCTGTTGAAGGAAAACCACCAATACCAACTGCTTCACCACCATTAATAGCAGTAAAACCTGGTGAACCAGCAACATTTGAATGTGAAGCTGAATCAGATACTCCAGTTAGATTCCAATGGGGATATGTTCATGAGAATGGCCGTCTTCCTGAGGGTGCTCGTGCTGAGGGTGAAAAATTACATATTACAAATGCAGAAGAACATAATGTTGGTGATTATATTTGTGTTGCTACAAATGAATTCGGTAAAGGTGTTGCACCACCAGTTAAACTTGAAATAACTGAAGAATTAACTCCACCAACAGTAAGAGTTGAACCAAGAGTATGGAATGGCAAACCTGGTGATTCACATAAATTTAAATGTATTGTAACAGGAATACCAACACCAACAATTGAATGGACAGGACCAAATGGTGGTGAACTTCCAGAAGATGTAGAAGTTAAAGAAAATGGATTATATTTAGTATTTGAGAATGGAAAGACTGAACATAACGGTGAGTATACTTGTACTGCTAAGAATGACGTTGGTGAGGCATCAGATACTGGTGTTGTTAATATTGGTTCCCCATTAATTGTTCGTACTAATCCACCAGGACCAAGAATTGTCTTAACAGTTGGTGAACCATTAGAAGTTAAATGTGAAGCATTTGGTGAACCAGAACCAGAAGTAGAATGGCTTCATGATCCAGGTCCAGAACGTGGTGATTTACCAGATGATTACATTCCAGTTACAATTTCTGAACAATTTATAAAACATCCTAGTGTAGGTTTAGGAAATTCTGGAAGATATACATGTAAAGGTAGTAATCAAATAGCAACTGCATCAAAAGACATTTATATTGAAGTTGTTGAACCATCACAAGTAGCAACTGTTGCTATACTTGGTGGATCTACACAATATCTTGCTCATGGACAACAAGCACGTATAGTTTGTACATCTACTGGTAGTAATCTTGTTGATAAAATAAAATGGATAAATGTTAATACAGGTGAGGAAGTTGAAAGTAATGGTGATGAAGGAGTACTCTTTATTGATGCATTTGATAGTCATCTTGCTGGTGATTATAAATGTAGTGGAATTAGAAATGATAAAGAAATTGCTAGTGCAGTTGTTACTCTTAAGCCAGATTCAGAAAGAAGTATTGATGCTGTACAAGTAGAAATTGCACCACCAAGTGTTCGTGTTGTAAGACAAGGTGAATCAGTTGTTCTTGAATGTGTTATGCATGGAGATAATGATGGAAAAATGAAATATAAATGGTCACAATTAAGACGTGGAAGCTTAGTCCCAAATATTAAGCAAACAAGTCAATTAGTAATAAAGTCAGCTGACAATTCTCAAGATCACGGTGTTTATAGATGTGAAGTTTTAGATGAAGATGGTGAAATTGTTGGATCAGCTTATACAGCAGTAAGTGTTGGACATACATCAGATGAACAAGCTTCTATTTATCCACTCGAAGAGGAAAGTGATGCTGAAGTTGAATGCCCAATATTTATTGTTCCTGGTTCACATGTTGAATGGAGTAAACAAGATGAAAGTGAATTACCAGATAATGCTAATGTTCAAGGAACAAAATTAAAATTCACAAACTTTGAAGAAGAAAATTCAGGAATTTATGTTTGTAAAGTAACAATGGAAAATAATAATGAAGTTGAAGGGTATGCTAAGGTACAAATTTATGTTCCTGATACTGTTATACAGGTAAGAATTGAACAATCAACAGATAATCCAACACTTGGCGAAAGAATTTGGTTTGATTGTATTGTAACTGGAGATAATACAGCAACATTTGAATGGTCTAAAGAAGACTCTGATCATTTACCAGAAAACTCTCATGTTGAAAAAGGAAGACTTGTATTTAATGAACTTACTAAGGAAGATTCAGGAACATACTGGTGTCAAGCATTAACAAAAGATGGAATGTTACGTTCAAAAGCTGTTTTAAATATTGGAGATATTCCTGGAAAACGCAAGCGAAAACATCTTAACCCCAAATCTAAAATTAGGAGAAATCATTCTTCTCATAACCTTCGTCCAGTCGCTAAATTAATAAAGCATGATGATAAAATTAACAAAAGTTATTTGAAACATAAAGATAATTCTAACAAATTGCATGCTACATTTTCAAAAACATACAAAAAATCACATAATAATGAAGATTTATTAAATGATAAAAAACAAAGTCATATAAAAAGTAAGCATTATTATTTGAATTCAGCAAAGCACGGTGAGGAAAGTATTTCCCATAATAAGAATAAAAAGCATTACAGAGGAAATAGAAACATAAAAAGACATCATAGCAAAGAAATCTTTGGGGGATGGTTTGAATCAAGTTAAGAAGTATACAAATTAGAGAAATATCCTTTTTTAAAAAACCAGTGACATTTTCTCTATTCATTTTTTTATATAGATTTTTTAAATTACACTTATAACTTTACTCTTTGTATTTAGATTCACCTAAACGGATTATAATTTCTAAACTTCTACATTAGAAAATATTACTTTCTAAAACTGATAAATTATGTAGAATATACATTAGTCAATATTATTCATAATTTTATATAATATATACAATTATAATTTTAATATTTTCAGTCAAATTTTTATCTTTCCACAATAATATTGCATAAAATTATATTTATGCTAAAATAAATTTGAACTGTCATAAAATTTATATCAATATTATTGCATGTATCTTACTAAAATGTGAAGAAGAAAAAAAAGTTTTGTAAAATTTCACATTTTATATTTAGTAATCTTTTTTTTTACTATCATTATATGTCAGTTCTTTCGCAAACTTTATTTTATCCGTTTAAATTGATAAGTCAAAAAAAAACAAACTTTTTTTTTAATCTAATTTTTTTGTTATTTTTTCAAAGAATGGAAAATACTTTTTTTTTGTAAAGTGATTCATAGCATGAAAGAATGTTTGTCAAGATATATATATATATACAAGTTTATATATATAATATATATATAACTTTTTTAATGATTAAAGTTTAATTATATATTTTTATTAAATTTTATACTAAAATAAATAATTTGTCTTTGTAATAAAAGTTTAAAAAAATTTTATGACCCTTATTAATTTGCCTTCTTCATATATTTATTATTTTTTTTATAGCTGGTGAGATAAAGGTTATCATACAAAAAGGTAACAATGATAAGTATAGTATAAATAAGGATAATTATTATAATAATGATAAAATTAATAACAATGGCATTGCAAAAGATGGTAAACTAATTGAGGTGAAACCACAAGGAATTGTTAGGCCTGCAGGAACAAATGTACAATTATATTGTGGAGATAATGGTTATTCAATTATTGATAAAAAGAAAAATATTAAAAAAATTGTTAAATGGAAAAAAGTACATGATACAATGCCATTTAGTTATAAAATTGATAATAATGGAATTTTATCAATAAATAATGTTAAAATTAAAGATTCAGGATTGTATGAGTGTAATGAACAACAATTAGATGGAAAATTAACTCCCTCAAAATATGTTTTATTAACAGTAACACGTAAGTTAATCACTTTTTTTTTCTAATTTTTTTAACTAAAAATTAAAAAAAAAATTTAGAATTAGTCCCAAGATTTGATGGAAAGTCTTATCTTGTACTTCAACCAATATCACCAGAACAATGGCGTGACTTAAATATGAATATAACTATTAAACCATCCCTTAAAGATGGTACAATATTGTATGTTGAAAAAAATTCAGGACAATATGAAAATCCTGAAAATTATCATGAAATAAAATTAAAAAATGGAAAAGTTGTTTATAATTATGATATTGGAAATGGACAAGTTAATATAACAAGCAAAAAAGAGATACAATTAAATGAATGGTCAACTATATCAATAATGAATGATGAAAATTTAGCAAAATTAATTGTTAATAATGAAAATGCTATAATAGCTGAGAATGATGGGCAAAAAATTTATGAAAATATACCTTCAAGTAATCTAAATATTGGTGGAAAAGAAATTTCAACAAAACAAATTGAAAATGGTGAAAGAAAAGATGTTAATAATTATTTTGTTGGTAGTATAAGTCAATTAACAGTTAGTAATAAGTCAGTTGATATTGGATCAAATGTTGTTAGGATTCATGGAGCAATACAACAATCAAAAATATGTTCACCAAATCCTTGTAGAAATAATGGTCGTTGTTATACAGCTAATGTATTAATGGGATTCGAATGTCATTGTCGGGAAGGATATACAGGTAATTATTGTGAAATAAAAAATAATATTTGTAATGGAAATCTAATTTGTGATGAGGGAATTTGTTCAATAGTAGGTAATGAAGAAAAATGTATATGCCCATATGGCCGATCAGGAAAATTTTGTCAAATAGAAGATAAAAAATTTTTAGATAATTTTGTTGAATCAATTCAATTTAATGGAAAAACATCATTTGTTAAAATACCAATAAAAAATAACAATGATGATTATAGTATTAAAATGAATATTCAATTTTCAAATTTAGATGATAATCAAATTATTGCACATATTTCTGATAGCGGAAAAGAAAAAAATAAGGAATATATTAATATAGCAGTTGAAGATAACAAGTTTTCTGTTATTCAAAGTACAAAAACTTCAAAAAAAAAGAAACTTGATAAAACGCGTTTAATTAATGACGACATTCATACAATTGAAATAATAAAAAAAAATGATAAAAAGATTGTAATGATTGATGGAGATATTGTTTTAACAGGAAAAATTAATGATATTAAAAGTGATATATCATCATCAGGAGAAAAAAATGGTTATATTATTATTGGTCAAATTCCACCTGGTTTGTCAAGATTTGATTTAAAAACTTCCACTGAAATTGAAAGTTCTAATTTAGAAACAAATTTAAATGTTCCCTATGGATTTAATGGTTGCCTTGTTAATATAACTTTAAACGGTAAAAATATCCCTACAACTGACATATTAGAATACAATTCTGGTGATATAAAAAGATGCGGAACTGTAGATGATAATAATTTATTTGATACTTCCTATCAAAATAATATTAATACTGCTTCAAAAGAAAAAAATGATACATTTAAAGATAAATTATTAGGTGACGAGACAATGACAGTTAAAGAAACACAAAAATCTTCCAATGATGACACACAGTTAAATGATATTTTAAGAACAACATCATTATATGATATTTATCCTAATGATAATGAAATAAATAATTACAGATTACCTCAAAGTGGTGAGACAAATGATAGTGTTGAAAATGAAATTTCTAATAAGGAAGGATATGAAGGAATTAATGATAAAGATGTTTTAAGTACAATAGGTTATAATGATATAGCTGAAGCACCTTCTACTTTTATTGAAGAAAATAATGCAATAACTACTTCAATACCAGCAATTGAAACTACAACAATAAATTATTTTAATAAAGATTTTAGTATAGAAGAAAAAAAATCATCAGAAATAGGCTTAATTTTACCAACTGATAGTTCAAGTATTGAAAATGCAAAGAATTCTCTAGAATCATATGATACAAATGTAGAACAATATGATAATGAATTAGTCAAAACAACACCACATTTTGATATTCCTTCTGATATAGATTCAGAGGATAGTGATACAACAATAAAATCATCTAAAAATATAAGAATAATTGATCATTGTGAATATGATACATGTGGTGATAATGGTATATGTGAAGAAGTCAATTCAACACATATAGCATGCTCGTGTAAAATTTCATTTGATGGTCCTCGTTGTGATATTTGTATGTTATTATTTTATTCTTTTAAAATTTATAATTAATAATTTTTTTTTTTGATAATTTTTAGTTAAACCAATTGAGTATGCCGCAAAATTTAATGGTGAAGCATTTATAATGTTTTCTCCAGAAGACTTTCCACACTTAACCTCTGAACAGATAGAGGTAATTGAATTGAGAGTTAAAACTACACATAAATATGGTGTGTTGTTATGGCAATCTGCAACATATATATCAGGTGAATATCCTACTGATTATGTTTCATTAGGCATAAGTGATGGATATTTAGTATTTTCATATGAACTTGGTGGTGGAGCTGCTAGAATTATATCACGTGATATTATTTCGGATGGTGAGGAGCATTACATTAAAGTTGTAAGAAAAGGCCGAAAAGGAAGCCTTTATATTGACAATTCTCCAGTAGTCAAAGGTGAAAGTAGCGGAATTTTAGCAATGTTAAATGTTGACAGTTATATATATCTTGGTGGATTACCAAAACCAAATGAAATGACAGGTGAAATATATTATGAAAATTTTAAAGGATGTATTGCTGAGTTATCATTTAATGGAGATAAAATTGGTTTAATGGAGAATGCTGTTGATGGGCAGAATGTTTTACCGTGTTCCGAATGGCCTTCGCCTTATTCAAGAAAAAGATGGTTTAGAAGCAGAAAATATAAAAATATATAATTTTAACATTTTTTTTTAATATACTAAAAAAAAAAAATCCTTTAAGTTGCAATATTTTTTTAATTAAAAAATATTTTTACCGATTTTTAATTAAGACGAGAATTTTAAATACTAAATAAATTAATTAATATATCTATATATGTCATTAAAAACTTTCCCTAAGAATAATTTTTTTTCTAAAACAAGTTTATTTTAAAATGATATTTTTAAATATATTTAAAAATATATAACCTTTGTGTTGTAATTGTTAATTAGTTTTAAAAAAATGATAGTAAAATTTGTAATATACTTTCATTTATAATTTATTGAAGTTTTTTTTTCCTTAATTCCACAATATATAAATAACGAATATATAAAATTTAAACAATGTTTGTAATTTTAATTCAATTATTTCAACTTCAATTAATTTAAAAAAAAGAAAAAAATTATTTTTTTTAATATTATTTTTTCTAATAATCTATTATCTTATACCTAGAAACTGTTTTTTTATAGTAAATCTATTTGTTAAATTTAAGGTTGTAATTTTGAAAAATAAAACAGGTTTATTTTTAAATATTTATGTTAAAATTTTGAATAAATTTCAATATTATTATTAAGAATTATATTAATTTACATTGTATATTAATTATATGTATAAGCAGAACAACTTATTATTTGATAATATTCATTAATAACCTCTTACTTATTAACGCAAAAATTAATTTTTAAAAATTTATAAAATATTTGCATATATAAACATGTGAATTATTAATCAAGTATTTAGTTTAATTTTCAAGTTTAACATAATTTTTATTATTTAATTAGTATATGTATTAGTTGAAGGTAAGTATTATCATTTAAATTAACATTACTTAATCTTCATTAGGATAAATTTATATTATCTAAAAGATCAAGCTTTTTTTATTATCAACAATTTTTTTTATAAATCAAATTTGATTAATTTTTAATAAAATTAAATTTACTAACGTTTGGTGTACTTTAAAATCACAATTTAAAAAAAAAAATAAATTGATAGACAGATTTTTTTATTAATTTTAAATCTCACTAAAACAAGATAATTTTTTAGTTTATAAATAAAATTCATTTATTATAACTCATATTTAAAAGCTAAATTTAAGTATTATTAATTAAGAATAATGAATGTTTATATTTTAACAAAGTTCTTATTAATTATTACAATAATAAAATGTAAGTTATACAATCATATATATATTTTCTTTTAAATAAATTTTTTTAGTAATTAAATGTGAATTGTGTGAATTAAATAATAAACAAGGATACAAAATTCAATTTGGCAAAGATAAAAATGAAACAATACATTTCATTTTATCATTATCAAATAGGCAACATAATTTAAATAATTGGTATGCAATTGGATTTGGACATTCAATGGTAATTTTTTTTTATTTTCATAAAAAACATATTAAAAAATATTTTTAATTATTTAGATGGGTGGCCTTGATATTATAATGATACGTATATTAAATGGAAATGTTTATGTAACTGATGAATTTGTAAATGGCTATACAAGTCCAACTCCAGATATGAAGCAAGATATTACTTTACATAAATATGATTATATTGATGGAGCTCTTGTTATTCGTTTTTCAAGACCAGTAAGGCCAGCTGACACTATGAGTAATATACCACTAAGAAATTGTTTTAAATGGAACTTTGTTATGAATCCAGGAACTATATATGACTTAAGAGGATCTATTTCTAAACATCCAGGTAGACCATTTGGTACTCTTGTATGTCTGAATCAATGTTTAATATAAATAATACATATGTTACGTTAATAATTTTTATTAATGTATAGAAAATAAAAATTTTTTAATTTTAATGAAGTCTTTCTTGAATAATTTTTATAAAATGAATTTATATTATTATACTTTAAATGTTATATTAATTAAACTTTGCAAGAAAAAAATGTTTATTTTTATAAACATAAATAATTATTAACTCTACTTTTTAAAATACTTTTATTATAAATATAATTTTATTTTAATCTTAAATTTTTTTCTTTCTAAAAAATAAAATATTACTTTAAATTAATATAAAAAGATCATTTTTATTTTTGTTTAAAATAAAATTTAGAAAAACAATTTATAATTATTTTATGTTTACAGTTATATTTATAAATACATTTTTATTTTATTTTATTTTTTTAAATTAAAACACCTTTATATAAAATTAATTAAAAAACAAAAAAATGTTTTTATAAGATGAAAAATATGCTATAACAATATTCTTTTATTCTAAATATTATCATATATATCTGATAAAATACAGTATTCATTAAAAATATAGATGTATGATAGACTAAAAATTAAAGTAATTTTTCTAATTAACAAATAATAATTGAATATATACCAAATAAAAAAATTCTTATTGTACAATTTTGAAATATTTATTGCTAAGAAAAATTTTTTTTTCTCACGAATTTTTATGCTAAAAACAACTTTCTATTTGATTCATTGTTATATTAACTAAAAAATTATTATAATTTTTTTAAAGTAAAAAAAAAGACAATTTTTATTTTTATACATACTTAGCAACCGCTAGTTAACAGATTAAATTTTGTATATATACAAAAAAAAAGAACTTTATTCTTGACAATGATAAATTAACATTTTATTCTTATCTATAATTTTATCATTAATTCAACATTGTAATTAAAATTTTTTTTTTTAATTATTTATATAATTTTATAAGAAATGGAAAAGTTTAAAAAATATATTTATATTTTTTTCAATCAAAAAAACATGAAAATGTATATAAATTATGACGAACAGTAAAATATTTTTCAAATCACGCAATCATAATATATTAACATAAAAAAAGTATTCTACTAACTATTATTATACTCATTTCTTATAAACTATACTTTAAGTATTTACCTCAGTAAGGAAAACTTAATTATAGCCTTTTCCTGGTATTAAATTAGTATAATTTAAACAAAATGAATATTAATTAAATATTAATTTAATTTTAAAACTTACTACTTAATAAAATGTTAAAAAATGGCATAATATTTGATTGTTAATTATAATAATTTTGAAATAATTTATTACTTTTTTTATCTAATAATATAAAAAAATTATTTTTATTTCATTTATTTATTATTTTTATTTGTTAATATACTTTTATTTATTTTTATAAAATTAAAACTTATTATTATTTCTTTATTTAACTTTTGTAAAATTTTATAATTAATTGTAAATTTTTTTAAATTATTTTATTAATATTTTAATGATACGCCTAAATTATATTCATTGTTTTTTTTTTTTTTAAAAAAAGCCTTATATAAAATGTATGTTAGTTCAACAAAAAAGTTATTTGTACTTTTAGAATTTTTTTTATTTTTTTCTATTTATGTTCTTTTTCATACAATATTTTGAAAAAGATAAAAAAATAATATCTCTAGGAATATTAATTTCTTAAATATTTTGGTTTTGAAGTAATAATCAATTAATATAGAATACTTTTTTTTATCTATTTTAATATTTAATTATTTATTAGGGATACTGTATCATGTGGCGAAATTATGTTGGAGAGCTTCAATACACAAGGTATAATTTGATTCGATAAACTTTTATTTTTATTTTAATAAAAGGTCTTATATTAATTTGTGCTTTAAGCCATATATTATAAAACACAATTAATATGCTATTCGTAACTAATATAATATAAAAACGAAGGTATTATTAAATGTATTTTATGTTATTTAGGTATTATTTAAAAATGCTCATTTTGTTGTGAAATTATTATAATTATTTTAAAGTTAAAGCATAACATATATTCTTATAACTAGTAATCTTTATTTTAGATTCACATGGTAACTAATGGATACAATTACCATAGCTTTAAATTTTTTTATTTAATTATTACATTTTAAGAATATTTTTGTTCTTGAATATATAAAATATTAAATTTTTCCTTCAATAAGTTATTTTAATTCATAATATTTCAGTAATTCATCTAAATCTCCTTCTCCTCAAATAGAAGATACTAATAATATATCAAGTGTTGAAGATATAAAGCACAATAATACACCTTCTACACCTGAAATATCAAGAAGTTCAAAACAATTAAAAGCTGATACTAGTAAAAAATTAAACCAAACAGATAATTCTGAAAAAAAACCAACCAAAAAAAAGGATCTCAAAGAAGGTGACAATTTATCTGAAACAAATACACCATCAACAATAAACTCAGACGATTTATCTAATAAAACAAAATTAAGTAAAATACCTGTACCATCATCAAAAATGAATCCTGTAAGTTAAAATTAGAAAAAGAAAAACATATAAATGTAATTTTCCTTTTCTTGTAAATGTCTTTCTAATAATATATGACATCATAAATAACCTTTTAAATACATAAAGATTTAAAATATAATTATAATTAATAGTATAAATTCTTTAATATAATTATTTATAATTTCTTATGATAATTAATTATTATTAATATAGGCAACCAATATGTTTGAAATGTCAAATAAATCTGAAAGAAAACCTCCATCATTACCACCTACTGATGATATTGAATATCCAAGAGCAGCTTCATGGGTTAGTGGGACAGTTAAAGATTTATTAGATGACAAAATTGGTAAACAAGTTTTTATGTGTTTTCTTTTTGAATGTCTTGCTGAGGAAAATTTGATTTTTGTTGATGACATAAAACGTCTTAAAGAATTAAAAAATAAAGAAGAACGTAAATCTCTTATGCAAGAATTGTTAGATCGTTGCACAACAACAATTAATGTTAGTAGTAAAGCATTACAATTAATAAAAAAAGAGATTAATAAGGATGATCCTGATGTAACATGTTTTGACTTAGCTGACAAAGAAGTTAGTAAATTACTAGAAAATGATCAATTTCCACGTTTTCGTCGATCATCACTTTATTTAGAATTTCTTGAAAAATTACTACCAAAAGCTTATGCTTTAAAATGGAGTTCCAGTTTTGAAGCATTATTAGGAAATCAAGTTGGTCGCTATTACTTCCGCAAATTTCTTCAAAGTATTCATGCTGAAGAAAATCTTCGTTTTTGGGAAGCAGTTGTTGAATTTAGAAGTGTTAAAAATAAAAGTGTTGCAATGACAAATTTAGGAAAAAATATTCAACAACAATTTTTACGTGAAGGAACTCATAATGAAGTATTTCTTCCATTTGGTTTAAGACAAACAATTGAAAAAAAAATTCAACAAAAAGATGTTGATATAACTCTTTTTGATGAAGCAATTAAACATGTAGAACAAGTTTTGAAAAATGATCCTTATGTTCGTTTCTTACAATCTAAAGAATATTTAGATCTTTTAGAAAAACTTAAATGAATTTTTATATTTTTTTAAAATTTTTAAACACTTATTTAAACAAAATTTTTAAAAAGAATTATTTTTTTATAAATTTTTATATCTTGTATTATTTTTATATATTATTTTTAATGATTTTTGTAATTGAAATATAACAATATCTATAATAAAAAAGTTTACAACAAAAGTTTTTATTATTTTTAAAAATGTAATTTATATAATTGGAAATTGAAACAAATGTTTATTCATATCATTTTTCTAAAAAGTTAACTTTTTTAAATAAAATTAAAAAATATTTATCAACTAGTTTAAATTTAAATTATTTTCTCTTTTTATTTATATCACATATATTTAAAAATTTATAGTATGAGTAAAAATTATGTCTAATTTAGTAAAATTTATCTTTTATTTTATAGTAAAAATTTAACTTTAAGAAAAAGACATTATAAAAAGACATTATAACATTTAACTTAAAAAGTTAAAAAGATCTTTTTTTTTTACTTTTTTTTTAAAGAAATTGTTTTACAGGAAGGATGTAACAATGGCGTGTCAAACCCGAATTCTTTTTATAACAATATCTTTAAGAAAATAAGAATTAATAAAATTTCCAAATTAGTTTTATATATTTTTATTTAACTGTTCTATTACAATAGTATTTTCTTCTAAAAAGATAATCAACCAATTTAATGATTCTTTTAATATTTTTGTGGCTAAATAATTTTTATTCTTGTTTAATTTAATGAAAATATATATGACATTAGATTTTTATTTCTTCTTTGATATAAAAAAAAAATTAACAATTAGTAGTAAATATATAAAAGAAATATACATTAAAATATTATTCACACAATTTATTTTCTTTTATCTTTTCTTATTATATTTTATTTTTAAAATATTGAGTATAAAAATAAAAAAAAAACATTTATAAAATTTAATGTAATGAAGTACACTATTATTTTTCAAAAATTTATTAAATTAAATTTCCTAGTAGTAGTTTTCTCTATAATCATAATAACATATTTTAAAATTTGTATTATATAATAAATACAAAATATTTAGATAACTATAACATAAAAGATAAAATAATTCAAGTGAATTATGACATTCTAAAATTAAACATAATTTTTTATTCAATGGTATCTGAGTTTATAGAATTTAATAGGAAAATTATACTACAATAATCCCTAGTGAATTTAATTGTATTTGGCTAGTATATAGCTTTTTACAATTGTTTATCGGGAAAAACACAATTTATATCTGATTACATAGTTATTGTTCTTGACACTTTGTTTTTACATTTGTTTATATAAAAATCTTTTAATTTATATATATATTTTATTCACAAATTGTATATATTAAAATTATAGGTTATTTTATTTCATATAATAATTTTGATATTAAAGACGACTTATTACCAATTAAAAAACGATTATTTATATTTGGTCCATACATTCTATTAAATATCACATTACATTAACCAATAGGATAAATGTTTCATTCACAAAAATTTTATAATATCTTCTTTTAAAATAATGACCCACCATATCATGAGTATATTGATAATCAAAATTTTTATATATAATTTATTATTACAAAATTTTTTAGATTTTTAACATTATTTTTATTGTTATAACTTAAAAATAAAAGTTTTGATCAACCGTTACTAATAGATATGTTATCTGATTATCATGAATTTTATTATATTATCTTCTTTTTTTTTATAATACATATTTTATTTTACTATTTCTATAAAATTAAAATATATACTGATCTTAATATTTTCTATTCACTACATTCTTTGTAATGTGTCACTGCTTTCAGAAGAAGAAAAAAAAAGTCATTTAATTTTAATCTTTCAATATTATCTAATGACCGTCACGCGGAGTTTCATTCATTTAATAATATATGTAAATGCTTTCATCATATTGACCTCCGTAAATCATAGTTAGTTACTAAATTTTTATTTTTATTAAAGTACCTCTTAAAAACATAATATCTTAATACCAGCTGATTTAAATAATATTTTAATAATAATCATAATCATAATAATAATAATAATAACTTAAATATTATTTAAAAAATTTTTTTATTTAAACAAAAATATTTTTATATTTTAAAGGAAAAAAAAAACTTTATTTTAATCTTATACAAAACTACTATTGTTATTTGATTTTAAAAAAATATATTGTGATGAAAATTGTCAAAAACTACGATTTCTTAATGTCAACTTTATTTAAGCTACTGTTAAAAACTGTCAAATTTTATATATTTTTTATATTTATTTTAAAATCTTAGATGATAAATCAAATGACATATAAAATTTTATCTAATTTTACTGAAAAAAAAAACCATTTATGACTAGTATATAAAATGATAATAAAAACCTATTTTTATAAATTTAAGTAGGGATAATAATTATTAAAAGATATTTTATTTCCTTCTTCTCCAATGAATAGAATAATTAAAATAGAAAAAAAAATCTGTTAAAAAAAATATAATCATTTAGATGTGTCATACTATTTTTATTGAATCAAAAGTTTATTTTATTTAGTAAGCGTTATTGCAATCTCTTGAGGTCATTTAACCGCTAAGTCTTTTTCATATGCCTGTACTAATGGGTATTTTACCTTTATTATATTAACATTTTTAAATGACGCATAACTGACAGAAGCAGTACACTTTACAAACAATATAAAAATCATTACAATATTTTTAGTATGAATATATTATATTTTCTTACAATAATATATTTGATTGTAAAATATATACAAAATTTAAAATGAGTATATTAAATTACTTTTTATTTCACACTATTTAACTACTAATTTAAGATATCTTTATTAAGATCATTTAACTTATCTTATGTTAACATTTTTATTTAACATACTTGATAAAGCGGCCCTTGTATATATTCTAATTGATAAATTTCCTACTTAGACAATGCAAATGGAACAACTGCTTAAGAGCCTTTTATTTGTTGTACTATACTTTATTGGGGCATAACTTTTTGAGATAATTAAATGAAACTTTTAAAAGAATAGGACTCTAATTATATTCTTCATATTTAAAAATTTTTATTACTAATTATTTATTTTTATTTTGTCGTAAATTATTTATTATAATATTATATTATTTTAAAACATTACTTTATTGTTTTTCACTCAATACTTTGTTCTTGTTATTTTTCTTAATCAGATTTCTATAAATAGTAGTTGTCCTTGTATATACTTTTAATAATTTTTTATTTTTAAAATATATACACATATATTTATATTTAATTATAATACTTAATTAAATTTCTTTCACATAAAATATTTGATAATATCATTTTCATTCTAAAAATTAATTATTAAATGTTTAGTGTAATGACAAATGTTTTTAATAGTTTATGCCATCTGATGTTACAAATAATTAGCTCTACCTATAAAAATGCCAATCTTATAATAAATCTATCAACAATGTTTTTTTTTTTCATAAGACAATAAATTTCTTACAAATGCCGGTATCATATAGAGTGAGATTTATCTCAGTTGCAAGTATTTCATCATTTTATTATAAAAAGTTTTAGATAAAAAGCATTTATACTATAATTTATACTGAATAGCAATTGATTTCCCCTTACAATGCATCTTTTTAAAATCACTCTACGTAGGATAAAACCAAAAATAAATCTTATGTTAATACGGTCAGTATAACTTTGTATCAATACATATATAAACATTCTCTAACAAACATTAACTCATTAAAAATACATAGGAATATTCATCATCTCATAAATTGCTATTTATTTATCAATTTTACTATTTTTTATTTTAATAATAATTATTTATTTAACATACTAATTATCATAAATTTTTTTCTTTTATTTTAGAAATATATATTATTCCTAATTAAAAAGCTTATTATTATATGATTGGAAGAATTATTTTATTATAATAAATTTATTTATATAAAAATCTACATGGTTTGTTTTTTAAAAAGAGAAAAGAAATAATTACTAAAAATACTAATTATTTAATATCATTTTAAACGTTATCTATACTTTTTAAATTGTAATAATTGTTATATTTTTATATCAAAGTTATGTTGGAAATCAGGATATATTTTTTATTAATATACCTTTTTTTATATATTATTATTCCTTCAAAATCAAATACAATTGTAAATATTTTTGAAAATCCTAATAATGATATGCCGTTACAAAAACTGGTAAATTAAAAAATTTAATTAAAAAATTTTTATATTTACATTACTCTTTCTTTTTTTAGGTTGTTGATAAGACAACAGAAAGAATTTATGTTGGTGGTGTAAATTATATTTATGATTTAACACCATCATTAGAAAAAAGGTCTACTGCTATTACGGGACATGATAATGAATTTAAACCATGTAGTGATTTAAAAATATGTTCTCATGATAAGGTTCATTTAAAAGCTATGGCTGTTTATGCAGAAGGTTCCAAACTAATTGAATGCCCATCAACTTATCCACAATGTAGATTAAGAAATCTTTATGACATTACAACATCTGATGAAATAAAAGGTATTAGTCATTCTATGATATATCCAGATGAAACAGCATCAACTGTTATATTAGTTGGTATGGGACCACCAAATCCAAGTTATACATATTGCCAACCACCAGAAAATTATGATATATGGAAGAATGATTTATCACAAGTTTTATACATTGGTAGTACAATATTAAATAATAATGCATTACAAACAACCATTCCATCAACAAGTTTAGAAGCACCACCAAGTATTGCCTCATACAAATTGAATGGTACTGATTCAGAGATATTTAATTTAGCAATTAAATCAGTTGGTGATGGTACAGAATTAAAATTATTAGATAAAAATTATAAAATTGATTATATAAGTGCATTTCAAAGTGGTGCATTTATTTATTTTTCAACACAACAATTAGAATCATTTCATAATGAATTCAATGGTGATTTTCTTTTACCAGAAATAGTTAGTAAACTTGTTAGAATATACGTTAATGATCATCATTTTCATTCTTATACAGAAGTACCATTATTATGTAAAGGACATGATGGATATAATTATAAATATATTAAAGATACATATTTAGCAAAGCCTGAATATACATTAGCAAAAAAACTTGGAGTTAGGTAAGAAAAAGAAAAAAAACAAAAATATTAATAATATATATAATTTAATTAATAATATAAATTTATTTTATCTTTTTTTTTATTACAGAGTTGAGGAAGATGTTTTATTTGCAATATTTTCTGATCAACCTTCAAATGCATCACCACAACAAGTAATTAATTCAGCATTATGTGCATATTCAATGGATACAGTTGAAAGAATATTTAAAGATAATATTCGTAATTGTTTTAGAGGAAAAACAAGTAGAAATTTAAAATGGTTTGTTAAAAATGATAAATGTTCAAATACAACAATTTCTGAAAATCAAATGATTTGTGGTAGTGATGCAATACGTTTTATTGGTGGTGAAAAAAGAATTGATGGCGAATTATTAATGTATAAAGAAAATAGCGATTTTACTTCAATTGTTATACATTCAGTTAAAGGTTTTACAGTTGCATTTATTGGTACAGTTAATGGTAAACTATTAAAAGTAGCAATTCAAAAAGATGACTTTTATATATATAATACTATTGACATTAGTAATAATCCCATACTTCCAGACATGGAATTAGATGGTAATAATGAATATTTATATGTTTTAACATTAGATCGTTTAACTAAATTGGCTATTAAACAATGTGGTGATGCAACTGATTGTAAAAGTTGTTTACAAATGAGGGATCCATATTGTGGTTGGTGTGGAATGAGTGGAAAATGTTTATCGGAGGATCAATGTATTTCATTAGACATCCCACCATCACCAACTGAGTTTTTTTCACAAAATGGTAAATGTCCACTTATTTTATCAATATATCCCAATTCAACACAAATATCAACAAAACAAAATATATCAATAATTATGCAAAATATACCACAAAGAAATCATAAATTTTTAGCATGTCGTTTTGAGTTTCCATATTTAAATATTAATGTTACCCAACCAGCTGTTGTTATTGATGGTTTTACACAAAAAATATATTGTGAAACACCAGATGTTTTACTTATACCAACAATTCCTATAGATGAGATGGCGCTAAATTCAAAATTGAATATTATACGAACAAATACCAATTCATCATCAATCTCCTTATCTAGTACCAATTTTACATTTTATGATTGTAGAAAATTGTATTCATGTAAAAGTTGTGTTGAATCATTATATCCATGTTCATGGTGTATACAAAGTAGTCAATGTGTTGAAACAACTACATCAGAAGTAGCATGTAAAAATCAAAATTCTGTCTATAGTATTGGGACGAGTAAGACATCAAATAAAGGTAGTTTGTATTGTCCACAAATTGTTGAAATGGCTCCAGCAAATGTTCGTGCTGGGGAGGCTAAACAATTCACTATTACTACTAAAAATACACATTCATTTATGAAAAATTGGGTATGTATTATTAAAAATGCACATGAAATTATTGAAGTTCCAGGAAACAAGATAGATGATCAAATTACTTGTGATTTTGTTAAAATGGATTATACTAATGGAAAATTTAATAATGGTACATTAAATATTGAAATTGTTTTAGCGTGGTCATTAAAAAATCAAAGACAACCATTAGATAATGTATTTAATGTTAATCTATATAAATGTGATTTTATGGCTGATAATTGTGGATCTTGTTTATTATTAGATAATACAAAATATAATTGTGGTTGGTGTGAATCAACTGGTAAATGTAGTCCACAATCCTCCTGTCAACGACGATCAGACTTTTTAAAAACTGGTGATATATGCGCAAATCCTAAAATAATAAGTTTTTTTCCCAAAAAAGGACCATTAAATGGTGGAACTGAATTAACTATTATTGGTAATAATTTAGGAAGACAAGTGTCTGATGTTGATAATAATGTTTTTATTGGTAATGTAAGGTGTAATGTTATAACATCAAAATATGTTCCATTTTCAAAAATTATATGTAAAACTGGTGATAGACTTAAGATTGAACAAAATGCTAATTTACCAAGAAATCGTGCAAGAAGTCATCCTATAATAGTACAAATGGAGTCAAAAAAAGGTAATTTATCATATACAGCAACATCAAATGAACCATTTGTTTATGTTGATCCATTAATAACAACATTCTATCCACGTTATGGACCATTATCAGGTGGTACAAAAGTAACAATTAAAGGTGAAAACTTAGATGCTGGTTCACATGTTAGAACATTTATAGGTGGTTCATTATGTAAAATTATTAATAGAAATAGTACAACGTTAATCTGCCAATCAGGTCCTAATGATTCACCAAATAATGGTAGTTTAAATGTTTTATTTGATGATACACCAATTGAATTTAAAAATTTACATTTTGAATATAAATCGAATCCAAAATTTTTAAGTATTAGTAAAGATATGTCAATTGTATCAGGAGGAATTATTATTACTGTTAAGGGAGTTGGTTTTAATTTAATACAAAGTGCTAGAATGTTTTTTAGTATTGATGATGAAATTGTAAAAGGATATTATTGTAATATAGAGCATGATTCATTAATGAATTGTACAACACCAAATATTCAAAATATTGGAAAAATACGACCTACAAATAATAATCCATTAATTGTTAATTATGGTTATTATATAAATGAATATTTTTATATTAATGATTCAAGAGTATTATCAAATTATAAACAAATATCTGTATATCCTGATCCAACAGTTGAATCAATAAAAGATATAAGATATTTTTTACCAGGAGGATTTTTAACTATCAATGGTGAAAATTTAAACAAAGTTGCATCAGAAGATGATATAAAAGTTGATGTATCTGGTAATGAATGTAAAATAACAGCACTTGCAGATAAAGCTTTAACATGTCAATTACCAAATAAAGATAAAATTGATGAAACAAAATTTGATTCTCTTGGGCCTGAAGTATTAGTTAAAATTGGTTCTAATGTTGCTGAAGTTGGTCGTTTATCATTTGATCCTAAAACAACCAAGTTAACAAAACAATTTTTATTTATTATCATACTTGCAGTTGTCTTATTTTTTATAGCATTTTTAGTTCTTTTAATATTATTTAAAAGAAAAAGTACTTCCCATAATCGTCAATTAAAATATTTACGATCTCAAATGGATACAATTGAAATGAGAGTTGCAACAGAATGTAAAGAGGCATTTGCTGAACTTCAAACATCAATGAGTGCTTGGCAAGAAAATTATCCACAAGGTCAAATATATACACCATTTTTATCATATAAAGATT
The DNA here is from genome assembly GCA_029582065.1 of Strongyloides stercoralis. Taxonomy (NCBI): domain Eukaryota; kingdom Metazoa; phylum Nematoda; class Chromadorea; order Rhabditida; family Strongyloididae; genus Strongyloides; species Strongyloides stercoralis. Next base: position 1,861,858 of record JARPTA010000002.1, read on the forward strand.
ATGCTAGTCGTATATTATTTCCACATAATTATCCAAATAATCCTATATTTGGACATTTAGAAGTTGACTCTGAACATGCTAGTGCAATAGAAGCTGGTTTACAACAATTTAATAAATTATTGTGTAATAAAATATTCTTATTAACATTCGTTCAAACTATGGAAAAAAACAAATATTTTGTTGGTAAAGATAGGGTTAATGTTGGTTCATTATTAATGGTTATTCTTCAAGATAAAATGGAATATTGTACTGATATATTAAAACAATTATTAAAAGAATTAATATTAAAAAATGTTGAAGGAAAATATCAACCAAAAGTTTTATTTAGAAGATCTGAATCTGTTGCTGAAAGAATGTTATCAGCATGGTTTGCATTTTTTATGTATAAATTTTTAAGAGATTGTGGTGGACAACAATTATTTCAATTATATTGGTCAATAAAACAAACAACTGAAAAAGGACCACAAGATATTATTACTATGGATGCAAGATATTCATTGTCAGAAGAAAAATTATTAAGATCAACAATTGATTATCAAGAATTAATTATACATATTATATCAGAAGAAATTGACTCACCACAAAGTCAAAAAATTTTACCACAAGAATTTACAATAAGAGCTATAAGTTGTGATACAATATCACAAGTTAAAGAAAAATGTTTAGATGCAAAATATAGGACAATGCCATTTTCAGAAAGACCATCAATTGATGATGTTGATTTAGAATGGGTTACACCATCTCAAAGTATTATTCTTCGTGATATTGATAATACTAATAAAATAGAAAGTGGTGGATGGAAAAAATTAAATACATTATCACATTATAAAATACCAAATAATGGAAGATTACTTCTTATACCACGCCAAATAGCATCATCATATAATCTTTCATTAATGAGTGATAGATCAGAAAAATCATCATTAACAATGATTAATAATTCACCAACATTAGGAAGAGGTTTTGGTACTAATAGTAGTAGTAATAGTAAAGAATGTTCAAATATTTATCATTTAGTAAAACCACAAGAAAATGGACCATCAGATAATCAAGAAAAATTAGTATCAGAGGTATATTTAACACGTTTATTAACAATGAAAGGAACAGTACAAAAATTTATTGAAGATTTTTTTAATGTAATATTTTCAAGTTCTGGTAATTCACGTCAATTTTTCTTTCCTATATGTATAAAATATATGTTTGATTTTATGGATGAGCAAGCATTAGAACATGGTATTACTGATGAAGAAGTTGTACATGCTTGGAAAAGTAATGCACTTCCATTACGTTTTTGGGTTAATTTGATAAAAAATCCACATTTCTTATTTGATATACCTAAACCAACAAAAATAGAAGGTAGTTTAAATGTTATTGCACAAACATTAATGGATGCATGTTCAACACAAGAACAAAATTTAACTAAAGATTCACCAAGTAGTAAATTATTATTTGCAAAAGATATACCTTCTCATAGAATGAAAGTTAATAGGTAATAATTATTTAAAAAACAATTTTTTTTATTTAAAATAATTCTTTTTTTAGATATTATTCTGAAATAAGAAGGATGCCACCAATATCAGAACATGAAATGTCTGCTTATTTTGCTGATGAATCAAAATTACATCAAAATCAATTTTATATTTATACAGCTTTAAATGAATTGTATAACTATGTTGAACAATATAAAGAAAGCATTTATGATGAACTTTCAGTCAATGAGTACGCAAATAGTCAAGGAATTACAGCAAAATTCCAGCAAATGATTGATATTATGTCAATTAATGATAACCTTTCTCATCATTACACAAACGGTTCCCTTGATGGATATAATAGCGCTTCAAAATTAATGTATAAGGATAATCGTTTTTATTAAAAAACTGATTACAACTAGAAACTTTGCATTTATGTTTTTTTTGTCAATTTGGAAATTTCTCATTTAAAACGGGTTTTTTTTTCACTTTACGAACAATTGTTTAGAAAGTAATATAATTTTGAAATTAACATTGTTTATTTTTTTCATTTGTTTTAAATAAATCATTACTAATTAACTTAACTTATTTTGCTGATTTTAATATATTTTCAAAAATGGAAATTAATTCTTTAGCATTATATTCAGTAATAAATGTTATCGGCTTCTTATTATTTGTAAATTTATTTTTTTCAGAATGATTATTTTCATCCCAATATTGTGAGACCCAATCAATTGCTATTTGTCCCCTAGTGTGACTTCCATGTAACTCAACTATTCCTTTTAAATATTCTTTTTTTAAAATTACTCTTTCTGGATAAAGTAATGATCCAACAACAATTTCATCACAAAATGCTAATTGAACGTTAGATTCTTTACTAACATCTCTTATTTTTTGTGAAATTGCTTTTATATATTTTGATAAATTAGTATCTATATTAAATACTTCATGAAAATCAATATCACTTTGATCTTTTTTACTTTGAAAATAATAACATTCCCATGGTATTATTGTAATAGGGCAAAGTAAATCATTAAGAACTATATGTGCTGCTTCTGGATCATGGCCAAAATTATACTCAGCCGTTTGATTACCAGTAACATTTCCCATACCATGATAATTTCCACCCATACAATAAATTTCTTTAATATTTTTTTTAAAATCAGGATCAAGTTTTAAAGCTAATGCAATATTTGTTAATGGACCTAATGCTACAATAACAATTTCATTTTTGTATTGACGACAATATTTTGTTAAAGCAACTGATGCAGGTATCTCTTTATCATAATTTTCCCAATCAGATTGTAAACTAATTGGATGGGCATTAGGTTGATCACCAATACCATCTTTTCCAAAACAATAATCTTCAGAGTGTGGTAAAAATTCATCAACAATTAACGATTCATATGCACCTTTATAAATAGGAATATTTTGTTTAATATTATTAGCTCGAATTGTTCTTGAAATGTTTGCTACAGCTTGATCAACTGAAACACAACCACAAACAGTTGTTATTGCAATAATCTAATAATTAATTTATAAACCAATATTTAAACTTACCTCAGCATGAGGTGTTTGTAAAGCTAAAGTAATTGCTTTACAATCATCAACAACACCATCACTATCAATAATAATTTTCATGCTTTTCAAAAAAAATAATCAAAATATTATCTAAAAATTATAATAAATGTGCTTATATAAAGTAAAGGAACAATTAGTATAATGCTATCAAAGCTAAAGTATTAATTATTTTACATATATTTAAATATTAATAAACTTTTTATTACATTTTTTCTTTATCATATTAATTTGATAAGAATTTTAGACAAAACTTATCTTTATAAAGAAGTAAAATTTAATTATTTTAATGATCAAAACATATTATAATTAAAAATTTTCATTTTAATGAATAATAAAATGTATGAAAGTTTAAAAAAGTGTAATAGGAAATATTGTTAAAATAATAAATCAAATATTTATGATGATAATTATCAAAAAAAAATGTTAAAACAAAAATTTGTTAAGATATTATCCATTTTTTGGATTTAAACATGTAAATTTTCCTTCAAATGATTGCGCGACTTTATTATAGCAACATGTTTGTCTTGGATATAAACAAACATTTAAGTTACAATAATCAATTTGGGTACCAGTACTATAAATTGATAAAAAAATAAATTAATATTCTTTTTAAACAAATAAAAGTTACCCAGGACAAGCACAACTTGAATTTGTTGTAAGACAAATTCTTGTCCGCATATGAATTCCACAACTACCACATTTATCAGTACAATCACCCCATGAACTCCATTCTAACCATTCAGTTTGTGTACTTTGACAATTTGTTGAATATTGTTGATTGGATGGGCTTGATGGTAATGTTAAGACGGTTGATGAAAAAATATTTGTACAAAATAAAGACATAATTAATGATAAAATTAGTACTAAATATTTTTCCATTTTTTTTCTTTTTTCTCTAAAATTATAATAATAATAAAAAAATATATATTGAATGTTAAAATTTTATAATTAACAAAATGATAGTTATTTAATTTAACAAAATACAACTTGGTAAATTTTATTCAAAATGTTTCATTTTTTTTAATAAATATTAAATTTATACATTATTTTTAAAATACTTCAAATTCAATTACGAATGGATTATAATAAATTTTATTTATCATACTTAAAATCATTAATTTTGGATTAATATAAGTGATAAAATATGAATATATATCATTCTTTTTTTTTTGCAATAAAAAAAATTTATAGAATAATATTTAAATTACAATTATATTCTTAATAAATTTTTAATTTTTTTGATAATATTCTTTGAATCATAGATAACAAAAAAAAAGTTACATTAAATCTGATATCAAATCAAATTTCAAAAAACTACTTAAGAAGGGGTAAGCTAAGTCAAAATCTTCTTTGCCTACTTTTTTCATAATTCTTTTAAAAATTGTTCTACATCTTTTTCTAGTGAAAAATTGATTCATCATTAAAAATATATTATTATTGATAGCATTATTGCCTTTATTTGCTTCCTTCATAATTTGAATTTTTGTCATAACTTGATTCATAAATGGTGTAAGATTATTTGTTAATACACTGATACATGTTGAAAATAGTCCCATAATTTTTTCAGAACCTAATGTTTTACTTGCTTTTTTATATGCTCCAAGTGCAGCTAATAATTGTTCATCAGTCAATTCATCCATAGCATTTGTCATTACATCTAAAAAATGAATTAAAAATTTATTAATTTTTAATTATTTACCTTCTTGAATTTCTGCAAATGTAGCACCATCATTAAACATTTGTAGGTAAGTATCAATAAAATATATACATTGATCTTCTGTTAAAAAATCAGTTAACAAAGTTCTTAATCTTTTTACAAGTTTTATCTTAGGTGAAAGGTCTGTTTCAGATGTATCAATAGACATTTCTGTATCATTACATGTAGCAAATGTAATAATATTATGTATAATTGTAAGCCATAAAATATATGGCAATAATATTTTAAAGTAATTACGAAGATGCATTTTTGATAATGTCTTTCAATGGGGTAAAAATATTACAAATAATATTATTATATTTAATTCTAGAGGCTTTTGAATCACTGATTTATTACTTAATGTGTATTTAATAAGTGATTAACATTTGGATTATTAAAATTTTTTTATAATTAATTGCTATAAAGAGAGATTCGCTTCAGTAAGAAAAAAAATTTTTACTCTATGAACGATAAAATTCCGATTACATATTATTTGACTATTTCATAATGATATTTTTGGAACATGAAAATAATTTTTTTGTCATATTTTAAAAATATAATTATTATATTATTAAACTAACTGTCATTAATAATTTATAAGCTTTTTAGATGAACTATACATTATTTATACATTCATTTTAATATTTTTATACAAAGTTCTTTAAAATGTTTTGGAAACTCGTAACATAATGTGTTTTGTGGCCAACCAACTGGTAACAATGATTTATCAAGATTCTAAAAAAAAAATAATAAGAAAATAAGAAAAAAAGAAAAAAAACATACTTCAACTGTTACAGCAATAAATCTTCTATTAATAAATTTATTTTGTATTATTTCACCATCCATTAATTCAGAAAGATAAACTTTGCATTTCAAAAGTTCTGTTAAGTCTATAGATTGTGTATTGTTTTTTGTAAATGAATTTATTACTCTGCACCATTCATTATTAAACAAACAAATTATAAATAATGAACTTTGAAATAATGATTTGGTACTTAAATAAAGGTTTGATTTATTAACTGATTTATCAAAATCAAAAATTGCATATTTATTATCAAAAGCATTTTCAAGATTTCTTCTAAACCATTTAAAATATTTACGATCGCTTACTTCAACTTCATGATGTAAAAGAAGAATAACTATAAAATATTTAGATAATAGTAGGTTAAAAAACTTACATTCTTTATCATAATTAAATGTTGAAATATCTTCCGATGTTTGAAAGTCTTTTTGATAAATTGGTGACTTTATATGATTTGAATTAATTATATCAGTATTTGAATTAAATATTTTTCCATTTAAAATTGATTTTAATTCATTAATTGGTTTTTTTAAACTTAATAATACATCTATTCTATTCATAGATTCAATTTCTTTTAATAACATATTTAATTGAATATTACTATTTGATTTGATAAATTCTTTCATAGGATTTGGATTATTTCTCATATTCATAACAAAATCATTAGAACATCCAAATTTTGATGTTAAATATTCCCAATTTTTCATTGAACCAATAACAGGAGGATTCAATTTATATTCTAATATTTCTATAATTTCAGGGGTACAATTTTTTAAAGTTATACTATTAGATAGGATTGAGTAGAACTCTGAGACGTCCGGTATTGAGTCAAGTTTTAACAAGTTATAGTAAAATTTTTCTCCAACTGGTAAGTCATCTTTTGAGGGGCAAATTTTAGGTCCTTGTTGTTCAAAAACAATATCTACAGGATAATAATTTTTGTGCTTTACATTTTGCATTTTCTTAGAATATTATTAATAACATAATATATGATGATTATTTTGCATCTAATTTTGTTGTTATTTACTTTTATTAGTCGTTTTAAGATTTTATATTGGGAACAAGTTTCTTTTTATAATAACTTTCACTTATTATAAATAAATATTGAATAATGAAAAAAAATTTGAAACAATTTTTTAAAAATTATCTATAAAAAAATTGTTTTCATTTGTAAATTTCTTGTTAATATTATTAATTTTATATGTGCTTTTTATATTGTGTACAATAATTTTACACTTATGAAATTAATAACTCAAAGTTCAAACAGATAAAAAAAAGAATAGAAAAAAAGAATTTATTATGTTAATAACAACAAGTATAAACAAAGTACTTGTATGATAAAAAATGTTTATATATTAATAATTTAATAATACGACTAATTAAAACAAATTGTATTTTTAACAAAATTTTTATTGTAAATTTATATTTTCTTTTGTTAAAAAATATCTAATAATATATTTGTTTTTTTTATAAAAAATAAAATAAATATTTTTTAAACATTATGTCAATTTCAATTTAAAACCAACATTCTTTTTTCAATTAATATTGAAAATTTCCTCTGAAATGGAAATGTACAATTCTTTCTCCTGAAGTCGATAACTTTATTCAAAATTGAAAGTTAGCTGTGTTCTTAAGTTTGAACTTGGCCAAGTCTTTTAAATTGCTTATTTGATTTTCATATAGCAAAGCCAAAAAAAAAATCCCAATTAGAATTTTTAAGGTTCAATTTGATCAAGTCAAACTAAAAGTTAAACTCTTAGAGTTAGTGATCCTATCTATGCTGCCGTGAACATGTTCTTGTTCTTTCATATTATTCCAGCGGTTCTGATTCTTCAACTGGTCCCCGTTGTATTATGTTTGCCTTGCGATCTTTTTTTTTTGATTTTATGAAGGGATCGCCTTGAAAAGGGCTAGGGGAACAAAGAAGGGGAGAAAAAAAGAGTAAGAGAATGGGGGAGAAAGAAATAAGGGAATGGGGGAAAAAGAATAAGGGAGGGGAGAAAAGAAATAAAGGAAAGGGGAAAAAATAAGGGAAAAGGGGAAAAATAAGGGAAAAAGAAAGAAATAAGGGGAAGAAAAGAAATAAGGGAGAAAAAAAGGAACAAGGGAAGGAGAAAAGAAAAAGGGAAGAAAAAAGAAGAAAAGGGGGAGAAGAAGAAGGAAAACACGTTAAATACCAGAAAGAAGAATCTAGATCGGCTTCTAGATTCTAATTCCTACTGAAACTAAAGAATATAAACCGACAATATTTTTTATTTAGCATGCCCTATTAAATTGTTATTATTTCTTCACTTTGTACTTGCGCAATATGTCAAGAATGTAAGTATATACTTGTGCCTTAAGTATAAGTATTACCTTTAATATCATATGTATGTACATGTACATAAAAAAGAAAAACATTTACCTCTATTAAAAGAAATAATTTTTTAATTAAATATCATTTTCTGTCATTTAATTATTAATATTTATCATTTTTTCAATAAGTATTATAATTTTTAACAGAAAAAAAAGTAAAACTTACTTGTATTACTTTAAATACTTATAGAAATTGGTTTATTTTCTTTTGTTTACACTGATATTCATTTGATTTCTTCAACACATATTTCTGTTTTTTAGTTGTTTAATTGTTAAAATGCTTTTTAAAAAGTTGAAATAACTTTTTTTTTTACTGTTAATTGTATACTTAATAACATAGATTGTATAAACTTTTTAATAATAATAAAATTTGCAAATAATTTGATAATTAATGTACTGTTTACTAATTGTTTCTATATTTTTACATCAAGAAAGATGATATTTTTTTATGTTATACATACTTTACCAACAGTGATTTTTTACTTATTCTGTACAGAAAAAATTAAAATTAAATTTAAAAATTAATTTTTAATTATTAAATATGCCTGAGATATTTCAATGTGATGATAACACAATTAAGTATCTATCTCCTGATGAAGTTAATTCAATAATTGAACAATCAATTTACAAGGATTCAAGTGTATTAAAAGATATAGATAAAAGTGATTTAGTTCCTAACATATATGAAGGTAAAATACTACTTATAAATTCTTCATATCTTTTTAGGCGGTTTCAAAGTATGGGAATGTACTTTAGATATGTGTAATTATATAAGGAAAAATAATGATTTTAAAGGAAAAGTCGTACTTGATTTAGGATGTGGAGCTGGACTTCCTGGAATTTGTGCTCTTCAACTTCAAGCATCTTATGTATATTTTCAAGATTTTAACGAGGCTGTTTTAAAATGTTATACTGAGGAAAATGTGAAGATGAATGGATTTAAAGATAATCAAGTAAAATATATTTCAGGTGATTGGGAAGATTTTAGTAAAACTCTTGAAAAAAATGGACTAAAATTTGACATTATTATGACAACTGAAACTATTTATTGTGAGCAAAATTATGAAAAATTATACCAAGTATTTTGTAATGGTCTTAAAGAAAGTTCTGATTCTTACATGTATGTTCTTACAACATAAAAAGATAATTTTTACTTTTTTTTAGATTATTAGGTGGAAAACTTTATTATTTTGGTGTTGGAGGTTCTATTTTAGGATTTATGGAATTTATAAAGGCAAAAAATGAATTTAAAACAGAAGTTGTAAATGTTGAGAATTCATCAATACCTAGATGGTTATTAAAAATTACAAGAAAAAGATAATACTTTATAAAATAATTAAAAGAAATGCAACTTTAATAATGGTTCTAAGATAATATTTATTTGTATTTTATGCGTATGAATTGTTGTTATTATTAAGAATTAATCATTTAATTTTGATTGTTTTTTAATAGGCTTTGTTAAGTGATAAATCAAATTGAATAATAATAAAAAATTTAATTTAAAAAGTTGAAGTAAATATTTCCAATCCAAAAAATGTTTTTTTTATCTTTAAAAATGAAAAACCATAGCTAAATATGTATTTAACTTTTATCAGTCATATGTAACTTCTGAAGAGATATGGCAACTTTTGCCCTATAATGAAAACTAAAGAAAATTTCTGATATAGGTATAAATAAAGTGTAAAGTGTTAACGTCTGATAATGATTAATTTTTAAAAAAAAATATCTTCGGTATTAACATTATACCAAATAATTTCGTTGCTGGTCCAAAAAAGTCATAGATGCTGAATATTTTTTTTCTCATTTATGAATTTGATCATAACTTGACTAAAAATAGTGATAAGAAGAAGCTATTTTGTCTAATAGACTTCAAATCAATTTTGAGATAGGGTCTGCCTCAAAAAATTTTTTTTATCTTTTATCATTCTTGAGATATAAAAAATGATGACAAGTTATTAAGCGCGCAAAATCATCATTTTCCATATCTCAAGAACGGTTCAAGATTAGAAAAAATTTCAAACGTGGACTCTATCTTAAAACCTAATATAAGTACAGCGCAACAAGTTTCATTTTTCTAGGAGCTCATTGACTTGAGTTATGAGTTCATTCTTAAGATTTTTCTTTAACAACATTTCTTATCATATCTCAAGTATGAGATGAATTATGAACACAAATATAGGTTTAATAGATTTCTTGCAGAAATTTGCATTAGAAATGGTAAAGAAAATTCTGAATTTTCCATTAAAACAAAGAAATCAAGTTTTTCAAAAAAATATTCCTCATCAACCACATTTACTTTAATCGAGCATAACTTCTTAAGTTTTAAATTTTTCCTATTCATGATTATATTAGAAATAAATCATTTTTTATAACCTTTCAGATGAATATAGTTTTCCTCAGAAATCTTAGAAAAAAATTTTTTTTTTGCTTAACAGTTTAGTATAAAAAATCAACTACCCAAAAACACTTCAAAATGTATAGTTATTATTACTTATACTGTAAGTAAATATTTAATATTTATAACTTTTGTTATCTATAGTCAATCTTAAAATTAAACAATATAATAGATTTTTTTTTTAAATTAATATAATGGATTGAAAATATGTATTTCTATACTTTTCAAATTTTAATGTAACTTGTATTCTAAATACACTTCACTACTCGATCGAACACTTTTTTAAAATTTTGTACAACCGAAAATTCTAATTCTCTTTTTTCATTTTATATGTAAACCTATTAAAGTTATGAATAGTTGAAAAATATCTTTGCTTAAAAGTTTCGTATAAATTTACAATACTGGCTGAAGGTTTAAAAAATCAAATTTGTAATTTCTTGGAAAATAAATATTTTTAAAATTAAATATTGTATCTAGGGGTAATCGGCTATGAAAAAACAAGCAAGAATATTTAAAAGTTTGTAAAATTATGTCTTTATTTTTTTTTGGCAAAATTTTTTTATTTTTGTCAATTAAAATGCTATTGTCAATTTTTAAAATGTATAACAATAAATATTATTTCTATTAACAATTGTTTAAAAATTAAAATTTATTTCAAGTATATTAAATTGATGTAATAAAATTGGAAATCATTTTCTTTGGTATTTTTTTTTAATTATAAACTAAATTTTATGTGCTTTTAAAGAAAATTTTTGTTTTTTTTCACAATTATTTATAATATATTTGAAGTAACTTTATGTTATAATTATTTTTTTAACTTTTTTTTTTAAAATAATTAATTAAATCTTTAAAAAATTACGCTTATGGTACAAAATATGATGTAAAAAATTAAGTAGTGATACAAAATTTATAAAAAAAAATGAATGTATAAATTTATAACCAATGTAACCTAAATAATCCTAGATATTAAATGTAGTTTTATAAAATAAACTTTATCAAATAATTGTCTTAACAACGAAGCTTTTTTTCTACAATAAATATAATCGTATGATTAGAAAAAAAATTTCTTTTGAATTTTTACAATTTTATATTTTTAAAATATTTAAATAATGTTTTATTCAATCTTATACAATACTAGAAAAATTACTGATAATGAAATAATTGTTCTTATTTCCATAGTAAAAAATATTTAAAATTGTTACCAAGCGTTATGAAACTATAAAAAGAAAGAATATTATTATTTTTTTCAATTTGTTTTTCATCTATTATTAGCTTTTTACATTATTATTATGTTTTTAAAAAAAGCGATTGAAGATTTCCCAAATTGGAGTGGAGTAAATGGTGTTACTCAAGCATATTACTCAAAAAATAAAAAAATATTAACTTTGTGGATTTTGTTTATAATTTCAATGAATCTTTTTGCTGTATATTCAATTATGAAAATATATACAAACAAAAAACTTGTCATAAAAATGCGTACAACTCGTGAAACGTTAAGAGATGAATTTCCATATGTTACAATATGTTTTGATATTATATATAAATATGATAACTTTGATAATGATGTTATTGAAAAAAATAATTCTCAAAGTAGTTATGACGATTATTTTGGTAGTGCTATGAAATATTCTTCATTTCGTGATTCTAAAATGTATATTAGATATTCGAAATATATGCATAGTTTAAGTACGATGCCAGTAAGTTAACAACAATAATATTTTAATAATATAATTTTATTTTGTAAGAGAATAAAAAATAAAACTAGTACCAATTTGTTGACAATTGAATGTAATTATCAAGGAGTAAATTGTGAAAAAATTATGAAATTAAAAGAAGAAGAATATACTTTGTATCCGAATTGTTTATTATTTGATTTTACAAATGAAAAATATAGATCTTTTTTAAGAACTGGTAGAAATTTTGGTTTATCTTTATTTGTAAGTAATGAAATAAGTGAAATAAAGTAAGTTAAATTTTAATATTATTTTAAACATTATTTAGCCAACATTATCAAAAAGCACTAGGATACAATCCAGTTTTAGCAATTTATTACTCATTAAACAACAATAAAGATGCTAGAGATTTTGGATTTTATAGAAATATTATACCTCTTGGTTATGAAACAAATATTCCGATTGTGATATCAAGAGAAATAAGAAATTCTGATACATCAGAATGTTATAATTATAATGAACAAAAGGGAAAAAACTATTTTGAAGAACATTCAAATTCATTTGAATCATGTTTTATGAATTGTTTAAGAACTAAAGAATTAAATGAATGTCCATCACCAACACCATTTAATCCAGTTGCATGTTCGAGTAATAAATAAATTTATTTTATCAATTTAATGAAAAAATCTATAACTAATATTTTAAATTTCAGATTATTCTTGTAAGTGTACAACAGAAGAATGTTTAAATTGTTCATCAAACTTAATATTTCCTGAAAGAAAGGATAGCAAACTTTTTCGTCCGGAGTTTATAAAATCATGTTCTTGCGAATATCCCTGTAATTATTATATTTATAAAACATCACCAAATTATGCAAAACTTCACACGAAAAATATGATAAAAAGATTAAATTTAAAGGGGAATTATGATGATTTAAAAGCTGACATTGAAGCAAATTATGCTATTGTTAATCTTTTTATCAAAGAAAAAGAAATTGTAACAAAAAGACAAGTTGTAGTTAGTTCCAGTGCAAATATTTTTTCAGATATAGGAAATACTTTATCATTGCTACTAGGATTAGGAATGATTAATTTAATCGAAATTTTTTTCTTTTTTTTTGTAACATGTTTCAGTACAATAATTTTTTATGTTAAGAGAAATGCAATTAATTTGTATTAAATCATATTAATTTTGATAATTGTCATTTTTTTACATCTATATTTACTTTAGTATTTTACATGCTTTTGATTATAATAAAAACACTTTACACCACTTTATCGTATATTTTTTTAAAATTTTGTACAAGTAAAAATCCTAAAGCTCTAATTTTATTTTTTTATAGACCTATTAAAGTTTTGTATACTTGTAAAATATTTCTGCTTGAAAAATTCATATAAAGCTACATAACAGCTCAAATTTCGAAAAATTAATTTTTTAACTCTTTAGAAAATTTATATTTTAAAGAAAAAATACTGTATCTAAAGGTAATTGGTTATTAAAAAACAAGTGAGAATATTTAAAATTTATAAAATTACGTCTTTATTGTTTTTTGATAAGTGTTTCTTTTTATTTACGAATTCCAGACTAAAAATCAAAAAAGCGCATGTTCTAACTATAGTGAATTAATTGATGGTTAGTGTTTGTTATCAAATTAATCATATGTATAAATTGAAATCTTTTAATTTTACGTGTTATTGCCAAAAAAAATTTAAGATAAATTTTTCTCTATAAAAAAAAATTTTTTTCTCTATTCTCATTATATTCCTCATCTAATTTCACATCTATTTTGGGTAAAATTTAAAATTTAAACTAGGAGGGTAAGTGAGTTCTAATGCAAAATATGCAATGTATTTTAATAAAAAATGTCTTTACACTTTGTTTTTCAATTAAAAAAAATCAAGAATCTTCAAATAATTATTATTTTAGCTCAAACGATTATCGTAAATAAATAGTATTATAAACTATACGTTAGATTTAACAAAATTTTTTTATACTTTTGAAAAAAATCTAAAGTTGAAAAAAAATTATGACGACATTTTTTATTGAAATACATTGCATATTTTATATTAGAACTCACTTATTCTCCCAAATAAAACATTAAATTTTGCCCAAAAACAATGTATAAATAGATAATAAATGCAGAAATAATAGTGTAAACATGCGGTTCTTTGATTTCTGGCCTCATATTAGCAAAAAAACAAAAAAAAATTTGCTAAAAAAAAATAAAGACGTAATTTTACAAACTTTTAAATATTCTCACTTGTTTTGTTATGAGCGATTACCTCTGGATACATATTTATTTTAAAAATATTCATTTCTAAAAAAAAGGCTAAAAAATAAAAAAAATTTTTATTTTTGTATAAACAAATATCGCACTTTTATTTTTGCAAATATATTCTTACTGTATTGTGATATCAATTTGAAAAATTTAAATTGTATTTTTTTCTATAAAACAAAAAATAATTCTAAGAAATGTAAAATAAATAATTTTTTTATGAAATATCTCTTTTTTAAAAAAAAAAGTTACAAAATTTTAAACAATTATTATATAATTTTTTTTACGAAATATCTCTTATTTAAAAAATCAAAGAAATATTGTTTAGATAAACTTAAATTTAATAAATCATAAGTCATAGAAAGTTCGAAATATAAATCACTATCACCTCATTTTTATTACAAGTTGCATGATCAATTGTAGTGGAAGAAATATTTATTGCTTAAGAATGTATGATTTTACAATTATTTTTAATTTTTTTATTAGTTTTTAATAAATTAATAAAAAAATTTTTTGTTTTAAAAATAAGTATTTTTATAACATTTTATGTAAGAAAAAACAAAATAAACAATTATAATTATTGTATTATTATTATTATTTTATATTCATTATGATTATTCAAATCTTTTAAACATATTAATTTAATTATTTCTAGAAAATTAAAAAAATAATAAAAGTTTGCTTATATAATAAAAATCATTTAATTTATAATGTTTAAATATTGTATAACTTTATAAATTATTAAATACACTAATAAGACATTTTAATATTATGACATGAAATCTACATAAAGGAATCATTTTGGCTTACAAAATCATACGTTATATCAATAATATTCGAAAATTTTTATTTTTATATCTTAATATTAATTATTTATTTTTTTTGAATTTTTTAAATTTATTATCTTTTCTAGATTTAAATTATTTACTATTAACCATTATTACAGTTTTTTTCCAAATGAAGTCATTTTTATTAATTACCGTTATTTTAATATTAAAAATAACCCTCATATTATCTAAAAAAGAATGTGGAATAGTATTTAATGATAAAAGAAACAATGACATATTAAATAAGGTAAAAAATATATTTATACAAATTTATTGGTTTTTTTAGAGATCAATATCAAAAATAGTTGGTGGAGATATTTCAAGTAACAATTCTTGGCCATGGATTGTTCAAATAGCTATTAAAAAAAATAATCAGGTAGTTTGTGGTGGAGCATTAATAAGTGATGACTTAGTTTTAACAGTAGCACATTGTTTTAGAGATGGAAAAACGAATAAAAGTGAACATTTACGAGTATATTATGGATCTAATGTAATGTTTGAAAAAGAGTATGTTGACGTTGAGGATATTAGTAAACATCCATCATTCTTTTTTGAATATGATAGAGCTGGTTATGATATAAGTTTATTAAAGTAAGTTTTTTAACTAATTAATAAAATTATTTTTTGTATTATAGATTAAAAGAAAAAGTTAAATTTGATTTTACAACATTTCCACTATGTCTTCCTGATGAAGATGTAAAAGTTAGTGACATTTGTTTTGCAGCTGGATTTGGTTATGATAAAGAAAATGGTTATCAATCTGAATATTTGAAAGAAATTTTAGTTCCAGTAATGCCTATGTCATTATGTAACGATGAAGATCATTACGGTGGAATAGTTGATGAGAAATCAAATTTTTGTGGAGGTTATAGTTCTGGAATAAAAGATATTTGTCAAGGTGATTCAGGTGGTCCTTTAATGTGTTTAAATGATGATATTTGGAAAGCTCAAGGAATAGCCAGCTGGGGTCATGGTTGTGGACGTCTTTACAGACCTGGTGTCTACTCAAATGTTAATAAACTAAAACCTTGGATAGTTAGTCAACTTAAAAAATACAAAAAAAATATTACTGATTTTTATGAAAATGAATAATAATTAGTTATATTTATAGGAAAAGCAAAAGTTTGTAACAATTTCAGATGGATATAAAATTTTAATTCATAAGAATTTTTTAACATATTTGAAAAAACCTGTAATTTATTATTAATTAATAAATAATGAATTTCAAATAGTATTTTTAATTTTATAGTTTTATTTCATCATTAAAATGTTAAATCATAAAACAAATAATAAAATTTTTATTATTAAAATGTTATTTTTAACAAGTATTAACAGTACAAAAATAATCTTGTATTTAAAAAAATATGACTGTTTGGTATTAATTTATTATTTTACAACTACAATAACATGGGTATTATAATTTCAAATATTCTTTTATCAAAAAAGTTGTAGTATTTATTTTAACTTTGTTTAATAGATTTTAAATAAATATTGACAACCTGCAAAGTGAAATAAATGTAAAATATATTAGTAGTTTAATTTCTTATCGATGGTACTATATCAAAATAAATTATTTAAAAATTAAAATATTAATATTAAACAAAATCTAAATTAGAATAGTTTTTTTTGATAAGATTAGATAAAACTGTTTTATCTTATTATGTTTTATAATTAATAGATAAAAATATATTAGAATTTTTATTATTTTTAAATTTATTATTGTATTTTTACTAGACGTATTATTTTTTAAATTTTATTTGAAAATATAAAATTTTTATCTAAGTTATTGTAAGTTATAAATTAAAATGATTTCTAATTCTTTGCCTTTTTTTTATTTACCATATTATTCTGTTTTTTCATGACTTTTTACAAAACTAAACATAATTCTTATTATAAAATAAATTCTATACAATGCATATATGAACATCATTATAAATAAAATAAATCCACCTAAAATATCAAGCATCATAGTTTTCCAAAATGGCATATTTTCATTATAAACCCCCAATTCTTTAACATTACCAAACTTTGCTGCAAAATCAATGTATTTTAGAAAAGTTTCTTTCAAATTATATGGCCTATTCTTTATTATAGTTGATATTCTTTTAGTATTCTCCCTATACTTAGGATTTTCTAAAAGTTCTTTAAATAATGATATTATATAATCAATATTATCTACTAAATCTTTTTTATCAAACGATTTACCAATTTCAGCAAATTCATACATTTTTGAATTACGAGGTTGATCACCAAATAAAGGCATTGATAATGCTGGTACACCAAAATATGCTATTTCATTTAATGTATTCATACCACCATGTGTTACAAATAAAGATATTCTAGAATCATTTAAAAGATCAACTTGAGGTATCCATTTTACTGTTATAACATTATCAATTCCATTAAGAATATCAGGCCTATCTTCTTCATATTTCCAAATAAATGTTACATTAGGAAAACTTTTGAATATCTTAATCATTCCTAATTTCATTTCTTTTGGCATTGAACAACTTTTAGCTATAGATCCAAATGAAACAACAACATTTTTTTCTCGTATACTTAACCATTCATCAAATTCTTTATTTAATGGCTTAGGTTTTTCAGTTAATAAACCACCTAAACGAAGCATCTTAGGACATTGTGGTGTACTATAACTAACGATTGGATCATCATTAGATATAATAAAAGCTGTTGAAGTCAATTCTTTATCTAGATCAATGTTTTTTGTTTTATCGTATTTTGAAAGCATTTTATTGCCCATACTTATATGATTATAATGTACAATTTCCATAGCTATATAACTAAAAAAATTATAAATTCTTTCTCCATATGACATTGCAGGTGTAGAAGGTGAAACAATTGATGGGACTTGCATAGTATGAAATGATAATCCAAATCTAGAATAAAATGAATCAAAAAATGCTCCTGACATTACAGAAATATGTTTTGTTATATTAATATGCTTTAAAATTCCTAATTCACATGGTGCAAAAATTTCTATAATACCAAGGTCAAACTTTTCATTTGTTAAATCTTCTATTAGTTTGGAATTTTCAATAATATATTCACAAGCAAGTGTTAGTGATTTTGTAAGACCATGTAACTCCTAAAAAAAGTTATGTGAAAATACATATAGAAAATAATCATACATTAACAATATCAAATGGATTTTCTGTATTTCTATGTGTCCAAGAATTTTTCATAAGTGCTGCATTACTTTCTGCTTGCTTATAAAGCTCTTCACTTTTATAATCTGGTTCAATTTCTTTTGCTACTTTAGCTCTTTTACTATCAGCATGTGAAGACATTGGTATTCTTAAAATTGTCTAAAAGTTTTAAAAAAATATATTTTATTAAATTTTTTAAGAAGAATAATTAACTTACAACATCATGTCCTTCATTTTGTAATAAGTCACCTAAATTATTCATATAATAAATATGACTTCCAGCAAATAAAGGATTTATTATTAATATTTTATATTCTAAAGTAGGTATAATAAAAGAAAATAGTATTAAAATAAAAAATAACATTTTATCAAAATCTAACCAAATCCCAAATATTTTATCAATTATATATGGAAATATTTATTCATCTTATCAAAAATTATATAGATAAGACTTTCTCATGATTAAATTAAATTAATGTCAAAAATTGGTTATAGACAAAAGTTAAACAAATACATACTATAATTATTTAAAATGTGATTAACATAGATCAAAAAAAGTTCATTCTTGTAGAAAAAAGTGATGTTTCATAGAAAAAATAATGACATGCTTAATGTAGGAGAAATAAATCATGTTGATTTTTTTTTATGATGCAAATAGATTAGTTAGAGTTAAGTTAAAATTAATACATTGTATGTTAACAATAATTGTAATAGTATTATATACATTTCATGTTTTGAGGCAGGAAAAACTTTTAAATCTTGAGTGTTATATATTTCATAATATAAACATTTATATACTACAGAAATTTATTTGATTACATTAACATTAATTTGTTTAGTTATAAATGATGTGACGTATGTTTTATTGAAACATTACCAAACTTTTTAATTTATATTATCATTGTTAAAAATCTATTACTGTTTTTAATTTAAAATATTTTGTACATATTTAATACTATTTTATTAATATTTTGTTACTACAAATTTTGAATACATTTTAGTTACGAATGAACGAAAACATTCATCATATAAATCAAAGTGAAAGAATAGAGGATGATAGGAATGGAGCAGAAAATGAAAGATGTTTATCTGAATTGACACATACAAGTAAAGATTCAATCTTTTATTCAATACCATCATGTATATATTGTTCACTAAAAATAAGTTTTAAATTGTTTATTATGTAGATAGCTTAAATATTTGATTTATTATAAAAAAAAAATGTTGATCTAACACTTAGAATATATAAAAACATTTTTTTTGAAACTTTTTGTCTTAATCTTTTTATTTAAAAAATAATTTACATAGAAAGTTAATATTATTATTATACTTAAACATAACTTATATTAATTTTTATTCTTTACATTATAATCGTATATTTTTTGTTTTTTTTATTAAAAAGTTTAAGTATATTATTTTTAAATTTCTTTTTTATTTTGTTAAATTATTTCATTAAATTTATTAATAATTTTAAAAAAATATATATTTTTTAAACAATTTAAATTATAACTAAGTAGATATTTGTTACAACTTTGTGTTAGCAAACATAGAAATACATAAAGCTTTCTTAAAAACATTTGATTATATTTTTTTTAAAAACAAATAAAACAGTGTAGTATTAAAATTCTATTAATTCTATATTTTAGCACCAATGTCAACACCTTCTGGTTCAATTAATGCAAAGAAAAAATCTATACAAATATATCCTGAAACAATGTTAGCGGTGTCAAAAACTGTTGTATATCCAAATACAGATACAATTACGGTTCCAAATATTATTAAAAATGATAAAAATTTAACATCTAGAGAATTGAATGGACAGGAAAGATTTCAATATTCACTAAATAAACAACAAATTAAAGCGTCATCAAGAGTGTCAGCGTTATTAACTGGTTTCGCAATGGTTGCATTAATTGAATTTCAATTTGAACCAACAACACCCCATTTTTTGTTAATTCTTTTATCTATTGTTACAATATTAGTTATATCTGTTCATTTACTAGCATTAATGATATCAACATGCCTATTACCTTATATTGAATCATCAGGATGTTGTGAAGACTCTCCACATAAACGTTTATCATTTTATATTAATTTAGCATGGATATTTAGTACATGTTTAGGTTTAGTACTTTTTATAATTCTAGTTGCTATTATAGCATTTATTAAATTTGAAAATGTTGACTATCTTCCGGCAGCATATGTTGCGGGAGGAATATTAATACCAGTCTTTATATCATTTATCCTTATTTCGTGTCTTATTAACAAAGACAGGACAAATCACTCAATTCATAGAGCTGAACTTAAAATGGCTAGTTTTAAAAATAAATATGAAAATAGTATGGATCTTGAGAGTAAATTCAATCACTATGAAAAGGATTACATTGATGATAGTCTAAATGACGTACAAGATAAAACGGAAGTATCAACTAAATTACCATAGAAATATAATATTTTCCATTACCCGGTATAAAGATAGTTTTAAAATGAACAATTAATCCTCAAATCTCGACATTTTTATTTTGATCTAATATTTGATTTTATTTTACTAAACAAACCTCGTATCATCCCGTTCTTATTCAATGAAAAGTATATAAATGTTAGTAGCCTTTACTATTTTCAATCTATTAATTAATTGTTAAGTAATTTACAGTATGGTTTATTATATCACAATACTCAATATCCTTTTACTATTATTTGTAAAATTAACTTGTAGTCAGGAGCAAAATTATGAAGAATTTGAAATTGGTAGTGGTAGGTAGTAGAATTTAATAATTAATAACATTTTTTTTATTTTATATACAGAATTAGGTCCATGTGACCAAGGTTATTGTCCACATTCATATACTTGTTATGAAAATAAATGTTTTAGAATGTTAAAGGCAGTTTCACTTACCCCAATTGGACCATGTATTGACAATAGATGTCCACAAGATTATCAATGTCAAGAAAATAAGTGCTATCCTGTTATTGGAAATAGTCGCTAAATACTCAATAAAATTCAAATAAAAGTTTTTTTTTATCATGCTACTTATAATTATCGTTATCTTAAAATACCGCTCACTTTTTTTTAAAGAATTTATTTGATTCTAATGAATATAATAAAAAATTTTTATGTTTTAATTTTATTTGTATAATTGTCATTAATTGTTACTAATAAATAACGATTAAATTTATTTTATTTTTATACTTTTTTTTTTACAACAATATTAATATCCTATTGTTTTAATACAATTTTTACACTTTAATAGAACTATTCATCGAAGTTTTTTTTTATTTTACACTTTATGTGTTAGAAGTATAAGAAAAAAATTTCTAAAAAAAATTAATAAATAGGTCATTTAATCGATGATTATAATTTTGTGTTAATTTTTATTACAATTATACTAAGCTTTATATAGATTTTATTATCAATTTTTATTTACTTAACACTATATATTAATCATACTTCTCTTTTAAAATTTTTTGTTATCATTATTAGGAGAGAAAGAGGGGGCGGCAAAGGAGACACATATTGTTGCAACACACAATTACAGATATTTTTGTTATCTATTTTTATTTTGGCCTTAGCAAAATACTTTTATTGGGTATTCGTCCCCTAAAAGTAAACACGTCAAAAACATTATTTTTTTCTATCAAATAGATATAAAAATATTAATTAATTTTAATAAAAATATTATAATTGATGTATAGAAAAAACCTACCTTTAAAATGTATTATTTTTTTCTAATAACTATTAATAAATATTAAAATAAAAAATATTTTTATCTTTATGTAGTATTATTTGTTACCTTAAGATTTTAAGTATAACATACTAGTGATGTTATTTCTTTTTATTATCATTATTTATAATTTAAAATAAATTTTTTGATATCAACTTTAAGGAGAAGTAATTTTTTTTATTTAATATTTTTAGATAAAGAAATGTCTTCTAATACAGAACTTCTTAATATTCTTCAACAATTTGAAAAACAATATTCAGTTACTACTGGAGAGATAACTGCTAGTATTGGCCAACTTAAAAATAAAAGTGGATCTGAGAAGAATGCAGCAATTAATGAGATTCAAAAAACATTAAATGAAGTTGGAGATCTTTTAGATCAAATGGAATTGTCAGTAAGAGATTTTGGTATAAATAGTGCTGAAAGAACAAAATATGATCTTCGTGTGAGGAGTTATCGAAGTGATAAGAAACAATTAGAAATAGAATTACAAAAAGCTTTAAAACGTATTGATAATAAAGAAAATTTTGATGAGTTAATGAATATTGATAATCCAACATCATATGATATTAAAGATAAATTAATAGCAAATACTGAAAGAATAGAGAGAGGTTCAAGGAAAATAGAAGAATCTTATAGAATTGCTTTAGAAACAGAAGATATTGGCACATCAGTTCTTCAAGATTTATCATCTCAACGTGAAACATTAAACCGTGCCCGGGAACGACTTCGTGAAACAGGAGCTGATCTTTTTGCTAGTGATAGACTTATTTCTCAAATGATTAGAAGACTTGTTCAAAACAGACTCTTTTTACTTCTTATTATTATTCTTCTAACAATATGTTTCTTAATTATGATGTATAGTGCATTTTAAGAAAAGATGCAAAAAAGCAATTGTAATATGATTGACGTTTAAATACATAAAAATAATCATTTGTATTTAAAACATATGAAATATTTAATATCAAACAAAGAAACAATTTCAATAAATTTTGAAAATAATTAAAATAATATTTCGCAATGTATTTTTAAGCTATTAATAAAATTGAACTACCATTAAAGATTAAACTGAATTGTATGTGTATCTTTTAATGTAACTTTTAATGAATTAAAATTGTCTTCTTACCATTCCTTTTTTAGGGACATGATAAATTGGTCTATTCTCTGGAATATCTCCTTCTAAATGTGCACGTTGAAGAATTTTAATAAAATCATTATACTTTTTTGTCATACGACAATGGACATATCTCTAAATAAAATAATTATTATAACATTTTGACTAGAAAAAAAAACATACTCTTGAATCTTTAATATGATAATGAAGATTATCTCTAAATATATGTATTAGATCAATTGTATTTCCCATTACTTCTTCATTTGTATGTCTTTTTTCAAGAACAAATGCTATATAAAACATATTATTATTTCCTAGTGCTGACTTAATATTAGCCATTTCAATAGGTGGTTTACCATTTGAAAATATTATTTGTGGTGATGTTTTATTAACTTTTCTACTTTCAACATATTGTTGTAAAAAAATATTTCCATATAAAATATCTTCAGGATCTTTAAATTGTGTTGCAATTATTATAGTTACACGATCCTCCCTTCCTTCAACATATAATGTTTCATCATCTCTATAATGAATTATGGCTTGTTCTTTTGTAGTTATATTAGATTGTTGAAGTTTAAAAAATTTTTCAAATAATGCAGCAAAACAATTACGTTTTATTAAGGAAGCTTCATTAATAACTTCTTCATAATTAGATACAATATCTTGTAAATCATAAAGTAATGTAATATTATAATTTTCTTCAGGTTGAGATACTAAAAATTTACCATATATTCTTTTTAATACTTCCATAGCACCATGTTCTTTTAATTCATTAAAATAACTTAGGTAAATACTTAGCTAAAATATTTTTAAAAATTATGCTATTATTTATTATAATAATTAATATTTACTTTTATCAATTTACGATTATTCTCATGATTACAAATGTTTAGGAGGACTCCATCAAAATCACAAAATGTTTGATTGACTTTTTTTGGTTCATTTCCATTTTTGAAATCTAATATACGTTGTGTTAATGTTTCAACTATAATACAATTTTGTGTATTTATAAAATGCATCTATAATTTAATAAAAAAAAAAGATTTTATTAGTAATCAAAAAAATAAATATATGATAAAGATGTAAGTTAACATTTGATTAACAAAAAAATATTACATTTGGTCAGTTTAAAGTGTTGCAGAGTGTTTGCATTTAAACATCATATCTATATTTCTTTACATTTATACTAGTTTTAACAGAAAAGATATGTTTTACCTCAATTAAATGTATATAATGTATTCTTATTAACATTGATCAAATTTAAAAATATGCTTAAAGTTAATATTTTAATCAATATCTTTTTTATATACATTTTGTATACTTAAAAATAAAGTAAGATAATTTAAAATAAAAATGCTATTAACTTTTATAATCTTCATTCTAACAATGGGTACTTTTATTAAAGACTAAATAATCTATACTTACGTTTAATAAACATTTTAACCTTAAAATTTTATTTATATAAATTGAAAAAAAAACCTCAAAAGTACTCTTTAAAAGTATCCTTTCTTACATCTAACTATAAAAAAAATAATAACGTTATGGCAAATAAAAAGAAAAGAAAAGAAAAGTATATAAATAATACATTTGAATTGATAATTTTTATACTATTCAAATATAAAGAAAAAGATAGGAATGTGATAAAAAAAATTTAATTACACATATTTATAAAGATATCATAAAATTATTTTATTCCTTAGTAAAAAAATTAAGTATAAATTTACTGGAATATAAAAAGAAATCAAATTGTTCTAAAATTAATTATTATAATATGTATAAAATAATTTTTAAAAAAAATTTCTTTTAATTTAAAAAAAAATAATTATTTTTATTGGAAAAATTATTTTATGCTAGCATTGTCTAGTTTCATAGAAACTTTAAATGTAAAAATAAAATTTTATTCAATTTATATAAAAATTAAACTTTAGAAGTTTTCTTTTTAAAAATCTATTTAATCCTCGTAATTTTTTTTGTTTTTCAAGATAATTAAAAACCATTTCTTTTTATTTGGTAGCCAACACTTTAAGATTTAGTTTTAGTTATTTTCTTTAAAAAAATATTATTTTTTATGTCAAAAACTATTATAAATTATTTTCAAAATAGTTTCCTTTTTTTTACAAAGCATAATGCAAAGTTTTTTTTTAATACTTTTTTATCTTCATTAAAATTTTTAAACTTTTCACAAATTCTTTCATTAAATTCCTCAAATGTATTTTTTTAACATTGTTTTATCAAATGGTTTTTTTCAAAAAAATAATTTTTATTACCAAAAAAAAAAATTTTACCAATATAATAATATAACAACATTTTTAACAATTAAAGAAAGAATATTTTAATAAAAATTAAGAAAATCCTAAAATAATGTACACAATATAAATATATTATTAGTTTTTTAATTTGAAATCTTGCCTAAAAAATAACTTTAAAATCTTTATTATTATCTAAAAAGTAAAAAAAAAAAATTAAAAATTTTTCGATTTAAAAATCTACTATTTACGCTAATCTCCCTGCCCTTTCATTACGATTCAGTTTCTAATAAATATTTATCAGCATTTATAGTTGGACCTGCAGATACCAAACAATCTCTTAATTCTTTAAATGATTCAGTACAAGACAGCATATCTGTATTTCCTATAAAAACAAACTGTCGTCTAGATCTTGTCAAAGCTACATTCATTCTTTTTTCATTACTTAAAAATCCAATTTCTTTATATCTATTATTCCTAACAAAACAAAATACAATCACTTCTTTTTCCTGACCTTGAAAACCATCTACAGTACTAACTTTAACATCTTCTAAATGTTTTTCAAGTTCTTGTCGCTAAAAACATTTGTATACTTAAAAAAAAAGAATTAAAAAAAAATACCTGAGCGCTGTAAGGAGTTATAACACCAATATCCCTTTTTTTTATCCCATTTTTAAGGAGGAATTTAATATATTTCACACAAACTGAAGCTTCATTATAATTTATGTAACTAGTATTCAATCTAGATTCATAAAATTTGCGACAATCTTTAGAATCAAAAACAACTACCGGATGATTAAATCTACTTTTTTTATCAATTCCAGATATATCAGATAACACTATATTCTTATTACTATCATCAGCGTACATTTCATTGTTATAAAAAGTTTTTGAAGACCACTTTATTATTTTTTCATTTGTTCTATATTGACAATTTAACAATACTTTACAAGAAGTAGGAAGATTTTTCCACAAATATTCAACAATTGAAGTTTGTAACATAGGATTATCTGTTTTATTTTCACTATTTAAACTTGTCGTTAACTGATTAGGATCTCCAACGACAATTGAACGTTGTCCATTTAATAAATATCTCCATGAGACAGGTTCCAAAATTTGACTCGCTTCATCAAATAAAACAACATCAGGAATAAAATCAGCCGTTGCCAATAATCCCATTATATTTCTTCCTGTTGTTGTATATATTATTTTAGAACTTCTAATAATATTTAGTTTCATTGTGATAGATAGGTCTTGTGCAATTTTAAAAAATTTAGACATATCCGTTGATGCGTCATTATTATTCTTAATATCATTAATAACGTTACTTACTAAATGTAAGTCATCAAATTTCCGATGACTTTTTAATTTTGAATCAAAAGAATGTTTGTCCTCATCAAACATACAACAACCATTTAAGTTTGATGAATCAAAATACTTTAAAATATTTGTCAATACATCCTTTCTCGGTCCTACAATTAAAATTTTTTTTTTCTTCTTCTGAAGTTGTCTTATTATTTCTGAAATCACTTGTGTTTTACCAGTTCCTGGTGGACCAGATATACAGACAATATTTCTTTTTGAATTCAAAGATGCTTTAACCGCATTTTGTTGAGAAGCATTTAGACTTTGAGTAAATTTTAATCCTCTATCCGAGTATGCTACTGGAACGCCTTCCCCACCATATATACATTTCATTGTATTCCAACCAGGAAGAGTAAAAAAATTTGTGTCCGAAATAAATTTTAAAACATTCGTAAGTGTATTTCTGTTTGATGGCAAAAGTTTACATTCTTCATTTTTCCTTATTATATTCCAGTCCACATTTTTATCTATAATTTTTAGACGAAGTTTTCCAAAGACAGGATCAAACTTTAATACAACCGTATCAATATTAAAATCATATATTTTTAAAACAAATGGATAACCTAACTTCAATTTGTTATTATTTTTTCCAATAAATTCTTCGTTAAAAACTTCAACCACTTTTCCATGTATTGAATCAAAAATAGCATTACTAACTTTCACTTTTCTATTAGTAAACTCTTCATCGTTTCTTTCCTTACTACTATCTCCAATATCTTTTCTAAAAAGAGGTAAATATTTATAAGAATCAAACTTACACTGATGGCTTTTCCACAAAATCAATCTCATCTTTTAATAATTTTTTAGCAGAATCCAATTTTTGTTTAAAAAGAGCAGGTATAGAAGTGTCTTTTGGTTTTATTAATTTTTTTTTTTTACTTGATAAATTCCTAATTACAAAGTTGTAATTTTTAAGATTTGAAAATCTTAAAAAATAATTAACCCTTGAAATCATTTTAATTGATCTATAAAGAGAAATCAAACTATTAACAAAAATTAAAAAGAAAAAATTAATTAATTAACAATTTATTAGAAAAACAATAAAAAATATTTAATTATTTATTTCTTAAAATTTATAAAATTATTATTAATATGCACAAGTTGTAATTTTTCCATCTATTGAGATACAAAATGCAGTTTTTTACAAATTTTGAAGTTTTACAGGATTCAAACTATCAATACTTCAATTTTAGCAGCAAAAAATCGTATTTAGTAATCATCTAAATGAATTAGAAGTAGCGTTAGTTAACTCATTAATGACAGATAAATATTTTGTAAATTAAGCAAGAAGATACAAAAAAAAATAAAATGTAATAAAAACAATAAATTTTATCACTAATATGTAGTAAATTGATTAAACATAAAAAATTCTTTTTAAATAATTAGTTACTTTTTAAGATACCTAATATTTTAGAAGCTCAGAACCTGCACATCATAAAAAAGGCTTCATTTGTAACTTGCTATATTGTTAAATGTTAAATACTTTATCAATTATAGAAATTTAGTTACTAATATCAAGAAAAAGTCGAAACAATTTAAAAAATAAAAAAATCGAGAGAAAAAATGCATATTATAAAATTAAATAACAGTGATAAAAATTATTACTTTTAAAGTATTAATCATTTAAAGTAAAATAAAGAATAAACTTTTAGTTGATAATGTTTTATCAATACTTAAAGAAATACTTTGATATTTTTTGTTAATAAAAATCGTTTAAAGAAGGCTAGTTATATTTTTCTAGACAGCACGTCAAATTATGAAACTCTAATTTGCTTCTATTTTATCTAAAGAATCAAAGAAAAATTACAATTTTAAATTGTATTAAAAAATCATACATATGTATGATAATTTTTAAAATAATACTATATTTTGTTTAAATATAATAAATTAGGGAAAATTAATTAGAAAAAATATTAAAATTAATTTTATCAATAATAATAACAATGAAAAAAACATTAAATTTTATGTAATGATTTTTTTTCTATTTTATTACGAAATATTGATGTATTGGAAAAATGTTGCCGTTAATGTATACTGATTTGTGTAGTCACATTGCTAGTTTTGTAAATTAATTAAAATATCCAACAACTAATTGCTTAAATTAATTTTTTTTTTCCTCTAATTATGGAGTCATTAATTAACAATGTAAAGAGTATGGCGTTGAATGTTGGTGAGATGTTGACACCAATTTTGACAGAATCTAAATTTTTAGAAACAGGTGTTTTGACACCTGAAGAATTTGTTATTGCTGGTGATCATCTTATTCATCATTGCCCAACATGGATGTGGTCTACTCCTGTTGATCCATCAAAGTAAGTTTTATTATTATTTATATAATTTAATTAATTTTTAATTAATCAATATAGAAAAAAATCTTATCTTCCTCCTGATAAACAATATTTAGTTTCTCGAAATGTGCCTTGCTATAGGAGATGTAAAGATATTGAATATGATCCATCACTAGAAAAAATTTTGGAAGATACAGGAAGTAATGATGATGCTTGGGTTGACACTCACCACTATACTAATGATGATATTTCCAAAGTCACAAAACTCGATAAAGATGTAATAAAAAAATTACAAGAGGCACAATTAGAAGATGAAGAAGAGTTTAAAGATACTTCTAATAAAGTTAAAGAACAAGAAGATGAAACTATTGGTGATATTAATGATGAGGATGACGATGAAATTGAGGATCCAAATGCATATGTACCTGGAAATGATGATTCTGAGGATGATGAAAATGGTGATGGAATTGTTAAAACAAGAACGTATGACTTAAATATTACTTATGACAAGTATTATCAAGTACCAAGATTATGGTTAATAGGATATAATGAAAATAAACAATTACTAACTGTTGATGAAATGAATGAAGACTTTTCTCAAGATCATCAAAATAAAACGATTACATTTGAGTCTCATCCGTTTTCTAATCTTCAAATGGCTTCAGTTCACCCTTGTAGACATGCTGAGGTAGTAAAAAAAATTTGCCATCAAATGATGGAAAATGGAAAAGAATTAAATGTTAATTTATATATTATTATTTTTCTTAAATTTATGGCCGCAGTAATACCAACAATTGAATATGATTTTACGCAATTTGTTGAAATGTAATACATAAAAAAAAATTCAATTATCTGTTTTTTTTTTACTAATTTTATACATAATTGTATTTTTTTTATATGCTGGTATAATATAAAAAGTGCTTCCATTATTATTTTGATTTTTATTTTTGAAATAATAATATTAATTCACAATCAATTATTAAAAGAAATATATCATACTATTAATTATAATTCATCAATAAAAATGTTTCAAAAATATTATTAAATGATAAGACTACAATATATGGTGATTGAAATAAATTTTATTTTTATTATATCTAAAAATATAATAAATATTATCTTTTGAACTTACTATATTATAGAAAAATTTTCAATTAAACTTTACATGTAATTGTTATCATTTATAGCTTCTTTTAATAAAGATAAGTTAGATTTTTATTAATTTATGTAAAAATCATAAAAATCAAAATAGTTTATTAGATATCAAAAGGTAAACTTTTTCAAAAGATTATACGCCGACCAGAGATATAATCTTATTTAAATAATGTAATGGTAGGAGATAAAAGCTATTTAATTATTAATGATTTGTAATATATAAAAAGTTGACAAATTTTTATTTCATGCTGTTTGTTTTTCATTGTCCTTCCTCTTGTTTTTATGGCATATTTGTTATCTCAAGTAAAGGAGTAGCCGACATTGACAACTTTTTTTTACTATTTAATTATAGTACTTTATTATTTCATTATTTTAATGTAATTAAAACTATCTTTTTCTAATGTATCTTCTAAATTATTAATAATATTTTTATTATTTTAATTTTTAATACTTTACCGTTTTTCATATTTTCTTCTCTATGTATACACATTTTTGTTTTATCATCTACAGATAAGGTTTAATTTTAATTGTTGTACATTTACCATTTACAGATCTAATGTTAAAATATAACAGTACATAAGTTACAGTTATTAAGTAACAAATTATATTTCTATTTATTCTCAAATGACTAAACAAGATAAATTTGAATGTATTTCTAATTTTGAACATACAAATAATATATTATCATATAATGAAGAGGTTCAAAAAACTAATAATAAAATGAATATTATTACTTATAAAAATGAAAAATCACCTTCACCCCTTTATGATGAAATAAAAAGGGATGAATTTGATAATTATAAAAATCTTATAAAAAATCATCCTCTATTTCCAGTTCTAGTGGTAATATTTGTTATATTAAAAAAATTTTTAAAGACTTTTATTTTCTTTTTTATTTTGTAGTTACAATACAATTTATGTGATAAAGCAATGTATAATGTTAATAACAAAGGATCAATTTCAATGGAACCGATGTCTAATGTAAGTTTTAATAAAATAATAAAAAAAAGATATTTATTTATATTATAGTATCATTTATATACATTATAAAATTCAAAAAAATAGTACAAAAATATTGACATATAAATTTTTTGTTGACTAAGAATTTTCTTTTTCTATTTATACAGCATAGAAGTATTTATATATTTATATAAAAATAGTCAACTTATTTTTTTCTTAATAAAATTTCTTGTATTAAAGAAGTTAATTAAAAATTAAAAAGTGTAGAATTAAAGCAAATGGTAAAATTAAGCCTAAAAGTAAAAAATATTTTTTAAGTTTTTTTTATAAAAATATTTTTATTTACCTGTTATCTTAGCACCGCTATTTTGATGTTCTGTAGTAGTATCAGTAATTGTAGCATCATTTTGAATTGAATTTGTACCATCGTTATTTGTTGAATCTCTTAATAATGTTGATGAAGTTGAAGTATTATCAATGATTTCATTTAATCTATCAGTAGTTTCAATATTTATATTATTTGATGTTGATCCACTATAAATATTTTCCTGATTCATAGTTGATTGTTGATTAAAATTAGACGTTGTTGAAGTTTCCTGATTATATTGTCCTGACTCAGTTGATAGTCTTAATTCATTTTGTAAAGATTCAGTTGATTGTGAAAATATTCCTTGATTTCCAGTTACTTGGTAAATAGTTGTGCCTTGTGTAGATAAATTTATATTACTTTCATTATTGACATTTGAATTAACAACATTACTATTTCCTGATTGGTTAGATATTGTTCCATTATCATCAGTTACACCGACAGTAATGTACCCACTATCTGAGTACTTATAATCAGTATCATGTGTTATTGGAGCTGTATCAGCATCACTAAATGGTGATGTTGAAGGATTAAATACAGTAGTATTTGTGGCAAAATTTGTTATATTTGATATACCATCTCCAATAGCATTTCCTCCAGCAACAATTCCAGCTACACCAGCACCAATTCCAGCTCCAATTATTCCTAAATTACTTGATTGTGTTGTTGAAGGGTAATTATTATTATTATTATTATTTATATATGATAATGTTGATTGAGTTGATGGAGAATTTTCAAAATAAGGTTGTTGATTTGTTTGGGATGTTACTTGTTGATTAGAATTAATTGTATTTTCTTGATTATTTATTGGATTACCAGTATATATAGGTAATAAATTAACTTGAGGATTTGTAGTAAAGTCATTATTTGAAGAAGTATAACTAACACTTTCCATTTCTTGACTTGGTGAAAGTATATTTGATTGTGTTGATGAGAGATAATTAGTATTTGGATTATGATAAATTCCTGTTGTTTGGGATTGAATTCCTTGATTTTGCCCTGATTGTGGCATATTAACTGTCGTACCTTGATAATTTGTTTGGACTCCAACAACTTGTCCATTTGTAGTTAAATCATTTGCACCAACTTCCCCAGATACTTGTATATAACCACTATCACTAAATTCATTTGTAGTTATATCACTTGTATTATTAATATTTCCGTCTTGAGTGTAAGATGCTGTCCAATTACTATTATTATTTGCAACACTTTCGATTGGGAGATTATTTGAATTATTAGTTGTAGTATTAGTATTTGTATTAACCCAACCAGAATTAACTCCTTGATAATATTGGTTTATATTTTGAGTGGTACCTTGAGAAGTATTATTTACGCCTCTATTTAAATTTTGTTCTAAAGTTATTAAAATATTATATAAAAAAAATTAAAAAAAAAAAAAATTTACCATTTAATTCTGGATCACGATAAATTTGATTTAATGTAGTCTCATTAGCATAATAATTTTGATTTCCATTCCATGGTACAGCATTTACCATTCCAAATGAAGTAGATGTTGTTGAGGGAGTTTGTGTACTTGTAATTACAGGCCCTGGACCCGTAATAATTTTATTATTATTTATTCCTTGCCCTGATACTGGATAATTATAAGGATTCTGATATATTGGTTGATCACGTTGATTTTCTACTGGTGTTTTAATAGTTTGTGGAACAATATTTACATACATTGATGAAGCTGGTGTAATTAAAACTCTTTGATAACAACATTGTACCTGACCCTAAAATGAAAAATAATATTTTTATTTATATAATAATTTATTAAAAAAATGTTAATTTAATATTATTTAAACTTACATTAATGGATGTTAATGATTTTAATAATAAAATAGTAATTAGTTGAAACTTCATTTGTTTTATGGGACAAAAAAATAAAACTTAGAAATCTACAATATGAGAAAAATTTTAAATAATTTTTGATTAAATACTAATTAAATAATTTGAATTTACTTAATTGTACTAAATTTGAAAGTGTAAAAAATAAATTAATCTTAAGTGTACGCAATTAAGAAAAATAAACACTGAGTCACAGGTTGCTTTTTAATAAGTTAAAATATTTGATTATAGTATAGACTTTTTATGACACTTTCTAGCTCCAATGTATACATAGTAAATATAAGAAGTTAAATGACATCAAGGATATATATTTAGCTATTTTATGACAAACAAAAAAATATAATTCATAATTTATTGAGTAATATTGTCAAAATTCAATATTTATATGACTAAACAATGTTTAAATAGAAAAAAATAATTTAAATAACTTATAAGTTTGTTATAAAAAAATTATAATAAGTGATTGGTATACATTTGAAACATAATTGTAATAACATTAACTAGTTAAGATTCCGGAAGACTAGTTACAAAATATTACAAGAAATGGTGATCTTGAAGTGATACCTTTTGTTTGTAATAAGAATTAATAATATAATTTTTTTTTGGATTGTAGGAGGAAAAGTGTACTTTCTTATAAAATAACTAAAAGTCCATCCCATCACCTTAATTTAAATATTTTTTTTCTAACAAAAATAAATAAAAATGTTTCCAAAATACCTTTTAAAAGTAATGGTATTTATTAGAATACGATTTTACGCTATACATTACATATTTATATAAATAAAAATTAGTAATATTATAGCAAAAATACAAGTATAATGTCTTAAAGAATAAAGTAACCGGACACCTAAGCTTCTCAATTGAAACAATATAGCATTTTTCAATAACTAGAAAATTAAAAAATACAGTTAAAGTTTTAATACATAATAAGAATTATTAGACATTTCATGTAAACATATATTTTTAAAATATAACATTTAATCAACAAAATATTTAAAAAATAATTTTATTTTTATTTTAGTTAATTAAAAAACTTATTAATGATGGTATTGAGATGAAGACAGGAAATAAAGAATTAGATGATTTTATGATTGATTATATTATTCAATTACGTATAAATATGGTAGAATTAACAAAAGTTGGATATTATTGTGAAGATTTTAAAACAAAATATATTAAAAATTTTTCAAAATTTTTTACCTCTCAAACGACATTAAAAACACTTTTAGATGATGAAGATGATATAAAAAGTAACGGTTGTAATGAGTATGGAACAGTAATATCAAAAGAATGTCCAGAAATTGTTATTGATAAAAGTAATGACTTATTAATAAGTTTTTTGAATGGTGAACAATCATTGTTGCAGGTATTAAATAATTCAAAAAATATTGTTAAATCTTCATAACAATTTTTTTTTATCAAAATTTATAAATATTAAAATGTATTTCTTCTTTTTGTCAAGTTCTCTTGTTTTATAATTATTTATCAGTTGCAAAGTATAATAAGAAGATTTGTTTTAATGTTAAAAATATACATTTATATAACTTATACAAAAATTTTTTTATTTTATTTTACTAAAATATTATATATATAAGACTATAATAATTTTTGTACTATAAGAAAAAAAAACAACATAAATGGGTTAAAACAAATATAAGTTATAATTATCTGCAAAAAAAAAAATTGTTTTTTTTAACCCAAATTAAGAAAAAAAAATTTGCATTAAAGAGTTCATATACGTAGTACATATTAATTGAGTAATTATTTACCGGAATTAAAAATTATTCTCCATGAATAGTTCTTTTTAAATATAATTCATAATTTTTATTAAATCTTTTGTTTTTATTTATTCCAATTATTCTATCCATGACTTCCGCCAGTAACAATTGCGAATGGATCTCTACAAAGTGTAATATCATGTAATCTAGTAATATTTTTATGTATTCCACAACAATTAAGCATTCCATGAACAGTAAATGATTCAACAATTGACTCTTTTTCAGCTGGTGTACTAAATATTCCTGAGTAACATGGTGGTGAAAATTCAGATGATATCATAATTCTAAATGCTGATATAGTTGCAGCTAACCCACCAATTGTTGCGAGTGTTAAAAGTGTCATATTAATTATTAACTTTAACTTTGGTGTATAATGAATCATTTCTTTAATTGTTAAAGGCTTCTCCTCTGATGTTGCCATTTTTCCATCATATTTTTTATTAGCAGCAGAAAGGAATAAATTAAAAATTAATGGAAAAACTAATGCCATTAATGTGATTGTTGAACCACCAACAAAATCAAGAAGTACTCCAAAATTTGGTACTGTTTCTGCAACAAATACTACAGCAATCATCATTATTGTTCTAGTTACAACTCTTTTATATCCCATTTCATGTGGAATACTTAATAAATCTTCAAATTCTTGATTTAAAGGATTAAAAACTATTGTTAGTGCTAATACAACATGTAATGTTATAAACATATTTACAGCTTGTTGTATAACCAAATTCTATAAAATATAAAATTTTTATTTATTTATTTTTTACTTTTTTAATATAGTTAGTTACCTGAAGTGAAGGAATAACTGATTCACGTAGACTGTCACCATAACTCATATATCCTATAATTGAAACCGGAAAATACATACTTGCAATAACTATAAATATATATTAATTAATTAAAAAAGTTATTAAAAAATAATGACAACTTACTTAGAAAAGCCAATAAAACAGAGCGAGTAAAATGATATGGTTTTTTCATATCATGTTGAATAGTTGGAAATGCACCATGTCCACCATATGCAAACATTACCGTACCAAAAGTCATAAAAAATTTTGAATATGATATCGGAGGATAATTATTAAATTTTTTACATGTTTGATAATCTTGAAGAGAACCAGTAATAATTAAAATTACTGCAATAGTTGTTGTTATCATTGCCCCAATAACAGCCCACCAAAAATCTTTTGGTGATTTTAATAAGGTAAATGGTAACATAAATATAGCAACAAATATTACTAACCAACAAAAATTTACATGAATATCACCGTAAGCTGCTAAAAAATTTTCTATATTTTTTGCAGCTAATAATAAGAAGACAACAGCAGTACCGAATTGGGTAAAATTTAAACAAAATGATACGATAGATTGAAATTTGGTACCAAATGCACGAAGGCCCATTGCTGGGTATGGTTTTCTACAATGTTCCCTATATTCAGGCCATCTTTCTTGAAGGATTGTCCAATTTTCAGAAAGTTGTATACCAGAGTATGAACATATAATTGCTCCAATAAAAATCATAAATGTTCCACCAAAAAAACCTGATGCTACCATTGCTGTTGGCATTGCTATTAAACCACCACCTGCTGTTTCACCAACAATAAAAAGACATGTTACAATCCATCCCATTCCTTTTAAATTACGATGTTTCTTTTGAAATTCAACTTTATTATCTATACTAGTTGATGAAACTAATGAGTACCCATCTTGACTAAAAAAAAAAATTTTATTTTTATAGTTTAAAATCATTAAAAATAGTTTAAACTTACAATGAGTTATCTAATCCTTTTTTAGTCATTATAAATATTAGACTATAAAAATGAATTTTTTTTTTTTATATTTATAACTTTTATAGTTTATATAATATTTTATAAATAATAAAATTGAATTCTAAAATTAAAAGTGAAGTAATTAAGTAAAATTCAAATAAGAATATTTATAAATATATTAAATAACGATATCATATTTATAATAAAAATTCCTTTATCAAATATATGTAAAAAAAGTGTAGTGTTTGTAACATTTTTCCTCCCTACATCCATCATATCTTAATTAATTTACAATTTTTAAAAAGACAAAATTTTATCATTTATATTTTTATCCATTAGTATAAAAGATAATTTAATATGATGTAATTTATTTAAAAAGAAGTAAAATAATTTTATATTTGAGGTACACAACCATACATATCATTTAAAACAACTATTCTTTTGATAATAAGATAGTCAACTAATAAATAAAATATTTTCAAAATATTTTTTAATTTTATTATATATCAAAATTGTTCAAATACATGTACTTATTAATTTATTCCACCTATATGTCATTTAAATTATTTACGGTAATATTAAACAAAAAGTTTAATATTAAAAGTTTGAAAAAAAAACTTTTTAATTAAAAAAATTAACAAAAAAAATGATGCAATTTAATAGATATTTCATTTTTTCTTACTATATAACAAGTTATCTTTAAATAAAAAATATCAAAAAAAAATATATAACTAAAGTAAATGTTTTGATAAATTCATTATAAAATAGTGATTGAATGTTTTTTTTTTATCTTTAAAATGATATTGTTTAAAAAAATATAAAATTTAAAATAAGTATGACAAATAAAAAATCTTTATCAAACAATGAATAGATTTTTTTTTACTTGTTCTAAAAAAAGATATATTCTTTTTCTTTTGACTACCCTATTGTAACACATTTAAGCAATCACCTGAAATAAGATAAATATTTGATAAAAAAACAATAATATTAAAAAAAGATGTATATAATTAAAAAGTTATAAATTTAAAATATAATAAAAAGATATTTTACAAAAAATCTTTTTACATTGTTATCAAAGTATTAAAATTAAAATATAAATAATGATAATAATTATAAATATTATTTATATTTAGAATGGAAACATATTAACTAATTTTAAAAATGTACATAATCTTTTTAAGTATATATGTATTTATATTCTTAGTAAAGAAGGTGGATAATAAATTTGAAACAAATATAGATATATATTATGTATATAAATATATATTTATATAGCTTTAAGAAAATTTAAAAAGCCATAGATAAAATGAAAAAAAAAGTACAACTTTTGAAATTTATTCTTATGGTTATATATTTATTTGAATATGTTTCTCTAAGTAATTGAATATTCATATTAATATCAAAAGATATATAATAAATATACCTTTTTAATTTTTTTTTTTAAAAAGTAACCTGATCTATAAAAAAAAGAATAGTGATAAAATATTCTTATAGAAACTATGATATAACAAAGAAAAAAAAGAATTTTTTTTATTTAAATTATTAAAAAATAAATATAATATATTATAAATTAAATAATATATACATAAAAAATTATTAATAAAATAATATTTTTAAATTATATAACTTAAATAAAGATAAAGAAAAATTTTTTTTTGTTGAATATGTTTATGAGATAATGTAAAATGTTTTAAATATTTGTTTTTAAGATAAAAGGGCTAGAGATTACATTTTAATAGGAAATAATGAAAAAAGATATGTTAATACGTTAAACTAATAAAAAAGGTTAAATTTTAATAGAAAAAAATAAAGTTTAAAAAATAGATATTTTTTAAATTCTACATTATTTTTTTGTACTTTTAATATTATTTATCAGGAACTGCAAAATATTTATACTATTTTACTTTAAATAATATATTTTAGTAATTTTTTTAAACTATACAAACATTGATAATAAAAGCCCTTACTAATCTTACAATATGATATATTGAATTATTATAGGATATAGAAAAAAAGAGATATATTTAGAAAGTAGTATAAAACAAAAACGTTTATGATAAATATATATTATATTTTTAAAAGATAATTACTTTATTTTGTTAATCAGAATATCATACAAAATTTTTTAAAACTACTTTAAGCAAGAAGGACTTGAAAGACCCATTGATAATACATATAAAACCTTTGGGATATTTAAATAATTCTTTTTTATAAATAAACCAAAAAGTAAAAATAAAATATATATATAAAACAAATAAATAAAAAGCATTAATATATATAAAAAAAATAATATTTATTATATAAAGCTTTTTTTTTCTAAATTGATATTAAAAAAAAACAATTTTTATTTATATTAAGATTGTTAAAGAAGTAATTCTATTAGTATAAAAACACCTAATATTTTTTTAATTTTTCAAACATAAAAAACAAGTTATTTAATGTTTTTTTTTTTAGAAGATTGATAAGAAAGTTGCGTCAAATTAGGATAAAGTAAGTGTTTATTTAACGAATTAAAAAAATAAGTGAAGACTATTAGGTAATGATTAAACACTTATTTTCAACAATATTATTTTTAAATATAAGGTAATATCTTTTTTTTTGAAATTTCTTTTTTTGATTTTCAATTTATATAAGATATTTATTTGAGGGATTTATAAATTAATAGAAAAATTACGATTAATCTTTGATTAGTATTTATAGAATAATATTAAATTTATTTTTTAACATTATCACATCCCTCTAATGAAAACTTTATTTATTATGTTAATATTTAAACAATATCTCATAAAAATCTTTTAAATATAAAACATATATATATATATATAATAATATAAAATAGTATTATGATAAAAAAAAATATGTTAGTTAAATAAATTAAAAATAATCCATCTTACCTATAGTAATGAATAATAATTTAATTAAAAAAAATTTATTTTATCAATGATTAAAGATAAAATAAGATAATTATATTTATATCTAATGAGATTTTAAAGAAATTATTATTTTAACATTTTATGATACTGTATTAAAATATATATTTTGAGAAACATATAAAATAATAGCTATATTTTTGAAAAATAATGTTTATTAGATGTACATTAAAATATATATGATTGATAAAATTTTATCAAACTTCATCTACAATGATTAACAATTTTCCCTCAATCATTGGTATTAAAGTATAGTAAAAATATTTATTATTTATTTAAAAATGATACTCATTTAGCAAGATGGCATAGTTATATATTGTAATCATTTTAATCAGTCATTGTAGTTA
This sequence comes from Strongyloides stercoralis, assembly GCA_029582065.1. NCBI lineage: Eukaryota > Metazoa > Nematoda > Chromadorea > Rhabditida > Strongyloididae > Strongyloides > Strongyloides stercoralis. The sequence continues at coordinate 1,901,990 of JARPTA010000002.1, forward strand.
AGATATAATGACATCTAGATTAAGGCAATAAATGATAAAGTTTAATGTATATGTTAAAGTAAGTATAAAATAATGGCATATACTTTAAAATAATTTGTAATAGCATATAACAATATTTTTTGTTAAAGTTTAAAGATTTCTAAATAGTTAAAGAATCAAAAAGGATTAGAAGTAAAAAATCAACTTTTTACATAGAAATGATATGATTATTGTTCTTTTATTAAATAAAATGATGAAGTAGAATTTATTTTTATAAAAAAAAAATATTATTCAATGAAAGTGCAAAAAAAAATTTTCATAATATTTGAATAATATCAAAATCATATGGTTAAATAAGTGATATAAATTAATAATTCTTAATGAATATTTTAAAACTAATCAAATTATTTATTAAAAATGAATAATTTTTATTTTTTTTAAATATATATAATAATATTTATCAATTATCAAAAGAAAAACCACTTAAAACACCACATATTTTTGATTAATTAAAAAAATGTAAACTTTTATTTATTGAACATTCAAAAATATTTTATATTATTTTTGTCAACCAATTTATTTTAAATTTGTCAAAGTGTAGAAAAAAAAATTCACCAAATTGAAATAAAAAAAAACAATAACATAAAAAAAATGTTTGTTTTAATGAAGCATAATATAATTGGTACATAAAAAAAATTAAATATTCTTATGATAAGAATAATATACTATAAAAATTATGTAAATTTTTTAAATAAAAGTTATTTATTTATTACTTTTATAATATTTTTAGTATCACTACACATCTGTCTACATTTAAATAAATTAATAATATTACAATAATTTATTTATCTTATTTTTTTAACATTGATGTTTTGTACTTTTGTTTAGAAATATTACTACTTTTAAATTACTGTTTTTTTATTAAAACAATTTTGTTATATTTTATTAAAATATTTAAATACTTATTTTATTTAAAAATATTATTTTATCTTTCATTTTTATTTGAAAATTTACATTTTATATCTATCTTTCTTAATATTTTTAATACAATAATTTGATATATCTATAAAAAAAGTATATATTTTAAAATTTTACTTAACGTATCGTATTTATGTTTTATTTTATTTTGAAAAAAACAAATGTTTACATAATTTATTTTAAAAATCATTATATTATTAAATAGTTTACATTGTAAAAATTGTTAAACTAGTAATTTTATGAAAAATAATAAATAAATATTTGTTATATTACACTTTAAAATATTTTTAAAAATTTATATATGATTATTTAATAAAAATATTATAATTCTTTAATCCTTTTGTTAATATATTTATAATATAAAAAAAATTTTTAATTTTTAATTTTTAGTTTATTTGATGTTTCAAGAAACATTTAAGTTAAAAAAAAGTTTATAAAAATTGTTTTTAATATTATAAATGGTATTATATTTAATTTGATAAGATAATACAAGTTCATTATTGTAAATATTTTCTAGTTATCATGTTTCACAATTTTTATCATTATCCATTAATTTAAAGGAAAACAAAATGCTTTTATTGTTTAAACATATTTTCTATTCTTAACGCTGGTTGTGTCTAACAATTGAAAAATTTTTTTAGCTAAACTACTCTTAATGCCAGAGATCCAAAGATAGTGTTAAATTTAAAAGTTAGCATAACAACAACAAGAAAAGATGATAGAAATATAAACATGTTATATAGAAGCAAAGTAATATTTAAGAAGGAATTGATTATAATATTTGAGTAATAAAAGTCTCAGTTTGTCTCATAAAAATTTAAGCTATTTAACAAAAAAAATGTATAAAAATGATTCTTTTTTTTATTTAATATATTTATTATAAGCAATTATTATTATTAATTGTATGCCTTTATTTATTTCTTTTATTATTAATAGTAATTCTATTATTACCTTTCTATTGACATAATTTATTTAGTTTTGACCATTGTTAACTGTACTATTTGATTATTACATAATAAAGAATATTTTAAAAAATATTTTGTAGACAAAATAAAGTAAAAAATAATTTTGTAACAATATTATTAAAAAATAATTTTTAGTATCTATCTATAATTAAAAATAGTAATATTTTTAAATACAATAAATTTGATATCAATTTATAAAGTGTAATTAGAAGCCTAATCAATTAAGTAAAGAATTTATTTTTAAGTTTGTATATACATATTATTTATATATATATAATTTGTTTATACAAAATAGTCATTTTTAGTTAATATTGTTACGTCTGTTATCTTTTTATTTACTATTATTATAACAACCTTATAATTATTAATAATATTTTTAATAATAAAAATATATATAATTTATTTAATGACGGCAAAACTTTTGCATTTATATTTGTTAATTTTTAGTCTTCTTATAAAGTACCTGTTTCCATAATATTCCAAATTTAAACAATTTAACTTATATAAAGAAGATTATATAAATAATAGTTATTTATAGAATTTATTTATATCAATAAATTATCTCTCTTTTTACAATGTTACTTAATAAACTACATACAATTTTTTAAAAAATTTTTAAATTAAAATTTTTTCTTGCGTAAACTATTTTATTTAGCGTTTTATTACTATTTATTTAAAATATTTATATAAATAAGAAATATCATATTATAATTTTTTCAAATTTTTTATTATTTATTTTATTATTTTTTTTAACTTATTTTATTATTGATAGACTAGAAGTGATAAAGTAATTTGAAAAATTATCGTTATTTGTTATCAATCAAAAATATTAATTTTTTTCTCCTTACTTTTGATATAATTATTCTTATGTTTTATATATATTTTTTAAATTTTTAAAATAAATGCGAAAATAATATTTTTTTTAAAATGTTATGTAAAGAACTAGATATTATAATTAATGAAAAATATATATTAATTAAATTTGTTTAATTTTTTTGTTTAACAATATATACATATACATTTATTTATTTATTTTAAAAAAAATTATTTTTTTTTTTTAAAATTATATTTTTAAAACATTTATATGTATTTATTACTACTAAAGTTAACAATTATATTTGATAAGATAACGTGAGATTATTGAATATTTTCATTAGACAATATATTTATATTTATATTTATATTTGAAGTAATTGCGTGCACAAAGTATTTTCACAAAAATATATATATTTTAGTATTAGTATACTTTAATAAAAAAAATTGACAAAAAGTAATATTTTTAATATTTATGAGTTATTTTACTTTTGACTAATAAAACACAATTTATATAAATTAATTAATTTTTCATTTTAAAAGTAATTTTATTAATATATACATGTGAATATCAACTTTTTGTGTATAAACTATATATGTTTAAGTTTAAATTGTCTTAATTATACTTCAAATTACTTTTCTTTAGTACTTTACTTTAGGACATTTGGTAGATATAACTTTTTCCTATACAGAAAATAGATGATTATTCATTATTTATAAACTAAATTTTTGTGAAATGCTTTCTTTCTATGTTTACTAACATAAATAAAGAAATAAAACTGTTAGCTAGTCGAGGAGAGGAACCATTAAAACGATATGGCTAACACGGAAAATGATGATTATTTTTCTAGTCACATGCTTTATCTATAATATATTATTAATTTATCTTTAACTATAAAATTATGATCACAATTTATTTTGAAAAAATTTTCAATGAAAAAATCTAATTCTTTTTTTTTTTAATATAGAAAAATATAAATTATTATCTTAAAATTTATTTAATATGCTTGTATAAACATAATGTTTTAATTATATAGACGTCTAAATAATTTTTCGTTATTTACATTTATAAAAATGTCTTTCTTTTATATATACATTTTTTTTTAGTTTAAAACAAAAATTGATAACACTAAGAATATTTATGTATACATTATTATGGATATCATTTGTCTTTTTAAATCATTAGATATTTATTAAATATAATATATTTTATATATATATTTTTTTTGTGTTACATTTTATTTGTAACAATATTTTGATTATTTAAATGGGTAATCTTGATTTTGTTAAGAATTCCATAAAAGAAATGAAGAGTGAAAAAAAACCTCTTCTAGATTCTAAAACAAATTTATCAATTAATAATAAATTAAGTACAGAGAAATTGGTAAATTAATCTTTTAAAAATTATTTTATTTTTATTATTTATTTTTTTTTTTTTATAGAAATATGATTGTGGTGAAAATTTTGCATTATCATCATCTGTAGGTGGGCAATTATCAGGAAAGATTAATAATATTGAAGGAATACTTAAAACATCATCATCACCATCACCAGCAAATGCTGGTACACCATCACATCTATTACCATTAGAACAACAATTATGCCCAGCATTAATTTATTCTGAACCAGCATTAAATGAAAATTTTCATAATTATGAACCACAAATAAGATTATCAGCCTTCTCTGAGACTGCTCTTCAACATCTTTATGATCAAGAGATTAATGATGATGCTCCCTCATATGATAATACATCATTATTTGATATTAATAGATTACGTCGTAATAAAAAAAATTTTGGCAGGGAATCTGTAGTACAGTCAAATGCTACATTAGCTTATGGTGAGTCAATTCAATCTGTTATTACAACAACAACACTACAAACGGGTACAAATCAACATAAGCAATCTTTTAGTACTAGAGAGATTCGTGAACAACATATGGAGATACAAAAAAAATATAGACCATCAAAAAAAAGAAATTTTACTGATCCAGTTGACTTTGAAGGTATTCTTAATATTATTGGTGGTTGTTCATGGTGGCAGATGTGGGTATATTTGTTAATAAGTTTTCAACAAATACCTCATGCAATGTTTAATTTGAATGTTGTATATATGATGTATCAACCTGATCATTGGTGTCAGGTTGACGGGTTTGAAGATAATTTTAATTCATCAATTGTATATAAATGGAATTTGACAGATGCAATGAATACAGCAATTGTTTTTAACTTAACAAATATCAATCAATTTGATGTTAATTATTATCATGATCAATGTAAATATTTTGATAGAGGTCCAGAACGGTATCGTGAATTAAGGCAAATGGAATTAAAAGATGCAATATTAGAAATTGAAAAAGAAAAAAAAAATCCTAATTATAAGCCTATTAATTTAACAAAATGTAAAAAATGGATGTATGCTGATGATGTTATGACAAGAACAATTGTTACAGAATGGAATTTAGTTTGTGAATACAATTTTCATCGTGCTCATGCTCATTTATTTTATGCTTTTGGCTGTCTTGTAGGATGTATGTTAGGTGGTGCAGCATCTGATAGATATGGTAGAAAACCAACTATAGTTGGTTTTGGTATTTTATCATCAATATTTGGATTAGTACTTCCTTATTCAACATATTTTCCAATGTTTTTATTCTTTCGATTTTGTGGTGCAATATGTAATGAGGCTGCTGATTTAGCTGCATATATTTTATGTATGGAAGTAACAGGAACACGATATCGTGCTATGGTAGGAAGTTTATTACAAGCTCCATGGGCTGTTGGATATGCTATGTTAGCACTTATTGCATATTATTGTAAATCATGGCAACATGTTCAACTTATTACAGCTGCACTTCATACAATAGCTGTATGTCTAATATGTGTCCTTCCTGAATCTCCACGATGGTTAATTGTTAATAATAGAGTTGAGGAAGCAGAAAGATATATTAGAAGAGCATGCCAAGAACCACCTTTTCCTTTTTCAATGTGCATATTTAATAAATCATCTCTTCCATGTGATCTTGAATTAGTTAAACATGCTGAACAACGACAATGGATTCAACAAAATCAAAGAGCTAATCTATTTCATGTATTTAAAAGTAAAGCGTTATGTGTTCGATCAATTGTTATTTGTATTGTTTGGGTTGCAACATGTTTAGTTTATTATGGTTTGGTAATTGCTTTTTCTGATCAATCAAGTCCAGGAAAAATTTTATTTAGTGGTAATTTTTTTATTAATAATGCTATAGCTGGTGCTGTTGAATTACCAACATTAATAGGATGTGTATATTTGATGAAATTCGGAAGGAAGAGAGCGCAAATGATTACTCTAATTGGTGCTGCTATATTAATTTTTAATGCTATGATTGCTGTTTATAGTGAAAGTCATAATGTAAGAATTTTTTTTATTTTTTAATATTTTTTTAATAATTTTTTTTAATTTTAAGATTGCTATTGTCACAATGCTTGGAGGTAAAATATTTATTCAAGGTGCCTTTAATATTTTATATATATTTACCTCAGAATTATATCCAACTGTCATTAGAAATAGTGCTGTTGGTTTTAATTCAATGATAGCTAGATTTGGCTCAGGTGTTAGTTCATATATTGCAATTTTATCAGATGTTACATTACCTATAGTACCAATGATGATATTTTCATGTTTCTCATTATTTGCTGGAATTTTGGTTTTAATATTACCAGAAACATTAGATAGACCATTACCTGACACATTACAAGATGCTGTTACTTTTCTTAAAAATGATAATAAATATCATTGTTATGGTTTTGGTATTAGTAGCAAAAAACATTCTACATCAATCATTTTAACAGGAAAAGATAGTGAGCAAGATGATGATCAAAAAATCAAGGATGATGATATTGATGATTATTTACCAATTGCTCATGATACAATTAAAGAACTACCAGATGTTAGTATGGGAAAAAGAAGGCGAAGATTGGTAAATACTGGAAGTCGCAGACTAAGTACCGATTTTATGTCACAAGTAAGTTTAATAAATATTTATTATAATATTTATAATTATTTTAGTTGAGTTCTAGAAATACATCTTCATCACTAGGTAGTGATTTGAAAGATATTGATATTCCAGAGCAATCAAATGAACTACTTGATTAGGAATTCTTATTATTTTTTTTCTTTGTATATAAAAAAATATAATTTAATAGTAATATGTTTTAATATAAAAATAAATTATTATATAATATATTTTATTTTGCAATTAAATGAATTTTATTTGACATTTTATAATAATAATAATTTTTTTAATTAATGAATATATTGTTTATTTTAAATATTGTAAAAATTTTACTTTGATATTTTAACTTATTTGATAATGTTAATTTATTTGTAATAATTTTTGATATTTCTATTAATGCAATATATATATTTAGTAAACAATTTTTTGACTTATTATTAAATTTTATTCACTAAGTGAATAATTTCTAATAAGCATAGGATGTTTTAATTGATCACCATCAGATGATTCTTCACTGATATCATTTACCATAGATAAACCTGTATGATCTTCTTCTTGGTCACTATTAGTACAAGAATCTGAATCGATGTTTTTTGTAAAATTACTTAATGTAATAGTTACAGTATTATTCTCGTTACTAAAAATGTATAATAATAAATAAGAAAATAATTAAAGAAATAATTAAAAAAATAATTATAGAAATAATTAAAGAAATAATTACCTCTCTTCATAAATAGTTGAATCAATTGTAGGATCACGAACAATACTTCTATGTTTTTTAAAGTTAAATGAATATATAATTTTAGCACAATCTTCATGTCCAAAAGCTTTAGCTTCATCATATGGTATTCTACCCCATCTAAATTAAAATTAAATATATTTATAGAATAAATAAAATTTTTTTTATTACCTGTCTTTTGGAGCATGATTAACTTTACCAACAATAAGTAAAAATTTAACGAGATTTGGATGACCTTCGCATGCTGCTAAATGAAGTGCTGTTCTACCATCATAATCAGACATATTTAAATTTGCTCCTTGTAAATAAAGACGACGTACCGTTTGAATTTCACCTTTTTTTGCGGCATATAAAAGTGAAACAACAAGATCAGTTTCTTTATTACCAACTCTTCTTCTTGGATCTATTTTTTTTTCATCAGTATGAAGTAATGAATCATAATTATGAAAATTGAATGTTTCTATAAGTTTTTGGCAAAATTTAACCCCTCTTACAGTATTTCCTAATCTATCTAATGGTGGTGACCAAAGACAAATTCCCATAAGATTTGGAATAACAACTATCATTGCTCCAGAAACACCAGATTTAGCTGGTAAACCAACATGAAAACTAAATTGTCCACTATAATCATACATACCACATGAATACATTAATGATAAAACATCACGACATGGTCTTGATTCAACACATTTTTTATATGTTAATGGGCATACACCACCATTAGCTAATGTTGCAGCCATAACAGCAGCACTTTCACAATTAGTTTCAAGAGAACATAATTGAAAATAAAAATCTAATGTTTCTGTAACATTTGTCATTTCTTTTGGAAAACACCCATTCTCTTTCATATAATATGATAAGGAATAATTTCTATCAGCTGTTAAACGTTCAGATAAAAATGTTGCATTATTAAAACCAATATAACCACCACCAGCAAGTTTTCTATATTGATCTAATACAAAATCATACCTATCAGCCATACAATATTCTCTTTTTAATAATGAAGTAACAATAATTGCACCAGCATTAATCATTGGATTATGAGGTTTTCCTTGATTATCAAGGCAAATTTCATTAAATAATCTTCCTGATGGTTCATGTCCAACATAACTATGTACAACATCAGCACCAACATCAGATGCTGCTATAGCATAATTAAAAGCTTTTGACACTGATTGAAAACAAAATGCTGCTTTACTATCACCAAGAGAATACCTTTGACCATCAATTGTACAAATTGACATACCCCAACAATTTGGTAATTGCCTAGCTAATTGTGGTATATATGATGCAACTTCACCACTATTTTCTCCCTTTAAACTATCAAATATATCTTTAATTCTTTTAGTAAATTCAGACCAATTTGGTATAATAAGTTGATTTCTTAATGCTTGTGATATTAATGCAATACTAGGTTGAATACACCTAAAATATATATAATTAATATTTTTTTGTTAAATTAAAAAATATATTATTACATTTTAAATTGTTCACGATTAAGACGATTATGACGAGAGTCACAATCATCACTACTTTCCTGTTCATACATTACCATTTTTTCTATCGTCTGCTTCATACGTGGATCATCATCACGGATGCCAAAACTTTTTAAGACAGAAATTAACCTTCCTACTGATGCTTCTTTTGTTGATGGGATACGAAAAAGTTCAAAAATCAAGTCTTCTTGTGATGATTTATTCAATTCATATGAATGACTAAGTCCCTCCATCGTCTCATTCATAATTTGTACTACAGAACTTTTTTTATTAAGTATATCACCTATTGCTTTTACTAAATATCAATTTTTAATTAAATTATTATAAAAAAATTTTATAAAAAAAAATAATATATATTATATCTATAACATACATGTTTGTTCAGAATAACGATTTTCTTCATTAACACTTGTTATTGATGTCATACTTAAAGAACGTTGAAGAATCTTAAAAAAAAAAAATAATAAAATAAAAATTTTTTTTTATCACTATAGTAAAGAGAAAAAATTTTGATATATAATAAGTGTTAATAAAAATTTTGATCAAGGTAAGGGTAATATACATGTCATATACATTAAATTAAAATTAGATAAAATGCTACAAATAGAAAAGTATATATAACAATTTAGTATTATAAAAAATATAACGATCTGTTAATTTTTAGCAAAGATTTTAAACTATGAAAAATTTTAATTATTTTAGTTAAAAAAGAATTTATTTTTTAAATAGATTAAAATTAAAGTTAGTAAATAAATTATATAGAATTAATACATAAGGTAAGGTAAATAATTATAGAATTGTAAAATAATTAAAAGCTTATTAGTAAATAAGTTAAAAAATTTTAATTTTTATATTAAATAAAACTTACTTTTGAAATCATAATGTCTGTAGGATGTTCATTTAATTCAGATAGTGAATTACTTTGATACTCAATATTGTTTATCATTTCAAAGTTGTTTTTTTTTAAATACTTGTAGGAATAGAAAAATTTATTAATTATTTAGCTAAAAATATCAGTCATTAAATTATAAAAATAAAAAATAACAATACAATAATAAATAAAAACAAAATTTATAAATGTACTTTAGTATAACGTTATGTTTTTATAAATAAATCTAATTAAATATAAAAAAGACTAATTATATAAACTTTATAAAACTTTGATCTAATATTTTTAAACTATCAACTACAATTTTTTTCAAACTTTAAATAAGTGTAAAAAATCATATGATAATGAACTATGATTAACATAATTAAATTAAAGAGTATTTTCCGTTATATTAAAATATTGTAGTATAATTTGGACACTTGTAAAACAATTATATGTGTATATTTTTTTTTAAAAATAAATTATTTGTTAAACTATACCTATTTTGATTGACATTTTTTTTGAAAATAATTAATTTATTTAAAAAAAAAATGTTACATAAATAATTTAATTTTTACAAGATTTTATTTAAAATCAAAGAAAAAATTATTAAAATAATAGTTTAAATTTAATAAATTTTTGTTGTTGTTTTGTTTGTAAATTTATACCAAAAAAAGCTTATAAGTTTTAGTTTAATTTGTATAAACTTCAAAATAGGTAACCTTTTAATAAGTGATATAAATTTGTTACAAATATTATGACAACAATTAATAATACAATTAAAAAGTTTATTTAAAAATTGTTTCTAACAAACACTTATAAATACTTCAATTTTGGAATTTTTGTCTAAACAATTAATTATATTAAGTAGGGAAATAAAATGAGAAATTATTGGACAACTTTTAAGGTTCAACTTTTTTTTATGGAAATATAAACATTATCACTAGTAGGTCTTCTTATAATTGTTTAATTTAAAACATAATCTTTAAAATAATTTAATCTGCGTGGTATGTTAAGAATTTTTGAACAGTTAGTATAAATATTTTTTTATGATTGTAAATCTTTAACTATCTTTAACTATTTTTAAAACAAAAAAAAAGCAAGATAAAAATATTATTTTTAATTATTTATTTTTTTTAAATGTATTTTAATTTGAGGGTTTGCTTAGATTTTAATAAGAATGCCTTTTATTAGATATTAAATAAAAATTTTTTATTCTTAACTTGAATAGATATTTAATTTATCTATTAAACAAAAAAAAATGATAGAAAAATTATTTTCATTTTTTGATTTAAAAAAAAAGTATTTTAACCGGAATTTTGTGCAAATTACGAAAATGATAGTAAGTTTCTAAAACAATTTTCACAAAGTAAAAGTATTACTTTAAACTGGTATTAACTTTTTTGAATGTAATTTTAAAATTATTTTTAGTTTTTAAGATGCACTGTATGCTTGAAACATCTGTAAATGTTGAAACTAAGAAAAAATAATCCTTAATCAAAAATGTAACAAAGAAAATCAAGAAATGAAAGAAAAATTAAAAAAAAAAAATTAGATTCAAATAATTAGAAGCCAATTAAAAATAAATCAAAAAGTGAATATGTAAAGTTAGTAATATGATAAAAAAGACATTTAAGATATTTATATGCTAGGTTTCTATTTTTTTCCAGATTAAAGAAATTAAACAAAACCATTACTAAAGATTAATAAAAAAGATAAGAAAAAGAGTGTTATTTAGAAACACGTTTGCAAAAAAATATTTATTATAACCGATTAAGAGAACAAATGATTTACAATTTATATATCCATAATTATGATTCATTAAAAAATTTCTTAATGTTTATAAAAAATATTTTTGATAACTTTTAGATATCAACTTCATTTTCATGTTTATTAATTTTGTTTGAATAATAATAAAAATATTAAAGTAAATGGGACATAAATTAAACTTTGTATACACTTACAAATGACAATTATTTAATAATTTTTACACTTGATAAATTTATTTTATTTCAATTTAATAAATAAATTTTAATATTAATTTTATCAAAAAATGTTTAAATCATAAATTATTTCGTAATCGAAAGTCATGGCTTGATAACGTCATTTGAAAAATTAAAAGATATCATTCATTCTGCTACTGTACTTCTTCATAAATTGTAATTTATAGATTTCATTGTAAAGTCGTTGTAACAGAAAATGAAAAAAACTTCATTCAACAATAGCTAAAATAATTTCAATAGTAAAATTTCAGAATATCCATTGGCATGGGAAATAATTTGTCTTTCTAAACGTAATATTTATCTGAACATTATTAATTTTTTTCTATAAGTTGTAAAGTATGCTGCATCAGTAAAATTATTATAAAAAATTTAAAAATAAGAAAAATTAATTATTTTTAAAAATAACAAAAATTTTTATAAAATTTTATTTAACTTTATTTTGACAAATAAACAAACAGAAAATTATTATATTATAAAGTATCCCCTAAAGACAACTTTTGATGAATTAAAATTTTTAAAAAAAGTACATGGTGATTTTAAACTAAATTAAAACAATATTTTAAATTCTTTTATTAATTATTTATAAATATTAAAATTAAAATACTTTAAAAATTGGAAATTAATTCAATTTAATATATAATTATGAAAATTAGAGTATTTTATTGTTTATGACATAATGTAATATTATGTATTAAATCATATAAACAATTTTAAAAAGGTTTTATTTATAATAAAGTAGTTTTTATCATAAAATATATTAAATAGGAAAAAGAAAAACTAAATTATTCTTTTATGGAATAATAAAAAAAAAGTATTAAAAACAAAATAACTTACGTCTTTTGGTTATTAATAAAAGAAGTCATATTTTAATGCACTTTTTGATGTAATTTTAAAAAACTTTTATAAAAGTACATCATACTATTTATAATCAGCATAAAATACATCTAAGTATATCCATTATCATTTCTAAAAATATTTTAATTTTAAAAATTTAATTTTTTTAAAAGAAAAAGCAAAATACTATACTTTTTCATGGTAATTTTAGTAACAACAAAAAAACTGGCTGAAACTTTTTTAACTCAAATAATATAATATTATTTTTTTTAATATCAAAGATTAAAAATTTATTTTTTTTATATCTTAAAGTATTTTTTTTTAAAATGGCATCTGTAGAAAATTTATGCTTTATCGACTATTTGGCACCATTTATTATTGCTTTAATATTTTCACTTTTAATTTTTATAATTTCTTTTACATGCATCAATTTTTTTTGTATTGCGAAAGATGATGATTTAACAGTTTTTGATAATATTGGTGCAAAAAATCATCTGAAATTGGGACCACACTCTTTTAAAACGAATAGAAAATGTTAAAGAAAGAAAAAATTTTTAGAATTTAATGAAAATGAAAAAAAGTCAAAGAAAATCTTTTTAATCTATATGTATTGCTTCAATTTTTTTAAAATAGCATATTGTATTTTAATAATTAAACAAATTAAATAATTTAAATTGTAATTTTTTTTTATTATGATTTTTTTATTGTATCATTTAGTATTTGTTATAAAATATAGATAAACTTTTAATCAATAAATTTTTATTTTATATAATTAAATTAATATAATTTATAAAAAAAAGCATTTATTTTAAATTTTATTACAATTTTTATTTTGATATTTTATTGTACAATCATAAAATTGAAAAAAAAATACTTTTATCTTATTTACATAATATAAATAAATAAATTTTTATTTCTAATCAAATAATTCATTAATATTTTTTTAAAAATTTATAAATAAAATAAATTATTAAAAAATAACGCACAAATTTTATACAAAATAATATAAAATTCTTTTTTATATTTTTAATTATTAAAAATTGTTTTAACTTTTTACATATTTCTTTTCCTATATTCACAGATATTCTCTATACAAAAATATCTATAGAAACCAGAAACATTTTACTATTTGTTTTCTTGTTTTAAAATAAATAATTTTTTTTATTAAAAAATATTTTATAAAACTAACATTTACCCAGTACATTTGTATCATTCATGCTATAAGAAAAAAAAATATATATAGATTAATAAATAAAATATATAAATAAAATCATGCACTTTCACAAAATAAATTTACTAATAGATAGAATTTTATTTTATAAACAAATATTATATAATAAATATACAACTAGTGATTAATAAAAAAAAACATCATCGTACAAACAAAATATATAAATCTAATATATTTACATAGATATCGTTGGCACATACGTAAATAATGGAGTCGATGGTGGTTGATTTTTAGATGTATTAAGTAAATCAATTTTATTAGACTCCTCTAATCTATTTAAATTAGGAGCACTAATTGATTTTTGCAATTTTGGAAGATTTCTTTTAATATCTTGTAATGTTCCTAAAATTATTTGAAAATTTGGTCTTTCACTTCTTTCATATTGTAAACAATTTTCCACCAATACTTTCATTGACTTTGGGCATCCACATCGTAATTTTTTTAAATCAGGTTTTAATTTACCCATACCAACCATAAAAAAGATTGCATCTCTATTATTAATACCTTCATAAGGAAGACTACTACTTAACAGTTCAAAAAGAACAATACCAAAAGCATAAACATCTGAATAAATTGTATATGGATCTTCTACCTTCATACGTATAATTTCTGGTGCCATCCATAATATTGAGCCTGTTGGGCGTTGTTTTAATTTGTCATCCGTCCACGTTTGTTTGACTGTAGCCAAACCAAAATCACCTATTTTAACAGTCCCATCAGATGTAATAAATATATTGTTTGATTTTAAATCACGATGAATGATACCTTTTGAATGTAAATAACCCATACCATTTGATACTTGTTTTGATATATCTATTATTTTTGGAATATCTAATTCCCACTTTGGTTCATTTACATGTAAATGTTTATACAAACTAGATCCTTCACACCATTGTGTTACAATACATAGTTCTGGTGTCCTACACCATCCCATAAAAAGTAACACATTACCATGTCTAATATATTTTAATACAGCAACTTCATTTTTGAAAGCAACTAATTGTGCCTCTGATGGCTCACCTTTTGTATTAATTTTTTTAATAGCAACAGGACCACAATAATGACCCCTATAAACAGTACCAAATGATCCTGATCCTATTTTAGCACCAAATTCAACACGTTCCCGTGATATTTCCCAACAATCTTTAGGAGTAATTCTTTTTGTATCATAATTACCTGCCAATATTTGATTTGTTGTTGATGCAGTTAGAGAAAATTTTGAATCTAAAAAATTAGTTTAAAATAAATAAGGTTAAAAAACAAAAATAGATAGATAATTATTAACATAAATTTTTTATGAAATTTGAAATAAACAAACAAGAAGAATAGTATTACAAAACGAAACTTTGTACTTACTTCCAACAATATCAAAACCAAAGGGCATAAATTTGTCAGAAAAAAATGAACCTGACTCTTTTGTTGGAGGTGCTGATAGTGGTTCATATGTTATTAAATTTCCAAGAAGAAGTTTTGGTTTATCTTGTTTTTGACATGGACTTGAACAAGTAGAAGTAGGCATTGAAAGTAAACTTCCAGAATTAGGACCAGAATGAGGTGAGTCAAATGATGGATCATATATTTTATTTATATTAGGATAAAGAAGTCTTGAAGAAGGCCTACAGGGGTTTTTTTTTATTAAAACATTACTACGTTTCAAATTTGGAGAGTTAAAATCACGTGAAGATGATAAATAAGGAAAGCCAAAGTTAGAATATGAAGCTGAAATATAAACAATGGACAAGAATATTTTTCATTGTTAATTAATTGTTATTAACATTTAATTAATATATATAAACATATATTTTCTTTTTTTATATAAAAAATATAATTTTAAAAAAATAAACATACCTGAATTTGACATTTGTAAGTCTTCTAATTGTTTAAGTGGAAGTGCTTCATTTATATTATAATTATCTTCTATAATATTAATATTAGGTGTAGAAGAAGAAATTTCCCTAGTATTTGGAGCATTATGAAGAGATCGTACAGCATATTTTCCATTTCTTACATTTCCATTAGATCGTGTATTATGTTGCCGTAGCGCTGGTTTCCTTTTTAATGAATGTGTTGTCATTTCATCTAATGAAACTGGTGGACTACTTTGTAAAGGTGTATGTAATGATTCCAATATATTAGATGCTAATTTTGCTGTAGGATCATCACCATATGATTCACATGCTTTCATCAACTCCGAATAACATTGAGGATTTTCTTTAAGTTGCTTAATTAAATCACAATACTCTGGTACGTTGTATGAACATTTTTGATGAAATTGAAAATTACATAATGTACACCGAAATCCATTTAATAGTATAAGCTTATGACAATGGTCACAATAAGGAACAGTAAAAAATGTTTTTCTTTCGAAATTATGTCTAATAGTCATTGATAAATTAATAAAATCGGAATGTACCCATAATTCTTTGCGTGGTAGTAAAGTAGCTAATTCAAATATATCAATATTAAGATCAATCTGATCAGATTGAGGATTTTTATCTACTGTTACTGTACATAATTCCGGTTGAATACCCCTTTTTTGTAATATTATACTTATAGCTTTACCAACAGTTATTCCATGCCTTGCTGCTAATCGTGACCTAGTTCCAAACGGTAAATGTAGTAAAATTGTTTGTTCAGTCATAATTTAATAGTTATTTTTATTTTTTGCAACAATATATTAGTTAGGGTGTACTAAAAATAAAAAAAAATTATATTTAACAAATGAAAATGTGAAGTCAATAAAAATTTTTTAAAAAAAAGATACGTGATAAATACAACATCTAATATAAGTTTACAAAAAAAAAGTTTTTTTAATTTTTAATTATTTTTTAAATAAATTATATATTACTTAAGTTAATATATCTGTCCTATAATATTATTTTAAAGTTGTTATTATACATTTTTTTAAAAATCTAAAACAAACAAACAATTTTACAAAATTTATGGTACTACATAAAAATTAAAATGTTAAAAATGTTTTTAGATAAAATAATATAAAAATGATTATAAAAATAAATTTGAAATAATAAAATTAAATATTTACAAAAAAATGTTATAGATTTATTTAAAAAAATAAAAAATATATATGTATTAGTTAAATAGTATGATTATATAAAAGTGAAAAATTTAACACTAATTGAGAATGTATTAAATTATTTAATTGGCTCTATGCATAATGTAATACACATTTTTTTATATATTAAAAGTACATCTTACACAAGTTTTATAAATAATGTCAAATAAGTATACTTTAAATTATTTTTATTTTAAGATCTAAATATAGTACATAAAAATAGTGTCTTTTCTAATATATCTCTGATAACACATTTGATAATATTAAAAATTTTGTTTAACTCAAACATATAATAAAATAATTGACCATATAAAAATTAGAATTTAATAAAACCTATATGCATTATTGTTAGTTTTTGCCAATTATGATATTTTCTTATTTACATATATTTATAACTTCAAATTTGAATGTCCTTTTAAAGGACAAATTCAACCAATAAAATATAAATAAAAAAAAATTTGAAAAATATAAAAAGAACTCTATAAATTATTTTGTTTCATGTAGAGATTTTTTTTTGAAAAGCAATGAGTTAAAAGGTAAATATAATGTACCAGTTATAAATTTTTCTAAAGAAAAAAAATTTTTATTTTTTAACAAAAGTACATAATTTATAGAAAATAACATTACTAGAAGATACTAATATATGAATAATTACTATTGAATTTGACCAAATCAAATTATTCCTACCATCCCACTTCCATTTGTTAATTCAAATATTGCAGATATTTCTTTGACAAATAAAATAAAAAATGTTAAAATTAAAAGCGTAACTGGCACACAATTTATATGAGTACATATATAATATATTATGGTGATAATGAAACACGTCATTTATTTAAAAAAAAAATCTCAAAATTTCATTTAAGAAAACAAAACAAAATATTATATAGAATTTAAATAAAATATTTTTTTTTACTTAACAAAATTTGAATTATAAAATAATGTACTCATTAAAAATTGCATAAATAGTTACACCTTTTAAAAAAATAAAAAAAAACGAAAAGTAATTATAAATTATATATTTTCATATAAAAGAAAAAAAAAGTTATATTCATAAGAAAAAATAATATCATGTAAAATAACAAATAATACATTTTTTAAAACGACAATTTTTTTATTAGAAAATATATTAACGATGTAAATGAGAAAAATTAAATACATATATATGGTTAAAAGAGTAAAATAAAAATTTTAATTTTATAAAAAGATTTTCCAAAATTCTATTGACAGCTATAATTTTAATGTTATAAAAATGTTTTATTATTACTTAAATATTCATTTTATAGTATAATTAAAATTTAAGTAATATTAAAACAAAACAAAAAAATAATAAAAAATATAATTTAATTATAAAATATACTTACAAAAAAAATATTGATATAATAGCTATCTGGTAATATAATATATATATAGAAAACAGTTCCATTATAATGAATTGTAAATAGATATGCCGGTACTGTCATCACCACCTACATCATTTATGATAATTTTAACAGGTTAGTGTCAGTTACATTGATAGAATGATTAACAAAAGAAAAATAAATGTAGAAAATCATCAATGACATATATCAAATAATTGATCAGATATATTTGATAATGAAACCAATTTATTAAGGATGACAATAGTATATTAATTAAAAAAAAAAACTTTTTACGCCAAAAATGACGCCGCAAAATTTAATGAGCATATGAAAAGAAAAATGACAATTACAAATGCAAGTAGTGAAAAACACACTTATGTATCGATTGAGACGTACGTCGGTTATCTAAACAAGGATATTGGAAAGTAAAGTTGATAAATGACAATAATGTAAACATTTTTTTTCACTTTTGCATGAGTACTCAATAAAAAAAAAGATTGGTATTATACTTTAACAATAAATTATCTATTTTCTCTCCAATCTTTCAACAATAATGATAACATTTCTTTTCCAAATTTTTTTTTTCTTCTTATATGATATTTGTTTGTTTTAGGGTGTCTATAATTTCTCTGCACCTTGGTAATGTAATAGTTTAATGTTGTTGAAGGTTTTTTTTTTTTTGCATTGATGATATACATCGTAACAAGTTATATTATAAATATATTGTATGTATGCTTTACTTCACATCAATTAAATATTTATCAAAAATGATTTTCAGTTAAATCTATATATATTTATTTTATTAAAAACTTATTTTATCATTCCCAACAATTTTAAATATTTTATTGATAGTAAAAACTTGGTGAAATATATTTATTTTTATAATGTTAAAAAATTCATTATAAAAGAAGATATATTACTAATAATTCAATTTAACATTAAAATGCTATTTATTAAAATATCAAATTATAGATAAATAATATGATATATTAAAATATAAACAAAAACATCTGATAAAAGAGATCTATCTAATAAATAGAATCATTAATAAAAAAAATAATAAAATATATTATAATGTGTTTGGAGAAAAAAAATAGTTTTATCATTTTAGTTATATAATAATTTTTAATATTTTGAAATATTCTTGTTGTACATTTTTCTTAACATTCCGTTAATTTAATTGCCTGTTGAAGTATTTCCATTTAATTGAATTTTATGTACAAGATTTGATGAACAATTTATGTTATTTAACAAGTTTCTATTTTTAGAGGACACATTTATTTTTTCATCATCAAAATCTATTGTAGTTAAATATTTATTATTAAAGGTATTTGATAAATTTTGTTCCTATAAATAGTAATATTAAATTCTTTTAAAATTAAAACATACCTTATAAAATGTAGTTTTTCCATCATTTAATCGTTGTGAGCTTCTTTCAGACTCAGATAATTGTGATATATTACTAATAGATTCCTCTGGTTTATTATATTTTGTTACAGCAGTCAAAATAGCTGGTAAAATTATAAGACCATGCCACATTCCTAATACAACTACAACAATAATTGTTTTTAAAAATACCATAGCTAAATATGATTGTTTAAAAAGTAATGGAATTAATGCTATTATTGTTGAAATGCCAACTTGTATCATTGGTAAACCAATTATTCCTAATGCATCTTGTATCTTTTTTCTTGGATACTTAAAAATAAAAAAAGATTAATAATAATTTTTATAATTAAATTTACCTCATAATTTGATTTATAATAATGATAACTAATATGTGATGTAAAATCAACTGAAAATCCAATTGCCATTAGTAATGCTGCCATACTAAGGGGATCTAAATCAACTCCCCATAATGATAATAAACCAAATATACCATAACTACAACTAAAAACAGAAAAAACAGCAGAAATGACACTTGGTATATGAGGAATAAATATAAAACAAATTATAGCTGTACATAATAATGCTGCAGCAATACTACCAAATATATTATTATTAATAGAAAGAGTTTGATCAACAAATGGTGCATGATCACTATATGGATAAACTTCTAAATCTTTATACTTATCTGCAATCCTCCTCCAATCCAGAACAGCTGGAATTAATTCATGATATTTAATAACATTATGAAAATTTGTAATAAAGAAAAATGCAGAAATACAATTTGGATTGTTTTCTAAACATCCACTTTCATTGTAATGTACAAAAGTTTTCATATAAAAATATGTACTACTTTTAAAAAATGCTGGCAATTCTGTATAGGTAAATTCATCACTATCCGTATAAAATGATAAAAATTCTTCATATGGTGTAAGCCAAAAAAAGGTTGACTCCTCACCATAACTATATTTAGCATTTTCAAATTCTTTAACAAGATTTTTTACTCCTTAAAAATAATTTAATATGGAAAAAAAAATAATTACTTACTTTGCATATTATTTGGATCACGTAAATCACCTGGATTTTTTACAAATACAGAAATCGGTTGCATTGAACTTGCTGCTCTTTCAAATTGTTTTTGAAATTGTTTTATATATGAATCTGGTAATGCCATTTTATCAATTGAATTATTAGTTTCTAACTTTATTATACCAATTGTTGATATATAAAAATATATAATAATTGTTAATCCTATTATTAATCTTATATACCATTTTGTAACTAATAAACCCCATTTATTTACGACTTTATCATGTATTTTTGAAAAATATTTTACCATTTGAGATGTTTTTAATGGATCCATTTTTACACAAAATAAAAATGGACTGTACATTTTTTGTATTCTTAATCCAGTAATTGCAAGTATTGATGAGTAAAGAATTAATTGATATAAATAACATATAAAAATTGCAACAGCTGAATATATACAAAAAGTTTTTATAGCAGGAGTATCAGTTATAGCACCAATAGCAAATGACATTATATTTGTTAAAGCACTAATTGTAATTGATGGACCAGCATCCTCAATTGTTAATGCCATTCTTGTTGGAATATCTTTAGTTGCTATTGCTCTATCCCATGCTCTTGTGATTATAAATATATCATCAACACCAACAGATAAGACTAAAAATAATGATGCTACAACAATTGATTGAAATTTAATATTAAATGCTGAGAGTAATCCAATAGATGCTGCTGATGCAATTATTGGTATTAAACAACCGATTAATGATTCCCATGGTTTATTTTCAATTTTATAATATCTAAATGAAAATATTGTAACGAATATTATCATTGCTATAATAGAACCAATAAGGATTGGTGCTGTTTCTAATCCCATTCTTCTTATTTCACTTGATACAAGTAAATCACCAGTCATACCAATTTTAAGATATTTTATAACATTTTCATCATGAAAAAGATTTAAAATTTTTTTTTCCCATTCAATAAGAATAGTTGTATCATTATTTGGTGCAACAATAAATAATAAAAGCATTGCTGTATCAAAACTTTCTAATTGATTAGTATTATTTTTTAAATTAATACCATAAACATTATTACCAATAAAAAATTTACTACCAAATAGGTGGATGGATGGATATGTAAAAGTATCAGTATTATTTTCATCATACATTTTCAAAAAAGCCATAAAAGCTGTATTTAATTCACAGTATGGATGACATAAATCATTATATGAATATACTTTATTATTAATAGTTACAGTAATATTATCTTGTATTTTTTTAGTTAAATTATATAATGCTTCCCTAAAAACATTCCTCATTAATGAACCACCATCACTAGCTGTTATCAAGACATAACATGGATCCATAGAACCATTTTGTTTTAAAAATTCTTTAGCAACATCATATTCAATCCTTGATCTTGATGATTGTGGTACATAATCACTTCTAACATTATTCATTTCTTCAAATTTAAGATTACCAAAACATGCGACAATTGTAAAAATAATCATTATTAATATTGTTTTTTTTGGATATTTTCCAAGTATAAACCCAAGCTTAAAAAAGAAACGTTCTATATAATGTGTAGGATGTAACATTATTTTGAATTTTTTTTTATAATTACCTAAAAATAATATTTAAACAGCATTATATTGAATAATATTAAATTACAAATAATTGTTATAATTATAATAATTATAAATGAAGTGTTAAAAAATAATTATATAAAATGTATTATTCAAAGAAAAAAAGAATATAAAATATGTATACATTTATTAAAATTTATTAAATCTTAAACTATTATCTAAAATATACCATAAAATATTAATATAAAAATATTTTAAATAATAAAAGATAAAAATTTCCAAGTGTGATTGGAAAGAAATTTTTATATAAACCTTGCCCTTATATTTTAAATAAAGTAGATATATATTGATATGTTAAAAAATAATCATATTTATCCTGTATTTCTTTATTTTGTTTGTATAGAATAAATATATATTATGAGTCAAATACGTTTAATATATATAGTATTATGCTAATCACTACAAAACAGGCTTACTATTCCTATATATTTCTTAATATGATTTTATTATTATTATTTATTTATCTTATTATTGTTTTTAATGATAAAAAGTAATTTTAACATACAATATTTATTTTGAAATAAAATTTAAAAAAAAAAATTTATTTATATGTTAACATGGTTTTTTTTACAAATTTTATTGTATTGATAAACTTGATTTAGTATAATTTAAGGAAATGTTAACTAAATAGTCATAATAATTTTTAATTAAAAATTACATTGCTCTTGAATCAAAGTAATAAAAGAAAATGTTTATAATTAAAAGATAATATAAATTTGATGAATAATGGATAAATATATAGTTAAAATTTAAAAAAAATTTAACAAAATTAAATGCATTTTTAATATAAATAAAGAAATATGGTAAATTAAGTAATAAATAAACTAATTTATACATATATTTAATAATAGTATTTTAAAAAATATGATTTTTTATTTAAAGAAAATAATTTATTAAAAATTAACAAATACATTAAACACTTTAATATAAATTTTTAATATTAAAATTTAATTTTAGAAAAAGTCATTAAACACTTATCACAAAATTGTATTGTAAAAAAACTTTTTTGAAAAAAAAGAGCAATTTTAAAGATAAAAAAAGTCAATTTTTATAGTTTAAATATGTTATATTAATACAATGCACTTTCAAATTACTTCATATAATACATTAACATTCAATTTAAAATAATATTTTAATTGTTAATTAAATAATAAATTAAAATTTACATTACCTTCAAAAAATATTATTATGTTAAATTTTTATTTTTTAATACAATAAAGATGAAGGTTTTGAATAATTAAATTAAAAATTTGAATTTTTTTTTTTTTAAATAACTATAACAATTAGTTGTGTTTCTAAATTACACTCATATAACATAAATTAATGATCATAGATAAAAAAAATTAGAATGTAGGAATAATATTTATTTTATTTCCTAAATTTTATTAATATAGTATTTTGAAAAAAAAAACTTTTTTTTTATTAATAATTTACATAAAAAAATTGTTAAAATGACAAGTTTATATAAATAATTCAATTGAAACGGTTTTTGAATTGAAAAAAAATAAATTTTTTTAATAAGTTGTTAAAAAGAATAGAACAATTAAAATTAAAAAAATGCTTTAATAAATAAGAAGACTATTATTTTTTTTCTTTGAAAATGTAAAATTTCTTTAAGAAGTAATTTATTTTGAAATATCTATTATACCTGTTAATGTTATTTTTGTTTTGATAAATGTTTATTGGCAATATAATGAATGTTTTATGCTTTTTTTTTAGTCATATCTTTTTGATAAACTAGTTGATTAATTTCTTCCATATTATTTAATATGATTATGGCTGGAAACGTTTATAAAAAAAATTGTCAATTATAAAGTAATATTTATTGGTCATTTTATATATTAAGTTATTAAAAATCATAATTTTATAAAATCCTTTGAAACAAGATATTTTAAGAGATGATAAAAGTGAATCTTAGTGATTTGATGCATGAAGTTAAATTGCCGTAAGGAAAGGTATATATTGAAGTGCAATTTTAGGAATCATAAAAATTTTATCAAATAGAAACAATTGTTTTATTACAACTATTTAACTGAAGAACTGTTGAATAAGAAATTTTGTCAAAATTGTTTTAGATAAAATAAACACTTGAACTGAATTTTATTAACAGAGTGAAAATTTAAATACAATTTAGACTTTTTTAAAATATTATCAAATCCACTCTTTAATATTTTAATTTACTAGACTATGTCGGGTAAGATAACTTGGCTAATAATAGTTATTTTTCTATTCAATGATAATGTTGTTATTTCACAAATTGAGTATGATGAAAATTTAGATAGTTTATTTAATGTTAACTCTGCCACAATAGATGCTTTATTTTCAAGTTTTGAAGATAAAAGTAGCTCCAATCAACATAAAAACAATAATGAAGAAGTTAAAAAATTAACAACTACAACTATTAATAATATTAGTAATAATAAAATTATTTGTGAAGAAATAAATTTATCTACCACTTTTATACGTTATTCTAATTTGATATCTAAACGAAAAACATTTTATGATGGTAATGTAAGTAATTTTGATTATTAAAAAAAGATAAACTTTTGTCTTATTAACATAATAATTAATGATTTTTAAGATTGATTTATTATCTTGTACTGATTATTGCAAAAAAAATATCATACCTTTGAGTAGTGAAAAAAAAGTTTGCGCAGGTTTAAATTATTTTAAGAATGAAAATGGTGGTAATACATGCCAATTAGTTGATAAATTTCAAATTGGGGATTTAGAAAAGAGTGAGGAGGATGACAATATGAATCATTGGTATCAAAAAGTTTGTCTAAATATTAAAAATCATTGTGAAAATAAACTTATTTTATTTGATGGAATTCCTAATTATAAAATAAAAAATGGAAATATAATAAAAGAAATAAAATGTAATATTGAAAATTGTTTTGAATTATGTATTTCAATAGATAATTGTTATGGAATAAATTTTATTAAAAATAATACCTGTCAATTAATTGCATTCAATAATTTTGAAAAAAAAGAAGAAATTGAAAGAGATGCTAATTTTAATTTTTTTCGTAATGAATGTGTGAAAAGTAAGAATTATTTTTTTATCAAAAAAATATTTTAATTATTTATTTTTTTTTTAGAAAAATGTTTGTTAAACAGTCAATCATTTCTTTTTTATCCATATACAAGAATTCAATCCCCAAAAATTTTAACTTCATCTACCTCATTAGATGAGTGTATGAAGGAATGTACATATAATAATATAGTTAATTGTGAAAGTTTACAGTTTTCAAGAAATAAGAATGAATGTAATATATATAATTTTAGTGTATTAAAAACAATACCTAGCCAATATATTGATATTTATAAACCAGTTTGCTTTAATATTCCACTTAATAGAAATTGCAAAAAGCAATTTATTTATAAGGTAAATGAAAAAACAAGTGTTAAAGAAGAAATTAAATTATTATATTTTAAAAATGGTTAGTTAATTTAAAATGCTTCTTAATTATATTTTTAA